>HG992167.1:14635522-15835522 GCA_905220505.1 Laothoe populi | reverse complement strand
CCTCCGTTGCGCAGCAGGCGTAACCGGCTGTGAAACAAGAGGCCGTGGGTTCGATTTACGCACCGAGACAAAATGTTTGTGTGACAGACAAGTATTTGTTTCTAGGTGTTGTGAGAAGTCTCTCGTAGTTCTTGATACCCATGATACAGGTTTGACCTAGTGGGGGTTACTGTTGTGTGTTTTTATTGTTCTTACAGAAGTTACAGTAGCGACAGATGTACAGTAGTACATCCGGTTTTTCTCGGGGATATATAGTTGGGGTATGATGTTTGGCCGTTTTGCGGCCTTCTGAGTACTCTCATACCAGACCATCGACCGCTTCTTCACCTTCTTGCCCATAGTGTAGTGTGAAGAAGTAGGCCGGCACCACATCGAGGTGGTGTGGATGGAATTTCCGTTTGTTTTTATTGTGTTGAGTAGCAGTTGATACTCTAATTGGCTGGCACTGCGCTTACCATCAGGTGCAATGTGGTCAGTTTGCGGTGCCAGGATAAAAAAAGGTGCGAGAAGAAGTATAGAAATACATACATACATACATATACACTCACGCCTGTAATCCCCGAAGGGGTAGGCAGAGGTGTAACCAGTACACCCACTTTTCGCCGAATTTCGGTCCCATAATGTGATAGGGGGCGAGCCTATCACCACATCGGGCACAATTCCAGACTCCGGGCTAATACTGAGAAATTCTAGATAGAAAAACCCAATATCACTTTACCCGACCCGGGGATCGAACCCGAGACCTCAGCACAGCAGTCGTAACGCATGCGTAATTACAACTGCGCCATCGAGGCAGTCGAGAAATATGGATTTTTTATATTCCAGTCCTGTCCAACCGAAGCTGTCAGGTCCTCTAGCTATCTACCCCCCGGCGGACGACAACTACGGCTCGGAGTCTTGCTCGATCCTCGCGTTGGGAGGCGGGGATGTCCCTCCCCTGGTCGTCATAGCAACCTGCTCAGCCTCGCTGTACCACTGTCTGCTGCTACCGAATGTAAGTTATTTGCATCCTAGATACCTGGAGGGTTACTCTTGACACTCGATTCCAATTTTCTGTCTCTTAAGATACAGGCAATGCCTCGTTTAAGGGACAGGGTTTACTCAATTGCACTTATACCATCTTAAACATGTATAAACTCATTCTTAATGTCTATAATGTGTAGTTTTTTTTTCTTGCTTTTTGTTATAATAATAAATAAATATATAAATGTAAAACTGGGATTGGGTTCGAAAACAATTGGCACTCTTGAACGCAACACCAGCGCACGATTTAACTGAATACGGCGGAATTTTTAGTAACTAAATGAAATGAGTGTTTACAATCGCTAGATCGTAAATATTCTATTTCATTTAGTTGAGTGAGTTAGAGTTCCAATATCATCTAGATTGGAATTGAAACTGTATCGAGTTCGAGATTGGAATTGATCTCAAGAGTAGTAGGCCTACTGGACCTAAGCTTTTATAACATTTCCGTAGTAGGTATATTCTTTTGATGTATATCATGTGGTTTGGTTTGAATGAGCGCAAGAAAATAGAATAGATTTATATGTCTAACTCGATTTTATTTAAAAAAAATACAAACGATTGGAAACCTAGACTTTTAATATTTAAATAACGACTAAGTTGTTACATTTATTAAATCATTACAAATACAAGCAGAGATTCGACACTATAAGTACAACGACCGTCTATTCCTGATGCCACGAACAGAGTGGTTTTGAAATGGCGCGTCCGCTTGCTCGAAGTCTCCTTCCACCTTCCACAACTGCTTTGACGTCACGTAGGCCACGCCTCCTTAGAAACGAGTTTCCCCTTATTATAGGGTATTTTCCTGTGTCTAATTTTATATATTATTCAATATGCAACCGAATATAACACGCAAAAGCAACCGTTTTGCGAAAATAGAATCCGAACAGCTTGAAAAATGAGTTCACTATTTATTTATTGATTTAGTCATTTATACTTGACTGCCTCGCTGGCGCAGTTGTAATTGTGCATGCGTTACGCCTGCTGGGCTGAGGTCTCGCGTTTGATCCCCGGGTCGGGTATAGTGATATTGGGGTTTTCTATCTAGAAATTCCTCAGTATTAGCCCGGAGTCTGGAATTTCTGCTGTTATTTATTTATTTATTTATTTACGGAAAACTAACAGCTAACATACATATAGTTTGTACAAATATTATGTAACATAAGGCCAATTAAAAGTTTTCACAGATAGGTATAAAAATTATGTTAGAAGTGGACAGCTCAGAAGATTACAGAAATACTTTTTTTTAACTAAAACGTAAAGAGAAGTGAGAAAATAAAAATTAAATACATATCACAAAAAGAAAGCATCAGCCAAGATTTTCTTTAATTTCGAGACACTTGTAAAAAATAAATCCAAATCAACGTCCTTTGTCAATGCATTAAATGTTCTACTGACTCTGGGTATATAGGAGTTTTGATGATAAACAGACTTCGCAGTGGGTGCGTGCAATAGACATGGTTTCCTTATATACCTAGTATGGGTACGTAACCCTATTTTTGTCAGTAGCTCAGAACAGTCCACCGAACCGTTCGCAATGTCAAAGAGATACGCTAAGTCAGCTATGCGCCTTCGTTCTTCTAATGGAAGAATGTGAAATTTTTTGCAGCGGCTAATATAATTTGGTAAGAACTCATGAGAGCGATATTGTAAGTACCTCATAAACTTTCTTTGAATGCCTTCAATTCTATCAATATAACAATTGTAATTTGGATTCCATACTTGTGAACAATATTCGAGATGGCTACGCACAAGAGTACAGTATAATACTTTAATTGTTTTTATATTGTTGAAGTCAGACGATATTCTCATTACAAAACCCAATGCCTTAGATGCTGCCTTGATGATGTTGTTGATGTGAATATCAAATTTAAGTTTTGAGTCGAACGTTACTCCTAAGTCTTTGATAGAATTGACTCTGGCTAAGGGGGCTTATACATATAGGCTCGCCCCCTATCACATTATGGGACCGTCATTTGGCGAAAAGTGGATGTGGTGGTACACCTCTACCTACCCCTTCTTTTTTTTATACTGGTTCGGCAAAGTGACCACACTACACCTGATGGTAAGTGCAGTGCCGTCCAGATAGAGTATCAAGTAGCAAGAGACAGTCTACTACTACTCAACACAATCATGCCGGCCTGCTGCCTTCGGGAATTACAGGTGTGAGTGTATATGTATGTTAAATACATTGTTCCAGAACTCAGAAACTGAAGCCAAAGATGGCGACGGCCATGCTCTGTACGTGATAGAAACGGTCGAGTTGAACATCGTTCTCAACTCAGAGGATGACGCGCTGCAGTATTCTTATCCAGTGCATCTGCACCAGGTATGGATAATAGAATATTAGCCCTGTATAAACATTGTCCCACTGCTGGGCACGGGCCTCCTCTACTAATGAGAGGGGTTAGGCCTTAGTCCACCACGCTGGCCTAATGCGGGTTGGTAGACTTCACATACCTTCGAAATTCGCATGAGAATTCTCAGGTGTGCAGGTTTCCTCACGATGTTTTCCTTCACCGTTAAAGCAAGCGATAATTAACATTTAACCTGGTTTCGAATATATGACTTTCGTCTTGACAGTCCGTACCGCAACCAATTATGATATCGATGCTTTTTTATGTATGGTTAGTTCAAATCATTTGTGCATATTTTTATGTGTGCGTGTTTTTTTATACACGTCACATTAGAAAACTGTATTTAATACATCCTAACATTGAGTTGTTAACACTAAGTTGTGTGACAATGACTATGGAATAAATTTTAAAAATGTTTTTTTTAAAATACCCTCTCACAACCTCAACCTCCTCTTTGACAGCCTCCGTAGCGCAGTAGACGAGTAGCCGGCTGCGAAACGAGAGGCCGTGGGTTCGAATCCCGCACCGAGACAAATGGTTCTGTGCCAGACAGATATTTGTTTAGGATCTGTGTGTTGTGTGACCATTGTTCCTCGTAGTTGTTGACACCCACGATACAGGTATTACCTAGTGTGGGGTCAGGACTACGTGTGTGACTGTTAATAATACTGTCCTGAAAAGCAGCGCCACACCGACTGCAGCGCCATCTGTCGGGCTGATTTGTGAATCTAAACCATCCAGGGCGCCACCCAAACGCATACAAAAAAAATCATTCAAATCGGTCCAGCCGTTTAGGAGGACTTCAGTGACATACACACGTACAGTAGAATTATATATATAAAAAACGGGCCTGGCAGACATCGTTTTGCCCGGAAAAGCAGTGACAGAGAGCTTTCTTTTATTATCTCTATTTTTTATAATCTTCACCCCCACTCAGTTGGTAATTAATAATAATAATAATAATAATAAATCAGTTTATTGCCTTATTATTACATTAACAATAATAATAACAGAAATAATTATGCTTAGCCTATAATAATAAGACAAAGGAGGCGGCTCAGCTTGTGTTGACCGGGACATTAGTTCCGGGCAGCGCTGGTTTTCAGCCTCTCCCATTTCCTATGATGTTGTGCGGAATTTTTTTTTTTAATTATCAATCTACCCTATTTATGACTTACCCTCGGTGTGTCTAACCCCTAACTATACCATTCATATACCTAGTCAGGTCATAAATTCTGTCACATGTTTAATATAAAATAATTGAAACAAGTTTATTCATTATGTAACCATTTATATACCAAAATGAACTTAACAAAACATAGATTCTTATGACACTAAAGTTTATTCAAAATGACCTCCGTGATTTTGAATACAGGCCTTCAATCTGCGCGGCCAGTTGTCTATCGCAGCACGAACGAGGTCCATGTCAATATCGGCGGCTGCCTTAATCAAGGATGTCTTGAGTGACTCCAAATTGGGATGAGGCTTTGAGCACGCCTTTTCCTCCAAGTGTTGCCATATCTTGTAATCTAACGGATTCAAATCGGGACTGGAGGAGGGCCAGTCTTCGTGCCGGATGAAGTCGATTTCACGCGCCGCCAGCCAGTCTTGTGTGCTCTTCGCTCTATGAGCTGGCGCGCAATCTTGTTGGAATACCCAGTGCCTGTTATTGAACATGGTATGAGAAACAGGTTCCACAAGGTTCGTCTGGACTGTATTTTGATACACAATTGCATTCGTTTTTACACCTTTCTCACAAAAATGTACCTCTGTTAAGCCCCAATAAGAAACTCCCAACCATACCATGAGCGAGGATGGAAAATGACCTCGTTGGACACGCGGAATACGGTTGCTCGCTTCTTCACTACTGTGTGCGTACACCTTATCATTTTGTTTGTTGT
Organism: Laothoe populi; assembly: GCA_905220505.1. Taxonomy (NCBI): domain Eukaryota; kingdom Metazoa; phylum Arthropoda; class Insecta; order Lepidoptera; family Sphingidae; genus Laothoe; species Laothoe populi. The sequence continues at coordinate 15,830,238 of HG992167.1, read as the reverse complement.
AGCTCTCTTCTACGGTAAAATTTTTTTCATCTGAAAAAAGAATTTCCCGATATTTTTTTCCCGCGTACCGCTTCAACAAAGCGCGGCATCTCTTCAGTCTCAGGTCCATTAGACGAGCATTCAAACGATGTCCTGTTTTTCTTCGATATGCCCGAAGCCCTAAGTCTTCATTTAACACCCTTTTCACCGTGGTTCTGCTTAACCCCATCTGAAGGGCCAACAGTTTCTGCTTACGTTTGGGATTTCTTTGAATTCGCGCCTTCACAGCTTTTATCACTGCTGGAGTCCTAACAGACCGAGGGCGACCACTTCTTGACCTGTCATCTACACTAGAGTCTTCATTGTATCGTTTGATGGTACGATAAACGAATCTTTTGGTTATATTCAAATTTTTCAGTATGTCAAAAATTTGAATTGGCGCGTAACCGCAACGATGCAACGCAATTACTGCAACACGGTCTTCTTTAAGCGTCCACTCCATATTTAAAAATGAGTAAAATTCTAAAAAGTATACATTTTTATTTTCATGAACAATTTGAAATTCGAATTCAATAAACTTTTTTGTGGCCAGCATTCTAAAATAAAAGTTTTTACTGTGTGACAATACTTATGACCTGACTGTGTACTATATATAATAGTATTTATAGCACCTGCGCTGCTTACCTTTGACAGGGGCAAAGGCAGGCCAGTGAAAATGCGTTCCCTAGATTCATACGGCAATTTTTTTATGTTTATGTCAATATATTAGATATTATGTATTTATTGTAATAGATATATGTATTAATGCAAAAAGGTCTCCTGATCATTCAGGAGAATATTATACAAATAAATAAAAAAAAACCCCTAACTATATAGAAAATAATGTGAGTGTTGTTTGTCTGTGTGGTAGTGTACCAGTAGTACGTACGCGTGCGTCCACGCGGGCGGCGTGCACACCGTCACACTACCCATGCTGGCCTGTCTCACCGAGTACGCCAGAGATGACGACGGTATGTACTAGCGTTTGGATCACGACTTTAATTGGACCCTGTTAAGCTGTAAAGATCACACTGCACCTGATGGTAAGCGCAGTGTCGTCCAGTTAGAGTATCAAGCGAGAGACAACTATAATAATAAATTCTTTATTTCTTCAGTAGGTCAAACATACACTAAAATAATATCATGGAAAATGTACACAACAGATTGTAAATAAGTGTTATATGCGCTACGGTATCCAAGTAAAGATTTAACTTGTGTTATGGATAACTAGGTATACAATGTTCTACGTCAGTGTATACAAGTGCAATAAGCCTGTCCCGTCAGGACTGTGAGTTATTATGTTATGTATAATGTTACAAAATATTTTATAACATATATATTGGAACAAACATAAAAAATGTTTCCGACGAATTGAGAACCTCCTCCTTTTTTTGAAGTTGATTAAACAACGTTGTCACGCGTGCGAAGCTACGGACAAAGGCTAGTAAACAATATGATATGAAAGAAAAATAAATTTTATTTGGGCAACACTTTAGATGGCATACAAATCAAAAACGCATAAAGGAGTAATACAACAAAAAAATTGTGATTGTCGGTAAAATATTGCCTAGAGCGATAAAACCGCCATTTGTACTTTAAATACATAAATGTAATCATTCATTATTAATAATCTTTAAGTATACAATAAAGAGTAAATAAATAAATTGTCAGCGGACCCCGAGTCCGTCCTGGGGTCCCTGTGTTCGCGCACCAGCGTGTCCCGGTACATCGTGCACACGGGCGTGCCATGCCCACCGGTGGGGTCGGTGGCGTCCTCCTCCGCGCTGCCCACGCTGCTGGTGCTGTGTGCTGATGGTGAGCTGGTCACCAGGTGAGTCCACCCTTTTTCAAGTGAAACTTCTTTAGCATCGTTGTGATTTGAAACTTGATGAAACGGAAAAAGCGACAGTAAAAAGATATTACAGTGGTAGAGTAGTGGTAGAGCCACACTGAAGACATATTTGTCTACAGCATGAATGGGCCGGCTCGACCGGGGTAATACCACTGTCTCACAGAAAACCAACGTAAAGTGACAGTTTACTCGCGTTTCGTATGGTAAGTGAGATATCCGGAGGCCCAGATTCCCCCTTCCCTTCCCTAATCCCTATTCCTGTCCTTTAAGGCCGACAGCGCATACATGATAATTTCGGTATTGTGTATGTTCATGGGCGGTGTAGATCACTTAATATCAGGTGACCCACTGGCTCGTTTGTCGGACTATGCTATAAAAAAAAATACACACATAAATCTATAGGACTAAGCCTACGAGAGAATGAGACAGAATATATAAATGAGACAAAAGGCAACGAGTGGTTACGAGTGGGGTCGAGTGAGATCGAGTGGGATCGAGTGGCATCGAGTGCTCTAATATTAATTAAGCAAACACTGTCTTGATTGTTTCAATGATTTAACGACGTTTAATGGATTATTCGAGTACTCATAAAACAGATATCATTACTCACGGTCCGGCTTCCATAGATTGCAGGCGGGCGACAAATATCGACTTAATGTAAGGTTCACTTCTGCCGTGTGTGAGTTGCACACACACACTTTTTTTACTACCTGAATAGGCAGACGAGCAGACGGGCCACCTGGTGGTAAGTCACCGCCGCCCTGCAATGCCAGGGCACAGCAAAGCCGCTGCCTACCGTAAAACCAAACAACTAATAAACACATGTTCTTAGCTGTCTTTTTGGATAAAAGTGTTTTAGTGCACATTCTATTATCATCGATGTGGATATTCATCTATTATCGAAACTTTTTTTTATTCTGGCACGACAAAGTGACCACACTGCAGCTGATGGTAAGCGTAGTGCCGTCCACTTAGAGTATCGAGTAGCGAGAGATAATCTATCACGCTACTCAACACAATCATGCAGGCCTGCTTCAGAAGGTCGAGGGTATATTGTCAGAGTACTCAGAAGGCCGCAAAACAGCCAAACATCGTACCCCAACTCTAGACCCCCGACAAAAACCGGATGTACACTGGCTGATCCCGGAACGCGACACACTTGCGTGTGCCACTATGGCGGGTTATACACCCTGTGTACGGTGGTCGCTATCCGGGTGGATATGAATATCCTACCACCAGCACTATCGAGTCTCAAAGGATATTAAAAAAGTAAAGTAGTACGAAGTAAATAGAATCCAAAATCAACTTTATGTACATAACATTAAAGTTGAAAATAGCTGTAAGAACGTCGAGTGTTGCCAGGATGGTTGGCGCGCCGGCATACCATTTGAGACTCGACTGGTTAAACATAAAACATTTTGTACTTAGAAATGACTTATGGGTTTGTTGATCTGTTAGTGTAAAAAAATCTTTATTTTTTACAGAACATTAGAACCATACGATTTAGAAGAACAGCTGTACAAAGAAATCCAACTGAAGAACCCAGCGCTGGAACAAGATGATCTACGGAGCATGATCAAAGAGGTATGTTTAAAGATTATTAGAACTAAGCAAGACCAGAAGCTACTCACCAAATCCTAGTAATATTATAAATGCGAATGATTGGATGGATGGATGGATGGATGGATGTTTGTTACTCAATCACGCTGCAACGGGTGGACGGATCTGGTTGAAATGTGCACAGAGATTATATTCTGAAATCGCACATAGGCTACTTTTTATCCCGCAAAAATGTACAGTTCCCGTGGGATAGTTTATTTTACACAGAGCAAGGGTCGCCATATTTTTTTGCATAGTGGCAATTTAGGGATCATAAAATGACATAGGCCACTTTATATCCCGGAAAAATGCATGCTTTCTATGGGATGGCATAATATTGAAAGGTGTTATAGCTTTAGAGTACTCCATGGATTGTATACCTTTTCTTCCATCATACACATCCACACGCTGTACACATACGTAAGCATGCAAACAACACGCCGCCACAGCACGTGCGCCGCCACAGCGTCACCACAGCATATGGAATTTGGACACAAACATCATTAACACAGTTATCATCGACACTTTATATTTTTCTGTATTTTTTACAACACCCATTTTTTTGACCTGACACGGCAAAGTGACCACACTGCACCTGAAAACGGCCAAACATCATACTCCAACACTAGACCACCGACAAAAACCGGATGTACACTGGCTAACCCCGGAACCCGACACTTGCGTGTGCCACTATGGCGGGTTTACACCCTGTGTACGGTGGTCGCTATATCCGGGCGGATACGAATATCCTACCACTAGTAAATCGTTTAATAAACACAATCATCAGATACTTATTACAATTCGTGAACATAGCAAAATTATTTGTACACTCCTAACCTTAAATGTACAGTAGACTAGCAAATGTACAGTACCAAAATATATACTTGCTATATTTGTCTTTTCCAGAGACAGAAACTAACGTTCAGTGCCATCATACAAGAGATCCTGACTCGTGAAGTGTCGCAACCGATCTTACACACGGACAAGCGAAGAGAACCCAGCCCCAAGGAATGTCTCGAAGTTAGTACTGTTGTATGAATATATACAGCACTGGCTGTTGCCCGCGGCTCCGCCCGCGTGGATGCAACTTTTTGCATAACTGGGTCCCAATGTCCTTAGTGTTGTAATGTGTTTGGTATGTGTAGACGTTGAGTTCGGCGTGCGTGAGTCTCCGCGGCGAATACGTGCGGCGACACGACACCGCGGCGAGAGCTCTACGAGACAAGCTCACTGCCGTGGCCGCGCTCGCACACAGGCAGGCGGGCTGGATACACACACTACAGGTATGCACACACGCGCTCACACGCACACGATCTTACACCTTACACCCACACATACACACGTACGCACAGACACATATACACCAGCACACACACAGATATACCCCGCACACCTACCCACTACAGATATGCATACACATACACACTCACAAATACCCCCGCACACCTACACTCTACAGGTATGCATACACATACACACTCACAAATAACCCCGCACACCTACACTCTACAGGTATGCATACACATACACACTCACAAATACCCCCGCACACCTACACTCTACAGGTATGCATACACATACACACTCACAAATACCCCCGCACACCTACACTCTACAGGTATGCATATACACACACGCGCATACACATATACATACTTAAATACTATTTAAAATAGGGATGTTATAGAACGCCGGAACCGTAACCGAAACTATCGTATATCCAAAATAATTAAATATCCGTAACCCATGTTATTTATTTAAAAATGTTACTTACAGCTGAAAATATTACTTTTTATATTGCAAATAAGAATACACTTGAATTAGACATTCAAATTTTACCCTTATCGTGAACAAAGTATGTTTTAATCTTGTAGTCAACTTTATTTTAAATTCGAATATAAATAATATTTTTGCAACTGTCCATAAAAACGGCATATTATTGCCAGTAACGTTTTTATGTAATTTTCAGAAAGAAATAGACGATGTACAACTTGATTCTGCTGTGTTGAGAGAAAAATGTCTGCTGGCCGAGAAACACCAAGACGACATTAAATACAGGTATATAATAATTTTTAAATTGTGGCATGAGTAAAATAATTACAATTAATGGATTGCAAGAAATTCCGGACAAGTATGAACTCTAGGACAATATTTCTTCTTTTTCCCTTAGAATGACAAAAATCTCAAATAAAAATGTAAAATTTCGTTTTAATCAGTTTGTAATAACATAAGGGTTTGGGAGTAAAAATAATGACAACTAAGATATAAAGACACGTCCTCGTGTAGAAGCTGATAAAGTAGAGGCTGTCTCAAGGCGAGGCATGTTGTGCCATAACTGATATTCGCTGCCTCGGGGCGAGCAATATGCTGTTGAATGCGCCTTAATCCAAGTGGTATGAAGTATTAACAAATTTATTCACATTTTTGCTTCAAGTCGAGGCTTCTCGTATTGAGGCTTTAATGGATCCCTGACATCATTTAATAGTTAATTCATTATTGTGTCGCAGATGCTCAGCAGTGATCCGCAGCCTGCGAGCCAACTCCCAAACCACCCCCGCCGAGAGAGAACTACTCAACGAACTACAGAGCTACAAGCGGTGCCGCGAACGGTTCGCCGATCAGATACAGCAACTGAAGCAACACTCCAAACGGAACGCTGATGAGGTGGGTACTCACTCATTCATGACTACGAGATAAAGTTTTTCGAAAAATATATTTAAAAAGTAACAGTTTAACATTGTCAGTTTTTGATATGTAACATCTTTACTGTCGCTTTCTGGGAGTGAATCCGTGAAAAGGGACGGAAGTGTGTAACACGAAGTCGGGGAAGTGCTCACTATTTTATTTGGCCGTCAGATGGTATCAACCTATTTTCCGAGAGGTTAGATTTTGGTTTTCGATTAGTTACCAATGTCAATAGTAAAGTTGTTACACATCAAATAAATTATATTGGCGGTTTGCTTAGCTGTTATTTATAATATCGAAAAGTTAGTTGTTGTTTTCATTAGTCTTTAAGCTTTCTTAAGAAATCATAGTTATGATCTGTATTATTCCTTGTCCATTTTCATTTTGTCTATGTAGAACTGTAGAAAATTTTGAAAAGAAGATGAATAGAATATAAGATGTCCGTCGAGTCCGTTATGCTGTATATTTTATTTCTTAAACCAATTAAACAAAACATCACAATCATATTTCTTTACTTATTTCAGATCAAGAAATGGCAGGATGAGTACAAGAAGAAAGTGGCAGCCCTGGGCAAAACTCACAGCGACTCCATCTCGTCGATTCTACAACAACAGTAAGTTATTTTGGATGTTTTACTAGGGATGTTGTAGAACTCGAAATTCGAAGCCGAAAGTATTGGATATCCGTTCCCGAAACTTTCGGATATTCGAAGCCGAAAGTATCGGATATCCGTAACCGAAACTATCGGATATCCTATAAAAAAGTTTCGAATAATGTCGGATTCCCACTGTGTCCAACGAGACGCTATTTATTTGATCATACAGTATCGACAAGAGACACTAGGTATAGTTCGCGACAGGTCGACATGGCAATCGTGGTATGAGGTGAGGTGCGGGGGAGGGGTCACCCCGCATACCCGCACATCGCCCGCGCCGTCTTCGTCGTAGCGCTGCACGACGCACGAGTTCGCATCGACCGCGTGTATCGATATCGGTCTCGCTCACATTATTCTTTGTCGTTGTGTATTAAAATGACTTCGGTCGCTTTCTCGTCACGCGTTAAAACAAAAAACCAATAATTAATTATTAAGCACGAGAACTAATCTGAAAAGTGTTAGAAAATTGTTACATTAAACGGAAAGACAATTATAATAATTACGCTGCCAATCAGAAATTGGATATGGCTGCGTTTTACACCGGCTTTTTAGAACTTTGCCCAGAATACAATACGAATCGAAATTAGCAGGACCCAATAAACAATTAAAATCGCCCATAATTGATATTGATTTGATGAATAAAATATTATTATAATATATGTTACTTATAATAAACCTTATTTAATAAACTTTAGTAAATTTTCTTGCATTGCAATAAAATGAATATCGATATACCTACCTACCTGCTACATTTTGCCATCTGCCACATCACTAGAAAATTGCCATGTCGAGGTCGCGGACTATACAATACATTATATATCGATCATGAGCAAGTTTATACGTCGACTCGCACTTGGCCGATTTTCGGGTGGGTGTGACCACAACCTTTTTTTTGAAGGCTGGATCCGCGCCTGACGTAGATCACAGTTTGGTGTATAACCCTGCTTTACTTACCTGCTGTTATGGGCTTATACAGAGTTAACCACTCCGGAAAAATATCAGCTGATGCTCGGTTCAATGACCGCGTGTTGTGCCGAGCAACAACGCGGCGACCCGCGCGCTGACTCATGTTAGTAAATCTTTGACAGCGAATTATTGTGTCCACGTTTTGTTTAGTTTTAGATCAAATACGATAGATCAATTTAAAAAAAAAAACTAAATAAATTATACAAGGTTAGTCAGAAAGGGTATTAAGCCGTGGCCAACATAAAGTATGGCAGATACTGATTTCTTTCTTGAATATTTCATGAAAATACAGTATTTTCATATTAAAATTATACATTTATTCTAAAAACGCACAACCCTGTCGCTCAGGTTACGGCAAAGACTTGACAGCTAAATACAAAGAAGCGCAGCCCTGTGACGCTTATTGCATACTTAACTGTGACGTACCGGGCACCTATTTATGTGAACTTTGAATATTATTTAGTGCTACCTTTTTCTCGAGGTCAATGACCATAACTGAAATACTTACTTAACATACATTGAGCTGCTCTAATCTAAGGTAATTAAACTTAAATCGTATATGTTATATGACCTATAATTATAACTATATGACCAAATATTGTTAATCAGTGTGAAAAGAGCAACGCTATAGTTTCTTGCTCGTTCTTCTCTAGCGAGACTGCATTCCGAACTGGCGGTAGAGTGAAAAAATTGACTGAATCTAAATGATGTATAACATTTTATGGATTCAATAAATATTTGATTTTGATTTTGAAAATACAGCTGTTCGGAAGTTTATGCAATTAATATTTTGGAAACTGTTGGGTTTTTTATATAAAATATAAGTATACAAGTGGCTTAGAATCGCGGGTACATTTAAGTGTCGTTTATATTTGGGCTTTCCCTTTATGTCTAACCTTGTATTGTCAGGTTCTATAAATTATGCTTACCCAAAAAATTGCGCTCGGTGTAAAGAAAATCCTATAATATATTACTTTTAACAATAAATACATATACACTCACGCCTGTAATCCCCAAAGAGGCAGGCAGAGGTGTAACCAGTACACCCACTTTTCGCCGCATTTATTACGGTCCTATAATGTCTATCAAACTATGGGACCGTAATTTATTGAGCGAGCCTATCGCCACACCGGGCGGGAAATAATCTAAATAGAAAAACCCAACATAACTTTACCCGACCCGGGGATCGAACCCGAGGCTTGGAACTACGCCACCGAGGCATTCAATAATATATATATTCATGAATATATTGTTAGAAACATAACAGAGTGCTATTTAAGGTGGATACCTTAAATGGCACATAAACGATGGTTACCACTGTATTGATCAATTAATGATCACAGTTACACATCGCTGTTCCCACAGTTAACATTAGTCTCCAGTACGCACGGACAGCATAACCCTCTATGCTGAACTGCCACCAGACCAATAGTGGTATTTATTTTGTCGTAACAACATTGTGAACACCAACTTCTTATGTTATAATTCTTATGTATACTAGAAATGTCAAACCCATGCCAAGTGTTACAACAATTAAGTTACAAACATCCATGTAATTTAACAGCCTTATAACTAACTATAATTTGGAAATGTCAACATTATTTGAATAAAAAATTATTAATCATTGAATGCCTCGGTGGCACAATTGTAATTGCGCATGCGGTACGACTGCTGTGCTGAGGTCTCGGGTTCGATCCCCGAGTCGGGTAAAGTGATATTGGGTTTTTCTATCTAGAAATTCCTCAGTATTAGCCCGGAGTCTGGAATCTGTGCCCGGTATGGCGATAGGCTCGCCCTTATCATATTATGGGACCGAAATTCGGCGAAAAGTGGGTGTACTGGTTACACCTCTGCCTACCCCTTCGGGGATTACATTCGTGAGTGTGTTTAATTATTATCATAATATATGCGTTGAATTTATATGATAAATTATAATTTATCATATTATTATATGGTATAGGACAACTGAACTGATTGCACACTATACGTCCGTACCATGGCAAATCCCAGAATGGACTGTGCTCTGGAGCGCCCGAGAGCTCTCTTTTATTGCAAACATTCACCCGCACTCAACTGGTAATTATCAATCTACCCACAGATATTTTTGAAATACCTATAAATAGCAGCGATAGCCTAGTTGGTTGCGGTACGGACTGCCAAGACGAAAGTCGTAGGTTCGAAATCCAAGTGGCATACACCTCTGACTTTTCTAAAGTTATGTGTGTATTAAAATGTTAATTATCGCTTGCTTTAACGGTGAAGGAAAACATCGTGAGGAAACATTCTGCATATCTGAGAATTTTTTCGAAGGTATGAGAAGTCTGCCAACCCGCATTAGGCCAGCGTGGTGGACTAAGGCCTAACCCCTCTGATTAGTAGAGGAGGCCCGTGCCCAGCAGTGGGACAATGTTTAATACAGGGCTAGTATTATTATTATTATTTATGTCCAATAAATGGGTCTTACCCTAACAATATAAATAATATTCGAATTGTGTTATTTTCAGAACCATGCAAGTGTCAACGCTCATTGAAGAGACGAAGCTTCTCAAAGACCAGCTCAGCATAGTTTAATTGTATTGTCTTAACCATCTGTTGTCCAAATCTTGATCCATCAGTATTTTTTGGAGTTACATACATAGTTTACAAATGCAGTGACATTTAAATTTCAAAAATTCATTAGTAATAAAAGCAGTTTTAAATACTGTATTATGTTTTACCGTAATTTTGGAATAATTTGGTCTTGATAACTTTGACCAAGTTCAGCGAATACTATATTATTTGGATGTTTTTCATGAAGAGGTCGATACATATATGTAGAATTAATGTTATTCAATAGGCTATTTGACTAATTTTCGAAAATGATTTAAAACTATTATTTATTACATAATAAGCACACTATATTGATATTTCCGGGAAATCTACTGTATTTTTAATAAAAATCAATGTTAAAGTTTAAATCTCCAAAACCGCGGCAAAAACGCTATTTCTGTAATGATCATATGACACGTGTGACGTCACATGCAAGTAAACAAGCTAATAATGATAAGCAAAGCCAAGTTTTATGATAATTGTTTTATCAACAATTATCATAAAACTGATTCAAAAATAGATCAACAATAGAATTTATCACCAGAAAACATAAAACGCGAAATAAAATCACTCGAAGAAACTATGTTTACTTGCGTGTGACGTCACCAGAGTTGCAATCAATCACTGAGTGTTCACATCTCATATAAAATTTAAAAAAAAAGTTATACTTTATTTCGTTTAATTTGCAAAAAATATACATTATTTTGTTTAAAATTAAGTGAAATATTGTTTTTTAAGCTATTGTCTAACAGGATGACCACAATTTGCAGTGTTGTCAAATAGCCTATTAATTATCGATTAATATATAGTTTTCCTGATTTGTTAGTTATAATTCTGCAATAACCTAAAATGAGGTATTTGTTTTTTAAAAACCATTTAAATAGGCTAACAAATTTAGTTATTATGCTACAATGTTTAAGACTTGGTATGAAACTTATTCCCTTGCTCTTGAAATATTAACTGTCATTTGTTGTGTGTAATAAGTGTTGATTGCCATTTTGAATTGTTTTTGTAATTAAAAATAAAATTATAAAACCAATTGATTTCTTTATTTTCCATCATGTGTCAGCCTCCATGGTGCAGTGAGTAGGTTGCACATGGCGTGGGTTCGATTCCCGCACACAGACTGTTAGTGTGACAGTCCGATATTTGTTTCGGGTCTGGGTGTTGTGGTGTGGTAGTCCCTCGTAGTTGTTGATACCCACGATACAGATTTAACCTAGTGTGGGGTCAGAGCTATATGTGTGTATTAATTGGAGTTTAATCCTTAAGAATCGATTATAAAGCCCCCGGTGTGGAAATTTTAAGAAGAGTGAAATAATAAAAGCGCTAACAGTTGCGTTACGTTTCTCTGCGCAACGTATTTTTAACCTTCAACATGTAGACATAATGTTTAATTTAGCTTGAATTACTTACACTACTTATTATTCCTTTTTCGGTCGGACACTAATAATTTGTACGTATTTTTATCGCAGCATTTACGCTACAAATGTATGGAGGTCTGATGAGTTCGTAAGCTTTTTTAATTAAAACACATAATTATCATAATATTTTATTGAGATTCTATTAAGATTCCATGTCACTTACATTCTTACATAACGAATGTTTTTATATTGTACATTAACAAAGTAATGTTTATGGAACTTAAAATAACCTTGTATGAATGGACTTTCCGGTTTGAAGTAATAGAACTATCGTAAAATATAAAAAAAACAGCTCCGGTGGCGCGGTGGGCGAGTGATTGTGAAACTAGGCCGTGGGTTCGATTCCCGCACGAATATTAGTTCAGGTGTGGGTGTTGTGGGATCAATTTTCGTATTTCGTGAATACATGTTTAACTTAGTGTGGGACATAGACCATGTTGGATGTATTTATTTAATAATAATGGATTGGTACATTATAAGTACGCAGACTGCCTCGGTGGCGCAGTTGTAATTGCGCATGCGTTACAACCGCTGTGCTGAGGTCTCGGGTTCGATCCCCGGGTCGGGTAAAGTGATATTGGGTTTTTCTATCTAGAAATTCTCAGTATTAGCCCGGAGTCTGGAACATGTGCCCGGTATGGCGATAGGCTCGCCCCCTATCACATTATGGGACCGAAATTTGGCGAAAAGTGGGTGCACTGGTTACACCTCTGCCTACCCCTTCGGGGATTATAGGCGTGTATATGTATGTATGTATGTGTAAGTACGCAGTAAATGTGTGTTAAAAAAAACTTGCCAGATATTACAAATATTTTGTATTAATATTGAATTACTTCAATGATAATACCAAACAGCCGCCATGGCCAGTGGGTGTGGCCGACATTTTTTTACATTGTAGTAGACTTGTGTGACCTTAACATTGTTATGACATGTAAAAAGTGCCCATAGTGGCCTAATTTACAAAATAAATGATTTGATTTGATTGAAAATTACTCTTATAAACCCATATTTAAATTTTTAGCTGCCAAGCAAATATCTTCTTGAAGTCCAAAAAGTCCGTTCATACAAATCTTAGGGCGGCCATACACGATTGAGCAGTATATTGCTTAATGCACACTAGAGTTGCCAACCATCCTGTTTTCCCAGGACATGTCCTGGTTTTTACACTGTCCTGGGATGTCCTGGATAGTTTTTAAGCAGCGTCCTGGGTTTTTAAAGCGCCCTGTTAAGGTAAATTAGCACACCACTTTTGAAATCTTTACTTTCTTATTCGTCTTGGCTCGCAAGTGTCACAATGCGTCCTGTTTTTAAATTGGATTGTCCTGGTTTTTCTAACTTCAAAAACTAAAAATCCTAGTATTTGAATTCTGGGGTTGGTAACCCTGATGTACACAGACCTTGTAGTGATTGAATCCAAGCACTGTTTCATCTGTTCTTGTGAGAATGGTTGAGTATTGCACTTACATTTTTATTCGTTATAACGTTAGTCAAATAACCTCCACTATGTAAATAAAATGTATTATTAACATCAAAATACAAATTAACTGTTTAATGAAAAGCATTACTTAATGTATAACTACAGTATACATACAAAACAGTTAGAAATACTTCGCAGAAATATTTAAAGATATAAATTCTATAAACAAGTCACTCAATTACAAATAACTTGACAGTTATGACAGTTCAGACTGCCCGTGTGTGAGCGGCCTTAAACTAAACCCTTAACCTATAGTATACCTAATTATAACATATCCATCAGTAGAGACTGGTACAAACTAGTATTATTACAGTAATGACTTAGATTTCAGTGAGCGGACCCCAGAACATCTTGGAGACGCGCGACTCGTCCTCCGTGAAGAAGAAGTCCTTGCCAAGTTCCACGAACTCTTTGAGAGACAGCTTTCCGTCCTGGAACAAAACATTTAAATTAACATGTCTTTTTTATCCTGGTACGGCAAAGTGACCACACTGCACCTGATGGTAAGCGCAGTGCCGTCCATAGATGATGAAGCGAGAGACAATCTATCCCTCGCTATTGAACACAATCATGCCTGCTTTATCACACTACGCCATGAGCAAGAAGGTGAAGAAGCGGTCGAGGGTCTAGTGTCAGAGTACTCAGAAGGCCGCAACACGGCCAAGCATCGACTTGTTAGACGGCCTGTGTGCCGCGGCGGGCTAGTGTCGTGTGTGAAACTAGAGGCCGCGGCTTCGATTCCCTCACCGAGACAAATGTTTGTATGACAGACAGATATTTTATTTCGGGTCTGGGTGTTGTGGATGTTGATACCCGTGATACAAGTTTGACCTAGAGTGTGGACTCAGTAGGTACTATGTGTGTGACTGTTGGGTGTATTTATTATTATTTTATACTTATTTAAAAAAATACCTCTTCCAAAACTACTTTCAGGGTGTGCGATTATTATGTTACATGTATATCACTTGAGTAAATTTCAGTTAAAATATTTATAACGACAAACAAGACTGCACGGAGCCTTTGCCTTTGCTTTATATAAAAATAAAAAGATAAGGCTGCATGGTGGAGAACCTTTGCCTTCCTTTTAATAAAAAAAGAGAATGAAACAAAAAATAAAAAACTAAACACAAAAATATATTATGTGATATAGACTGACCCCGTTAGTGTCTATGACGGCGAAGGCGACGGCGGCGTGGTCGTTGTGCAGCCCGAGACACTCGAAGAACAACTTGAACTCCTTCACGGATATGTACCCAGACTTGTCTTTGTCCACAGCCTGCCAAATATTACATTAGTTAGTTCACGAAATCAAAGGTTTTTCCTGGCTCGGCAAAATAACCATACTGCAAGATGGTCGCAGTGACGTCCAATTAGAGTATCGAGTAGAGAGAGACGATCTATCCCCTGCTACTCAACACGGCTTCTTCACACTACACCATGGGCGAGAAGGTGAAGAAGCGGTCGAGGGTCTAGTGTCAGAATACTCAGAAGGCCGTAACGGCCAAACATCGTAGCCCAACTCTAGACCCCCGACAAAAAGCGGATGTACACTGGCTAACCCCGGAACGCGACACACTTGCGTGTGCCACTATGGCGGGTTTTACACCCTCTGTAAGATGCGAGCTATCCGGCCGTATACAAATATCCTACCACCAGCAACAGTGAGGACATTTAACAATCAATGACGAAATAAGTTTTTCCTCTAAGTTAACAATAAAAATTTGACAATTCCAAAGTTATAAAAGGTTCCAAGTTTCAATTTGGTTGACGTAAGTGTCTTTTTCAAATTAAATAGATAAAACTACAGACATGGTTTTGGTCTTGTAGCATGGCTTTGACTATGACATCTATTTGAGCCCAACCTCTAAGGAGCCCAAAAATACTACCGACAGACAAGGCTGCATGGTAGAGAACCTTTGCTTTTCCATTTTTTTTAAATGGTGACAATGTTCTAATTTCAAACGTCCGTTATATTTATGTAAAAATTTGTAATTTTTTAAATTTGAATAGGGAACATCGTCGGTGTCTAATACATGAGATTGCTAGATCAGTACTACATGTGTGACTGTGGGATGTTGTTTATTTACAAAAAGATATAACACTTACCTTGAATAAATATGGCAGCCAGCGGTGCGCCTTCTTCTTGAGCGTTTTGTCATTGAGCACGTGATGCATGTCCTCTAGATACTGCTCTACTGTCACGAAGTTGTACGGGTCTATGGCGCCCCACTGCTCCTCCCATGTCAACTGGAAATTAATTTCAATATTAACATTATTATGCTTAGAGACGAATGTCGCTAGATCGAAACACAAATTGCATACAGGACTTTTTGATGTTACGTGCATATAACAATACACTCGCGCCTGTAATCCCCGAAGGGGTAGGCAGAGACGTAACCAGTACACCCACTTTTCACCGAATTCATTACGGTCCCACAAAGTGATAGGTTCGCCTATCGCCATATCGGGCACAATTCCAGACGCCGGGCTGATACTGAGTATTAGTAAATAGAAAAACTCAATTTCACATTACCCGACCCATGAATCGAACCTGAGACCTCAGCACAGCAGTCGTAACGCATACGCAATTACAACTGCGCCACAGAGACAGTCGAGTGCGTATTGTAAATTATCGTTTTAACGATGACAGCGATCATCGTGAGGATATTTGCATAATTCCATAAGAATTTCTAACCTAACCTAACCTTACCCCTCATTAGTAGACGAGGCCAGTGTCGAGCAATGGGAGAATGTTTACAAGACTGATATCATTATTAACACATCTTGACGTGTTCGCGGATGAAGGGATTGTGATCCTAAGTGAATGTTTGCACTACTGCGAAACAAATGCCTGATTTTAATATGTATTTATTTTATGTAACTGTTAATTATGATATGTGTATGTTTCATTAATTTAATTTACTATAAAAAATAAATTAATTATTTAGCTACTGATGATGTTATTACTGTAGTATATATGTCAAGTGGGGGTAATCATAAAATATATAGCTGTCACTCAGTTCTGCATTAAACGTGCTTTGTCGAAGTTTTTCCGTGATTTATCAATTTATTAGTAATATTGCAATTACCTTAATAATGTCGCTGAACTCCTTAGCCTGTTTGTCGTCCAGATGTCCGAGAGACTTGAACCTCTCCCCAAACAGCACGAAGTCGTTGAACGAGATCAGGCCGTCCTTGTCTACGTCAAGGATGTTGTGGACTGTGTGCATCTTGCGACGCCAGAACTCAGACTGAACAAATGGAAAGAAGTTAATTGTAGAGTGGTCAACTTATAAGATGCGCTAAGGACACAAGGACCTGTGTGTGATCCTACTAATATTATAAATGCGAATGTTTGGATGGATGGATGGAAGTTTGTTACTCAATCACGCTATAACGGCTGGACGGATCTGGTTGAAATTTGGCACAGTTATAGATTATAGTCTGGAATAGAACATAAACTCATTTTCAATTAGTTACTGCATAGTACTGTTTTTAAATTCGCTGTCAAACTTTAAACTGCATTTACTCAAAAGTATGAAAACGTCCGTTGGATCTTTTCTGCTTAACAGGGTCCAATTAGGAATTAAATTGATTTACGAAATATTAAATTTAAACGGTATTTTTTAATTTAAATTTGTATCTATTTATAAGCTATGTTGGACTGTATAGTTTCATTCCTGTGTTTTAATTGTTAGGAAGATTGGTCTTACTCTGTGTATAAAAACAGTTTTTTGATTGCGTTTTTATTCGTATTGCTTTTATCCATTATATATTTTGTAGTTATTACAAAATAATTCATATTCTTAGCACAATGTCCTTTGGAAATGCAACGTCTAACTAGCACGCACGTCGCAGTCTAGCTTTAAAGGTACAATAAAAAACTCACCCTATCAAATCCCTTGCACTCTGTATCCGAATCGGAATCGGATTCCGAATCGGAATGTTTCCTCCGGTCGGTCTCCGGACGACCGTGATGTTTACTATAACGGCGCAAGGCTCCTTTGCGGTCCGCCAGCTCTAGGTGCGAACTCTGCACCTGGTGCGCTCTCTGCACCTGGTGCACTCGTTGCACCGGGTGCGCCGGTTGCACCTGGTGCGGGGCGTCGTTGAGGTAGCACACCACACCGTTGCATGTTGGCTTTGTGTGTATTAACTGGAACAATAAATATCGCGTTGTAAATAATTTGCTGGTACTCGGTGTTTTGCGAATCAAATCATTTATTTAATAAATCAGGTCTTTTTTTTTTTTTTTTTTTTTCCTCGTGTTTTGACGTGTAAGTGTTGTTTGTTTCGCTGCATAGAGTTGTGTATGTAATGTGGGGTGTACCCGACAAAAGGATTAGGACCCTCGCTATTTGATACGTAGGTCCATCCTTTGCCGGTTATGTGTGCGTGTAGGGGGATCTTCTGCAGAGACAGGACTTTCACATAGCTGTGATAGCATGTTTCCGTCCGCCTCTCGTAAGCCCCCCTGAGTGGTGTTATCGGGATTGAGTGTATGAGTTGAGTGTGGTGTGATGAGGACGTATTTTTATCTGCTTAAAATTACAATTACATTAAAACAACAATAATGACTGTGGTTTTGCACAACAAGCTCAAGGTCCAGCCGGTGTGGTCGCCTGATTGTAGGTCTTGATTTGGCTGAGGATGGTATTCACCAACTCCACGAAGGCCGCGAACGCCCCCTCCCTTCCCTCGGCGAGAAGTTGGGAAATGTCAAACGGTGACACCCCAAAGCGGCGACACACCATCTCATGTGTATGCCGATGTACACCAAAAATAGGGCAGTCCTCCAGGAGGTGAGCCAGGCTTTGGGTGGTGGCGCCATCGCAGGGGCAGTGGTCCACGTCTATAATATGGAACCTGTGGAGGTAGGTCCTGTGGTAACCGTGACCGGTGAGAACCTGAGTGAGGTAAAAGTTGGGTGCGGTCACCTTCCACAGTCTGCGGATGTCTCCGAGGCTGGGGAAGAGTGATCGCGTATGCTGGCCTTGTTCAGCTGCTTCGTAACGTGACTGCCAGGTGTTCAAGGTGGATCCCCGAAGATGAGCTTTAAATCAGGTCAGTAGGGGCACTTTTTACATTTCAGACTTGTATATTAAATCTAAATACACAAATATACACTCACACCTGTAATCGCCGAAGGGGTAGGCAGAGGTGTAGCTAGTACACCCACTTTTAGTCGAATTTATTACGTACCCATAATGTGATTGGGTGCGAGCCTATCGCCATACCGAGCTCAATTCCAGACTCCGGGCTAATACTGATTATTTCTAAATAGAAAAACCGAACTTTACCCGACCCGGGGATCGAACCCAAGACCTGAGCACAGTATTCGTAACGCATGCACAGTTACAACTGCGCCACCGAGGCAGTCTAAAAAAGTCAGTTTAATTAGATCTACATGTGTTTTGAAAATGCCAACTGAGCTGAGAAAAAGCATCAAGAAACTCAACCCTATTGTATATTTTGTTGTTACAAAAAATACCGGCCGGGATAATGGCTACGCAGTTCGTTCCCGCGGGCGGCATTCCAGGCCTCCAGGGTCAGACGATGTTATATTGCGTCGTAGAATATTATCCACCCGTACACATATTACAAGTAAGATCTTTGATAAGCGTAGTATACGCTATTGGTTAATTTTGGCGCCAAACAAAAACTGACCAATAAACGCGTAGCAAAGAGTTAACATAAGTGTTGCTCTTATTTATCGATGTATATTATTAATGTCTCTCATAAGATTTTATTGAACTTGCAATACACACTGGCCAGTATGCCGTTCCAGCTGAAGGACATGTACCCATGGCTATGGATTAAAAAAATATATATGCCGTCAGAATCTAAATGTCAACACTACATTCTGTGCTCCTGTTTTGTATTCTTTTTCCATGTGCATTTTACGCAGTAACTTGTATAGCATCGTCATGCCACTAACAAATTAAAAATAATCATAAGACAAATAATTTTTATATCACGTCAATCAAAAATACCTCCCACAAGACCAACGCGTGGCTAGAAAACAAAAAGTGTCGTATTCAATCATAGAATGAAAGAAGGAATTGAAATCGATGGCAGTTTTATACCAACTTAATCAAATTGAGATTTTTTTTGTTAAGCTGCAAACAGAATTTTTATGATAGCCCAATGAAATGACTATGCAGATTATCAAAATAACAATCGCAATGTTGTTTGCCATAATATTATCATTAATTTTTTTCCGTTTATTATACAGCCCAATAAAATCAGATAAAACTAAATATAGCTGAAAAAATACAAAATGATGTACACGAAATTTAATAAAATATTGGTTTTATTCTGATACAAAGAGTAGCGAAGCGACGAGTTTGTTTACTTAACTCAAGACAATTAAAAATAATAAACAATAGTATTGACTAATATAGTTGCCAGTTGACTCCTGTCAATTGCGTGGTTACGGAATTAAAAATTCCTATGTCAAAGAATTACAATGACAAGAGTAAACTTTTTTCCTTTATTCTGGCACAGCAAAGTGACCACACTGCACCTGACGGTAAGCGCAGTGCCGTCGAATCAGAGTATCAAGTAGCGAGACAATCTTTCCCCGCTACTCAACACAATCATGCCGAACTAAAAAAATTAAAGCTAATATTGAATTAAGAAATCTCACTGTACTGTTTTTAAATAGGACTAAAATAAAGTTACTGCATTTTATTTTAGTTAACTTGGTGACTGTGATCACGTGAAACGGTCAAACACGTTGCACTATCAAATATTTTGTTCACTCCTTGAGAAATAAACTAAGGTGAACACACAGATTAGCGTATCACTTTGACACATATCTGTCAACTATTCCAGAAGTGACACAACTTATCATACAGTGTGCAGTAAGTTGCGATAGCAAGGGTCAACGGCCTCGTTATGCAGGCCGGTGCGCAAGTGACGCAAGAACAGCATTTTCAATATACTTGTAGATAATTTAAACAAAGATTTTACTCTTATATTGATGAGTAATATATAAAGCATTGATAAGGATTGAGGGACAGCGAGACATTTTGTTTTTATGAGTGATGATGAACTAATAAAAATGATAATCGACAATGAAGTTCTAACTGTTAAAAATTACAAGGGAGAAAAACTGTTCAAAAGTCAAACTAAAAAAGATTGAATATTTATGTGTTTAAAGAACGCTGTGTTTGTTTTTTTCTGGCCCATAACCACACTACACCTGATGGTAAGCGCAGTGCCGTCCAATTAGAGTATCGAGTAGCGAGGACAATCTTTCCCCCGCCACTCAACACAATTATACCGGCCTACTTCTTCACACTACGCCATGGGCAAGAAGATGAAGCGGTCGAGGGTCTAGTGTCAGATTACTCAGAAGACCGTAAAACGGCCAAACATCGCACCCCAAACACCCCGGACCCCACCTAGACCCCGGACAAAAACCGGATGTACACTGGCTGATCTGCGAACGCGACACACGTGTGCCACTATGGAGGGCTTTACACCCTGTGTACGGTGGTCGCTACCCGGGCGGATATAATTATCCTACCACCAGCAATTAAATTATGCAGTCTTAGAATTACACGATCTTAATATAAAGTGTTTACGTGGTTTGACTTAGCTTTGTTTGTACACAGATTTTTCTCTCTGGTAAAGTATATTATTTTTATTTTCGCACTTAGGTATAATTTAAGAATGTTAGTTTGGGTTACGAAGATGTTCCGAAAGACGGTATTTGGATCTGTCATAGTCAAAAGCAAAGATTTGACAATCTATACTTTTCCGGTATTAATATTGTTTTTTTATTGCAAGATAGTTCGGGGCGTAGTTGGGCTGAAAACCGTCGAGGTCCTGAGTACAAATCGTAGGCCAGACCTCCGATTTAAATAAAAAAAAATTGCCATTAGGTGCCTGGAGTTGGAAATCCAATATGGCGCCTAATATAAAGATAGTTTCGCCATCGACACCCTATGGGACAACACTAAGCGAACTGTAGGTGGACTAGTTATATCTCTGACTTTTTTTTATGTTTATTTTTTATTTCATAGTCCGACAAACGAGCCAGTGGGTCACCTGATGTTAAGTGATCTCCACCGCCCATGAACATCCACAATACCGAAAGTTTCATGTATGCGCTGTCGGCCTTTAAAGGACAGGAATAGGGATTAGGGAAGGGGGAATCTGGGCCTCCGGATATCTCACTTACCATACGTAACGCGACAGTAAACAGTCACTTTACGTTGGTTTTCTGTGAGACAGTGGTACTACCCCGGTCGAGCCGGCCCATTCATGCTGTAGACAAATATGTCTACAGCGTGGCTCTACCACTTACAAAAGGATAGGGTCTAGACTTTCAAGGATACAGGCCCGAGGTTCCCATTAGTATCCTTGAATGTACAAGTGAAAGTGGGGAAGTGCACTGCCCTACGTTACACAACCAAGGTCGAAACACATTGATATTATAAAAATGACCCGTATTCCACAAGGATATTTACAAGTTGTGAACAGTTGACATTTTCTTTTAACCTGGCACGGCAAAGTGACCACACTGCACCTAATGGGGCGCGTAGTGCCGTCCAGTTAGAGTATCAAGTAGCGAGAGACAATGTGTCCCTCTATTTTACTGCCTCAACGGGTTATTAGTGTTAAGTGCCGGCTAAAGCGAATCATTCGGGCGCAATGCAACAATTTTGATTTGTATTCGTCCATTGAGCAAATATTACTACGTTATTCGTCATTTAATTTTGGTCAGCAACGTTGAAATGTAGCTAAATTCGTATTTTTAGATGTCACAACACTTAATATAGAATAATAATATAGTAAAGATCATACACAAAAAATATAGTTTTAAAAACAATTTACATAAAAGTATCGTGTGTTTTTTTTTAAGATTCTTAAGTTTTCATTTTTTTTTCATTTAAGGGGGTAACACAAATAATTTAATACTTAACAGGAGACCCATCATTTTTTTCTACATTATTTGAAAACAGAAATTCCATAGACAGAACGCAATGAAGTCATATAGCAGCGATAGCCTAGTTGGTTGCGATACTGACTGTCAAGACGAAAGTCGTATGTTCGAAACCCAAGTGGCATACACCTCTGAATTTTCTAAAGTTATGTGTGTATTAAATGTTAATTATCGCTTGCTTTAACGGTGAAGGAAAACATCGTGAGGAAACCTGCATATCTGAGAATTATTAGATGAATTTCTAAGGTATTCCGAAATTCGGCGAAAAGTGGGTGTACTGGTTACACCTCTGCCTACCCCTTCGGGGATTACAGGCGTGAGTGTATATATATATATATATATATATATATATATATATATATATATATATATATTTCTAAGGTATATGAAGTCTGCCAACCCGCATTAGGCCAGCGTGGTGGACTAAGGCCTAACCCCTCTCATTAGTAGAGGACGCCCGTGCCCAGCTGTGGGTTAAATACAGGGCTAGTATTAATGAAGTCATATTTGACATATTGTTATCAAAATATATCGCACGGTATTAGTGTATTTACAAAAATGTAAAAAGCAAAATAGATCATTAACAATTATGATAGACTCAACACAAATAAATATACATAGCCCTATCAGTGGATCCGTGAACCCCAAACTCGACGCGTATCTATAAATACACAACAAACTAAGATATCGTGATAGAAAACAAACAGGAAAACCTTGCCGGCCCACATCGCTGTTGACAATATGCTAGACGACCACTTTATCATATGCAAATACGGTGTGGTCACGTAGACCTCGTAATTTATACATTTTAAACTTTCTATAAGATCCCATCGTAAAAAGATTAATATCACGTCAGATTATGGTGGATTTATATCAAACATTAATTCTTTCTTTCTTAGTAGTAAAGTAGGCATAAATTTTCTTCAAGTATGGCTGCCTCGGTGGCGCAGTTGTAACTGCGCATGCGTTACGACTGCTGTGCTGAGGTCTAAGGTTCGATCCCCGGGTCGGGTAAAGTGATATTGGGTTTTTCTATTTAGAAATACTCGGTATCAGTCCGGAGTCTGGAATTGTGGCCGGTGTGGCAATGGGCTCGCCCCCTATCACTACTACTAGTTACATCTCTGCCTACCCTTCGGGATTACAAGCGTTAGTATTTATGTATAGTATTTTATGCATTACTGATCTACTGTGGAACGTTGATATTCCTTAGCTATCAATTTTTAAGACGGAATCTTAGAGTAGGACGGAATAGGTTCTGAATTCAAAAAGTTTTATCACTTTTTTGTGTGTGTACGTTGATTTCTCCGTCATTTTTAAAATGTTTTTGTTTTATAGGTTACATACATAGTTACATAGGAATTAATGTCATAAGCCAGTCCGAAGTAAATAATTGAAACTCAAGGTATCACAGATACCTCTGGCAGGATTAGGTTACTATAGGGCTACCAACCCCTTGCAAATTGAAATACTAGGATTTGAAATTAGAAAAACCAGGACAATTCAGTTTAAAAACAGGACGCATCTTTGTTTTAAAACAACGTTAACACTTGCGAGCCGAGACGCCGCCCCTAAAAACCGCTTTAAAAATCCAGGACGCTGCTTAAAAACTATCCAGGACACCCCAGGACACTCTAAAAACCAGGACATGTCCTGGGAAAACAGGACGGCCCATAGCGTCAGATTTGATTTACAAGCTGTATGCGAACGAGCGAGGTCGATCGGTCATCATTCGCGATCATTTGCGAATTGGTTCACGGCTGTATTTGTCTTATTACTTTATACACGTGTGACAATTGATTTTAATTTAAATGAAAGGGGCGATTGACTCAGACTCTCTATTAAACCATATGTGGTGCCATCTTCAAGAGATGTTTACTCAGCCTATTGCCGTCTACTGTTGGACGAAGGCCTCCCTAAGTGAACGCCAATCATCCCGGCAGTATTACATAATTCATTTCATAATAATAAATGAAGGCGATAACGCCAAAAATATTTCTGTAAGAAAAATTATAATAATATTATTTTTATTAGAAACTTAAAGTGTAGATCAGTAGATTGTAAGTAGATTTTTTTTGCAAGGAGGTAGATTTGTGAAAGGCACTAAAATCTAGTAGATCTACCGAAAAGTAGCTATAGTTTGTAACAATGCATCCCGTATTAAGTAGCTCACATCCATCCACTACTTACTTAAGAGATGTTTACTTACTCGTAATGATTTTGGATTAAAGTTTTGCCTTGTCACTTGTTACCATCAGAATGAAAAGGGACCATGCCTTGCAGTCATATTTTGGTGTTTTTGTTAACTAGACTTTGTTAGCTTTTTTATTCTAGCGCGACAATGTGACCACACTACACCTGATAGTAAGTGCAGTGCCGTCCAGTTAAAGTATCAAGTAGCGTGAGACATAAGTCCAACACTACTCAATACAATCACGCCGGCCTGCTGTGTAGCTTCTTCACACTTCGCCTAAAGGACCCAGGATCATAGGAAGGAGGGAACACGGTAGCTGGCAAACTGTTCCACAGCTTGATGGTGCGGCAAAAATACGGATTTGCGAACCACTTGGTTCCGGCCGGGGTAGTGGAGACCACGAAGCTGTGGCTCCGCAAGCCAGTACGCGTGGTTCTGGTATGGAAGGGAGAGGATGGGATAAAATCAAACAATTCTTCAGAGCATTCGCCATGATACATACGGATACTCTAAGCGAGGAAATATCCCTACGCAGCTGTAGCGGCTCCCGGCTGTTACTCACGTCAGCTAGTCTGTTATATCATATCAGATATAATATCCCTTCCTTTGTATAAAATTACTTGATTTTTATATAATAAAAATCAAGTAATTGACAGTTCGACGTGATGATAGCTCTATTCTTCACTTATTTACAAAAGTTGAAGAAACGCTAATCCTTTTCTATCCTTTTCTGGATTTCTTCGATGGAAAAATATATTTTATATTTTTCCATCGAAGAAATCCTATTTCTATCTCCTATTTCTAAATTTAAAATTTCGAATTCAGAATACATAAAAATATATTATATTCATAAGTTTATGGTTGTCTATGATAATGGCCAGTATTTTAAAACATACCTATATTATAAAGTACTTGGCGTCCCTACCGAGGCCATTGGTTGCCCAAACCGGTTCGTCGAGGCATTCTAGCACCTCTCTAATCCCTTTGATATTAAATATCGGAATTTCAAACGTTCGTAAAGTGCCTTAGTTATGGTAGAGTTATGAATCTCGCAATCGTTATTACATCATGAATAATTTCGATTTATATCACATGCATTTTAGAATAGGAAGAACCGTGCAGGCAGTTTGAAATACAGTACCTATTAACAGGCCGCCTAAACTAAGATCAAATTGTGTTGGTTCTATGATGCCGGCTCTATTGTAACGAACCCATTTAACCATTTAATTTGAAACAAAAAATGACATAGTACATTATTTATTATCATAATACATTATTTTTTTCATTGAGTTATTCTTTATTTAGTGACGCATTCAAAATAAACCAAACGTTCAAAATGTCGCGCGTCATTTGTCATTTTTAAAAGTGGTTTAAAAGTAGTTTTTTGAAAGTCATTTTTGAATTTTTTTAAAAGTGGTAGAGCCACTCTGTAGACATATTTGTCTACAGCATGAATGGGCCGGCTCGACCGGGGTAGTACCACTGTCTCACAGAAAACCAACGTAAAGTGACAGTTCACTGTCGCGTTTCGTATGGTAAGTGAGATATCCGGAGGCCCAGATTCCCCCTTCCCGCCCCTAATCCCTATTCTTGACCTTTAAGGCCGACAGCGCATACGTGATACTTTAGGTATTGTGGATGTTCATGGGCGGTGGAGATCACTTAACATCAGGTGACCCACTGGCTCGTATGTCGGACTATGATATAAAAAAAGAGAAGACATGCGACTGCTGGATATATGATACAATATGATATGATGATATACAGTACAAAATGTAAATGAAGGTTTTGTCTAGTCTCAAAAGGAAACTGTTTCCATGATTATTATGCTCTCAAATAAACGTAGACTTCTGTAATGAGTCTTTAACTCCATTGATGTATATCTTTATGAACAGGGCAATGTTGAGAATACTCAACATGTTTCATTATATTTGAATATTACAGTGTTTCTCTTTGTTGAGTATTTTTAACATATGTCATTTACAAAACGATGTATATAAGAATTTTTTATTTATTTTTTATCATTAATTTAAGTCCCTTAATATTAATTGAACGGATCAATAGTTTAAAAGCTGCTTTTGTTATTTTGCACCTTAAAAGGTTTTACTATAATCATTTTTTTTATTATTTTTACCTATTCTATTTTTAAATGATTCAAATATAGACACTGTCGCAATTCAATTTAGCAATGTCCGAGTCAATATTCAGTGTTGCTATCATGAAGTCATAATTTTCTCCGATACAACAGAATAGCTTCCAAATCTCTAAACCTAAATGATTAATTTTTGAATTAATTTAGTGAGATGTACTACTGTCCTCAAAAATTGTCATCAGTGTCTCACAGAAAATCGTAGTGGAGAAGCTTCTTGCCTTTTAATTTTACCTCTTTTTAACAGACTTCAAAAAAGGAGAAAGGTTCTCAATTCGTCGGAATCTTTTTTTATGTATGTTACCCGATTACTCGAAGACGCCTGGGCCGATTCAAGAAATAATTTTTTTGTTCTCAGGTGGTCATTGGCACCAAGTCAGGATCTGATGATAGGATCTCAGAAAAAACGAGGGGAAACCCTCAAATTTTATAGGGACGCATAATTTGTTTTTTAATGAAATCGGTGTACTTTTTATGAATTAAAATACTTGTACATTAAATCTGAACCCAAAGTGAATGTGCCAAATAATAATAATTATAATAAATACACACATAGTTATGATCCCACACTAGGTAAAACCTGTATCGTGTGTATCAAGAGCTACGAAAGACTACGGTGCCACAACAACCAGACCCGAAACAAATATCCTTCTGTCACATAAATATTTGACTGTGGGTCGAACCCACGGTCTCTACTTCATAACCGGGCACTTACCCGCTACGCCACAGAGGCTGTCATGAATTTCAATGAAAAGGAAATGAACGTAACATTCCCCGAGTGAACCTCTTGAACGGCCCTTAGTTTAGACGCCATGTTAATCTATTGCTCAACATGTCAACGCGCATGCTACTGGTGTTAGGAAATGTGAACTGAGGTCAATGACACGGTAGGGCCTTGCAATTGTGTTGTAGGTGATTGTATTGAGCGGATTTGAGCGTTTATCAACGTTGATGAGAGAATAGTACACTTTGTAAATAAATATTTATTTAAAGATTATTTAAACATGTCATAGACAAGACATAGAGGCTTTGAGAGGGCTATACTGATACATTAGAGTTGCCAACTGTCCTGTTTTCCTAGGACATGTCCTGGTTTTTAGAGTGCCCTGGGGTGTCCTGGATAGTCTTTAAGCAGGGTCTTGGGTTTTTAAAGCGCCCTGATAATCCTTACTTTAGGGGCGGCGTCTCGGCTTGTAAGTGTTCACGCTATTATAAAACAAAGATGCGTCCTGTTTTTAAACTGAATTGTCCTGGTTTTTCTAACTTAAAATCCTAGTATTTCAGTTCCGGGGTTGGTAACCCGATTATACATCCCTCTCTAATCACTTGATATAGTCGGAGTGCGAAACTTATGTTTGTTTCTGTAGAAAAAGTTCATCTCTATATTAAGCTACTACCAGCCCGGAATGCAGTTATCCTATGGGGAAGGGCTGGCAAGAATCCACATGGTCGCCTTATTATCTCTACATTTTCTCGATATTTTTTCTTATAACTATGTAATTACAAATTCTGTTATCATTAAAATAGGTTTAGTTACATGACTAAAACCATAAACCCCACCGTTGAAGTGTGTAGCAATCACAACATTCGCTGCATAAGGCCAACAACATTTTATGGAACTACATACTAAATAGCAAATTTTAATTTCTAGCAATAGCTATCAGTGTATGGTTACCAATCCCGGAATTCAAATACTAGGATTTGAAGTTCGAAAAACCAGGACAATCCAGTTTAAAAACCGGACGCATCTTTGTTTTTAAATAGCGAAAATACTTGCGAGCCGAAACGCCGCCACGAAAGTAAGGATTGCAAAAGTGGTATGCGAATTTTAAAATACAGGACCTTATCAGGGTGCTTTAAAAACCCAGGACGCTGCTTAAAAACTATCCAGGACACTCTAAAAACCAGGACAGTTCCTGGGAAAACAGGACGGTTGGCAACTATATCAGTGTCACTTAAGAAACTATTTTTAAATACATGTAGAATTGAGATTCCTATTTTTCAAAAGAATTTAAAATAACACTTCTAAACCATACTAATACTATAAATGCGAAAGTAACTCTGTTTGTTTGTTTGCTTCACGACTAAACGGCTGAACGGATTGTAATAAAATTTGGCAAGGAGATAGATTATATCCTGTAGAAGGACATAGGCTATCTTTTTTCTCAAAACACAACTTTGAAAAGGGTCAAATAGGTGTTCAATATCATTATATAAATCTATCATTCCTCAAGTTAGGGATCTGAAAAGTCATATTTAGGCTTTTGGTAGGAAATAGAGAAATACGTGTTTCAACGTTTTTGAAAAATCATCTCTGCAAGGGGCAAAGTGAGGTTAAACTTATGAGGTATTCTTTTGATGCAATCTCAAGATTCAGGCACAACAACTGAGAGGCTGGACAATCGCTACAGGTGCCTCAGTGCAGAGGACAACTCCTTGGATTGTATACTTCTGCTCCCGAAAATAACCTTCACGCGGGCGGAGCCGCGAGCAACAGCTAGTGTACCAATAATCTAGTTATCATGTTAACTTTACAACTTCAAAGCAAAACATTAAAGACATAACACTTAAAATATCGTAATAACGTTTAATATTCAGTTGTGTTACTTAA
Source organism: Laothoe populi (assembly GCA_905220505.1). Taxonomy (NCBI): domain Eukaryota; kingdom Metazoa; phylum Arthropoda; class Insecta; order Lepidoptera; family Sphingidae; genus Laothoe; species Laothoe populi. The sequence continues at coordinate 15,801,063 of HG992167.1, read as the reverse complement.
CGCCCGTTTAATTGGTTCTGTAAGGTCGTATTGTGTTTACAATTATCGTCCCCGTAGCTTATTGTCTGATGTGTATGAACTATGAAGGTTACTTGTTTTTAACAGGCGTTTTTTGTTGTTGAAGGGCATAAGGGAGATATACAAACTCGTGTTAGTTAACTACGTAGAAAAGCATGCTAGTTTCGTGTATAATGGTCTTTTTTTTATTAATTAAAAATCTTTTAAACTATAATGGTCTGAGATAAATTAATAGTTTAAAAGATTTCAATACAAAAACAAATTATGCGTCCCTATAAAATTTGAGGGTTGCCCTCGATTTTTCTGAGATCCCATCATCAGACCCTGACTTGGTGACATTGGGACCACCTGGGAAGTATACCCTTTTAAACAAAAAAAGAATTTCTCGAATTGGTCCAGGCGCCTTCGAGTAATCGGGGAACATACATAAAAAAAGATTCCGACGAATTGAGAACCTCCTCCTTTTTTTGATGTCGGTTAAAAAAACAACACTTCAAAGTAATCTTACTAATATTTTAAATGCGAATGTTTGGATGGATGTTTGTTACTCAATCACGCTAGAACGTTTGGACGGATCTGGCTGAAATGTAGCACAGAGGTGGGCAATAGTCTGCAATAGAACATAGGCTACTTTGATCCCGGAAAAATGTAAGGTTCCTGCGGGATATCTTCGTTTCTGTTTTCACAGAGCAAGGGATCGATTTATTGCATAGTCATCATTTAGGGATTAGAGAATGACATAGTATATTTTTTACCCCAGAATGATGGGATAGCAAAATATAGAAAGAGTTAAAAGCTTAAGATGAATCCACGGATTTTATAGCTTTCAAAAATAACTACCACGCGGGTGAAGCCGCGGGCAATGGCTAGTGTAATAGAAATGACCAAACTTTTTCTTTCTGATTATCCTTTAAGGGCCTTAGCGTAGACAAACACTCGAAAATTAATTTTGCTACCCAAAATATTATATTGTTTTTTTTCAACTTCGTGATCAGAACGAACCTTTTTGATTCTTAGTTTTCGGTAAGTAAAATTTATCCGCAAACAATTTGGCTGTTAAGTCCATCACCAAGCAAAGGTCTCCTTGCCCATAGAAGGGGTACAGAATCAAAGTACGCTGGTGCATTGAAGGTTGTTCTTCGAATATCATCCAGGAGCAGCAGAGGTGGGGGCTTCTAATCAGAAAATGGCTTAAGTGTCCAATTTTCTCCTAGTCCATGTCATGGGTCAAAGCAATTGTTGCTAAATATACCCAGTAGATCGATCATACAATTTCTGGTACTCATACAAGGACCAAAGATAAATTCATATACACAGACTTGAGTCTTATTATAAAGCGTTAGAGTCTAAGTTTGCATGCACAGTGCTATTTAGAGCAACGGACGCAGGGGACTGATAAAAAGGTTATCATAACGACTCTCACTTGTGATTTTTAAACAATTTGTAAATACATGTGTTTACATTTTTTATGTGAATTATCTAAAGAATGGTTATAGGAGTAGATTCCCAAATGACTGTACAAAGCAAAAAAAAATTGAGAAAGCATGGAAGGTTGATCCAGCATTCTTTTTCCGTCCGACAAGTGACCACTGCACCTGATGATAAGTGCATTACCAGGTAGAGTATAAAGTAGCGAGAGGCACCTATCCCTCGTTGCTCGACACAATGATGGCCCGCTGAGTAGCTCTTCACACTACGCTTAAATGACCCAGGATCATAGGAAGGAAACACGTGGCCCGTCAAACTGTTCCACAGCATGATGATGCGGCAAAGATACTTACGTACCTCTTGGTTCAGGATGGGGTAGTAGACACCACGAAGCTGTAGCTCATATTTTAAACTAGATGTTGCCCTCGGCTCCACCCGCTTGGAGGTTATTTTTGGAAAAAAACGGTAGGTATACGATCCATGGAGGCATCTTAAGCTATTACACCTTTCTATATTTTGCTACCCCGTAGGAAGCGTGCATTTTACTGTGATAAAAAGTGGCCTATGTCATTTTCTGATTCCTAAAGGGCAACTATGCAAAACATGTCGATCCCTTGCTCTGTGAAAAACTAAACTATCCTACGGGATCTGTACATTATTCCAATTGTCCAGCCGTTGCAGCGTGATTAAGTAACAGACATCCATCCGTCCATCCAAACATTCGCATTTATAATATTAGTAGGAATAAGTTTCAATTTGATGGTAATATAGGAACCCATATCCACCCGGATAGCCACTACCGTACACAAGGGTGTAAAACCCGCCATAGTGGCAACAACCCAATATTTTTTGGAAAAGATAAAAAGGATGATCCCCTGATGATAGAATGAAATACCCGTCCATGACCTTCCATAATAGCAGATCCCGCATGCGTAGCCGACGTGGGATGAAAAAGCGAAGTTTATGTATTGTAGAAATCAAGCACCATACGAAATCTGTCACACTCCTCATGTTTTGAAATGCATTGTTTATCAAGTACTATCCCCGCGAACTGTATTTTAAAATATCTTTGTCCCGGCCCGTCTTTTTTTAATACCTCGATAGGCAGACGAGCAGACGGGCCACCTGATGGTAAGTAGTCACCGTCGCCCATAGACTTCTGCAATGCCAGGGCACAGCAAAGCCGCTGCCTACCAGCTTTCCATAGGTCAAAGATTTTTTGTAACCAGTTAAGTAGTTTTTTAGTTTATCCATTACAAACACCAAACAATTTTACAAACAAACAAATCTTTCCTCTTTATAATAATAGTATATATCCAAAATGAGTTCAAGGATGCATTACTCAATTTATTAGTTTAAAACCATAATGAAGAATCTAATGATCTATGGCTCGTTGTTATTAAAAATACATTATCGTTATTAGGTATCACGGGTTGGTCGTTTGCAATCACGTTTTGTTTACATATTTTTGTAATATTTCTATTTGAATTATTATTTCTATTAATGATCCGATCTCTGAAGTAAAGAGAGTACCTCATTAGTCATTATGAGCAAAATCGCGTGTGCTTGCATTACGCCTATATTAAATGTAGTCTACAAGTGTGTGCTTTTTTTAAATAGGTATTTTTTTGGGGACAGCCTCGGTGGCGTAGTTATAATTGCGCATGCGTGACGACTGCTATGCTTTGGTCTCGGGTTCGATCTCCGAGTCGGATAAAGTGATATTGGGTTTTTCTATCTAGAAATTCTCAGTATAAAGCCCGGAGTCTGGAATATGTGCCCGCTATGGCGATAGGCTCGCCCCCTATCACATTATGTGACCGAAATTCTGCAAGAAGTGAGTGTACTGGTTACACCTCTGCCTATCCCCTCGGTGATTACAGGCAATTTGGTTTTCTAGTGCAATTTTACAAATTCCAAACTGCCCGTTTTTGAAAACTCTAAAACTTCTACTGATAATACTTAAAAAAAATATTTCTAATAACCCAAAAAAGTAAGCCGTATTTTTACTCGACATCAAACCCAAATCAAACCATTTTTTGTCCAGTACCAGGTAAAAATCACCAATCACCAATGAACCATTCGTTTATGACACTATAAACATAAAGAAAGAAAGAAGCGCTTCTACGCGGCTCTAGATACAGTTACTTATAGTCAAGCGTGAAGTTACGCTTGCTTGCTTTGCCATGAAGAATGCACCGGTCGACCAATCAGATCTCATTGACACGTATTCACATAAACTATGAAAAAATTACCTTAAACTGATTCTGGACACTGGTAGAAGAGACAACAGCACTCCTCTCGAAATTGATCACAGATCTTACACCTAATCTAATTAAAGACACCGCCATTTTGCCTTAATAACGTTCACAGTTTAAAAAAGATAAGTTCCTTTTTTAAAAATTAATAACACATCGGCATCCCACGGACGCAGCGCGACGCGTAAGTAGCGCGAGTAACCCGAACTGCATAGATGACGACTGATTCGAAAATGGAACGGCTGTTGGTTTTATTTGAGGCAAAGGGAGAAAGGGAAGGGGGCTTGTTTTCAACCGGCGACATGTGCTTTTGTTTGGGTCGTAATGGAAGACAGCGCTTCAAGCAAAACAAATGCAGTGTTATTGTTGTCACGAAAATAAACAAAATGAGACCATAACATTCTTTCTTATAATTTTGCCAGGGTATTGTGCCTTTCTGAAGAACATTTTATGTATTATATCTAGCAACTTTTATTTAGTGGCAGCATATGTTTATTATAAATCATATATAAGTGTACCCTGATAACGGGTATCCCTGTTTTAAGAATTTCTGAGTATTTGAGGTTTTTGAAACTTAAACTTTTTAGTTTGGATTTGATTTGATATAATGATGACTGTGGTATATACATTTTTTTAAATAAATTACTTACGGTACTCAATAATAAAATTAAGGTACCTATACGTAATAAAACCTCTAAATATAAAGATTACCTATCTTTATATATATATCTTTATATTATTGGAAGTGTGATAAAAAAAGCTATGACTTAGTAAAAGATAGGAAGCAAAGAAACCATAGCACATATTCATATTGGTACTTGAATGCGATAACACTTGTAAGTACCAAACTATTCCAAAAAAATATCCAAACCAGAAAAGTCTTGTTAGAAGATTTTATTTTGTGTCAATAATAATCATGTAAATTAAAAGTACGACCATCCTCCACTAAGACCATAGAAACAAGAAAGTAAGACGACAAATATGCCAAAATTCGTGACAACTCTATTTGTACCAACGGTAATATTTAAATCATTTTTTTCATAATTCATTCCAATTTCAAAACACAATGGAGCGCTATTTACGCTACATTCCTTTCCCAACGTAAACAAATTGAAAGACCACCAGCTATCTACAATTTTGAGCCTTACACTATTGTAATAACGACGGAAGCGGCGATTTCCCGCCGAAATAGAATTAGGATGCACCATTTCGGCTCTAATTTTCTATAGTCGTGCTTGCCCGATATACGTTGGTGTACACACGTACGCCCGACAGGCGGCAACTTTGCAATCTAGGTTAATTATAAGACATCGTAAATTAACGATCATTGTACTTATTGTCACATTAATGATAATATAGATTTACATTTTCCTTATTTAATTATAAATCGATTAAATATTAATCATGGTTTAGAACACGTACGTTTTAGAAAATAGCGTTAAGGAAGGGTAGGGGCTGTTTCTTTGTCAATCTAAGCAGGCACTTTCGGAGAAAAAGTTTTGTTATGGTAATTCTGAGAACTACATATGTAAACATAACACATATACATTCACGCCTGTAATTCCCGAAGAGGTTGACAGAGGTTTAACCGGTACACCCACTTTTCGCCGAATTTATAACGGTCCCATAATGTTATCGGGGCGAGCCTATCGCCATACCAGGCTCTATTCCAGACTCCAGGCTGATATTAGTATCAGTGAATTTTCAAGTGATATTCTGATTTTCTATTTAGAAATATTTAGATATTTCTAAATAGAAAATCAGAATATCACTTTACCCGATCCGTGGATCGAACCCGAGACCTCACTGAGCACAGCAGCCGTAACGCATGCGCAATTACAACTGCGCCACCAAGACAGTCCAAGTAGTAACCAGTCCAGTAAGTAACCATAATATATCATTAATAATATTTCAACGAAATATTATTAACATCTAAAAAGTCGACACTGTTTTTTTTTTAAATAACACCCAACATCCACACATATAGCCCCGACCCCACACTAAGATACGAGTCTTGTGTCGTGGGTATCAGGGACCTAGAGAGACTTTCGGTCTCACAACACTCAGACCCCCGGACACAAATATCTGTCTGTCACACAAACATTTGTCCCGGTGTGGGAATCGAACCCACGGCTTCGTCTCACAGCCGGTTACTCGCCTACTGCGCCACGGAGTCAGTCATTTTATGTTTAACTATCAGGGTATTAAGAACTAACTATCAGGGTATAATGTAATAATGCTTTTTAAACACTGTCTTACTGAAAAAAAAACAACAATAGAGGTTAAATGTTCAAAATGGCCGATGGGTCTACGTGCGTGATAGAAAGTACACACTGCCCAGTGACATTTGGGAGTGTATTAATCAAATACCTCCGCTCAATCGCCCACTGCCCCTTAGCATGTCGTAGAATCGTGATTTCGCCCGACTAGTTTAGCTTACATAAGCGGCGTCAACGAACTCTAGGCCTTGTTTACTATTCATTTAATTTATTGAAAGAGTACGCATGTTTTAGTTCTTTATCATCTGAGTTTGATGGTCACGTGAGTTCAGTGCTTTTTCGTCCCAGAAGTGCCCAACGTGCCTAAAGAAGTTTTTAAAACATTTTGCTTTTGATATAAGCTTATGAAGTTTTATAATTATTGACAAGCAATCATAAACAAAAAATTACCTACTTCATGGACAGTGTTGTAACGTAATTCTAAAATTTTAAGTTTACACTTCTGTCAGCAATCCCCATGACTCGGATCGGAAAGGAGGAGTCAGCCGTGTGCCACCATTGTGGTAACTGTCGAAAGGAAACGGCTCAACACACCTTTGAGGAGTGTCCAGCCTGGGACGAAGAGCGCAGCGCTCTTAGAACAGCTGAAGGACGAAGACCTTTCTCTGTCGGCCGTGGTAGCTGCCATGGTCAGCAAACGACGTGCGATAGCCTCCTTCTGCGAACGTGTCATGTCGCAGAAGGAGAGCGCCGAACGGGATCGGGAATGAACCGATCCCACTCGCTACCAAACGAGGAGGTGCCGAACTGACGACTGACTGGCGCCTCCTGCCCTGTGGATTGGGGCCTCTTAAAGAATTCTACCACATACCCTACCTGTCGTAAGTGGCTGCACAGCGGGGGATGTGTGGCCTTTACAAATATGCTTATTTTCGTGGTGCGACCCCGAGACGGTGGCGGCGCGAAATATCGCGCTGCGATAGAATGTGGAGGGCAACAAGCCCTAGAAGAGACGGGCCGTAAAGGCACCGCAGGGATCGTTCCGGCAGCAATCCAGCGTACACTCAGGATCCCCAGGGGACCGTCCCACATGCGTCGCAGAAGGCTACCGCGGGGTTTTTAGTCGGTACATCGACGTAGGAAAATTGTTATGGCCTCCATCTAGATCCACGACCCATCCCCTCGGGTGAACTGGGTCGGAAGGTCGGTGAGTCCGGCATAACCATCTCTTCTCTCCCGAGATACAGAAGGTATCAGTAAGATGGATTTTCCCCCGGGCAAGAAAATGCCTATGTTTATAACAGTTAAAATTGATTATATTAACCATGCAGACAGAATTTACACATTCTCCAAGACTTATTTTTTTAGAAGTTAGTGGCATAGACGAATTTATAGAAATGAAAATCGCTATATCAGATATTGATAATATTTATTTATATTTTATTTATTTCTTATATATACACGTACATTAATTCCTCTATATTCTTAGAGGTTATTTCTAGGATTACACCCAGTTTTTAATTACTGTATAATGCATCCCATGATGTTAAAAGTTTTTACCATAAAATAGGGTAGTTTCTTGTATTTTATGTAAAAAAATATAGAAAAGATACCCATTTTCGAAAACAGAATCAAATTTCATTCAAAGATAAGGCCGAAATTATTATTTTAAGTTTATTTATATGAGCAGCCCTACTTCCCCACTATAGTGGTGAATGACTAGCTATCTCAGTCACACGCATGCACCGTAATGGCCATTCTGGTTGACGTCATGACCTCTATTGTGCATCCTTCGTTCATTCCACAATTACCCCTCTCACCCAATTAGAATGGCTTCCAACTTACTTATGTTTTAGCGGATTTACAAAATTCTTTCAAGAAAATGTTTAAAGTAGTGTCCGACCGAAGGTTCGGTTTCAGTTTCGGCAAGTTTCACTCACATACCGGTCAAAACGTACCCCTCTCACTTTCGCTTCGCCGTAGTCGGGTAAAAATAATATCAATATCAAACAAATATATAATTTTTATGAAATAAGCCAAATTTCAATAAACAATAGATTTTAACATGTCTGAAAAGTTTCGGTTTCTATAGAAATTCCTGTTTCGGTCGGACACTAGTTTAAAGTAATGTCAACTACCCAATTATGGCTTCTGTCCTCTATAACATCATGGGATATATATATTCTTAGCAAAATGCAAGCACTTATCATTCTGCCTATCGCTGGCTTTACCAGAAAATGTTGTTTTTATTTACACAATACATACAATGTTATGTCCGATCAGTGTAAATGTCTGAGGTCAGTAAGCCATTTTATTATCTGTTATATGTGAATCTTTTGCCTTCCATTTGCATGTTACGCTTTCTTGTACTCAATCCTTTCAACCTTGACTTCATCCCCAAGGAGTTTGTATACATATGTAACTACTGTAGAACTCTGGATGTCCATCAGCACAAATGATGGTGTTGCATTCCTGAAATGGGAGTTTAGATTATTAGTCAGATGTATTTTTAACCGACTTCAAAAAAGGAGGAGGTTAACAATTCGTCGGAATCTTTTTTTTTATGTATGTTACCTGATTAATCGAAGACGCCTGGACCGAAACAAGAAATTCTTTTTTTGTTTAACAGGGTATACTTCCCAGGTGGTCCCATTGGCACCAAGTCAGGATCTGATGTTGGGATCTCAGAAAAATCAAGGGAAACCCTCAAATTTTATAGTGACGCATAATTTGTTTTTTATTGAAGTCGCTGTACTTTTTATGAATTAAAAAACTTTTACTATACTATATAATAGTGTAGTTTCCTGTGTTTAATTTTGTTCATAATTTGATATGAAAACGAATATAATTCGCAAAAGAGACCCTTTTGCAAAAACAGAATCAAAATTGCTTGAAAATTGAGGTCACAATAATTTAAATATTGGTATGATCAAAAACGGTTGTATAGCGGGAACATATCACTATTTCCCTCGTATGACGGCACAGTAATGGCCATTCTGAGGTAACGTCATGGGACATATCATGCATCCTTTTACTGTCATTTGACAATTAACAGTGGCGGTTGTATGGGTGGGACAATTTCATAACCTCATTCATAACGGTAGGCAGCGGCTCTGCTGTGTTCTGGCATTGCAGAAGTCTATGGGCGGTGATGACTACTTACCATCAGGTGGACCATCTGCTCGTCTGCCTATTCAAGCATAAAAAAGTAATAATTGATATTACCTGTACAAAGGGCTGTATGCGCCAGTCGCAGAGCCAGGGTTAATATAGAACTTATTTTCATGTTCATAAGCTTCGAACCGGTGGGTGTGTCCTGATATAAGGATGTCCACATCCAGCTGTCTCTGGACTAAAGCTAGAGACTCCTCATCCCCCCACGGCACTACTTGATGCCCATGAATAAGACCGATGCGAAACTGACCCACTGTTATGACTTTTTGTTCGGGGTAAGTTGAATTCTGTAAAGTGATGAAATTTGTGATAATTTTTAGACACAAAAGCAATTTAACAAATAACTTATTACATTTTTGATATGATTAGATAAAAGGCAGGTATTTATAAGTTGCCAACTTAGAAATGGTAAGTTTTAAAGTAAGAAGGACATACTATGGACAGTTTATCTATAGTATGGCTATGAAGTAAATTTTTATATACATACATATACACCCATAGCTGTATTCCCTGAAGGAGTAGACAGAGGTATAACCAGTACACCCACATTTCTGAATTTATTAGGGTTATTATTTTGATTATATTATTATTGTTTATTATTACAACCTGCTGCTTGCCAGTAGGGCCATGGAGGCTGTATGCTTAGAAATGTTCTCACTTCCAAGGGCAATGTAAGGGCAATTAAAAAGTGCTATATTATGTATAAAACAATTGAAGAGCGCATGTTTTAGACAAAGTTTTATAGAATTAAAGGAGTGTATACCAATATATACCATACCATACCAATGTTGGTTTGAGGGTTATAAGATTTAGAGTGGGCCAGATTTGTGTAGTTTTATTACTATAATTTTCTATTAGAATCATTATAACATGAAAACTTATTACTTTAGAATTTCACAGCATTTTTTATAATATATCACACATAGTATTTATATACTAAGTTATGTCAGCCTCTGTGGCACAGTAGGCGACCAGCCAGCTGTGAAACGAGAGGCCATGGGTTCAATTCCCACATCACGACAAATGTTTGTGTGACTCAGATATTTGTGTCTGGTGTTGTGAGACTGAAAGTCTCTCGTAGTCTCTGATACCCACAACACAAGACTCGTATCTTAGTGTGGTATCGGGTCTATGTGAGTGACTGTTGGGTGTTATTTATTAAACAAAAATGTTCTGATAGATTTACCTCATCAAAATCACCCCTAACGACATGCACATCACTGGCCAATGTCTTCAAATAATCATACGACTCTTTTGTACAGAGGTTCCCTGTGCACAATATGTGCTGGATCCTGCCTGGTAGGAGCAACTTCTTGAACTTTGGCGGCAGACTACTGCAGCGATGTGGAATATGCATATCTCCCAGGACTAACACAAGCTGAAAAATTCAATTGCTTAAGCCAAATATGATTCAATCCTTGGCTTCTTTGTACTCGTATTTGAGACCATTTTACATGTACAAATATTTAAATTAATTAATAGAGAATAAACCATGGTTTAATGAGGAAACACGGCGGAAGGGGCGTAAACTATTGAAATTTACTCGTAGACTGCAACATTTCTTACCATTATGTCCACGTTTGCAAACTTTTTAAATATGGAACAATATGATATTGCACAGGGGTATTATTATATATTGATAAATACACGCAATTTTTAAACAAACGTTATACTCCACAAATTACAACTATTCCAAAGAGCATTATAATACTACTGAACTATTCACAACATTTCTGATTGCATCAAATTCTAATATACCTGAAATACAATAAAAAGGAGATAGCTATATAAATCGGCAATATATTAAAAGAAATAGCAAATAACTATGGTAGAAATGTGAAATAAATTTTGGAACACTGTCCTAGAAACTTTCTGCAAGGCTTGTCTATGGTAATAGGGATTCCAATCTTGGATCGATTCTTTCGTAAATTGATTTCCAATGAAACAAGACCGCTTAACAATCGATTACATGCAACGAAATGTTTAGATTTAGAATCGATCTATTAAGTTTTATTTTTACTTATATGTTCTTATTTAGTTCCAAAAAAACTGTTGAAATCCATACTAGTACTATAAATGCGAAAGTAACTCTGTTTGTGTGTTTGTTACCTCTTCACGACTAAACGGCTGAACGGATTGTAATGAAATTTGGTAAGGGAATAGATTATATCTTGGAGAAGGACATAGGCTATCTTTTTTCTCAAAAAACAACCTTGAAAGGAGTCAAATAGGAGTTCAAAATTTGTATGGGAAATCCATAATTCCTCGACTTAGGGATCTGTAAATTCATATTTAGGCTTTTGGAAGGAAATAAAGAAATACGTGTTTCAACGTTTTTGAAGAATCATCCCTAAAAGGGGCAAAGTGAGGTTAAACAATCTCAAGATTCAGGCACAACACCTAAGAGGCTGGACAATCGCTACTAGTGCCTCAGTTCAGAAGACAACTTCTTGGATTGTATACTTCTGCTCCCGAATATAACCTCCACGCAGGCGGAGCCGCGAGCAACAGTTAGTAGAGTACATTTACCTGTACAAAGCACATTTCCTGCGCCTTTTTCGTTTTATCCTTGCAATAGTAAGGTAGAAGCATAGTATTGAAATCGTTTAATTTTAAAAGTTTGTATTTTTATATTTATGAAATGTTTTACTAATAGAATCTAAAAAATCATGAGCATTTTTATACGAAAGATATACAGCAAAACATCTATTTTCAAGACATCGACCTTTACATTTTGATTTTTCTGTTTTCATCAGAGAGCCATTAATTTGAATAAAATGGATTGGAAACCGTAGTGAATGCATTACTTCAACAAGTTATGTTCCAGTTAAAACGGTTTTAAAGATATGCATTTATTTTGCATTTAATTTATCCTAAACACTCAATGACCAATATGATTCCATGGTCTTTGATCATTAATAATTTTAACTGAATATTGCAATGATACGACATTTTTTATAATGCGTTACGATATTATATAGTTAATTGAGTTGATTTTGGGCATCAGTTTTATAAAATATTACTAACTATTTAAATTTAAATTATTTTATTCCATTAATTTATCAATTTCTGTGTGTTTTATATAGATAATATAAACTATATAGATAAACTAGGAATTATCATAATATAGCCGAGACTTTATGACTAGAATGTTGTCAATTTTGTATAAAAGTCTCAAATTGTTTGTTTTTCTAATACATTAACTAAGCATAAGTAGATCCACTACAAACATTTTTTATTCTTATATCCATTTAAATAGCAAAGAAATCGTAAAATGAATAGGTATTTTTTTTCATATTCAACTTACAGCTAACAAACATACCTATGCGCCACCCGTCACGATTCACGAACAATATTTTATAATGTTGAATAAATAATAACAGTAAATTTTTTATCTAGACGTTGCAACACATCACTTCACCTTCCTCTATTCTCTATGGTTCAGGTGCGGAAAGAAAAAGAAAAATTTCATGGTGTTGTGGGTGACACATATACGTAGAAAAATTTAGTGTAAGTAAAACACATTGGCACCAACTGCAGGAAAATGGAATCAATGGAATATGAGCTCGCTAGAAACCTCACTCTGTTGTTCTTTGTGGAACGCCTGCTCGATAAAGGCGAGCCGCGCACGTTACACGACCTTTCCTGCCAGTTTGGTGCCAAAGGGTTCACCAAGGAGATGCGGCAAATCGCTGGCGGGTCACAGTCGGGGCTGAAGAAGTTCCTGGCTCAGTACCCAGCGTTGTTCAACATAGACGGGGACTATGTTGATATCAACACGTTCCAGAAGCACCTTAGCGGGGCTGGCGCGTCGTCAAACAACGACTACATCGAGGAAGCGAAGCAGTACTTCGCCAGCAAGATGGTCCAGTACGGGGAAGGCACCGAAGTGCCGATCAAAAGCCTCCTCGGACACCGCAGTCAGGCCTCGCCGCAGGTGCGTCACATCTCCGGGCAACGCATTAAGGAGTTCAAGGATTTCCTATTGAAGCACCCTGATTCGTTCCAAATCGTCGACGACAACGTCATTCTAGTCAGTGAGAATCATAGAAGGGACAACGCACACACAAACTCTGAGCAATTCCACAACTTACCTGTTGCAAACATTAACACAGACACGGCCCAGCAGCTTCTAGATTATATCGCACAGTGCATAGAGGCTAAGGGCCCGGTGATGGTGGACCAGCTCTTTCATCTCATTGTGTCACGTTTCCCACAAGAGTACTGGTACCAGATGTTCAAATCTCCGGCAGACTTGAGTGCATTCCTTAAACTGTTCTCAGATAGTTTTCATGTTCAAGCAAACCTTGTCACCCTTATTAGTAAACCAAAAATACCTGTTATGTATCTAAATGCTAAATCAAAAGTAAAGACTGATACACCAAAGCCAGTGGTTGAAGAAAAATCCCCTTCCCCCATTCCTCCCATAGTGGTGAGCCCGACTCCTTCAGATGGCAAACACAGCCCTGCAAACAGAATACTCAGTCCCACAGAATCTCCCCGAGGTCCTCAAGCTAACATTGCCAACCAGACATTAAAACAGAGGATCAATTCTATTGTCATTAAGAATTTGGCCGAGAATATGGTCAGGGACAGGGTCAATAACCATTTGAATGCTCAGAGGAGCTCCGAGGAAACCAATGGCACACCCAGCTTGAGAAACAGTGTTGTTGGAGAAGCTTGGAGGCAGAAAGTTTTGCAGTGCACCACAGTGATAACCAGTGTAAGAGAGTGTGCTACATTGATTGAGAGTATTATGGTGCCTAAACGCAATGCAAAGAACATAGTTTCCTTTGACTGCGAAGGTATAAACCTTGGCCTTAAAGGAGTGTTGACTTTGTGCCAGATTGCCACCATGAATGGTGAAGTCTACATATTAGACATAATGACATGTCCTGGTATGATCACAGAGGGTAAAATTAAAGAACTATTGGAAAGTGATCATGTAATAAAAATAATACATGATTGCAGGAATGATTCAGTCAATTTGCACAATCAATTTGAGATCATACTGAAGAATGTGTTTGACACACAAGCGGCTCATGCTGTGCTACAATTGCAACAGCAAGGTGTGCCAGTTTATAAAGTGAAAAACCTAAGTCTCAATGCATTGTGTGAATTATACAATGCCCCTATGAATCCAATGAAAGAACAACTGAAAAATGTTTACCGCAGAGACCAGAGATACTGGGCAAGAAGACCGTTAACTAAAGATATGATCATTTATGCTGCTTCCGATGTACTTTCTTTAGTAAACCCTGCTATATATGCCTATATGTCGTCTAATATTAAACTAGATAATCAGCAGCTATTTGAAGAATTGAGCAATGAACAAGTGTTTATGCATATACAACCAACAGAGGTGAAACTGCGTAAACGTCAGAGAAAAATAAACACCGAAGTTGGTGAACTTAAACAGAAACTGTGTGAAAGCACTAAGAATATAGTGTTGAGCAACAGAGAGATCAGGCTGCTCAGATATTTAGAGCTCACTGAGGATGAGAAAGAGAAACTGAAGGGTTGCCACAAAATATCCAAGAAATTGGAAAAGTTGGAAGCAATTGGTCAAGACAAGGATTCGGACTCAGATGATGACGATAGGGAGAATGAAATGGCCAGTTTAGAATCCAATCCTTCAGACCCCATCTCACCACATTCTACACAGCCTCCTAGCCTCACAGAATCTATGCAGATGATGGATGAGATCTTATCTGACACAAACATGGATAAGGTTGAGAAAATCAATCGCCTGGAGGCAATATTATCTTCTGTAGCGCCCCTCAGTGGTGAATTGGAGGAAAAATTCTCACAAACAATGGAACAAACACTACCATTGCTCAAAAACAAGGACTGGTCCAACCTAAGCCAAATTTTGAACATAGGTGATGTAGATGGAAAAAATTGCTGCTGCAAATGCCATAATTCCAATTTTGATGATGTGAAGTGCAATGATCTCAATGAAATAAAGAAATCGGAGGTCGGCTCGCAGACGCTGAGCACTGGCGACATCGTGATCACTAGGATCCACTTCAGGGAGGAAGACAAGATCAACGAGAGGATCCTTGACGCTTCGCCTCTCAGTAAAAGGGTGGGCATAAACAATATGTCTTGATGACACTCAGATTTTACAATACTTCCATATTTCTGAGTGCCACCCTTTAAATTCGAAACACTTTCTGTATGTGATGATATTTTTTTTATATTTTACGTTAGAGGTAAGTTTAAATATGGTAACAATCTTCGACGGGCCTACAGATAGTCAGTCGGGGAGCGTTCGCGCTAGATAATATGAATTAAAGATGTGAGGTCGATCGTTAAGTGTACACCCACGCTATAATGTTCATTTGAGCGGAGACAAGGAACGTACACTCGAATAAATGCAACAGTTATTCGCATAATATAACAGCTACACTGTTCCATCGACGGGAAATATCAGTGTGTGCTGTTACATACATAATTTTACTAATTTATTTTTATTTATGTCGGCTATTGCCCGTTTAAGAAGCATCCCAAACTTAAATGTGATAAGATTTCAAGGCCTTTTTTGTCTCGGTCTATTTTGAATTGTAAATAAGATAAATTCTGATTAGCTCGCGTAATCTTTACATCGGGAAATCTCGATGTTGATCGAGTGAACATGGATGTACATACCGTCTTATTTATTTTAATGCTAACATATTGTTTAGTAGCCTTGTAGCTATTAAATTTATATCAATTATGGCAATAATAGGCGTATACAGTTATGGTTTTTATTGTAATATATTCAGAGATGTTTAATACACGTATTTTAAAAACACGTTTAAAAATATTAAAAAATGGTATAGGGTTAGTGTATTAAAGAGATTTTATGTAGTAGACGTGGTGCTTGGAAATCATTTTGGTCATTTTTGTTACTTAGAGGGCTATACTGCCTATATTGTGAGATTGTAGATATCTTCTTAAAGATAACTGATAAGGTTGTAGCTTTGGTTTAATAATATTTTGTGCCTTCGAGTCATATCCGACGGATGCCTTTATTAACATGTGAAAATGTAGGATTTTATACGTAGTTTGTGTAACCACGATATTTAGATCGTTTTATTATTAGGTGTCACACATAGGATAAAATAACCATTTTGTAACGCTAGTTTGTTGATAATGAAGTTTTTACTTCAACTCACAAGTTGGTAGCTTTTAAGATGCCACTAAGCGACATTATCATAAATAAAAATTAAACCGCCTTCAAAAAAACCCAGACACAACTAAAAAGCAAAAAATAATTGGTTACATTTAAATCAATTAGTTATATGCAATTTAAATCAATTATTTTTGGAGTCGGTGCCGGTGTTGTTTTCTTTACTTTTAGATTTATAAAAACCAAGTCTGGATCTATTTTATATTTTTTTGTATGCCTGATTATTCTGTTTTTTCCATGTTTTGGCTGGCACCGACTCCAAATAATTGATTTAAATTGCATATAACTAATTGATTTAAATGTAACCAATTATTTTTTGCTTTTTAGTTGTGTCTGGGTTTTTTTGAAGGCGGTTTAATTTTTATTTAAAAAGTAATAATTTATTTTTTGCTTTTTAGTGGTAAATTATATAAAATCGGTTAAAAGCTGCTGAAGATATTAGAATTTACGTGTATTTTAATTTTATCACCCCCCTCCCTCACCCCCACCCCTTTTACCCTCTCTCACTGAAACTTAACTTTTATAATGAACGTAATGCAAAAAGAACCACTGGAATACTACTTAATTTTAAGGAGTTACCCTCTCCAGCTCCGAAGATATTCATCAGATCTTCACCATATTTTTATGGGACCAAATGACAAGCACCAGCTTTCAATCAAAGAAAGAATGGTCGAAATCGGTTCACACAGTACAGAGAAACGAGGTAACAAACATAAAAAAAAAAAAAGCAACATACAGTCGAATTGAGAACCTCCTCCTTTTTTTGAAGTCGGTTAAAAATGGCGGTTGAACAATGACTATAAAACTTGGTCGACTTAGAAAATTATTCGCCGTCGTCGAATATCCTTATGGTTATCGAAAATTAAACTAAGCATGTTGAAATCATTCGAATAGTTTATATTTACGTTATCAATACAGTATATGATGTGTTAAATTTAGTGTTGTTTAAACGCTTTTTGCTTTGTCGTGGCTGTTGCATGAGTTAATGTACCCTCATTTCATGTATTACACATCAGTATTTTATTTATCTTTTTTGTTTTATATCACATAGTAAAATCTGCACTGAAACGTTATAAAGTGCAATTAGTGAAATATACTCTATTTATGCATAATAAGTTTTTTTTAAGTTCGGTTTTCTTGACAGCATAATACACTTTTGGCCATTCTAATATCTTGACTGCAGTGCCTATTGTCGTATTATGAACATTGTTTCTGTAATAAATTCGGTACTTATTCGTTAAGGATTGAATGATTCGGTACCTAAATCCGCTCTGCAGTTAAAATCTTGCGACGATCCAGCAACGTATGTTTATAGCCAATTAGATAAATTTTATTTTCGGCAAACGTTATGTGCCTTATATATTGCACAATTTACGAGAAATTTACACTTTCGGTACATTTTATGTATGTATAACTTTGTTTATATCAGTGCCACTATTTTTACTATTCGTAAGCATTTCGATAGTCACTGTAAGCGTATCGCTGTTTTGTTTTCTAACACAAGATTAGATTTTTTATTTTTACCTACTTACCGAGTTTATTCGCTTACTATCGCGAAAGTCGGTATTATTGTAATATGGCAGATTGTCAGTTACTAATTTGCGCATTGTTTATGTTTATTATGAATAAAAAATTGTAAAATACTTCATAGTTTTTGTTTGTACGTTGAACTATCCCAAAGATGGTGTTGCGAAATCTGTGAACGTACTTTAGCCGGAGCACTTGTTCTATTTTTGGTACTATTACGTTCGCTGCGTAACATTTTTCGTAGCCGTTTAGGATTCAAATCATGAAATGAAATCGTTTATTAATCATGTAGGCAATTATATAGCTCTTTTGACAAGTACATTAAAAAAGAAAAAACGATTAACAGAAAGCATATTAGTTTATGTATGCATAATATACATAGCGTCATCAATGCCTACCATGTTATCGAAATTTTGCTGGTGGTAGGATATTCATATCCGCCCGGATAGTGACCATCGTACACAGGGTATAAAACCGGCCATAGTGTTGCGGCCTTCTGAGTATTCTGACCCAATGGCGTAGTTTTAAGAAGCTACACAGCAGGCTGGCATGATTGTGTTAAATAGCGAGCGATATAGACTGTTTCTCGCTACTTGATACTCTAACTAGCCTGCACTGCGCTTATCGTCAAAAGCAGTGTTGTCACTTTGACGTGGCAGATAAAAAAATAAATCTCCGATATACTTGGACGCAACTAATACGAAATCATAAGGAAGGAAGGTATATTATCAATGTTTTAAAGTTAAAACGCCTCGGTGGCGTAGTTGTAATTGCGCATGCGTTACGACTGCTGTGCAGAGGTCTCGGGTTCGATCCCGGGTCTGGTAAAGTGATATTGAGTTTTTCTATTTAGGAATACTCGGTATCAGCCCAGAGTCTGGAATTGAGCCCGGTGATAGGCTCGCCCCCTATCCAATTATGGGACCGTAATAAATTTCGGCGAAAAGTGGGTGTACTGGTTACACCTCTGCCTACCCCTTCGGGGATTACAGGCGTGAGTGTATATATATGTTTGAAATTAAAAATAATAACACAGCATCTGAGGTGATAGAAATATCCACTTCAGTCTCATTTTGATCGGAACATCTAATGCGGCGGGTCAGACCGACTATTGGTGTGGCGACGCGTCGCCACGTCATACGTCGCCACGCTATATGATAATATGAAACATCTTATACGGTGTGGTGACGACAGAAGTTAAATTTGAATATTTTTAATTGTGCTATATGTTTTATCTTTGATAGCTATGCATTTATGCTCATTGGCATAGCGTATAGGTACACCTTAATTCTAGGATCTTGTGGCAAGAGGAATAAATAAATAACACCCAACAGTCACACACATAGCCCCGATCCCACGCTAAGACACAAGTCTTGTGTCGGGGTATCAGGGATTACAAGAGACTTTCGGTCTCACAACACCTACACCCGACACAAATGACTGTTACACAAACATTTGTCCCGGTACGGGAATCGAACCCACGGCCTCTCGTTTTACAGCCGGCTACTCGCCCGAAGCGCCAAGGAGGCTGTCTCACGGTTTTTCAAGATGTGGTAGGTACTCATAAAACCCGTTTACTAGAACAGTTAACCAAGAAAAACTCGAGAACAGTTAAAATTAATATTTACGAATGTAACAATGTGAAAGTAATACCCGATAGAGACCTAATAATGAAACAATACCAGTGACCAGTAATGTGTCTTGCATAATATGTCAATGGCAGCGGTCAATTATTATTCAAAGCTCTTTCTCCTTTACACATTATACAGCGACTAGAAAGTGCGAATGAAATACAACACTAGATAATCAAGTAATGAAGTAATAAGACAATTTAGAATACATTGACACGCGAATATTTTTTTAGAATTTCTCAATTCTTTAACATAACTCCGACACGGTACGGGCGCGGTGCACTTATGGTTTCTCAAACTATATTCATGTTACCATTTGATAAACATTTAGGATCGTATTATAAATCGAAGGTTAAACGGTGAGCTGGATTTCTATCAACTAATTGCTATAGTAACACATAGTAATTTGTTGGCAGACCAAACATAGCCAGAGAGACTGGCCCCAAGGGAGATTGCGGCCCGGTTTCGCAGAACGGCTGTGGAGGAGTGGCATACCAGGCTGGAATGCCCAAGTGCGGGCTTGAGGACCGTCGCGGCAGTGCGTCCTGTCCTAAAGAGAAGGCTAGACAGGCGCCACGGTGCGCCAACTTTCCGGCTGACGCAGGTACTGTCGGACCACGGGTGTTTCGGTTCGTTCCTGTGTCGGATCGGAAAGGAGGTCTCTGCCGTGTGCCACCATTGTGGCAACTGCCGCGAGGACACGGCCCAACACACGTTGAAGGAGTGCCTAGCCTGGGACGAAGAGCGCAGCGCTCTCAGAGCAGTCGTCGGAGGAGACCTCTCGCTGCCGGCCGTGGTGTCGTCCATGGTCACCAGCCGGAGGTCCTGGCGTGCGGTCGCCCACTTCTACTAATTGGGGCCATCGGGGGTCGCGGGCTCGCAGCGGGGGGCTGTCAGCCCGAATCGATGCACTCCCAATTTCGGAGCATCGTGCGACCCCGAGATGGACGGCAGCGCGGGTGGTAAGGCCTCGTTTGATGTCGTTGTTCGGTACGCGGGGGCTCCTAAGCCTCCCCATTGAGATGGGCTGCTACGCAGTACCGCGCAGGGGCGGTTCTGGCAGCACTTCTAGCACTCCTTAGAATACCCCGGTATCGCTCCGTAAGCGCCGAAGAAGGCTACCGCGGGGTTTTAGCTGGTAGTGTCGGGTGGGGTGTACATAAGGGTTATGGACTCGGCCCAGCGGCTGCCCGGATAGCCATCATCCGGGCGAGGGGGATCCTGGGTCGTAAGACCGGCTAGTCCAGCATAACCGTTTTATTCTTATTCCGCTTCCCCCCGCAAGTAATAAAACGCTTTCCCCGCGACAAAAATAAATAAAAAGACCAAACATAGCCAATATTGAAGTTAATCTACGTTTTTTATTAAGAAATTAAATAAAGATATGTTTTACCTACCTTTTTTACTAAAAGACAGTAATCAGCGGCGTCACTATGTAGGTACCTACCTACTTTCTTTACATTTTAAATCGGGAGTAAGAAATTTATTAATGCATACGAATCATCTTAACTACAAGAAAGTAACTTAAGAGTTTAAAGAACATAAAAACAGCCAATATATTCTCATAAACTCCATACGCTTCGGTGATTAAGTGATCCGACATCAGTATTACAGTCTAACATTAAATTTCAAGAAATATGCGTTATTACCACTGCGACGCGTAGCGGCTCTGTAGAAAATAAATTTCATTTTATCAACAGACTTGAATTTCACACAACACCCAGAGACCTATCCTCAATGTTGCGCAACATTTAATAGCCCGTTTTCAATGTCGTGCAACATACAGACACCCGCCCTCGATGTCACCGAACATTTTGACAGTTAACCTCAGTCACTCAATATCAAACAAATCAGATTCCAGACACCTATATAGTCGACCTCGCGCAACAAAGATCTTCCATAATGTGCAACTTTTCGTCAACGGCGTTCGATGTCGCGCGACATCCGGATGAAAGACCTCGAAGTCGATGTTGAACAATATTTCATCAGACATATTCGATGTTGAGGTACATGCACACTTACCAAACAATAGGCTATTTGACAACATTAAAAATACACTACAAATTGTGGTCATCCCATTAGATAATAGCTTAAAAAACATATTTCACTTAATTTTAAAAGAATTTTAATGTATATTTTTTGCAAATTAAAGAAATAAAATACAATATTTTTTTTATTTTATCTGTGATTATTATTATTATTATTTATTATTATATTGTCTTTATTGTATTTTAATTAAAAATACAGTAGATTTACCGGAAATATCAATATAGTGTGCTTATTATGTAATAGTTTAAAATCATTTTCGTAAATTAGCAGCGATCTATATGTACCTACTACGTACTAGATGCGGCGACCAGAACAAACATTATGTTCCACCGAGTGGAGGTGTATACTTCGCACCGACGTTAGTTTGCTTCATGCCACCTAAGCAAGCGCACAACATTGCATCTTTCAGTGTCGAGTTAATTTTAGTTATTTGTAGCGACATTCCCGAACAAATCTGCCTTAAATTGATTTACATTGAAACTGTTAATAGTATATAAGGTAAATAACATAATTTCATATCGTTTAGAACGTTATATCAATAAATATTAATTAATTTCAATTTTGAATACGGGAAGTCTATATTTCAAAACAAAATTCATTATATAGTTTGTCCCGTTTTAGCGCGCGGAAAGTCCCGTTCGAGAAAAAGTGACGGAGTTATCAAATATGTCTTAGTAAAATGAATAGATGGCATTTTCACAACAAATTCATTATGTAGTTTGTCCCGTTTTGGTGCGCGGAAAGTCCCGTTCGAGAGACAGTGACGGGAGTTATAACTTCCAAATAGTTCTTAGTAAAATGATAGATGGCATTAGTGGGCGGACAAGGTTTTCGGAACATCTTTTTTCTTCGAAAGTTCGTGTCTATAGAATATAAGTCAATGTAAATTAGTCAAATAGCTTATTGTCATTGATTTAATTAATTCAGACGTTCGATGACGCGCAACATTTAGTCGGACATCCTCGACGTCGCCCAACAGTCAGACTATAATACTAATTACTACTGAAATACCCAATGACGAAAGAATATACACGGACTTCAAGTGTTTAGCTATAGAATCACTAGGTTATACAAATATATAATAACTAGCTGTTGCTCGCGGCTCCGCCTGCGTGGAGGTTATATTCGGGAGCAGAAGTATGCAATCCAAGGAGTTGTCTTCTGCACTGAGGCACCTATAGCGATTGTCCAGTCTCTCAGGTGTTGTGCCTAAATCTTGAGATTGCATCTAAAGTTTAACCTCACTTTGCCCCTTTTAGGGAGGATTTTTCAAAAACGTTGAAACATTTATTTCTTTATTTCCTACCAAAAGCCTAAATATGAATTTACAGATCCCTAAGTCGAGGAATTATGGATTTTCCATACAAATTTTGAACTCCTATTTGACCCTTTTAAGGTTGTTTTTTGAGAAAAAAGATAGCCTATGTCCGTCTCCAAGATATAATCTATTCCCTTACCAAATTTCATTACAATCCGTTCAGCCGTTTAGTCGTGAAGAGGTAACAAACAAACAGAGTTACTTTCGCATTTATAGTATTAGTATGGATTCGATATTGTATACATACACATAATGCTATCTCTATCAAGCCAATATAAATTTAAGTGCGTCAAAAGGATAGCTATATTTTACTTTATAACGTACTGTCAACTTTTACTGTATCCTTCGTTGAAAATACTTCGTTCCGGCAGGTTATCATCCATTGTTTGTGCGCGGTTGTTTACATAGCAACCGTCAACACATTTTATTTTAATAATATTTTTGTAATAATAAACAATATAAATAATAAATAATAGTAAACGAATATGTCATCCTTCATCATCATCATCATCACATAAATTTTATTTACTTATAAATTTTTTTATTACGTGACATTGGCAAAATTGTGGAGTTGTTCCTCCGCAGAGGCCATTAAAGCAAGAAGAAGAAGAAGTAATAATATTAATTTATAACAGTAACATAGTTATATTACTTTAAAAATACATGAATTGTGTTTAGAGACTATCCCGCCCACACACCCGCCATTGTAATTCCTGTTTAGCCAGGATCAACAATAGCACGCATTTGTTCGACACCGAGTAATGAAACTCGGCTAGTCTCTGGGAATGCTTAATTACTGTCTTCTATCCCGCAACGAAATAATTGTGTTTATGAAAACATGCCTAATTGTATCAATATTGGTTGCGGCGCGGCGTTAAAAGAAGTAGGAATCGTCCAAACTTAACATTGCACCGGTTCGTACTATATTTCCTATAAACTAGCATAAATGTTATGTTCATTTGAATAAAGTAGTCATTTATTGTGAAATTTGACATTAATTTACTTTTTGTAACAAGTATTTTAATATATTTCCTAAAAAATTTTTTGTCTGAGTTATGCATATGAAATAATGATGTCCTGTTATGAATTGCTTATATCGATAGATATAACTACGTGACTTAGACTGACTAAATGAATATTTTTTTAAGGGTAGCTAAGAATGCATTGAATAGGAAAAAATGGTTGGATACAATTGGAATTGAAAACATTTCTGTTTCCACAAAAATATTTATGTTTGTTCTCTTCATTTTGAGGGGTCATGTTTTAAATAATTCGGCAAAAATATTAGTGAAAAAATATCTTACCGAAATTATTTATTTATAGATAATTTTATTTCGGAGTAAGTAATAATATTTTTGTTATTTACAGTCATAATATAATGTTTTTCAGGCGTTTCTTTCTTTTACCTTTTTATTAGTCAAATAATTGTAAATTCTTTATTGTACTTAGACCGAGCTAGTATCGACTTTTAATAACCAAATATCGATAAATTTGTCGAATAGCACACAGACAGCATGTAATGTCCTCAGTGATTGTCATTAGGTATACACGTTTTTCCTTAGTTACAGCAGGTCCTTTATTAGGTTTTTTCGTCATTATATTGTATTCAATTTAATTGGGTTTCTTGCCACTTATCAAACATCGCTATCAAAATTATTCATTTTAAGCGTTAAGTATATAAAGTTTCTACACATTTATGTTTTATGTTATTTATTTATGTTTGTGTGACAGACAGATATTTGTGTCCGGGGTCTGGGTGTTGTGAGACCGAAAGTCTCTCGTAGTCCCTGATACCCACAACACAAGACTCGTATCTTAGTGTGGGGTCAGTGCTATGTGTGTGACTGTTGGGTGTTATTTATTTCAAAATTACATACAAAGTAGAAAATAAATCGATACTACAATGACATTGAAAAAAATCGTTGTACACAACTTATTTAATAGTCTGGCAACTCCAATTAAATGTCATATTCAAATTCAAACTTCGGTTTACGAATTTTGTGGAAACTGTACTATTATTTTCTTTGATGAGAATTGTATAAAAATGGAAGATTTTGATGTATTTACTGATGAAATAAAGTTTACGAAGCCGCTATATAAAAATATACTGCACAAGTATGCTAATGACATTCCTGCAACGCCAAACGGTCCAAACTACCAAAGTAAGGATATTTTATTTTGATTTATTTTTATTTCGAACATTCTGTAAAACTACCACGACGGTACTCGAGTTCTAATTTTAATCTTTCAGTGCTATACTAAATAAAATAAAAATTTGTTATTTTGTTAAAGGAAAATAAAGTAAATAAGTTAAATGTTAAATATTACATTATAACACATCACAATGTATGTTATTATATTTAGGGAATATTTTCTTTGTATAGTTTTTTATATTTTTAATTTGTCCATGTTTACCAACAGTTTTGTCAGGCTAAAATTTACTATTCAGTATAACATGCTAATGCATACAGAGTCTAGGATTTCCGGTGGACACCTCTCCTGGAAACGATTCTTACCATTCATAAACAACCATATTACCAAACAATAGGTTAAAGGCTGTATTGACAACCTTACAAATGGGATGCCTAGTTTTTTGGACTTCCAACTGTTTTACATAATTTTTTATGTTTACACAAATATCACACTTTGAAATAAAACTTAACAGCTTTCATCCCAGTGACCACGAAATCATCATCACAGGCCTTACAGCCCAGGGTGGGCCTTAGCCTGGTCTAGTATCTTTTTCCAGACAGATCTGTTCAGTGACCACGAAAGCTGTAAAGTTTTTTTTTGTCCTGGCACGGCTGGGTGACCTCACTGCACCTGATTGTAAGCCCAGTCCACTTAGAGTATCAAGTAGTGAGAGACAATCTAACCCTCGCTACTTTTTTTTTTTTTTTTTTTTTTTTTTTATGTTTTCTGCACCATGGCTATCTGTTTAAGTCAACAATGGGCCACTCTTTTAACTGATAGTTAACTTATCTTTTAATGTGGTATTCATCTGGAAGAGACTTATCAGTTATAATTAAGCCTCATTCAGTCTGTTGAATCTGCCATGAAGATTGGGAACACTGTGTCTTTTTAATCTTCTGTATTGTAGGCCTCCAACTCCACTTAGCCTGTGAGCAAGTTCGTTCTCATGTTTCGATAGTCTCTGCTGGTACTTTATGCTATACTGAGCTATCTCCTGTTTGACGGTTGGCAGTTTTAAGTCTTGATATATGTACTTATTACTGATCCATTGAGGGATGTTAAATATGCATCTCAGTGCCTTGTTTTGGAACCGTTCTAGTATTTCGATGTTACTATTACTAGAAGTACCCCACAGTTGAATACCGTATGTCCATATAGGTGTGAGAATTGTTTTGTAGACTGTGACTTTGCTGTGTGTGTTCAGTTGTGAGTGGCGTCCTATCAACCAGTACATGTTACGGAGATTTGTGTCTAATTGCTTCCGTTTGGCCCATATGTGTCTCTTCCACGTTAGCCTCCTATCAAGGTGCATGCCCAGGTATTTTGCGTGGTCGTCCTGAGGAACTTCTTCATTGTTAAGAATTACAGGAGGGCAGGTATCTCTTCTGAGGGTGAATGTTACATGTGACGATTTGCTTTGATTTGCTTTAATTCTCCAGTTCATAAGCCATTTTTCTATTTGGTAGATGTGACGTTGCAGGTAGTTGGATGCTGTCCCTGGGTTTGTGTGTGATGAAAGAATAGCTGTATCATCTGCGTAAGTTGCGACCATGGTATTTTCGTTCGTCGGGAGGTCAGCAGTGAATATGGTGTAGAGTATTGGTCCTAGTATGCTACCTTGGGGGACACCCGATTTTATATCGTATAAGTCGGAATATTCACTGTTGAATTTGACTTCGAAACAACGTTTGCTGAGATACGATTCAATAATTTGAAAGAATGAATGAGGGAGCATTTTTTTAATTTTGTACAATAGGCCGTCATGCCACACCTTGTCGAAGGCCTGGCTTATGTCTAGGAAGACCGCCGAGCAATACTCTTTTTCCTCCAGAGATCTACTTATAATATCGACAATACGATGAACTTGCTCAACTGTGCCGTGGTTTTCCCGGAAACCAAATTGATGATTTGGTATTATATCTGTTAGTTGCTCTTTCATCCTAGTTAGTAAAATTTTTTCGAAGAGTTTGCTGATAATTGGTAAAAGGCTGATTGGTCTGTATGAAGTAACGTCTTGTGGTGGTTTGCCAGGCTTGGCTAGCATTATCACTTGTGCTATCTTCCACTGTCCTGGAAAGTAAGAAAGTCGTAAGCAGGCGTTAAATATTCGAACTATTGCAACAATAGCTTTCTTTGGTAACTTTTTGAGTAGAGTGCTATCTACGTTATCGTATCCCGGAGATTTCCCTTCTTTGAGTCGTTTTATTTCTCTCAATACTTCCTTAGGACTAGAAGACGCCAATGGTAGACACATCTGTAGTGCACTTTTCAGGTAGCTATTCACTTCGACGTCCTGCTCCGGGCTTGATCCTGGGAATGGCTGGAAGACATTGCTTAGATGTTCTGCAAATATTTGAGCTCGTTCCAAGTCTGATCTGGCCCATTCACCATTGCGCTTTCTGATGGGTGGAATCTGGCTTTTGGGTTGTTTGAATTTTCTTGTAGCCTTCCACAGCGAGTAGTTTGTGTCCGATGATGGAGACAGGTTTGAGAGGAACTTTTGGAGGTTATTGTTATTCAATGTTTTGATGAGAGTTTTAAGTTCTTCGGAACATCTATTGAAAGCCGTTTTGTCTCTGGGGTAACGTGTTTTGTGCCATTCTTTTCTGAGGTATCGACGTTGATCTATTTTATTCTTAATCATTTTAGGATATTCATTTAATTTTGGAGCAATTTTTTTGCGAACTTTTGTAGCCTTATCTGCAGCCTGGAAAATGATTCTGTTAAGATGCTCGATGTCTTTTTCTATGTTTTCAGTCGTATTTAATCTACTGGTGAGATTGATTTCCGAAGTGATTATGTTCTCATATAGTTCCCAGTTAGTATTTTTGTTGTACATTCTACTTGGTGGTTGAGTCAGTACCACTGTTGAGTTGACATATAGTAATACCGGTGTATGATCAGAGGATAAGTCTGTCCGAGATTCTATACACATGTAATTGCGACTTACATTTTTGGTTATGAAGAAGTCAAGAACATCTGGAATTTTATTTCGATCTGTAGGCCAGTGCGTTGGTTCGTGAGCACTCATGCATTCAAGTCTACTGCTTTGTACAGCTTTGTATAGTTGCCTTCCTCTGTGAGTGATTAATCGTGAACTCCAGAATGTATGCTTTGCATTCCAATCCCCTCCACATATGAATCTGGGACCGAGTGAGTGGAAATAAGTGTTAAACTCCCCTTCTGTAATCGAATGTCTTGGTGGACAATACACAGACGATACGGTTAACTCAGCTTTGTCATTTAGCATTATTTTGATTGAAGTTGCTTGTAT
This sequence comes from Laothoe populi, assembly GCA_905220505.1. Taxonomy (NCBI): domain Eukaryota; kingdom Metazoa; phylum Arthropoda; class Insecta; order Lepidoptera; family Sphingidae; genus Laothoe; species Laothoe populi. The sequence goes on along the minus strand of HG992167.1, from coordinate 15,772,800 downwards.
TTTCTCTGTCTGATGTTCTTCAAGTGCATAGTGCTTAATATTGTTTTTAATAATCACTGCTGTTCCACCATGGCTATTCCCTGATGGGTGGTGTGTTGTGTAAATTTTGAAGTTTTTGATAGCTATAAAAGATTTTGCAGTAAATCTTGTTTCAGAGACAAGGGCTATATCAATCTTTTCCATATCCAGGAATGTTTGAAGTTCTTGACGACGTTCCGTCAAGCCATTGGCGTTCCAAGTGACCACTCGGAGTGAACGGATCATTTAGCTACGAGACGTGTAATTAACTGGATCATACGATCCATCATCTTGTCCATCATTTTGTCCATAATGTTGATCATTACGTCTTGGAATTTAGCGAACATTAATTCTAGGCTGTCTGTTATATTTTCTGAGTTTGATGGTCTTTCTGTTTCTCTTTGGTGATAGGTATTGTCCTTTGTTACTTCTGCATAACTTTTTCCTCTCTGTTGGTTTTGTTTTAGTTTTGGTGTAGTGGGGTAACCAATATTGGTTTGTTTTTCATTCTTGTCCTTAGCGTGGTTCTGTTGTTTGTTTGTAGGTTTGATTTTCAGTATTCTTTCTTTATACTGTTTATACTTTGCACATCCCTTGTAGTTTGCTGGATGTTTCTCTTGGCAATTTGCGCATGTTGCATCCGTGTCAGATTTTTTAGGGCAAGATGAGGTTGAATGATCTTTGCCACATTTCACACATCTGAATGGTCTAAAACACTGATTTTTGCTATGACCAAACCTTTGACATCTTTTACATTGTATGACTTCTGTTTTTTTATATGGAGCTTCGAATTTGACTTTCATTTGGCAAAGGTATTTCAAGTTGAAGATGTCCTTGTTGTTTTTCTTTGGTTCTAGATCTACGAAGAACAAGGGTAATGCTTCTTTGGTATTTCTATGCCGTACGTTTACTATTTGTCTGACCTCGTGACCTTCTTGTTTTAATTCTTCTTTAATGAAGGAACTGTCTTCAGTGGAGTGTAGCCCACGCAATACAACTCTATAAGCTCTTTCACTCTTTAGTTGATAAGTATAGTGAGCTATGTTGTTTTGGATAAAATTCTCTCTTATCACTTTGTAAGTTGCTATGTCAATAGGTAATAATTTAATGATATGTCCGGATCTTAATGTCGTCATTGTGTAGGACTTGGTGTCTACAATTTTGTTAATTATGTCCTTCAGAGATGTTATATCGATGACTCCTGTAACAAATATAGGTTCTGGCTTTGGTATGTATTCCTTCACTGTTTTCTCTACTTCATCATCACTTAGAATATCGAATCTGTTATGAGTTGGTATTGCAATGGTTGATGCATTCTTAGATTTTTTGTTATTGTCGTTGTATATAGGGCTGTTTTCCTTTCTCTTTTGTCTCCTTTTTGGTACTTTGTCATTTTGCCACTCTATGAGATTTTCTGTTTCTTTCTCTGGCTCTGGCACAAGTATTCCTCCAACGGATGTAGTTGTCGGCTTACATAAGCTTCCTACCGACGAACTTCTCGATCTGTTGATGAACAGGCTGGGGTGGAATGCCTGTTGGATCATTCGCTTATTGCCAGTAACATACACTGGCACAGAAGCCTGGCTACCCACTTCCATGCAGTCTTCAACAGCTTGTTGGACCTTTCTCTGACCAGTAACATTAACTGCAGAAGTGGCCTGGGTATCCACCACCTCGCAGTCTTCGGTAACTGATTTCACACTCACAGTACCGGTATCCTGTGAGCGCCGGGCGCTAGCCGGAGGGCATGGCAAATCGCAATATTTATTCGTACTCATCATGTTGGGGTTTGGGAAAATAGTCACAGTGGCTTCCCATACCACTGCGCACAGAACTTTTTGAGGTTATTTAATCCCTCACGGCCTCTGTAGGCCACCATGGACAGGCCCACGGGATCGGGTTATTTACGGCCGCCTGATACTCGGCACTGTTGCTCGTTTAGCACCACCCAGGGGGCACGTGTAGGGTGGGCCTAGGAAAGGTGGTAAATCCTACGGACGCGAGCAACTCCACCCCCCTACCCTCGCTACTCAACACAATTTTTTTTTAATTTTTTTAAACCGGACTACATAATGGCCATATTGTAATATGCATAATAGTAATAATAATTTCAAATAACAATCACACAATCGTTTAAAAATCATTCAGATTAAAAAGTAAATTTACTTAAAAATCTCAAAAAATTTATTCTAATCTTGTCTTATGTATTCTATCTATTATTTCTAGGTAGTAGAAAGCTATTGGCTGAGGAAAGTCTGTCGGCTGGTGATGATGCGTCATGTGCATTTTATTTGAGTGAGTCAATGTCCGCCACACTACGCACAATGGCCGTATATAGAGAAGAGCAGCAGAAACTGGCCCGTGAGTATGAATGTTTGGCCCCTGCCAACGTGTCCATTTATATTTCTAAATGTATTTATGTAATTGGGAATAATAAATAAATACATCCTACAATCACACATACTTCTGACCGCACACTAGGTAAAATCTGTATTATTTTATTTATTTATTGAGAAGAATAGTTACAGCTTTTTACAATATTGGGTAATTATTTAGGAATATAAATTTTCAAGCCAATAACAACTATTCATATATATAAAATTTTAACATTGTCGGTTCGAGAAAAGTATTAATGAGAAAAAAAACAAAAATCAAATAATTCAACACTGCTTAATACACTAAATTGTTTTACTACAATTAATTTTCACTGTTTATTAGGTATGAGATGGTACACCAGTACTGTTAAATAAAGTTTTCTTACGTAAATAAATAATCATATTAAATAAATAGATAAGTCGTTAGATATATATATATATATATGGATACTAATAATACGTATACATACACATGCTTATACATATACATACGTTAATACACTACACAAATACACATATACATAGATAACACATGTACATTAGGAGGTATATATGTATATCAAACGGTATATATTATGGTATTAAGAACTATGAGGGACTATGGTTACAACACCCAGACCTGATACCAATATCTGTCTGTAACAGAAACATTTGTGTCAGTGCTGGAATTGAACTCGTAGCACCTCATTTTGCCTCGTTGTAATTTTTGTTTTTGGTTTAGCCGGTATCAGGGGCATAGCTACCGTCATATCAGCCATATTAATAATGCCCTGTGCCCCCGGCCTATAGAGGCCCCAAACAAAAAAATCATTACCCTTCATTTGGGCACCTCAATAAATTTTGGTACAGAGCCTCTCTAAAAATAATTTAATATTTATATTTTTCAGAAGACAAATTGCGAAAAATAACTAGCTTCATAAAGCCTGTACAAAACATAATTGAAGCCAATCCAATGTGAGTAGTTTTGCTTTTTTCATTAACTCTTTAAAAAAAAATTTTCTTTTGGTATAAGGAATAGTCAACATTTTCTAGGTACAGGAGGAAATGTCGCTCCTGAGATGACCCACATTGGACTATGTGGCAATTCCTGTCCAACAATGGGATAATTTAGATTAAGTTAACAGTACAAGGTGTAGTAAACACACAATGAAATTGTTGAGAAAAAGCATCCAAACATTACTAGCTACATAATGAATTGTAACTCAACATTCAAAAGGAGGAACGGAAAGTCTCCTAGATTAATAGTATACATAAATGGAGTGTGTTGCTGAACTAATTTCCCTCCAAGTCAATTGTAAAAGATTTCAATAAAAAAAACTTAACAGTGTTTCAGATTTGAAAATAATATACCTAGTCAGGTCATAAATTCTGTCACATGTTTAATATTAAATAATTGAAACAAGTTTATTCATTATGTAACCATTTATATACCAAAATGAACTTAACAAAACATAGATTCTTATGACACTAAAGTTTATTCAAAATGACCTCCGTGATTTTGAATACAGGCCTTCAATCTGCGCGGCCAGTTGTCTATCGCAGCACGAACGAGGTCCATGTCAATATAGGCGGCTGCCTTAATCAAGGATGTCTTGAGTGACTCCAAATTGGGATGAGGCTTTGAGCACGCCTTTTCCTCCAAGTGTTGCCATATCTTGTAATCTAACGGATTCAAATCTGGACTGGAGGAGGACCAGTCTTCGTGCCGGATGAAGTCGATTTCACGCGCCGCCAGCCAGTCTTGTGTGCTCTTCGCTCTATGAGCTGGCGCCGAATCTTGTTGGAATACCCAGTGCCTGTTATTGAACATGGTATGAGAAACAGGTTCCACAAGGTTCGTCAGGACTGTATTTTGATACACAACTGCATTCGTTTTTACACCTTTCTCATAAAAATGTTAAGCCCCAATAAGAAATTCCCAACCATACCATGAGCGAGGATGGAAAATGACCTCGTTGGACACGCAGAATACGGTTGCTCGCTTCTTCACTACTGTGTGCGTACACCTTATCATTTTGTTTGTTGTAGCTCTCTTCTACGGTAAAAATTTTTTCATCTGAAAAAAGAATTTCCCGATATTTTTTTCCCGCGTACCGCTTCAACAAAGCGCGGCATCTCTTCAGTCTCAGGTCCATTAGACGAGCATTCAAACGATGTCCTGTTTTTCTTCGATATGCCCGAAGCCCTAAGTCTTCATTTAACACCCTTTTCACCGTGGTTCTGCTTAACCCCATCTGAAGGGCCAACAGTTTCTGCTTACGTTTGGGATTTCTTTGAATTCGCGCCTTCACAGCTTTTATCACTGCTGGAGTCCTAACAGACCGAGGGCGACCAGTTCTTGACCTGTCATCTACACTAGAGTCTTCATTGTATCGTTTGATGGTACGATAAACGAATCTTTTGGTTATATTCAAATTTTTCAGTATGTCAAAAATTTGAATTGGCGCGTAACCGCAACGATGCAACGCAATTACTGCAACACGGTCTTCTTTAAGCGTCCACTCCATATTTAAAAATGAGTAAAATTCTAAAAAGTATACATTTTTATTTTCATGAACAATTTGAAATTCGAATTCAATAAACTTTTTTGTGGCCAGCATTCTAAAATAAAAGTTTTTACTGTGTGACAATACTTATGACCTGACTGTGTAATTACCATTTTTCAGATCCAAAAATGAGGAAAAGTTATTACTGGATTTTTTTTCAAATGATACAGATAACATAACAGATATTTTAAAGTCATTTGAAATTAACGAAGACACACCACTTCACAGGAGGTACCTTAATTTCGGCTCAGTGAACAATGTTGATAACTTTCAGAAAATATTGAATAATCTTCCAAAAGGTATTTTTTTTTTGGAAAATTAAATGTGAATTTGTATTATCAACTTATTATACCTCTTGTAATAAATGTGAGAAAAATCACAATGATTAATTTCCTATTTTTTGCCCGCAGCATAGCACATTTATTGGTATTTTAAAAGATTGAAAACTTATATTGACTGCCTCGGTGGCGCAGTTGTAATTGCGCATGCGTTACGACTACTGTGCTGAGGTCTCGGGTTCGATCCTCGAGTCGGGTAAATTGGGTTTTATAGATAGTCGGGTAGATTGGGTGATATTGGGTTTTTCTACCTAGAAATACTCAGAATTAACCCGGAGTCTGGAATGGTGCCCGGTGTGGCGATAGGCTCGCCCCCTATCACATTATGGGACCGAAATTCGCCGAAAAGTGGGTGTACTAGTTACACCTCTGCCTACCCCTTCGGGGATTACAGGCGTGAGTGTATATGTATATGAAAACTTACAACCATTTTCTCGAACGTCTTTAATTTTTCTTTCCCTAAAAATCTTTGCTCTTGGCTTTCTCTTATCAAATATTTAAATAGTAAATATGGTCCAGCATTCTTATGTGACAGAATGACCAAGAAATAGCAATTTATTTTAATGTAGCATACTTAAAAAATATAACTTGGGACCAACATAATTAATTTTACTATATGACTTAACTTTAATTTATTTAATTTCAGAGTGGACAGTGGTACAACTGACAGCACCATATAATCCAAATGAAAATTTAAAACCTTTAGAAGAGTATAGAACTGAAATAAGTTCTATATACTTAAGTCTATTCACAAATGACTATCTGGAGGACTGTGGTCTACCACCTTTCACTGTAAATGTACCGGCCAATGTTCATAAAGGTACATATTTTGTTTAGTAATTCTCAGTACTGTATGGGCACAGCACGTCAAATATGGGTGTCATTTGTTTAAAGCTATTGCTGTCATGCTAAAATACTGTTTTTGATCCTGGCAGGACTATGTTTCGTATGCACTGTGCTTACTTTTAAGTTCAGTGTGCTCACTTTGCCATGCCATGATAAAAAAAATTAAACACTATGATCACAATATATCAGTCCAAGCATAGTATTTTTTTGCTATGTTATTCGTCTTGCTATGCATCTCTAGTATATTTATTTATACACAATGTTAACTGCCTCACTGGCACACAAATGATAACTATATGTATATGGGAGCATACGTTGGGATATGTGCAGGTGAGTTAAATTATTTATTGTCTTTGTTATATTAAGTTGTTTACTTCTTAAGAAATTATTTTTATGTGTCAGCATATTTAGGATTGCAATCTAGTTTAAGACCTTGTACTTGTAGTGTAATATTTTGTTTTAATTGTAATCTATTTTGTTGACCAAATAAATAAATAATTTATAAAAAAAACCAAGGCACTTGTTCTCCACCATGCAGCCTTGTCTGTGGTTATTTTTTAAAATATGGGCTGAAATTGAAAAGTCATCATCTCTTGTTCCAACCCTATTTAAGTGATGGGGTGTGTGATACTATAAATAGGCCGTCTAAACAGTTCAGTAGTTCTCCTGAGTTTTCTCCTAAGTTAGATTTTTTTATCTATTATGGAAGAATTTCTCGACTAGACAGGCTCGGTGGCACAGTTGTAATTGCGTACGCAGTTTGACTGTTGTATTGATACTTGAGGTTATTAAGGGTTCTGTCCCCGGGTCGGGTAAATGTGATATTGGGTTTTCTATCACGCATATTATATATTCAATATTAGCCCGGTGTCTGGAATACTGCCAAGTATAGCGATAGGCTCTCCCCCTATCAAATCATGGGACACTAGTACCATGATACTAGTACTAGTATCATGCGACTTAGTACTGACTAAGCTCGACGACTGGTTACACCTCTGCCTATCCCTTCGGGGATACAGGCGAGAGTATGTATCTAGGCGGTGGGACGTGACGACCCCATCGCCCGCTGGTGGAATAATCTTGTGACAGAGATTATTCCACCAGTGCAATCAGTCAACCCAACTAGTGGTAGTGCCATGCTGCGCACCTTCGAGTAGCAGCCGAATGGGCCGGCATGCCCGGGGAAGAACCACTCTCTCACAGAAAACCGGCGTCAAGTGGCAGCTATGCTGTCGCGTTTCGTTTGGTCTGTGAGAGTCCCGGAGGCCCACTCTCCCTATCCTTCCCCCACACCACTATGACAGTGCGACCCCTTCCACTCTTGCTGTGGACTTTTGCAACATAGGGGGGCTGAATTCCAACTTGAACGCCGTCCACTTCCATCTTGAGACGGCGAAACCGGCCTTGCTCTTCCTGACCGAGACGCAGATTTCTTCTCCGGCTGACACGTCTTTCCTCTCCTACCCGGGGTACAAACTGGAACATTCCTTTGTACCGCGGGCTGGGGTGTGCGTGTACATTAGAGAGGATATCTGCTCTCGTCGCCTCGGCAGCCTTGAAGGGCGGGACCTATCCAACCTCTGGCTACGCATAGACTGCGACGACCATCCGCGAATATACGCGTGCCTGTATAGGTCCCATAGCGGTAATGCTGAAACTGACCGACTCGTTGAGCACATGCAAATGGCTACAGATTCTGTGCTGCAGCAGATCCCATCCGCAGAGATCGTGATTCTCGGCGACTTTAACGCCCACCACGCCGAATGGCTAAGATCACGCACCACCGATCATGCGGGGAGATCTGTCCATGATTTCGCATTAGCATATGATCTGACACAACTGGTCACCTCGCCAACGCGAATCCCAGATGTGGAGGATCATACACCTTCCCTGTTGGACCTTCTGCTGACCTATCATCCGGATGGCTACCTGGTTTCCGTCGAACCTCCTCTTGGTTCATCGGACCACTGTCTTATCCGGAGCACAGTGCCAGTTACGCGCTCGACACGGCCTCGCTTTGCGGGCTGCCGCCGCGTATGGCACTATAGGTCAGCGGATTGGGACGGGATGCGGTCATTCTTTGCGTCCTACCCATGGGGGCAGATTTGCTTGTCGCCGGATGATACTGACGTCGTTGCTGACTCTGTCACCGATGTGGTGCTTCAGGGTATGGAACTTTTTATTCCGTTCTCTGCAGTGCCCATCGGGGGCAAGTCCCAGCCTTGGTTTGGTCGCTCCTGCAAGACGGCTTCACGCCGAAAGCGGGAATGCTACCAAGCCTGTGCTGTCGCATCGGCGTCTAGTGATGTAAATACCAGCGCATTTAAAAAGGAGTATAACTCTGCCTCTAGGTCCTTCAAAAGTGTTATTGCTAAAGCGAAGTCGGAGCACATTGGCAGAATTGGCGAGAGACTGGCGCGTCTCCCGTCGGGAACACGTGCGTTTTGGTCACTCGCCAAGGCTGCCTTAGGGAATTTCTGTAAGCCGTCTTTTCCACCCCTGCACACGGAGGATGACTCGTTGGCCCATGCCGCGAAGGTGAAAGCCGATCTTCTGGGCTCTCTCTACGCGTCCAATTCGACTCTGGATGACCAAGGAAATTCACCACCGACAATCCCGCGGTGCGACAGTACGATGCTTGAAGTTAAGTTCAGGCAAAGTTCAGTTCGCAAAGCACTTCTTTCCTTGGACATTCATAAGTTGAATGGGCCCGATGGCATCCCTCCGATCGTGTTGCAGGCATGTGCTCCAGAGTTGGCACCGGTTCTAACGCGTCTTTTCCGGCACTCCTATGCATTAGGCGTAGTCCCGAAATCCTGGAAGACTGCTTTAGTTTACCCGATCCCTAAAAAAGGGAACCGCTCGGATCCGTCCAATTACAGGCCTATAGCCATCACCTCCTTGTTCTCCAAGATAATGGAGTCCATTATCAACTGCCAGCTCCTGCGGTACCTAGAGGAGCATCGGCTGATTAGCGACCGCCAGTACGGCTTTCGTCGGGGTCGCTCAGCCGGTGATCTTCTAGTTTACCTGACACATAGATGGGCAGCAGCAGTTGAGACCAAGGGGGAGGCGCTTGCAGCCAGTCTGGACATAGCGAAGGCCTTTGATCGGGTATGGCACAAAGCGCTTCTTTCGAAGCTACCTTCTTATGGGCTTCCCGAGAAATTATGCAATTGGATCACCAGCTTTTTGGCAGATCGGAGCATCAAGGTCGTCGTCGACGGTGCATGCTCTGATCCTAAATTTGTCAATGCTGGTGTTCCACAAGGCTGTGTACTGTCTCCTACTCTGTTTCTTCTGCATATCAATGACATGTTGCAAATCAGCAACATTCATTGCTATGCAGATGATAGCACTGTAGATGTACTGTACACTGGCCGTGCTAATATTTCTCGGGAATACGTCGACGAGAACCGGAACAAACTTGTGTCTGAAGTCGAGTTTTTGCTAGCCAAAATCTCGGACTGGGGTCGACTCAACTTAGTCCAATTCAACCCCAAAAAGACGCAAGTCTGCGCGTTAACCGCTAAAAAGTCACCATTTGTCGTAACACCTCATTTTGAGAACACTCCCTTGTCTGCCACAGCCAGTATCGGAATACTTGGCGTCGTAATTTCGAGCAACGTCCAGTTCCGCGGTCAATTGGAAGGTAAGGCCAAATTGGCCTCAAAGAAGCTTGGTGTGCTCAGCAAGGCGAGACGGTACTTCACGTCGGGTCAACGCCTAAATCTCTATAAGGCGCAAATTCGGCCCCACATGGAGTACTGTTCTCATCTCTGGGCGGGAGCACCCCAGTACCAGCTACTTCCATTCGACCACATTCAACGTAGGGCGGCTCGGGTTATCGACGATCAAACTCTTTCCGATCGGCTTGATCCATTGGCTCTGCGTAGAGATGTTGGATCACTCTGCATCTTCTACCGCATTTATCACGGGGAGTGTTCCGAGGAGTTGTTTGGATTGATCCCCGCGGCTAGATTTCACCATCGGACATCGCGCACAAACCAGAAATTCCATCCACACCACCTCGATGTCCAACGTTCCACAACAGCGCGATTTTTAAGGCATTTTCTGCCTCGCACAACCACTCTGTGGAACCAGTTATCGCCGGGGGTCTTTCCGAACCGTTACGACTTGGGAACCTTCAAGAAGAGAGCATATTCTTTCCAGAAAGGCCGGCAACGCATTTGCAAGCCCTCTGGTGTTGCAGATGTTCATGGGCGGCGGTGATCACTTTCCATCAGGTGAGCCTCCTGCCCGTTTGCCTCCTTTTAACATAAAAAAAAGGTAGATTAAACCAGGTGATTATTCTAACATTTCAGAAGGCGAAGAACCTCTGTTCAAAGAGTTATATTCTTTATTGGACGAGAATTATAGAACCATAGACAATGCTCAGTTCCTGAACAATAAGAGGTTGGTGCAGAATTATTGGAACAAAAGAGAAGACATCGATCTCAGGATGAAAGTGAGTGATATCTTTTTTTTTATAGAAGTTACCAAAGGAACAAATGGGTCCCTGATGGTTTGTGATCTCCAGCAGTGTGGTCATTTTTTTTTTTTTTTTTTAATATTATTTATTCATGGCCATGGATACATGTCCTTCAGCCGGATACATTGTAATAATTGTATTTCACACGAATCAAATCACTGTAAATAGTTCAATAGTCTTCAGTATAAAATTTTCACTCTTACTCTCACTTCAATCAAGCCATTTATTTATTCCTTTATCAAAAGAATTTATCATGAATTCTCCGGCCGAAGCCACGTCTCTTATTCCCGCCATTCTCCATTCCTTTCCCATAGGTTTCTTATTTTATTTATTTATTTTATTTAAACTTCTTATACAAAATTTGTATAAAGGCGGACATAATGCCTGAGGCATTCTCTACCTGTCAACCTTTGGGTTGTGCAGAGAATATAGAAGTAGGTGTAATAGATATATATATACACACACATTACATACATATATAAATACATATAAACATATACACACTATGAATACATACATGCATACCATCAAATATATATATATACATATATATATATGTTCTGTCAAGGAAACTGCATACTAATGGGATGATTCAGCTACACTATTTAAAAGTAATTGACGAACTCTCGTTTTAAATGCCAAACGGTTCGTGGATGTCCTAATTTCAAGGGGCAGTGCATTCCAGAGAAGGATAGATTGTATAGCAAAAGAAGAGTGGATAAAATCGGAACTATGAGGCGGACACTTAAGTAAAAGGTTATTAGAAGAGCGAAGGTTTCTGTCATGGCTACTGCCTAAGTACTGAAAGTGAGAAGATAAATAAGAAGGTGGAGTAGGAGATGTAAGTATAGAAAAAAGTGTGGTAAGAGCACGTAAAGATCGACGTTGACGGATAGGTAGCCATTTCAGTTGATTACGAAAAGAAGAGACGTGGTCATATTTTCTAAGGTTATAAATGAATCTAATGCAGTTATTTAGAAGACGGTCTAGTTTATTGAGTAGATCTGCATTCAGGTCAAAATAGCACACATCACCATAGTCGATTATAGGAAAGATCAAGGACTGCACCAGCATTGTCTTAGTAGTAATCGGAAGAAAGTTCCTTAAACGATACAGTGCGCGCAGAGTACTGGTAACTCTCTGGCAAACAGATGTTGTTTGAACCCGCCAGTTCATAGTGCGATCAATGTGCAACCCTAGGTTCTTTATACTGGGACACCACGCGATGATTGCGTTATTGTATATCATAGGTGGAACCGTCGTGATGTCTAGCCTACTCATGATCCTAGGGCTGCCTACAATAATGGCCTGACATTTAGCAGGGTTCACAGTTAGGCCAAAACTATCAGACCAGCTTTGTATGTGTGCCAGGTCGTTATTAACTAAATTAACTGCCGTTGCCACACAATTAACAGTCGTCTGAGTATACAATTGTAAGTCATCGGCATACAGGTGATACGCACATTGAAGATTTTGGGTTATGAGATTAATGAAGATAGAAAATAATAAGGGAGAGAGTATACCGCCTTGTGGGACACCAGTATCGAGATTGCACCAACTAGAGAAGGTATCATCGAGACGCACCGATTGCTGACGCCCACGAAGATAAGTCGAGAACCATTCCAGCGCATCGGAAGAGATCGAAAAATGGGAGAGGATTGATAGTAGGATGTCGTGACTGACGGTACTGAAGGCGTTGGAGAAATCAACCAGAGCCATTACTGTGACTTTGGTATCCTCCATACCTGCTCTAATATCGCCAGTCACTTTTAGGAGCGCGGAAACGGTGCTGTGGCCTGGCCTGAAACCAGACTGCAAAGGGTCAAGCAGGCTATTACAGTGCACGAACCTAGACAGTTGTTTGTGTGCACAGACTTCCAGCACCTTGGAGAGGAAAGGGAGAATGGATATAGGGCGGAAATGGTTCACTACAGATGGATTAAGGATTTTCGGCAAGGGAATAACAAAAGCCTTCCGCCATAAAGACGGAAAAATGCCAGTGCTAATGGAGGCATTAATAATGTGGGTAAGGGCAGGGAGAACATGATCAATGATAGGTATAATCATACGGCGGCTGATGCAGTCACATCCGATGGCATTAGATTTTAAGGAAAGGACTATCTTTTTAATCTCCTCCGGTGCAACTGGAGAAAACTGGAAGGGATCGATAGTTAAACTCGGAAGAGAAGCCAGGAAATCCAACGTGCGACTCCTGGTTTGGAGATCAAGTAGAGTAGAGGTTGTGAAATGTCGATTGAGATCATCCAAACCAACAGCCGCCACTCGGAAGTCTTGGCCCCTTCCCTTGCCAATACCTAGAGTTCCTAGGAATTTCCAAATATTAGCCGGGGTAGACGAAGAGATATTATTTAGAATATGACGGCGTTTAGCATTGCGTATCACCTGGTTACATCGATTTCTTGCAGCCTTAAAAAGGTTCCAGTTAGCCTCACAACGATCCGTCTTAAACTTACGAAAGGCACGGTCCCTACGTCTCATAGCCACCCGCACATCAAAACTCATCCATGGCGCAGGGGGGCGCTTCAGTTTAACCCTTCTTATGGGAGCATGGGTATCGTATAAAGCAACAATATTGCTGTTGAAGATGTTAACCTTTTCATCAATTGTATAAGCTACAGTCAACGGGTCCCAGTTTATTTTGGCAGCGTCCTCGCATAATTTCACAATATCCATACGACCAAAACAACGCAGGCGCAATACCTTTGGCGAGGTTTTGGGAGGTTTTAGGGCGTAAGAAAGGAAAATAAGGTCATGACGGGAAAAGCCAGGAGCGGGAAATTGACCATGTGAGGATACCAGAGAAGTAGACGAGGTAAGAATGAGGTCAAGCCAGGTGTCCTTGCCATCTGCGTTGTGATGAGTGGCTTGAAGTGGCAAAGTATACAAGCCAGCAGACTCAATGATTTCAAGGAGTTTAAGGGAGCGAGGGGAGTTAGGGGCAAGGAGGTCGGTATTAAAATCTCCCATGATGATATGATGTGCATATTCTGACCCTAAAGATTCCAGAATCGATTCGAGACTGGAGAAGTAGTCAATAGTAGGAGGACAATAGACGACGCCAAGTAAGGTTTTGACACCCTTAATCCAAACCTCAAGAAAAATATACTCAGCGGATGCTGAGTAAGTAGAAGGGGAAGAGACTACAGTTTTAGAAGAAAAGTCGCTACGAAGATAAATAGCGACTCCACCCCCTCCCTTACCAATGCGATCATTTCGGATCAGAATGAAGCCAGGGAGAGGATAGATTGATGAAGTGAGATGAGGTTTGAACCAGCTCTCGGAAATTAGGACGGCATGGACATTAGCATCAGCAAAAGTGTCTAGCAGGTCGCTATAATGACTTGGAACACTTTGAGCATTAATGTGGCACACGTTAAAATTATGAGAATTTTGCAAGTCAAAAGTGTGTCGTACCAAATCACCAAGTCCGTCAGTTGCAGAACAAAAACTATCGTCCCCAGATAGCGAAGCAGTTTCATTAGCAGAATGAAAAGAATCATCATCACAGAACATAATACTATATATAAAATAAATAAATAATAATACAAAAAATATATATAAATAAAATAAAATATATGAAAATCTAAACTAAGAATTAAAAATTGGGTGCAAGACTCAAGTCCCTGCACCACCCGCCAGCTTAACATATGAAAATAATACAACACATTATTAGATAATAAAAACCAAATACAAAACAAAAGGAAAAATATAGATTGCTGTTTCTGAACGGAAAATGATGTGTTCATACGCATTGACGTATATTATATGGACAGGATATTTGATCCGCGAAAGTGTGCCTATTTGATTTTCGCCATATTGGCGCTGATAGCAGTGCAGTCGAGCAGTGAGCGTCCGCGGAACTAACGATAGAGTTGAGACACGAAGGATGATATATCGACAATGATACACAACAGTCGATGGTTTACAAATCTTAAAAATAATAAAAACATCGCCTTAGCAAAACATATTTTCATTTTAGATCATATTTTTTAATGGGGTCTTAATTTACAATCGAATATATTATTATAACTAGGTTTGATGCTGTTTTGGGACTATAAATTATATTTAAAAAATAGCACGCTTTAATAGCTAGCCAAACTAAAAAGTAGAAAATAATATTAAGTTCATGGCAAAAAATTATAATTTAAAAAAACTAAATAATATCACGTTTTAAGGTGTTGTCAAATATGATTCCAAGATCTTTGAATCTATTAAATTCATTGGCGCCCCGATTCACGAAGAAAGGATGTATGGCGTCAGGACCAGACCCTTAGACGAGTCAAAAATTTTAATAAAAATATCGATATTTTTTTCGGATATATCAAACTCCGATATTGATATATTTAAAAATATCGATATATCAAACTCCGATATTGATATATTTAAAAATATCGATATATCGGAAATCCGATATTTTAAAAAATATCAACATCCCTATTATATGTCAAATTTAGTTTCAAATACACTCGAGAGGGGCGCTTCAAATAGGTCAAGAAAATAGCTGTCATTTTGTATTAGATATCCTGTCCATATAATATACGTCAGTGGTTCATACGTCAGTTGATAACTTGTCACTTATCGAATAGTGAGTGCATAGAGTAAAAGTGACAAGATAACGTAAAACAAGGCAGTATGGTCGATTGACTATAGCCCGACCTATGGACGAATAAAAAAAAGTGACAAGATAAAATAAAAATAAAATGAGGGTAGTATACACGATTATAAGACGGGTCACAAGTCACAACAAACACGATCATTACGTATTACTCGATCATAACAAGAAATCAACCGTACTCACAGTAAAATAATAGAAACTCGCAAATAATTATCGAAAATATTAGTTCTTGCGCGCCTTTAAGTTGATTGGATTGGAAGCCGAGGCTGCCGTACCAGAAACTCCGCTTCCTGTAGCAGGCGAAAATTTATCGGAATCCGTCGGATACTTTGCGATCAACGCGTTCAGTTCATCCATCGATGTGATCTTCAGACGACTTCCATCTGCGACCTTGACTTGGATGATACCGTCCTGTGTCCAGCACGTACGCAAGCCAAAATGCTGTCTAGCTCTGGCGAAAACAGTCTGTCGGGATCTTGTCAGGAACTCCTTCAAAGATGTTGGTGTACCCTTAAGTTTTGACTTCGCGCTCCAGACCTCCGACCTACTGTGAACGTCAGAGAACCTCACCAGAATTGGCCGCTGATGCTCCTTGTTTCGAACCCCAATACGGTGGCAAGTTCTGATGGTGGAGGCTGAGATATTTTTCAAACCCATCGTGTTGTTGATAACGCCAAGAACAATTGTGCAGCAATTTTCCTTCTCAGCTTCAGCAACGCCAAGAAAAAGGAGAGCCTTTCGCCTTTGCCTGGTCTCCATAACATCAATCATGCGAGTACATTCAGATATTTGCTGACGTAGCAGTCGAAGCATGCTAAGCATTAACTCGCGGAATGTCCGAAACTCTTCAGCGACACGCGCAACCGTGTCTTTGGCCGAGCCTCCCGCCTGCAGTTGTGCTTCAAGCTCAGCCATCCTTTTTGTGAAGCTCTCCTCAAGTTTAGCTTGAACGCTTTGGATATCTGCGAGCTGAGCCATGGTGAACTTCAGTGAACGATGAACGTTAATCAAAATGTGTGTGTATAAGTGCTATAGAAGCTGCTGGCAGGTGGTGTATATTGAAATTTATATTACATAGACTGTTGCAAACATAACAAGAGATGCTTTGGACTGTTTTGCTCACCAAATTGTAAAATTTTAATTACTAATGTAATTATAACAATTAAAATAAATTTTAATATCTCAACAACGTTATTACTTTAATTCCACCTACCGCCGAAAAAAAAGTTGTTCTTATGTTGTTCAAATAATGTATTCAGTATAAAATCTTCACTCTTCAATAACTAGGCTTTAATTAAGCCATTTACTTATTCATTGTCGTCACATTTCACTGATTTTAAACTCGGTTTACATTTATAAACGACGGAAAGCGCGGGAACGTCTTTTCTCACTTAGACGTTCCCGCGCTCCTTCCCGCGCTCCCTGATGTTTTGATCTCCAGCAGTGTGGACACCTGCAATAGTGTTGCCAGCTCTAAAGGAAAGGATTGGCAAGATGAGGGGTTCGGATCTCCGGAAATCTTATTAAGGTAGGCAGCGGCTTTGCTCCGTCTTGCATTGCAGTAGTATTGCAGGTGACTACTTACCATCAGGTGGCCCGTCTGCTCGTCTGCTTATCAAGGCATTAAAAAACAACACAGATATAGTGTGGTCATAGCTGTGCTATAATAAAAAAAACAGTCTTATTACCCTGGTAATCCCATTCATACTGTAGAAAAACCTCTACATATGCTCAACTGCTTCATTTTTTCAGAGTGTAATAAATGTGATGGACAAAGAATGGCTCGGTGGTTGGGGGAGCCTGCTCACCGGTAAACTAGTCGACCAAGGTTTGAAACAGAAAGTCATGCGATTGGTAGACAACACTATCAGTGATTGGGGGTGAGTATTAAATAGTATAGAACGATAGGATCCTGCAGACATTCAGATTTTTTCGATTGGTGCATGATAATGTGATATGCAATTTTTTTTTTGTTTTTATCCTGGGTTGGTAAAGTGACCACACTGTACCTGATGGTAAGCGCAGTGCTGTCCAATTAGCATATCAAGTAGCGTGAAAAAATCTATCCCCCGCTACTCAACACAATCATGCCGGCCTGCTTCTTCACACTACGCCATGGACAAGAAGGTGAAGAAGAGGTCAAGAGTCTAGTGTCAGAGTACTTAGAAGGCCGCGTAACGGCCAAACAACGTACCCCAACTCTAGACCTCGACAAAAAACCGGGTGTACACTGGCTGATCCCGGAAGGCGACACACTTGCGTGTGCCACTATGGCGGGTTTTATACCCTGTGTACGGTCGCTATCCGGGCGGATATGAATATCCTACTACCAGCAAAATTATATAGAACACTAGGATAAATAAATAATTAACACCCAACAGACAAACATAGCCCCAACCCCACTCGTAGATACGAGTCTTGTGTTGTGGGCATCAGGGACCTAGAGAGACGCACCCTCTCACAACACCCAGACCCCGGACACAAATATCTGTCTGTCACACAAACATTTGTCCTGGTGTGGGAATCGAACCCACGGCCTCTCGTTTTACAGCCGGCTACTCGCCTACTGAGCCACGGAGGCTGTTAAATTAAGATATAAATGTTAATACTCTTGCTTTGCCTGATTAGAAATTTTCCATTTCAGCTTTATTAAACTGACTAAAAAGCAGAAATTCCTTCTCTATAACTTAATAGAGAGTTGCCAATTATTACCCTCTCAACAAATCAAATCTTGCATCAGGAGAATTTTAACTGAACATGGCAACACTGATGACATTCGAAAAGTCCTAAAATGCTGCGAAAATTGCACTGTGGAGTTTAAATTCACCAATGAGTTGTGTACAAAGTGTTTGTCCAAATGTTTTGAGTGTATACATAATTTTACATTGGTCGATGGAATTAAGGCTTTTTCGGCAGCGGTGAATTTAGTAAAGGATGGGGATGAACTATCTGGACTGAAGAAGGCTAAACGGCATCCTGTCATATTGATTGTGGATGAGGTAGGTTATTATAGCTCATATGAATATGCGATCAGTGAATGCAATACTTAATATTGTAAACAGTAAAGTTCAAAGTTGAATGCCAGGGCGCCTGGGTTATGGATTCGATTATTTTACACACTGTCAACCCGTTTGATGTTGAAAAGTGTTTATAAGATATTGAAGCGCATATCACTTGTTACTTACCTAATAGGCTCTGATGCATCCCTCACATGTCACCATCCACTGAATCAAGACACTCTCCAATAATTTAAATCAATCACTCAATTTTGTAAGTAGTAAGATGCAAAATTAAGTCGAAGCGCGCGTTTTTTAAATTAGACAATATCTACCACAGTATAATATTTTACAAGCTGTCATCTTGTTTGATGTTGAACAGGAGTTTTATAATTTATTGAAACAATACTTACCCAATAGACTCTTTTCCCTGGTCACATGTGTTACTACAGACCAATTGTCACAATTCCCCTAATAGGCTATGGTTTTCAAATTATGGTATTTATTTATCTTCTTTACCTCGATTCCATGATGTGTGTGGATCTAGCGGGGCCCCTCGAGCTAGACGAGCGACAAAACAAGTGGCAATGCTTTGCTTGTTCAATGTACCTCACGAATTTATTAACAAGATCCAATGTACCTTAACTATTTTGATAGAAATTACAATAAATCGCCTCCTCCATCCAGCGGGGCCCTCGGTTGTATTACGCTCGGAATACATAAAAATGATACTGATCGTATCTTGAGCCAATGTACCTTTCAATACATGTATTAACTCTAAGGTATCTTTAACAGAACAGGAGAAATTCAGTAAGAAAATTTGTATGCCCAGCAGGGCCCTTTCTAATTTGAATTCATACATGCAAAAAAAGCACACCACTGTTATGTATTACCAATGTATATGATAAACATTTGTTACGTGAATTTTTCAGCTCCTAGACACATTCCCATGGGAGACTCTTCCTATACTGAACCACCACCCGGTATCCAGGATGGAGAACATACACTTCCTCTACTATCTGTACAAGATACATGAGAACGAGATCGTGGATGGGCATTTCATGGCCAAATGTGACGTTGGCAGATATGTTATCAATCCAGGTATGATTTTACACAAATATTTGCCAAGTAATATGGCCTCATACGTACATACACACATGTATCCCAGAAAGGGTAACTTGGTCCGTGACAGTCATTTCATTGCTTAAAATAATAGGCTAATTGACTGTATTTTTTAATTTGGGAAACTGTTTTATTTTATTCTTCATGGTCTACGTTTTCTGCATGGACTTTATTACTCTGATTAAACCATAGACATAGAGAATGGACTGAGCATTATCAGCACCAAATTGATCACTCTGTAGAAAGAGACAAAGCGACTGTGCGGCTAATACCTTTTTCTTTTCGTTCCTGCAATTCTGTGATGTAGGCCAATCAGAATTCTAGAAAAAGACAACAGGCTAGTTAACTGTTTTTGGGAAATCGTTTAACTTTACTCCTCATGGTCTCCATTATTAAAATATTATCATTAATAAACATAAAACATAAGTTTTCAAGGTTTAATTTGCATTTAAACCAACTTTATTTTTCCCAACAAAACGCTACCAACTGTCATGGCCTCTGGTGTCTCTCGACGTGACGTGACCATCTGCTAAACTAATAGACGTTCGGCTCAGCGTTTTAGATGTTTCGAACGGTGACGTCATGCGTGACTGATGGGTGTTTCATTTCACCTGACAAACTTTTTGCATATTTGTTTCTTGAAAATTTTAAATAATCACATATAAATTAACATATTGATATAATTTTCGTTATTTTTAGACAGTCTATTATACAAAACTAAATTCTATCAGGTTTTCACTTACTGTCAGCTACCCTATTGTAACAATATTTTGTTTGTTTTTACAGAGAAGAATCTAGACCGCATGGAGAAGCGAATGCGTTCGTTTGTGGAGTACTGGTGCAAGCCCTGGAGTGGACACATCGGAGAGACCCCCACGCCTGAGGACTTCCTCACACACCTCACTGAAGCCGACGTATTCCTGTATGTATGAGTTATTTATAAATAAATAACTAATTTATTTATATACAAGGTACAACAGCACTACATAGGTGTACTACATGCTGGTAGTAGGATATTCATATCCGCCCGGATAGCGATCACCGTACACAGGGCGAAAACCCGCCATAGTGGCACACGCAAGTGTGTCGAGTTCCGGGATCAGCCAGTGTACATCCGGTTTTTCTCGGGGGTCTGGAGTTGGGGTACAATGGTCTTTTTGCGGCCTTCTTAGTACTCTGACACTAGCCCACGACCGCTTCTTCACCTTCTTGCCCGTGGCGTAGTGTGAAGAAGCAGGCCGGCATGATTGTGTTGAGTAGCGAGGGTTTGATCGTCTCTCGCTACTCGATATTGTAGTTGGACCGCACTGCGTTTACCATCAGGTGTAGTGCCAGTATGAAAAAAAACTCATGATTTGGGCATAGATTTTGTAGTGTAATCTAGATTAAACATATTATGTGTATTTTGTTTGTCATTGGGTTGTATTTTGTATTTATTAATAAATAAAAAAAACCAACCATACTTATTTTGTAATAGAGCCCGGATATTTCTAAGAAACTGGAGCCATTATCCTATTACCCTTTTCCCCCATGTTGAACGGGCTGTGTGTTGAGAAAGCACAACCAATACCAATATAATATTAGTAAAGTTGACATTATGTTTCCATGTGTACAGGATGTGTGTTGTGTTGTGGTGTAGGTACTGCGGGCACGGCGACGGCTGTCAGTTCGGTAACGGGGGGGCTCGGGGCGTGGGGGTGGAGGGGGCGCGCGGGTCGCGTGCGGTGTGCGTGCTGGCGGGGTGCGGCTCCACCAGGGTGACCATGTCGCGGGCCAGGGCTCCCTCCGCCGCCGCGCATCATCATCTACACATCGCGCACTGGTATTATGTCTTATGGTATTTTGTTGTGGGGTAAGGCTGCTGATATTGAGAGCGTTTTTATATTACAAAAACGAGCAGTTCGTTCAATTTATCAGTTGAGTACAAGAGTCTCCTTAAGAGATATCTTTAAAGATATAGGTATTTTAACTGTTGCGTCCCAATATATTTATGCAAATGTAATATACATCAAGAAAAATATCAGTTTGTTTAAAAAGAAAAGTGATATACATACTCTAAATACTAGATACAAGCATAAACTGTGTATGCCGTATTTTCGCTTGCAAAAAGTACATGCTTCTTTTGTGGGGCTTAGTATTCGTTTCTATAATAATATTCCTGAGCCCGTGCAAAAATTGCCTATCGACCAATTCAAAGTCGAACTAAAAAACTTTTTAGTTAAAAGGGCTTATTACAATATAACGGAATATTTAAATGATAAACAACCATGGCCGCTCAGCTAAACACAACAACACACTGATAGGTACTTATTTTATAATATACATATTACTCATTTTATATAATGTATTTCGGTTTGATGTATATTGTTTTCACAGGACGCCGGAGTCGTAATAGTCTTGGCTTCTTGTTTTTTTAAAGCTATTTTCTTGTGAATTTGTATCTCTATCATTCTTTGACGCGATTAAGGTATGTCATGCTCGCTTAAGGGTCTGTGCTTGCGGCGGCGTTATGTGCCGGGTCGGTCACTTCCCTGTGTCATGGTTGAGGAGGCCGATGGCTGGCACATGCGTCATACTCGTGAACGGGTGCTGCTTGTGTGGACTGGTCTACCTGGATTGCCCATTGATTGTTAGTTAGAGAAAATAAATAACAGCTTGTATAGCCTCATTTACGACTCTGCCTTGTATTAACATGTACCGTACCGTTTTTTTTTTTGTTTCATGTGAATGTGACTTGTTTAAGGATGTATGTATTTTATATGTAAATTATTTTATAATGTAAATTGTAATGACAAATTACAAAAGACCTACGGCTGAGTTTCTTGGTGCTTCTTCTCAGACCAGTGGGCATTTCCGAAGCACCAGTAGACCTTAACATTATTATGACATGTAAAAAGTGCCCATAGTGGCCTAATTTACAAAATAAATGATTTGATTTGATTTGATTTGATTTGGTACCTAGCATGATGTATTTTTCTTTTTTTTGTACATTAAATAGTCTTGCGTTTGACCACTATCTCGCCTGATGGTAAGTGATGATGTGGTCTACGGTGGAGCACGCTTGCCTAGAACATATCTATTCACTCTTGACTTAAACACTCGTGTCTATAAGGATATTAAAAAAACAAATTCGGAGTAAAATACAAGCCAAAATCATTTTTATTTCCATAACATTAAAGTTGAAAATAGCATATAAGAACGTCGAAACTGGCCAGTATTTGAACGCACCGCCGCACCGCCGACGAGGCACTGGTTAACCAGACATGACTCATGAGCATGATAACAAAATAGAAATAAAAGTTATTTTGGCTTGTATTTTACTCACTACTTTTATTTAATATCCTTATAGACACGAGTGATTAAAGGACAACCAATAGTATAGAAAAATGTAAGTTACAGATTAGGCAATATTACTCCATTTATAAGTTATCACGAATATACACTAACATAATATCTAACGGGTCAACACAACAAAATAAGAGGACTTTTTGCAACCCCATAGTGATCAGTACATTAAAATAACAGCAGCAGCTTTAACAGCAGGCCGGCATGATTGTGTTGAGTAGCGGGGGATAGACTGTCTCTCGCTACTTGATACTCTATCTGGATGGCACTGCGCTTACCATCAGGTGCAGTGTGGTCACAATGCCGCGCCAGAATAAATAAAAATAAGATGACTTATTCAGTCCTGTCAGTCCACTTAAAAAGTCGATTTTATTACCCTTACTTTAACAATCCTTTTTGCTACTAATAAGCGTTTTTTATTTTACACTGCCTTTTTTAATCTGTAGGTCAATAGACAAAGGAGCTATAGAATATCACATGCTAAATGTTCTATGTGTCATTTTTCGTTGGCGTTGGACCAGCTCTTTAGCGTTCTTAGAAATTACATTAGAAAGAGAAAGAGAATCGCATGACACACGACCCCATTTTCGATGTTTATCCTGTCAACATCCGAGAGGATAAAAAATTTGGTACATTTCTTGAGAGCACTACACACTAACATCAGAAACGTATGATGATGTATTTATATGTATTAGGGTGTCGATGATTTTGACTTTGGTAAGATTTGATGGCAGTGACCACAATGCTGTAAGCGCAGTACTGGCCAGGACGAGTAGCGTTAGTTCAAAAATTAGGTTTTATCAACAACACTACACCACATAAAATGTTTGTACTCCAAAAATAATAATAAATAATACTAGCCCTGTATTAAACATTGTCCCACTGCTGGGCACGGGCCTCCTCTACTAATGAGAGGGGTTAGGCCTTAGTCCACCACGCTGGCCTAATGCGGGTTGGCAGACTTCTCATGCCTTCGAAAAATTCTCAGATATGCAGGTTTCCTCACGATGTTTCCCTTCACCGTTAAAGCAAGCGATAATTAACATTTTAATACACACATAACTTTAGAAAAGTCAGAGGTGTATGCCACTTGGGTTTCGAACCTACGACTTTCGTCTTGACAGTCCATATCGCAACCAACTAGGCTATCGCTGCTATTAAACTACTGCTATTAACTCCAAAAAAGCCCTGTATAAATATTAATTTAACTGTTTTCCTTGATGCCTGTCACTTGATAACAGCTAGATATCAGCTAGATACAGTTTTGTTTGTGTTTAAATAGTTGTCCGGGTAAGCAAAATTTGGAAGGAACTAGTTCTTTTTCTGTAGAATTTTCAGTCTATGGTATTAATAAACGTAATCACGCAAGTGAAGTTGCGGCCAAAAGCTACAAATAAATGATCATGATAATCATAAAATGATCTCACCACTGATAGACATTAGTAATAACTGGTGCAGAACGAATAATCTATTTTGAAGGTTATTTGTTAGTTATTAATATGGTAATTTTTTTTTATTATTATATTTTTTTAATGTAAAACCCATGTAGGATAATTGATTTTAAATAAAAATTGCATTAAGCATGATTTTTGGTACATTATTTCAAAAAACTTATAGAAATTCTATTCAAGTATTAACATTTTATTTATACAGCAATTCGGAGATCTCGAAATTTTGAAACTAGACGTAATTTTTACATTTGCAATCTGCTGTCGTTTTTATAAAAAATATTTTATTTTTATTTATAAAATTTATTTTTATATAAATTTTATTTTATATAATATTTTTCCAGTCCAATGGTAGTCGGCATGCTGTGGGAAGTTACGGATTTGGAAGTGGATAAAGTGATCAGTACCCTCATGTCGCTGTATGTACCGTCGGACGCGCCCGTGCCATGGCCAGCCGTGGGGAAAGCCAAGTGGAGTCAAGGGATATTGGGTAAGGGTTCAAATTTGAACCATTTATTCAGTAAAGATATGTAACGGTGTTTCTAAAAGTATTATTAAGAGCTTTGAGTTTTAACAGGTCTAAATTATTAGTATAAAAACATTTTGTGTAAATGTGTGAAAAGTATATTTCACATTATAGTAATTGATAAATCAAATACATCACTAAAAATATCGATACATCAAAAATATTATCGATACTTTACAGTATCCCTGTACTAACTGCTTTATAAACATAAGCAAAGGAGAATGACCAGGAATATAAGCCACGGTACAAGTTTGCGTCAGTTCCAAAGTTGTTTTAAATAGTCTATAAAGTGTCCAAATACCATCTAAAGTTTTCATTTTTGGAATTGGAACATGGCTTTCCATGTTTTTTGTGTAATAATAATATTTTTTGTGTAAACTGTAGGTATATAAAGATTTAAACGTAAGTCTAGGCAGCATGGTCGATTGACTATAGCCTGTCCGTTGGACGAATAAAAAAAACGTAATAAAGTATTACGTCAGTGAAAACTGGTAGTCATTTTTAATCAATAATATGTCTGATTATGTTTAAAAAGAAATCCCCTATACAACACAGACATTCTGTTTGCCAGACGACTTCCAAAATATAGAAATTAATTTAAATATAATTTCTATCTTGAGGCGCGACAAAAAGTAGTACCAAGAATGGGCATTCTTCTTTTGATGAAAAAGGTAACTTATATAGAAATATTGTTCTTGCCAGCCTCTGTAGTAAGGGGGATGTGTAGCTGTGACATGAGATGTCATGGGTTCCATCCCTGTACCGAGACAAATGTTCATGTGACCCACTATATTTATTTTGGGTCGTGTGTCCCTCGGTAGTTTTTTTTATACTTGCACGGTAAAGTGACCACACTACACCTGATAGTAAGCGCAGTGCCGTCCTGTTAGAGTAACGAGTAACGAGATACAACCTATCCTCCGCTACTCGACACACTCTTGCCGGCCTGCTTCTTCACACTACGCCATGGACAAGAAGGTGAAGAAGCGGTCGAGGGTCTAGTGTCAGAGTACTCAGAAGGCCGCAAAACGGCCAAACATAGTACTCCAACTCTAGACCCCCGACAAAAACCGGATGTACACTGGCTGATCCCGGAACGACACACTTGCGTGTGCCACTATGGTGTGTTTTTCGCCCTGTGTACGGTGGTCGCTATCCGGGCGGATATGAATATCCTACCACCAGCAAAGTTGTTGATACCCACGATACAAGTTTGAGTTAGTGTAGGGTTAAGACTATGTGTGTTACTGTTGGGTGTAATTTTACTATTTCGATACTTAATAGAACTATAATAACTTTACTTATATAATAGGCTATTTGACTAATTTTCGAAAATGATTTAAAACTATTATTTATTACATAATAAGCACACTATATTGATATTTCCGGGAAATCTACTGTATTTTTAATAAAAATCAATGTTAAAGTTTAAATCTCCAAAAACGCTATTTCTGTAATGGCGCTGATCATATGACACGTGTGACGTCACATGCAAGTAAACAAGCTAATAATGATAAGCAAAGCTAAGTTTTATGATAATTGTTTTACACACACACACACACACACATACACTCACGCCTGTAATCCCCGAAGGGGTAGGCAGAGGTGTAACTAGTACACCCACTTTTCGCTAAATTTCGGTCCCATGATGTGATAGGGGGCGAGCCTATCGCCATACCGGGCACAATTCCAGACTCCGGGCTAATACTGGGAATTTCTAGATAGAAAAACCCAACATCACTTTACCCGACCCGGGGATCGAACCCAAGACCTCAGCATAGCAGTCGTAAACGCATACGCAATTACAACTGCGCCACCGAGGCGGTCTTTTATCAACAATTATCATAAAATGTTTCAAAAATAGATCAACAATAGAATTTATCACCCAGAAAACATAAAACGCGAAATAAAATCACTCGAAGAAACTATGTTTACTTGCGTGTGACGTCACCAGATTGCAACCAATCACAGAGTGTTCACATCTCATATAAAATAAAAAAAAATGTTGTACTTTATTTTGTTTAATTTGCAAAAAATATACATTATTTTGTTTAAATTAAGTGAAATATGGTTTTTTAACCGATTGTCTAACAGGATGACCACAATTTGCAGTGTATTTTCAATGTTGTCAAATAGCCTATTGATATATCGAAAATATATAGGGTTAAAAACATCGATATATTGAAGCAAATTTATCGATAATTTTCCAACATAACTACAATGTTTTTCTTAAGTTTTATATTTGCTTGACACAACTTAATCTCTATTTCACCGAAAACTGTGTATAAAGAATATATTTTTCCAGATATGACATCCGAACAGAAGAGTCCATTCAGTCCGGAGAAGGATTTGCTCCGAGCCATGTGCAAGGCGCGAGGGTCCAGCAACTACATCATGATCGCAACTAGCGTCGTGGCCCGGGGGCTGCCTGTCAGAATATGTGATACGTGAATGAACCTACTGAGAAAAAGAGATTCTCTTTCCATGTGCAAAAAAGTTAAAATATGTACGAGCTTATTTTAGAATATTTATGTGTTTCTTCGCTGAATAAAAATATATTTTATGTATTAGTAGGTTTTTGTAGTTTTAGTTATAAATTATGAAAATTTGAACTATTTTAATGTATATTTTGTAAAAAGGTATGTTTGTAAGGCGTAATATTAATGAAATAGTAATGTCGCATTGCTGAAGCAGATTAATAAAAAAACCTATTGAGTGTTAAGTTTTATTATTAAAAAGACGGCCTGCGATGAAAATGTTTTTTTATCCTGGCACGTTAAAGTGACCACACTCCACCAAGTAGCGAGAGACGATCTATCCCTCGCTACTCAACACAATCAAGCCGGCCTGCTTCCTCACACTACGCCATGGGCAAGTGAACAAGCGGTCGAGGGGCTAGTGTCAGAGTACTCAGAACATCCAACCTCATAGACCTCTGACAAAATAAGGTTGATACTAAAATAAAATTTGTGTCTTCGCGTAACAACAAGTAGAATCTCCCAGGTCTAATGTCTAATTGTATTATAAATAAAGTTTACTAAATGATTTCTTGAAAGTAGAATCCAGTAGAACTCGGGCTTATTATATTGGGTCTTCGTGCCTAAGCTAAACTGACAGCCAGGATATTGCCTGTCTACGCAGGCGGTCCGATAAGTACTTAGCCTACAAAAGGAAAACAATTTTTTTCAAAAAGCGGCGATTTATTTCTCAACATAATGTCCTTTGAGTTCGATACACTTGACCCAGCGATGCTCCAACTTCTTTAACCCGTCTGAAAAAATACGTTTTCTGGAGGTCTGCAAAGTAGGCCTCCGTGGCGACGATAATCTCCTCATTCGACTCAAATTCTGCCCGGCTAGTGACTTTCAAGTTTGGATACAAAAAGAAGTCGCACGGAGCCAAATCCGCAGAATACGGTGACTGGGCAGCAGTTCGTAGCCTAATTCTACCAACTTGGCCGTGACGACGGCGGAGGTGTGAGCCGGTGCGTTGTCATGATGGAAGAGCACTTTTTTCTTCGCCAATTGGGACCGTTTTTCTGCAATTCGGCATCGAATCGGCCATATAATTCGGCATAGCAGAGCCCTATGATCGTTCTCCAGGAAGCCGATGTAGATCACACCTTTTAAATACCAGAAAATTGTGGCCATCACCTTTCCGGCCGATAGGACAGTCTTCGCCTTCTTCGGAGCACGTTCGCCGGGTGATGTCCACTGTTTCGGCTGTTCCTTGGTTTCTGATGTGTACCAATGTATCAGAGTTTAGTCGACGGCCACGAAACGACGCAGAAACTCTTTTGGATTGCGCTTAAACATCGTCAAACACTGCTCTGCCGGTCTAATCTTGAACACAATTCCGATCGATCGGTATTGCATTTGAGAGATTTCGTTCTCTTGAGCGGCATATTATTTCAATATTGTGTAGCCATTAATATGCAGTAACTGGAATTAAGATTATCATATGAATGGTTATGCAATATTGAAATAATATCGCGCTATGGTTGCACTCAGAATACGAAATCTCACAAATCCAATACCGATCGATCGGATTGTGTTACAGAGTAGACCGGCTGAAGTGGATTCACGGTTGCCCTTGTTGTCCGGAGTGAGCAAACGCGGCACCCATCGCGCCGAAAGCTTTCTCATTCCCAATACTTCATGCAGGGTATGACCCACGCGGTCTTTTGAGATGCCTACTATCTCAGCTATATTGCGCACCTTCAATCGTCGGTCTGCAATACGAGATCGTGGATTTTTGTCACGTTATCCTCCGTGGTAGCCGTTTTCGGGGCACCTGGGCATGGCTCATCAAAAACCGACGCGCGACCACGTTAAAACTCGTTAAACCAATTTTTGACGGTTGCCATCGAAGGAGAAGAGTCACAGTACACAGCATCCAAGGGCTCTTTGATTGCGCTGCGCGATTTCCCTTCCAAAAACAAGAATCGAATCACCGACCGATATTGCTCTTTTTCCATTTTCCTCAAATCGCACGGTCTCACAATACCCAAATCCCGGACACAAATATCTGTCTGTCACACAAACATTTGTCCCGGTGTGGGAATCGAACCCACGGCCTCCTGATTCACAGCCGGCTACTCGCCTACTGAGCCACGGAGGCTGTCAAAATTTTAATGGGATGACGATGCAAAGGTAACTGGGTACATTTAAAAATATAGGTGCCATGAGATGAGTTCTTGATTTTGCACTAATAATTATATTGTAGTTTGCCTTTGTGGCGCAGCTGGAGAGTACCCGGCTGGGAAACAAAAGGCCTTGGGTTCGATTCTCACACCGGGACAAATGTTTGTGTGACAGACAGATATTTGTGTCCGGGGTCTGGGTGTTGTGAGATCGTGTGTCTCTCGTAGTCCCTGATACCCACAACACAAGACTCGTATCTTAGTGTGGGGTCGGGGCTAATGTTAGCGACGCGCTCACCTAGTACTGGCAGTTTTTTTATAAGATATGTTTTTTGAATATTTATAATTGGAATCTTTGTAGAATTATTATAAAACAATAAAGAAGCGGAGCATTCGTCTCCAGTCTGCGATACCAACACGAACGAATATTTGGTTTTATTTTTGTCTATCTTTGAACTCTATAAAATTGGGGCTGTGTATGAAATGTGAATGTAGGTATGTTAATGTACAAAAATATTCTGTAATAATGTAAATATAGTTTTACCTCATCAAAATCTTATTTATATTATAATTAGTATCGTATATCCTAATCAAAGATACATAGAGTAATTGATTCAGTTAATCAAGTCAGGTGCTTATTTAGTAATCAGATGGTGAAGGCTTATCTAAATATTTATCTATTATTTTTCTACATTATAAATGTAATAAGTAATCCATCCAAAATAAAAATAATAGATAAATAATAATAATACTAGCCCTATATCAAACATTGTCCCACTGCTGGGCACGGGCCTCCTCTACTAATGAGAGGGGTTAGGCCTTAGTCCACCACGCAGTAATGCGGGTTGGTAGACTTTACATACCTTCGAAGATCTTATAAGAGTTCTCCGGTATGCAGGTTTCCTCACAACGTTCTCCTTCGCCGTTAAAGCAAGCGATAATTAACATTTAAAATACATGTAATTTTAGAAAATCAGAGGTGCCGTTTGGGCTGGTTTCGAACATACGACTTTCGTCTTGTCAGCCCGCAACCAACTAGACTATCGCTGCTATCCATCCATCCAAAATTAAAAAAAAATGATTAAGTAATTTATTACGTTAACAACATTCCATTATCTGAAACATAATTCGATCCAGTGATACTCTTGGCTTTGTCACTGGCCACGAACAATATCACATCCGCTATTTCTTCTACCTCCCCAACTCTTTTTAAAGCATTTGTTTTTTCGAGATCATCCCAGGTTACGTTCAATCCAGCAGTCACCAAGATATCAGTTCTCACCGGGCCTGGAATAATGGCATTGACCCTGATTCCTCGAGGTGCTAGTTCCAACGCTATACACTTAGTAAAGTGATTCAGACCAGCCTTCGAGACCGCGTAGAACATCATAAACTTGTCAGACATTGGTTTAAAACCCGCTGCACTAGATATGTTGATGACATTCCCTTTAGTCTTTGTTAGTTCTGGTACTGCGGTCATTGTGATGTAGATTGCTGCTCGGAGGTTAGTTGCCATTATTTTATCATAATTTGCAAGGTAATCTTCCTCGGGGATGTTTGTGTCGTGTCCGATTCCAGCATTGTTGACGAGTATATCAAGTTTCCCGAAGTGGTCGACTGTTTTCTGTACTAGAGTAGCTGCTTGCTTTTCGTCGTCAACGTCAGCGCGTAAAGCGCGGGTTTTTTCCCAGTTTGTTGCCAGTTTTTTCTCATTTCTACCGACGATGGCTACTTGAGCACCTTCTCTTTGAAACGCAAGCGCTGTTGCTGCACCGATCCCGCCACTAACACAACCTTACCGATAAAACTCATGGTTCGACTAACCAATACGCCAGTAACACTACTTATATTAATACATATTTTTGATAAACGTATATGATTATCACGTGGGTAATGACTTGTGTAGATAACGTAGACGCAATAAAAACGATTGAATCAATTGCAACTCATGATGCACCAAGGAACTAGGTGCGCTTAAGTAATCCCCGAAGGGGTAGGTAGAGGTGTAACCAGTACACCCACTTTTTGGTATTATAATGTCAAAGGAGCGAGACTATCGCCATACCATTTAAGTAAACCTTCAATCCTGAAGGGTTAAAGAATATTTCTAGGAAGTTCTATACCGAGGAAATTATATTAGAAAAGTTTACACATATTTTCGCTCAACATGCAAATTCATATTCAGGTCACGGTTCATAACGGTACAGGTAATAATATGTTGTCACGATCCGCTAAGTCCTACTCGTTAAACAGATTTTAAAAAATAACAAAACACGAAGCTGCATGGTGGGGAACCTTAGCCTTTATTTTTTTATAAAAAAAGAGAGAATGGAACAACGATGGAATGGAAAAAAACAAACATGTAAGTTTATGTGTTCATGCTTGTGCGGTGACATGTGTGTTCCTCTGTGTGGGAGGCCGGGGTGAGGCCACACCGGCGGGGACGCGTCGACGGCGCCGGCTCGACGGTGGGGTGCGCTCCTTACTCTCGCACTGACGCTGGATGGCCTGTGAAGAAGCAGTCGAGGGTGTATTGTCAGAGTACTTAGAAGGCCGCGAAACGGCCAAACATTACGATGTTCCAACTTAACAAAAACCGGATGTACACTGGCTGATCCCGGAATGCGACACACTTTGCTATAATTTGCTACTAGATGGCGTTAGTGGTGTACATAGATGAGCAAGGAGAATATTTTCTAGTTCATTTTGTAACTGATATCTAGAAAGCAACGCGTTAAAAAGTCGATAAGATCCGATGTCAGAATTAGTAACAGCAACCGCCAATAGGTGAACAAAAATAACGCTGTT
This sequence comes from Laothoe populi, assembly GCA_905220505.1. Taxonomy (NCBI): domain Eukaryota; kingdom Metazoa; phylum Arthropoda; class Insecta; order Lepidoptera; family Sphingidae; genus Laothoe; species Laothoe populi. The sequence continues at coordinate 15,740,662 of HG992167.1, read as the reverse complement.
AAGTTAACTTGAATGATGAAAGAAAACATCGAAAGTAAATCTGCATACCTGAGAATTCCAAATAAAAATTTCAAAGACCATGTGTGAATGCGTGATGGACTATCACTAAGGCCTTACCCCTCTCAATAATATAAGATGCCCGTAACCTAAGGAGCAGTGTAACACTTAACAATCCACAATTGTAGTTTAATAAAAATTAATAGATCGCTAGATGGCGTTACTAGTATTTAAAATGTCCAATGTTTCTTCATATAAAGTAAAAATACCTGCAATTATTTTGTAGACTGTAAAACTCACCTTGTTATAAAACCTCACCTCGTCTAGTTTAATGATGTCTACCATTTCAGTGATCCTCTTCTCTAGACTCTTGATGTAGAGGCGCGCGTTAGTCGGGTTTATGTCGAACGGTTTGCCCAACAGCTTGAGAAGAGGTAGCGAATCGCATTCTGATGATCTAGAATATAAGAGAGATAGGAAATAATAAGTATGAATACCTTGCATTGAGAGTAGACTGTTGACTAGTTAATATACTGTGCTGAGGCTTGAAGCAGTAAATATTAATTATAGTCTTGCAGCAGAAGGGAGCAGAAGACAATTTTTTTGTCGGGGTATAGAGTTAGGGTACGGATGTTTGTCTGTTTTGCGGCCTTCTGAATGCTTTGACACCAGGCCCTCAACTGCTTCTTCACCTTCTTGCCTATTGCGTAGTGTGAAGTAGGAGGCCGGCATGATAGTATTGAGTAGCGAGGGATAAATTTGCTTTCGCTATTCGATACTCTAATTAGACGGCACTGCGCTTACCATCAGGTGCAGTGTGTCGTGCCGGGATAAAAAAAAACACCCAGTGCTCACCGTATAGAACGAAATTATGGGTAAACAACGCCCTTACTTTCGGGTGTTTTTTTTAAACCCAAATACAGCTTGTCGAATAGAGTCCACAATTAAAATGTAAAGTTTCTAATAGACTAGCACTTGTTACTTGGCCAGCACCTCTAATAATAAATGCTCCTGTAATAACTCTGGCATAAATTTGATCTGTACCGTATTATGATGCTATGATCTACATTCTGGACATTACAAAGCCACTGCTGCAACAAAGGCTGCATCATCTTTGTGTTTCTGTATGGACTACAGAAACACGTGATCTGTCCCTTATAAATTACTTACCAAGACAGAGACTATGTGGTGCTACAAACTAAAGCACCTCTGTGTTTCTATAGTCCATGGCTCTACATTGTCCTGCACGATCCTGTGATCTTAGCGTTACTTAGTTACTTTACTGCCTGGATAGACAGACGAGCAGACAGGCCACCTGATGGTAAGTAGACACTGCCACCACTTGCAATGCCAGGGCACAGCAAAGCTGCTGCCTACCGTTACCTTGTACGTTACTCACAAAGCCAGGGACTGTATCTGCTGCAACAGAGAGTGTTGTACTTCTGTGTTCCTCTCGTATGTCGCTCTAGCGTCGTCGTTGGTTCTGCGCTTCTCCTCGAGCGTGCTCCGGAGCGACTCGATGCTGTCCTGCTGCTTATACATCTTCGCTTGGTGCTTGGCTGCTTCTTCGTCTGTCAGAGTTGACATTACCTCTAAAACTCTTGTTTTAAAGGCTAAAGTGCAAAAAGTATTCTGTGTAATGATTGAAGAAGACGAGCCTTTTACCCTGGCAATGCAAAGCGACTAGAGTGCTCCTGATAAGTACAGATCAGACGGATTATAATCTTGACCGTCGGGAGATATTGTCACATTTAACGGTCAACAGTATAATGCTGGACTGGAGTATCTGGATATAGGTACCCGGTTAACCTAGGAATATAACTCGTTGGAACAAGTCACTATGTTTTTTCTATGCTTACGGATGTTATCCAGTTAGATATAAATATGTATAAAGTTGTCTATCAAGTCGCTCATCATATCAGACATAAAGTCATTTGCAAACAACTGAGTTTTTTGGAAATAGATAAACTTATCGGAATCTTTAAATTATTACCAATATTCGTCTTCAGCATTTTAACATTGTCGCTCAAATTCTTCAGTTCAGTGTTTACTTCATTTATGTAGTTGAAGAGAGCATAGTTTTCCTCCTCCCTTCGCGTGAACTCTTGAATTAACTTGTCCACATCGTTTTCTTCTGCAAACTCCTGAAACATAATGATATACAAAAAAATCTTTATTGCCTTTTGGTTTAGCTAAATACCAGATTTCGTTACTTCCACGGTTTCTTAAATGTAATAACAAACAACAATTTGTAATAAGACTCATTAAGTCAATATCATAACATGTAAATTTTCGCGATGTTAGTCCATCACAGAAGGCGATAAACAAAGATAAACCTTTCTTTTGACCCACTTGACAGCTAAATTCTACCACACGCATTGGATTAGTTTGGTCTAAAGGTTTAATGTTCTTATTAATTTCACACAATAGACAACATTTAAGGGAGTCTTTGAGTAACAACACTATTGGCTATAAAAATGGGTGTTACAATGTCAAAATTTCCCTTCTCACTTACCTTGATAGCATCCAATATATTGACATAGTTGTTGTACGCTTTCATTTCTTCTTCTTGTTGTTCTATTCTCTTAGCTTCAGCCTTAGCATCGGCAGCTGTTAGTCTTACAGTGCCTTTAGTTCGGAGGAACTCTTCAAGTTTCATACTATGGTCTAGCTGACGTTGCAGTTCGCGGACTTCCTACGATAACAAAATGTTATGTAAGTAGTAGATATGAAAACACACGGTTTGAATAGTATATTAGGTATCTAAACACGAGACTGCCTCGGCGCAGTTGTAATTGCGTAGGCAGTACGACTGCGGTGCTGTTCTCGGGTTCGCTCCCCGGGTTGAATAAAAATTAGAGTTTTTTATCGTGAAATACTCTGTATCAGCCGGCAGTCTGTTTAGAAGTGGTAGAGCCACGCTGTAGAAACATTTGTCTACAGCATGAATGGGCCGGCTCGACCGGGGTAGTGCCACTGTCTCACAGAAAACCAACGTAAAGTGACAGTTTAGTGTCGCGTTTCGTATGGTAAGTGAGATATCCGGTCCAGTTTCCCCCTTCCCTTCCCTCCAATTCCTATCCCTATTCCTGTCCTTTAAGGCCGACAACGCATACATGACACTTATGGTATTGTGGATGTTCATGGGCGGTGGAGATCACTTAACACCAGGTGACCCACTGGCTCGTTTGTCGGACTATGATATATAATAAAAGTCTGGAATTGTGCCTGGTAGGGTGATGCGACGGTAATAAGCTCGGCAATATGTGGGTGTACTGATTATATCTCTGCCTATCCCTTGGCGATTACAGGCGTGAGAACGTATGTGTGTATGTTTTTATAAACACAAATAAACATATTTCATATATCAAAATGAAACAATTGTTACAGATTCTATCCCGGTTTATTAAACTTTTTTATCCCGTTGTTTCGAAAGCTTTACAGTCTTCATGGTCACATATTTCATATATCAAAATGAAACAATTGTTACAGATTCTATCCCGGTTTATTAAACTTTTTTATCCCGTTGTTTCGAAAGCTTTACAGTCTTCATGGTCACATATTTTATATACCTTTTACAGATATTATTAACTTTGTTTTCTGATTCGTCAATGCACTTTGAATTATTACAGTTGCGATATAGTTAACTATTTATAAATAAAAATATTCAAATAATTTGGTTCTGACCTCCACGCGATAAGAGCCAGGAGGGCATTTAGCGACAAGTTGTCCTAACAAAATTACAAATAAATCTTAATTTTTAATAGAAAAACTCTGGCCTTCTTCTTGAACAATTGAGGGAACTCACCAAGCAATGTTTCCTATAATCAATAGCTGCCTTCTCCTTCAACGCGTCGAGCTTCGCGCACCACTCCTCCCTCTGGTCGTACGTGGTGATGGCTTGCTCCACCAACTCCAGGATCTGGGCCTTGCCATCCATCAGACGTTTGATCTGGTTCTTCCAGATGCCATTGAAGAATTGTCTTGAATTGAAAATCATTGTTAATTAGAAAATAAACCCACGGTGGCAATGAATATGAAAGAATGAAGGTCCAGATGACACCACAAAAATAATTTTACAATTTGAACATTACCTATATATCTACAATGACTGAAATCACGTTTTCTTTATGAAATATGGGACATTTGAGCAGGTCATTTGATGGTAAGTGGCCCCTGCACCGTCACCCATGGACGCCTACATACGGACGGATAGTCGGTGCATTTCCTTTCAGTATAGAATGAACTCTTTCATTTAATACGCCATAGAAGCGTGTTTCGTGTGATGCATACATAGTTAGACAATGTGGAATAATTTTAGCGACTGGTCAAAAATGCAACATGTCTCTCCCTCTCTCTCTCTCTCTGTGTGTGTTTCTCTTTATTTCTTTCTCTCTCTCTACATATTGTTGTCAGGTGAAATTTTTGTGCCTAGATTTAAAAAACCCATGGAAATGTTGTTTACCGGTCTCGAAGCAGTCGATCTATCTCTAGTCTCATCTTATAGTTTTCACTGTTCACTGTATTGAACTTCTTCATGGCAGTGTCCAAGCGGTTTTCCAACTGAGTGATTACTGTTTGATTGGTGAGGGTGCTTGCGTATGCCTAGAAATAACATCAAGTTGTAGTACAGGCCCTAGTGTACTTTGAAATACTTACTCCTGGTATTAGAGCTATTAGGCACTGTCGACTGGTCGCCCGGGTGGCCCAAATGGAAGCGTTCACACTCCGTAAGGATAAAAGTGTTCTTTGGTTCATACTGAGAGCAACTGTCAAAACGACCAGACGTCGCGCACAAAAATGGCTCAGTCTTTCGATACAAAGAAATTAATATATAGGAAATACAATTCCGTAAAGCTATTTGTGATTTACCCAGTGACCAAAATTCCAATTGGTAATAAATTCAAAGAAAGAGGCAGATAGAAGAATTCGTTTGGGCTGGGCGGCATTCGGTAAACTACGTAACCTGTTTGAGTCGTCGATCCCTCAATGCTTAAAAACAAGAGTTTTTAACCAGTGCGTCCTACCCGTAATGACCTACGGGGCTGAAACGTGGACTCACAAATGGACTGGTCCATAAATTTTAAGTCGCTCAGCGTGCTATGGAGCGGGCAATGCTTGGGGTTTCTCTGGTGGATAGAGTTCGAAATGAAGTCATCCGCCAGAGAACAAAAGTCATAGATATTGCTTGCAAAATTAGCACGCTAAAGTGGAAGTGGGCTGGTCACGTCTGCAGACGGACAGATGGCCGATGGAGCAGACATGTATTGGAGTGGAGACCGCGTTTAGGCAAACGTAGTGTGGGACGCCCTGCTGCACGATGGACCGACGACTTGAAGAAGTGGCGGGTAGCGGGTGGATGCGGGCTACCCAAGACCGGGATGGTTGGCGTTCACTTGGGGAGGCCTACGTCCAACAGTGGACGGCAACAGGCTAAGTATATAATAAATTCAACTCCAAAATATTTTAACTATTCCTTTTAATCTCCGTTCTTGCAACAAAGGATGTTCCCAATATTCTTTTGCATTTCTTTTTTTCCTCTCCTTATAATAGTAACGCTACTATTACAGCTTCTTCGCAACCATTCTGTACGAATGTTCAAGAAACACTACGCTCGGCTTGGTCTCCTGGCTCTGGTTGCCTATGATTTAACCAGTCGACAGTGCGCAATAGCTCTTAAATCCACCGACTAGTCTGCCCAGTTTAGGGTTACCAACCCCGGAATTCAAATACTAGGATTTGAAGTTAGAAGGACAATTCAGTTTAAAAACAGGACGCATCTTTGTTTTAAAATAGCGTAGACACTTGCGAGCCGAGAGGCCGCCCCTAAAGTAAGGATTGCAAAAGTGGAGTGCGAATTTTTAAATACAGGATCTTATCAGGGCGCTTTAAAAACCCAGGACGCTGCTTAAAAACTATCAAGGACACCCCAGGACACTCTAAAAACACAAACAGGACGGTTGGCAACTCTAGCCCAGTTTGACTACGAATTGATAGAATAAAGTTGATAATTGCGTATCAGAACGATATTTCGAATTTTTAGGATATATCTTGATTTATCAATTATTATAATAAAAAACAGTTGATGTTGCCAGGCTTACTTTTTAGTTAATTTCCAAACTCATTGGTAAAAAATGTAGAACAGAGTGCTTTTTTAGATAAGTTAGTATATTGTATAGATTATTCTATTTCGTTAATATATATTTCTTTTTATGCACATTGCATTTTTTGTGTTAAAGTTCATTAGTCACGGCACTCACAGTTAAGTGTGGCTACATACATTAACAAATAGGTATATGTATAAATGTATTATATCCTGTAATAAAAATATTATAAAATTTAAGAGATTGTTTATTTATTTGTTGACTGCCTCGGTGGCGCAGTTGTAATTGCGCATGCGTTACGACTGCTGTGCTGAGGTCTCGGGTTCGATCCCCGGGTCGGGTAAAGTGATATTGGGTTTTTCTATCTAGAAATGGCTCAGTATTAGCCCGGAGTCTGAAAAATGTGCCGGGTATGGCGATAGGCTCGCCCCCTATCACATTATGGGAGCGAAATTCGGCGAAAAGTGGGTGTACTAGTTACAATTCTGCCTACCCCTTCGGGGATTACAAGCGTGAGTGTATGTGTGTGTGTTTATTTATTTGAACGCACTAATCTCTGAAACTACCGGCCAGATAAGGAAAATCTTTTTGCATACTTATTGAGGCAGGTAATCTTTATAATATAAAACACAAAAATTGTTTTTACCTATGTCCGGTATAGACTTTGAAACCACTCAACATATTTCAATGAAAGTTTCGGTATGTATGGTTGGGTCCAACTTAAAAGATATATACTCAGCCTGTTGCCGTCCACTGTTGGACGTAGGCCTCCCCAAGTGAACGCCAACCATCCCGGTCTTGGGTAGCCCGCATCCACCCGCTACCCGCCACCTTCTTCAAGTCGTCGGTCCATCGTGCAGCAGGGCGTCCCACACTACGTTTGCCTAAACGCGGTCTCCACTCCAACACATGTCTGCTCCATCGGCCATCTGTCCGTCTGCAGACGTGACCAGCCCACTTCCATTTTAGCGTGCTAATTTTGCGAGCAATATCTATGACTTTGGTACTCTGGCGGATGACTTCATTTCGAACTCTATCCACCAGAGAAACCCCAAGCATTGCCCGCTCCATAGCACGCTGAGCCACTTTAACTTAAAAGATAGGATGGTTTTAAATCCGATAGGTGGCGCTGTTGTCGAGATCCGAATTTCTTCTTTTTTCGACGAATATTCGGTCCACAGAGATGTCAGTTTAAGGCAGAACAACGTCTACCCGGGACCACTAGTAAGTTATATGAAATCACGTTACAGCCACGGGATCGGAGCAAATGTCATGAAGGCGAAGCCGCGAGTAACATTTTTATTTAAATAAAAGATTATTCATCATAATACTTTGCTACTATTCAATTGTTGTGACATGAAACTACATGTTTCCGTAGTGTAGCGGTTATCACGTGTGCTTCACACGCACAAGGTCCCCGGTTCGATCCCGGGCGGAAACAGATTTTTGGTTCTTAATAATTTTTATAACAGTTTAATAGGGAATGCATTTTTTTTTAATTCCTAGTCTTTATAAGCAATGTCTATAAGGTCTAGTACTCAAAATACATTAAATAATCCCATATCTTAGTTGCATACCTTCTCGCACCCTGAACCTCTGGATTTCAGACACTTGATTTCTTTTTGAACTTGTGTGAGTAAGAAATTCAATTCGTTGATAATTCCTCTGTGTTCTTTCACCTCTGCTGAGTAAATCTCGTGTTCTTTCAGCAGAACGATTAGCTTCTCGCGCGTTCTAGCGCTTTCTAGAAGGTTCGACGTGCTTTTCGTGAACTGTTCATGGAATAATATAACGGACATCTGTATATATAAAAGAAGAAGCTGACTGACTGGCTGACTGACTGATCGATCAACGCACAGCCAAAACGGCTGGGGATAGAGACTTGAAATTTTGACAGTAGGTACCTTTTATCACGTAGGCATCCACTAAGGAAGGGTTTTTGGAAATACCACCCCTAAGGGGGTAAAATAGGGGATGAAAGTTTGTATGAAAATCCGTCATTTTTGAAGATAAATTAATGAAAATTAGTATTTGGCATTTTAGTTAAAAATAAAAAATTTATGTTTCAGGATTTTTGGAAATTCCGCCCCTAAGGGGGTAAAATAAGGAATGAAAGTTTGTATGAAAATCCGTCATTTTTAAGTTAAACACATGAATATTGGTATTTTGTATTGTATACTTTTCTCCCAAACATGACCTCCACGCGGGCGGAGCCGCGAGCAACAGCTAGTAAGAAATATTACAAATGTTTTATATTACGGATTATGGTATGATTCATTTAATCCTTTTAAATTATTCTTATTTATTTTAGTGACAATTTGACTATTTCAGTATGTTATTACTATTTGACTATTTACTTGACTTGACTATTTCGAGTAATATACAGCAAAAACAACATAATACAAGAACAATGAGCATTTAATAATTAATAATAATTTCATTCAAGAGATCAAGATGGAGAAAGAGAGATGAAGTCAAGAGTGCTGCAGAGTTGTTCCGCCTTGCAAGGGACAGAGAGGGGAATATTCGGAGTTGATGGCCAACCTCCAGTAATTAGAGAGGTACCTGAAGTAGAAAGAATAATTCATATTAAAACTGCAACTATTATAGTAGCTTGAGTAAGTCAATTAAACAGCATATTTTAATAATACTAGGTACCTAAAGCATATTTTACACTTTTTGTATAGAAAGTATATGTTTTAACAATAATCTATTGGAGGTTTGACCCTTTAACGTTTTAGTGCCAAAAACTAAGGGGCGCCAAAAAAAGCGGCCAGTTTATCATAAAAGTCTAAAAGGAACATACTAGAACAAGACTACTACTGTGTACTGTATTTGAACGGTATATGAACGGTAGGCAGTGGCTTTACAGAAGTCTATGGACAGCGGTGACTGCTTACGATCAGGTGGCCCGTCCGCTAGTCTGACTATCGAGGAACAAAAAAAAATTATAACTTTATTCTTTCTTTTGTTTGTTTCTTTAATTTTTTCGCAGAGATTTGGATTGCGAATAAGTGGCGAAGTATAGCACACTCGCCCAGGGCGCTATTATTGCTAAAATCAGCACTGCTATGGATATTAGGCTTGTCAAAGAATTCTGTACCTATTTACTAGGTTCTATATAAACACAATTCTTTTTATCAGAGCAGATATCCTTTCAGAGTCTAGAAAAATGTCTTAGTCAATATCAAGTAACTACAATAGATACTGCATGGCCCTATAAAGACAGTGTGTTAATTAATTAATTTACGTTAGTTCCGTCCTTATCCGAACTTATTCGAAACATTTTTATAGGATACGGTTACCAATATTTCATTATTTCGGATGTCCGTCAGTGTGTGTCAGTTACGGAGTTTAACAACATCCATAATAGAAATGGCAGCGATATTTAGTGTTGTGAAAATCTCACCAATCGAAACGCAAGATGCTTTTGTAAGCGTCTCGTGGTTGACCTTACCTTTAGCTCAAGCATGATCCTGTCAAGTTCTCCGCTGAGGGTGGTTATGATATTCCTCTGCATCCTGAGGGTTGGTTGTACGCTGCTCATCACCGTGGTGCGGTCTATCTCCATCACCCTGAACTATAAAATTATCATCAACTTTACTATTTTCCTGAGTAATTTTTTGTAATGATTTTAATAATGTTTTTATTTTGCTCTCTTTATTGTACATTACCGTCTACTTCTACTACAATTTCTGTTAACTTTCGCTTTTAGCGATAAGACCGCCCATTGTAGGACTATTTAGTAATTAAGTCATATGTATGCTATGTTATTATCTTTTATGGTTATACAACAAAGTTGTTGTATTGTAACTTTTATCCATTCTACTAACAGTATTATTTCACGTACCAACGTCATACCTTTATCCCCAAGTAGTTGAAATTTTTAAAAGTAGTTATTTATTTTATTATTTGTGTCGAAGAGAATGAATACCAAGTTTATAAGTTTTTGTCAGGGGTTTAGAGTTGGAGTGCGATGCTTGGCCGTGTTGCGGCCTTTTGAGTACTCTGGCACAAAACCATCGACCGCTTCTTCACCTTCTTGCTCCATAGGCGTAGTGTGAAGAAGCTGGCCGGCAGGATTGTGTTGAGTAGCGAAGGATACATTGTTTCTTGATACTCTAAATGGACGGCACTGCACTTACCATCAGGTGTAGTATGGTCACTTTGCCGTGCCAGGATAAAACAAAAAAAAAAAGAGTTTAGCCAAAAAATATTATCACTCAAACAAACAACACAGGGTAGAAATAAGCTCTGCTAACCGTTGGTGTAACTACCTGTGTCTACCCTTTAGGGATACAGGCGTGAACGTTATATACGTCTATAAACCCTTAACACAGCCTTGAAGACCGTTTGAATTGAAATGATGAAACCGTTGAATTAGAACTAACGGAATACCAGTACAAAAGGTCAAAGGCGATTTTAAATGTCACATAAATTATACTGTGTGGGAGTAAATACCTTAATTGTATTATCGTTGTTTGGATTCCCATAACGCCCATAAGAGCCAATATTATCCATTACCATAATTACTTTTTGTAAGGTGGTTAACATTTTATCAGTATTTACCTGTATTATTGTTTTAGTGCTAGACACGGATCTTGTCTATTAAGTAAACTAATGTTTGTGTGTTGTTTGTTTTGGGTCTGTTGTTGTGGGACCGTAGTCTCTCGTAGTTTTTGATACCTACGATACAGGTTTGATCTAGTGTGGGGTCAAGAATATGTGAGTGCATTATTTTATTTCATCATTCTGTGTGTTTATGCTGTCTTGTAACAATAAAAGTATTTTCTTATTATGTTGTCCGTTTGACGTCCAAAGTCCTTTTATGAGAGTACATCCGTTTTCTTTCCTTACACAGCCGCTAGATTTGACTCGTTTCCGCCCGCTACACGCCTTGATCGCCCTCTAGGTACCTTAACTCAAACTATAATAATCACAGAAGCCGCCATCTTTTGCTCATTGTTGCAAAGTTTTTCAAACTGTGCACACCGTTGGATAAAATTATTATAGTGCGATAATTTTTCTTAAAATTTTCGAGATTAAAGTAGAAAATTTACTTAGTAATATTTAAAAGTGATTAGTTTCCGTCCGTTTTGTTATTGGAGTTATGCAAGAAATATCAGCAAGAAAACGGTCGAAATATGTTTTCGCCAAATGCGGGCCGTAGCAACAGCGTGCCAGACCGCGGCACCGTACGACTTGCAGTAAGATAACAAGGAATAAAGGTTTGAATTGTCTCAGCACCTGGTAAGTCAGCTTAACAACATTATAATAATAATTTTTCTGTTACCGTCACTACCAAATCTAATTTGATCACGCGACTATTTTTCTTACGTACGATATAAGCTTTTCATCAAGCATCCACCTTCAGGAGGAATTGATATATTTGCCAATATGAGCGTTTTAAAGAAAGTCCTGTTCTTGACTTGTCACAATATGCAAAGATTCAATTCTTCTGATTGGAAAAGGTGCTCTTTATGCAGATATATGATGGAGATGACGCATTTTTGCGGCGCTGTCTAACGCCCCTGTGGCGCAATATTAAAATATTAAACCATAAATTTAGATGTGGAAATTTCGAGCGTGTGACTCTCCTCGCGAGGTTTACCTGCATCGTTGAAGCAAGTGTATATATGGTGAATACACGTGTAATTTGGAGGAGTCAGAGGTGTAAACTAAATTTGGGCTGAACGAGCCCGCGACTTTCGTCTGGACGATCGGTACCGCTTTTAGCTGGGCTATGGCTGCTTTTAATTATTTAGTTATTATAATTTTATTATTTTTAAAGTGGGTATACATCTACATGTATGTCTACACATACCACCATCTTTGAAATAATTTCATCCACAAAACTTGCAAATATTTGCAACAACAGTTTTGAGGACAAAAAAGGAAGAGGGGAGCATAAAAAAGGCGCCCTTAAACAGGCAAAATGCGAAAAAGACCATAAGTTACGTTTCTATCCAAACAAAGCTGTTTTGAAAATTATATCTGGGTCTCGAATTGCATTCAACTGTACACTTCTTTTAATTTTACCAACATTAGATGTCATGACTGTCTTTTAAAATTAATTCATTGGAAATTCAAAGAAGGTAAATTATTATAATCTAATAATTTTATAGCCTGGTTGTCTGACTCCTTCTTTTTATATGCGCGCTGTTTTAATAACCAAAACACACTCCGTGATCGTTCTCAAATAATATTGTAACTATTCATCGGGGGCGATCTGTGTTCACCTCGACAACAAAAACACGAAACACACGTACACACACACAGTTTGTGGCAAGACATCTGGAAGCAACGCCCTCCGGGATTATGCTCAAATAATATTGTAACTAATCACCAGGGACGATTTGTTTTCACATAGACCACAGCCAACGTCCATACCACTTTGAATACACCGGTTCTCGTCCGATCACCAAAGTCAAGCAACGTTAGGCGCGGTCAGTACTTGGATGGGTGACCGCCTGAGAACATCGCGTGATGTTACACAAGGCGCACACACAATTCGTGGCACTCTGTGGCGCAGTTGTAATGTAAACGTGCGTGTTGCTACTGCTGTGCTTGGGTTTTGGGTTCATTCCCCGGGTCGGGTAGAGTGATATTAATAATAATAAGTAACACCCAGCAGTCACACACACACGCCCCCGACCACGTTACACTAAGATGCGATTCTTGTGTTGTGGGTGTCGGGGACTGCGAAAGACATTCGATCTCACACCACCCAGACCCCGTACACAGATGTCTGTCGGTCGCACAGACATTTGTCCCGGTGTGGGAATCGAACCCACGGCCTCCCGTTTCACAGCCGGCTGCTCGCCAACTGCACCGCGGAGGCTGTTGAATATTGGCTTTTTCTATTACGAAATATCAGTATCAGTTCAGTATGGCCAGAGGCTCGCGTCTGTCACAACGTACGACGGTTATGGGTTCGGTGAAGTGTGGATGTGCTATTGCACCTCTCGTATAACTGAATCGATCGCGTAATGTTCAGCTTAAAGGCCTTAAATCTATTGATGGCGCCGCGGAATTACGTCATTTCCATCAAAATCGCGTAACAAAATCTGAGTCATATCAGAGCCAGATATGCTACCTACTACGACCTGCCATTTGGCCAGGCAGCGGCACCGAAGTGGTTCACTTAATTGACAATGTAGGGTACCAGAATATACTCCAGTCACAGGCAAATTCTGCAATAAACTTTTTAGCCAGCCTGGGCTAGTTTATAAATTTGGGTAAATCGATCACTGCCCCGACGAGATCGATAGAATATCTGAGTATCAATTGGGGCACAGGAAACAACAGAATCCTTGCCGCAAGATACAAGATACACCAGAGCCTTCAACAGCAGGTTCAACGCCTCTTAGGGTACCTAAATGATGCAATCTTCATCACCCTCTGGGGAAGGTTGCTTTTCCATTCTTTGCAGCGTCAGAACCTCTACCACAAGAAGAAAAACCAGAGCCTGCCTACACGCCCCGCTGCCGGCAATTAGGCCCTCTAGCAGGCCAATGCCTCTAAGGGTACCTAAATTATGCGACCTTCATCACCCTCCGGGGAAGGTTGCTTTGCCATTCTCTGCAGCGTCAGAGCCTCTACCACAAGTCACAAGATACACCAGAGCCTGCCAACACGTCCCGCTGCCGGCAATTAGGCCCTCAAGCAGACTCAACGCCTCTTAGGGTACCTAAATTATGCGACCTTCATCACCCTCCGGGGAAGGTTGCATTGCCATTTTCTGCAGCGTCAGCAATTTGAAAAATACCACGCGAGCCTTCTGTATATTTCGGAATAGTCCTTGATAGATCTCAAATGGTGGCTAGAAAACATTGCTCTAGAGTCTGATACATACATAGATGCTTCCTATGACATCTATTATGACAGATGCTTCGCATAGACAATGGGGCCATTTAGTAAATTACAAAACCAGTCAGATTTATTTATATAAGAAGTGTAGTAAAAGAGCAACTTCAAATTTAGCACGGTGATTGCTACAACATCAAGAAGCAGCAGCTCTCGTACACACACCAGTGATTCTTAATGAGCGAAAACTGAAGTTGCTGTTGAAGGACTAACCGGCTCTGATGGACAAGCTCAATATTGTACTCATCTCTCACTACTTTCCGGGATTGTACAATACGGAAGCCGGCAAACTCTCACGCACGGGCTCCGAGTGGCACCTTATAAACAAGGCTACGTCAAAGTTTTTGAAACGATGGGAACACCAAGTAGCGACCTGTTCTTCGTACCAACATCGCATAACACTTATCGAACGCCTATTATCACAGGTCAGCTCCCTGATTCCCATCAATAGAGTAAATTTCGGTTGAGATCATGCTGGAGACCATAAGTCTTATGTCTCAATTGTGATTAAACAGTCACATTCAGGCTGTCAAAATAATCTAACTTCTTATTACCGAAACTCTGACAGTGAGATAAGTGCTTAGCAAATTTGTTTTCATTAAATAAATTGCCGTAGAATTCTTATGCATTTTTCAACAAAAGCGTCAGTGTGTAAAACTATTACAGATGTAAAAGTTTCAAGTAATTTTATTATAAAACGCATTACTAACAATTAGCTAATTCACGTTGCCTAAGTCATAACCAATATGAGGCTAAAGTTGGTTAAAAATTATTTTTCATAAAAAATAATTACTGAAAATTATATTTCAATATATACGGCATTGATTTTATTAGAATCAGACCGCAGGATACTTGGTTTAGCCTTGTTGCATTGTTATCCTGATAATCATCATTATCAATATTCATCAGATTATCAATATCATTACATTACATTTTATTAATCCTGTTTTTGGATCAAAGGCAATCATTTGAATACCAACATTCTGGGTTGAAATTTATGAGTTAAGGATGTAGATTTATAGATATCCAGATGAGAACACTAGGCCAAAGTAGCTACTTTGGCTTAGGACGATAGTAAATACAACTAAAGATATATGAGGTTCTATCAAAGTTTGTCTAAAGTTCCAGTTCGGACAGCCATGCTAAATATTAATGTCGATTACGTACTTATTACGATTATTAGTTGTGGCTGGAATATATGCATTACCTGGTAACAGTAGAGCAGCCGTTTCAACCTTTAACTGGGCACAAATTATCCTAATACTGAAATCCTTACCAACGCCAATTGGAAGTAGGCATGTATCTTTAGAAAATTCTATCTGAAACTAATAGCATTTCAGAAAATTCTTTCTAAATAACTTTTATCTATCTGAATAAATATCTATCGTTGTAATATGTAATTACTTATGAAAATAATTATGTGAATTCAATTGTGGCACATATATTATTACGCTTTCTATTCTCACATTGTTGCATTTAAATGTCATAAGCCGCCAGGAGATAACAAACACGTCTCTCATAAAAGGACTTTGGACGTCAAACGGACAACATAATATAAAAATTTTACCTTCCAATAAAATTTGTATTATGTTTCCTCAGACGTCCAAAGTCCAGGTAAGCTCTTCCTGGGCTTAATTAATATCATTATGAACCAAACAATGAGCAAAAGATGGCGGCTTCTGTGATTATTATAGTTTGAGTTAAGGTACCTAGAGGGCGATCAAGGCGTGTAGCGGGCGGAAACGAGTCAAATCTAGCGGCTGTGTAAGGAAAGAAAACGGATGTACTCTCATAAAAGGACTTTGGACGTCTGAGGAAACATAATACAAATTTTATTGGAAGGTAAAATTTTTATATTATTTTCAAATAGGCCTTATCTCACCATGTTGGTATGGGTGGTTAAACGGCAAAGTGACCACACTGCACCTAATGGTAAGCGCGGTGCCATGTCATCTAGGAAGAGTATCAAGTAGCGAGAGAAACTACTCGATACCCGACACAATCTTGCCGGCCTGCTGAGCAGCTTCTTCACACTACGCCTAAATGACCCAGACTCATATTTCGCTAAGAAGCCATTAACTATTTTATATCTATTTTAAAAATATAACGCGGGGAAACTGAATGCAAAAGCTAGTAATTTATTTACTTCTAACAAGACAAAGTGACAATAGCTGCTAGGTAGTTATATTCACCTACAAATCCATCACTATTTCTGGTATTTCACATAAAAAGTATTACTTAACTTAGCACTTAAATGCCAAATACAATGCGGATTATTTTTACTAAAATAATAGTTTAAAAAGAGTCTTGTAGGAAATGTATTGTATTGTAGAGGTAGAAAACAATTAGCGAGACACTTATTAGAAACACCATTAAATACTTGCTTATAATGCATAAGAAAGAGAAACATGATTAAGTTATTAAGTGTGTGATAATTGACTTCCATTGATTGTTTCTGTCACAGCTTGGTTACATTTTCTTTTAATTGTGAATAAAATAATAATGGCCCAGTATTAAACATTGTCCCACTTCTGGGCACGAGCTTCCTCCACTAATGACAGGGGTTAGGCCTTAGTCTACCACGCCAGCCTAACGCGGGTTGGTAGACTTCACATACCCTCGAAATTCTTATAAGAATTCTCAGGTATGCAGGTTTCCTCACAATGTTTTCCTTCACTGTTAAAGCAAGCAATAATTAACATTTAATACACACGTGACTTTAGAATAGTCAGAGGTGTATGCCATTTGGGTTTCGAATACACGACTTTCGTCATGACAGTCCGTACCGCAATCAACTAAGCTATCGCTGCTGTTTGCGACTGCTTGCTGCTGCTTATTATGAATATAATAAGACGCATCAACAAAGCTCAGAAAACCGCACAGCCCTGATTAATGAAAGTGTGCACTAGAGTACAATTGTACGGCGGTTATCAAAAACTAACCTAACTAATAAACTATTTACACAAGATGGTTCTAATAAATATTTGCCTCAGAACGGGGGTCGTGTCGGTTTCTTATTTTCAGCTGGCTACTTAACCACTTTACAGGGATCTGTTGAGGAAATTCTCCACTTTTTAATCAATGTCATCAGATTTTAATTAAATTTATACAGTACTACCCATGAGGCAAACCCTATCGAATACAAGATTTATTAAAATCGATTCTCATTAAGAGATATTGCATCCCTAAAATATGTAAAAAAAATTACGTTCTATTTTTAAATTCGGTGGATTACCTGTCGTTGAAGCTTGGACAGTTCATCCTCAGCAATTTTCTCCATCTCTATATCATCAGTTGGTGACGTCATTATTATTATTCCTTTGCCGATCTAAATGCTTTTATTCCTCAATAACTCCTTGCTACTTTTATTCCAGCGTTTGTACCAGGTGATTTGACTTGATCCACTTTTATTTGGATTCTAAAGGACATTGGTGGATCAATATCGTTGCTTAGCGGCGGTAAACATCACTTATAACTATGTAAAGTTATTGGGTTGTTAAAGAAAGGCCTATTGCTGCCCTTTGATATTGATTTTCAATATACTTTTCGTTCGTAGAAATGGTGTTGTTTTCCAAGGCAACGTTAGAAAATAGAGGTCTTTGTTGTAATTAAATAGATTTTAATACGAAAAGAATATTACTATATTCTTAGAGTAGGTAATAAAAAAAATGAACTTTATGATATATTTCCGCCATCTCGCATTCAGGTATAAAAATAAAAAACCTGCGTAATTCAATAACACATTTTTTACACATTTAATTGGTAAGTTTATTATGAGATCAATAAGTATGAGATCATTTCCTGACGTTGGTCAATGTAAAAAAAGAAAAAAATTGTTTCAACATTTTTATTTGACCGCTCTCCTTGTATCACCTTGATTGTTTATCTCTGTCCTTTTCCAACACGGCACCTTTAAGCTTACCTGAGTTTTTTATCTCGCTCACTTGCACACGTTGATTCGTACAAAGATTATTAAAAATGAGACCGTCTGATCCATTTAGAAAAAAAATGTTAATAGTGTTCGTTTTTTAAAATAGTAAAGCCGCGGTGGCCATATTTGTTTACAGCATAATGTTCCGATTCAGACAGGATGGTAGGAGTGATTGTATCGCAAAAAACTGATGTTAAATGTCAGTTTTGCCAATGAGTTTCATACCTAACGTCATTATGGCCGAAAGCCGAAAATACACTAATCGCCCCCCTACGGGCGTAGCCAGAGGGGGCGGGGGGTGTTTTTCGATCCTGAAATGGACCCGTACACTCATAACGTTTGTGAATGTACATTAAAAGTAACGATGATTTAATAAAACTAGCACGTGACCCACCCCACATTTATGTGTTAGAAAAACCCAGTATCAGTTTTACCCGACCCGGGGATCGAACCGAGCGTACGCAATTACCACTGTGCCATTTTAAACTTAAGTACATGTGAGGAAAATTACTACTGTATAAATCTTAATAGAAAACATAAATGTACCCCACTGTCGATCAAATAAACAGAATCACACGCAACATCAAAAGTTGAAAGTCATAAGTGACTTGGTGTAATTGCTGGCCAAACTTATATATCTTTCATAATAAAAGGCAGTGCTAATAAGATCGCGGTGACGTCTACAGAAGTTTCATTACCTACCCGCCTACCTTATCGTAATTTAATCTATGACCACCGTCGCTCGTTCTGGCTTGGAGGTTTCACAGCGCGTTGTTGTGCCCGAACCGTCGTCGAGGCAACATTGCTGCCGCTCATCGCGTCGCGAGTGTATCGACATAACAAAATAAAGTTTTACAAGACGTGTTATGTGTTGTGCTGTGCTGTGCAGTTGTGACGGTGAATCGGAAATGTTACTGTGATATAAAATGGCATTGAAAAAAGATTTCGACCTGCCCAAAAACATTTTCAAAATCAAACTGCCCAAAACCGTGAAAATACAACAAGCCTTCGACAAAGTCTTCAAGAAGAATCAATATACTAAAATAGTGCAAAGTTAAATGAATAAACGAAATCTGTCTGGTTAAATGGCCGGTGAATTTAGTGCAAATATTAATAGAAGTAGCAAATCGGAAATTGAACCGCCCGATCGCAACAGATCACCAAACTTTATAACGGACGAGACCCAGTTTATCGGCAGAGGTGACATAAAATCATCCACTCCTATAAACAAGCATAAGAGAAGCAGAAGCAGAAGTGGAAATAGGCAAACTCCTTCCGCTCTGAGTTTGTCTGATGAGGATTTTTACTTTGAGTTAGAGGAATACGTGAAAGAAATGTCAGCAACAAGGAATAACACTGCAGCTATGGATTCTACCGGCGAGCCTGACGTGTGGAGTCAGTTGCAGCAGAAGGAATCTGATCTACTGCTGGCTGCGGAGCTAGGGAAGGCGCTCTTGGATAAAAATGAGGAATTGAAGAAGGAGCAAGACAAATTGGCAGAGGAATACTCCAAAAAACTCGAGGTGAGTGAATGTCTAGCATGACGTGCGATCCGGTTTCTCAATTTGATTTACCGTTAAACAATTAACTGTTTATATTTAGCTTTTGACATTTGCCCTCAATATTTCATGTTCTTATTCTAAAGAGGGTAGACAGAAAATTCGCCGTTTCAGAAATTGGTTTCAGCGACATCTGTTGAAAGATGTTATGAATTCTAATATATTGTTTTAACGCTTTTTATTTGTGTGATTTTAGTTTGTGTATATGGACTATGTATAGTTAATAAAACATGTATAGGATATTTTCTATTGTTTTTATGCTAGTTAGATTTAATATTGTTTTTAAGTAATTACATTTCTTTATAAGCATCACGTTTAATTTTCATTTTTCCAGTCCATCTTAGTTGATATATGCATCAAAGACATTTCACCAGTATTTTAGTAATATATGTTGCAATTTGTGGTTAAATAACTAGAAAATCAGATATTTATACTTTGTAAACAAATATGAATGTCTATGTATTTTCGTCTAGTTTATTATTAGTAACCGCGGAATGTGGTGAGTAACATGAGAAATATACAATAGGTCACGTGAAGATCAAAAGAAAAACTATGTTTCTTGAAATTATTTTATTATAATTTTCTTTTTACGAGATTTGCCAATTGTTCAATTTACATCGTTTCACGGAAACGGTACTCTAAAAGTAGGCCTTATTACTGTTTGGATAAAGGCGGTATTTAGGTAATACCAAATTAGCATTTAGGTTTTATTTTATGTTCATCATTAACTGTTATTATTGATGCAATATTGAATGACAGGCTGCTATTTTCTATCAAAATTGATATTTTTTTTGTGCAAAGGACTGGCTATAATCTTTCGATCATACTGCCTTAAGTGAGAACAAGCTTCTTAAAATGTTAAGGAAACTAAATGTTTGGTGGCTAATTGAGTATACTTCTTTATTTTTGTCAGACTTTGAAAGTTGGCAATGAAAATGATCTTTTCAATGTTGCCCGCACTTTTAATTATAGTTTAACACCGTTATGCTCTATGAGTGTTACCAGCGCAAAAAAATACATTGATTCGTTTTCTTGTAAATGTTTTAATTGTACAATGTATTGAATAGGTTATTAGTGCGAGATTGATAGAGTCATAGGTTCCCTCGATGAATTTGACTATCATATAAATAAATAATCATGATAATGTAGGCTATTTATAGTGAATGACCCAGATTCATTTTATATTGGTTTTGGTAACTTTTATATGTCTTTCTCCTTGAAATAAATATACTTATTAGTTTCTTTTGGTGGACTATAATGCCGCACATTTCGTCCTTAAATTAAATTGTTGTAATTTAAATTTTAGTTATTTTAAAAAAATAATATATAATACGCGGCATGATAATATGACACAACATTGTGTGTGCTTTTTACACTATAAAATTAGGCTTTCATCAAATGCGTCCGGAGCGCATTCTAGTCTATTTTGTTATAAGGAAAACTTAAACACACAAGATCTATAAGCCGAATAAATACTATGTTTTTTATATATAAAAAAACTGTAAATCAAGATTGGGCAATTATTAAAAAGTATAAGGTTTGCGGTACGGGCTGCCAAGACTAAAGTCGTAGGTTCGAAACCCAAGTGGCATACACCTCTGACTTTTCTAAAGTTATGTGTGTATTAAAATGTTAATTATCGCTTGCTTTAACGGTGAAGGAAAACATCGTGAGGAAACCTGCATATCTGAGAATTTTTCGAAGGTATGAGAAGTCAGCCAACCTGCATTAGGCCAGCGTGGTGGACTAAGGCCTAACCCCTCTCATTAGTAGAGGAGGCCCGTGCCCAGCAGTGGGACAATGTTTAATACAGGGTTAGTATTATTATTATTATATATACCTCTTTGTACTTAACCTTTTTGCAAGAAACTATCTCTTTTTTGCAATTCAATTCAAAGGTAAAGTTAAGTATCTCATAAATACAGTATTGAAACGGTTACGTATGTTCTACCCATTCTACAACAATACTATCTCGAAAGAGATATCTTATCAAACATCGATAACAGATGTTCCTGTCATGCAGAGGAATCTCAAGGTGATAGTGTATTGAGGAAAGTCCTCATTTTGATAAACATGACAGAAAAGTCTAAATCAATTACGGTGACTTGGCCGCCTCTGAGTTCGATTTAAAATGTGATATAATTATTCTATTTTGTAGGCTTTATATTTTCACTAAACAAATAATATCTTTTTTTTTAAATAAATATGATCACCAGCGTTTTTTATTTGAATTTTCAAAATTGCCATTGTTGAGTTCTTTTCGAAGTCGAATTCAATTTGAATTAAATCGAAATTAAAAAATTAGAGAACGTGTTTTAATCACGCAATATTTAATAGTATAAATACCAATTTATATCCTATTATTATTCCCAGGGATTTATTATTCCAATGGGGACTTTATGCGACAGTCTAGAAGTCACTTATTCGAAACATGAAGTAAATTTTTAGACAAATCTGGACTATACATTTCAACCCACACTAAAATAAACAGTTAAGTCAAGAATCGGCAAAATTTTTCAGACTTATGTTGTAAATTATGAGTGCACCTTTTATGTTCCCATAGATTTTTGTACATCATGTAAGCATCTTTTATTAAAAAAAAGCTAACACAACGACATTTGCCATTTTCGTTTTGAACTAGCCGCTAGCGATAAAACGATAAAGATAACATTTATCATGCTTGTTGAAAATACACTCACATAAGTAACAACTTAAGAGGTTTGCGGCGAAATTTTGTGCAAACATTTTATGCGGAACTCGGACAATGCGTACTGTGTTGAAGATGCGTTTGTCACTGATCCAATGGTAGAAAAGAAAAAGAAAGAAAGATAATAAGTTTTATTTGGTCAACACTTTAGACGACATACAAAAGGATTTATATAAAAAATGACATATAGAGTAATAAAAAATAAAAACAATTATAAACCCTAAGTAAACTAATCCTCAGTTTCGAACACCTGTGTCTAAAGTGTGACCAAAAAGGCCATAGGGTCAGCGTTTGCCAGGTAGTAAAATACTGCCTGGCGCTGATATTCTGCCTAGGGCTTAACCTGATAAGTATTGACTTCAAGTGCCTATATTCTGCTCTTAAGATGTACGATTCTTTGTCGTTCCCTCACTAATGAGGATGACAATATATGATTTGTCTGTTGGACATTTATACTATTTTTCTTTGGAAATTAGTGCAGTGGTTCCCCCTTGGCTTCTGCACCAGATCTTTTAGCTATTTATGTCTCAAGATCACTGATAACGCATCCAGTCGGTTTCCCGTCTAGGTTGATGGTTAACCAAAATATCTCGGTCGCCAGAGCCCCTTCTGTTGTCTAGCAAGGAGCACCACGGTGGCTATCTATTGTCTTTAGTTCAGTATTTGTCTCCCGCTTTGCTATGGAGGGAAGTGGACAATTTATATTTCCAACTCCTCCCTATATTTATTTCTATTTGATTAATTTCGTTGCCGAATAAAAGACACTTATGAAGCATTCCCAGAGACTCGCCGAGTTTCATTACTCGGTGTCGAAAAAATGCGTGCCATTGTTGATCCTGGCTAAACAGGAGTTGCAATGTGGGCGGGTCAGTTTCTATTGTTTGTAAACAAATTTAGCATTTCCATTCATTAATAAGGTAATAAATGTACGCTAACATAATGTTTTAGCTGTAGCAGCGAAAGCGAAGAGAATTTTGTGCGTAAACTCGTGTGCGTACGCGCTGTGGCGTGTCCACAGGTTGAACGAGTACGGGCACACAAGCTCGTTGTAAGAACATTGCGACAGAATGTAAGAATATTTTGTAAATACATACATACATACATATACACTCACGCCTGGTATCCCCGAAGGGGTAGGCAGAGGTGTAAACCAGTACACCCACTTTTCGCCGAAGTTCGGTCCCATAATGTGATAGGGGGCGAGCCTATCGCCATCGCCTGAGAATTTCTAGATACAAAAACCCAATATCACTATACCCGACACGGGGATCGAACCCGAGACATCAGCACAACAGTCGTAACGCATGCGCAATTTCAACTGCGCCATTGAGGCAGTTGCGACAGAATGCGAGAATATTTTGTAATTATTTTTTTCGTATGTCCCGAAAATTATAACCTGGGTATCTTAATGTCAAGAGTGAATAGGTATCTTCTAGGCAAGCGTGCTCCGCCGTAGACCACATCATCACTTACCATCGGGCGAGATAGTGGTCAAACGCAAGCCTATTTATAGTAAAAAATATGCCAAATACTGTGCATAGTTACGCATGTTGGTGGAATCTGTAGGCATAGAGAACTGGACTGAGCAATACCCTCACAAATTGACTATTTGGTAGAAAGAGACAAAGCTACTTTGCGGCCAATAACTATTTCTTTTCGCTCCTGCAAGACAACTGCTGGCCGCACGTTCGCTTTATCTCTCTCCCATTTTTCTGCCCTTATTCACTTAATAACTGGATAGATACGCTTGATCCATTCTTTATGTATATGGTGGAATCAACCTTAACAGGTTATAGAACAAAAAAATAAAACTAGAACATATGAATTCTCGTGTAATGTTTATACAGAATTAAAGAAATTAACATCATCTTCTTGATTTTGCAGACTAATGTGAAATTTAAAGCAGTCTTTTTGTACCTTATTTCATTACAAACAATGCATTGTATTCAATCATTCTGGTATTATATATACATTATCAAGAACTCGTTTCAGAAGTTCTTTTAAATCATTAAGGATCTGGTTTTAGATCGATGCGACATTCTTCATTATTGTTACAATACTGGTTTGCCAGTAAGTCAAGTTTATCAAATAAATATTTTCTTCCCATAAGTAGTTCGCAATTTTAAATCTAATTTGCATCCGTGCGAAACCGGGCCGCGGTGCTAGTGTCAAGATAAGATAGAAAATGTGTATTTGACATATCTTTCGAGTTCTTATGACGTTAATTCTTAGGCTGACTTGCACGTGGACAGTAAGTGGCAAGTTAAGGAAACCACTCTTCGCCACTGCCCCTATCCTATGCATTAACACCTACAGAAACATCATCATAATACCAACCGTGTATTAAATTGTCCCACTGCTGGGCACTCCCTAATTTGGTTGCGGGATAAAAGTCAGTTAAAAATTCGCAGAGACTCGCCGAGTTTCATACTCAGTGTCGAAAAAATGCGTGCCAATGTCGATCCTGAAACAGAAGTGACAATGGCGGGTGTGATGTTAGACCATAGTCCACCACGCTGGTCTAATGCGAGTTGATAGACTATGCATAAGTTTGAAATTGTTATGAGAATTCTCAGGTATGCATGTTTCCTCAGGATGTTTTCCTTCACTGTTAAAGCAATAAAGAATGAATACACACGTAACTTTGGAATAGTTAAAGGTGTATACCATTTGGTTTTGTTTAGAACCCACGACTTTGGTCTCAATAGTCAGTGCCACTCCCATTAGGCTAGTTTACTGTTTTTGGGAAATTTACCGTTTTATGTTATTCTTCATGGTTTACATTATTGAAATATTTTCATTAATAAACATGAGTTTTCAAGATTTAATTTTCATTTTTATAAACCAACTTTATATTCCCACCCAAAGGCTAACAAATAGCCTCCCGTATGACGTAACCGTCCGCAAAACTAATAGATGTTTGGCTCAGCGTTTAATAGATGTATCGTACGGTGACGTCATGCATGACTGATTTGTGTTTCATGTCTCGTGACAAAATGCTTTATTTTTACATATTTGTTTCTTGAAAATATTAAATAATCATATATAAATTAACAAATTGGTTCAATTTTCGATACTTTTAGACTAAAATCTATTATAAAAATCAAAATTCTATCAGGTTTTCACTTACTGTCAACTACCCTATTAGAACGTCGCTGCTTTAATAATTGCTCTATTCATGCCAGACAATTTTAGTTTTCCTCCAGTATTCATCAATTACTTTAGACATTATTATACAATTAATGTATAATGAATTTATGATTGTTATCGTCTGGCATTCTTATTGTTTAAAATTTAACGCCTAATGATTCGACATTGTGATTTAGGTCAGCTGTGTTAGACAGGCGTGTCTAGGTCTCACGCGTTGTGGCTTCGACCTGAATCTGCTGATAAATTATCTAAGCGTCGTTTCTCAGTTATGTAAAGGTTTAACATTTTTATACTATTTTAAAAACATTCTAGTACTGTAGATAATAAATGAAACCCAAATAACATATATAATTCTGACTAAGATTCCCAAGTAGTTCCAACAGGCTGAAAACAGAGAAAGAGAAAATCTTTGTTTTCGAGTTTATTTTAAATATGTAAGGCTGTTTATTCCATAGTAACTTATACAATACTGAACCGGTTTATATGCAACTGTGTAACATCTAGAACCTTTGTTCCATGTGATATAGGTTGACTTTCATCATTCGTCATTCATAATACTTTAATAATATGACTTCGAGATTAGAATTCGAACTGGAGGTTTGCAAATTCGCATTTTGCCGCACCATCAAGCTGTGGAACAGTTTGCCAGCTACTAGCCAGTCCTTTAGGCCGTGTGAAGAACCTAAACAGCAAGCCGTTATGGTTGTCGGTTGGTCGGGTCGCTAGGGATAGATTGTCTCTCGTTACTTGATACTTACGCACTTACCATCATGTGCAGTGTGGTTACTTTGCCGTGCCCGCATAAACAAAAATCATTTTGACAGTAATATTGTCAGATATTTTAGTAATATTTAGGCTGGTATTAATGATATTTTTCGAGATACATTAATCCAATAATAATCATGTCTAATTATTTAAATTACTCATGTTCATAAAATAGTGGCACCAACTAAGCGTTATTTCGCACACTGTAGGAGTGGCCAATTAACATAATTATGGACATTTTATTCTATTGTTCGGCGAATTCAATAATTAATTGTTTAATTTTAATAATTAAGGGCAATATAGTGATAATAATTGTTTAACTAATTACATTTGGATAATTAAAGGCTTTAGAAAGGTCAGGTTTCAAAATGGTGGACCGTTCAGGGATGTACAATTTTAATAGGTTTTACTTAGTATAACATACCGTCATAGCTTGTATAGTAATTAATAAAATTAGTAAGATTAATAATTTTTTTTTATAGTATAGTCCGACAAACGAGCCAGTGGGTCACCTGATGTTAAGTGATCTCCACCGCCCATGAACATCCACAATACCGAAAGTGTCATGTATGCGCTGTCGGCCTTAAAGGACAGGAATAGGGATTAGGGAAGGGAAGGGGGAATCTGGGCCTCCGGATATCTCACCATACGAAACGCGACAGTCAACTGTCACTTTACGTTGGTTTTCTGTGAGACAGTGGTACTACCCCGGTCGAGCCAGCCCATTCATGCTGTAGACAAATATGTCTACAGCGTGGCTCTACCACTAACATAATTGCTTTGCTCACAGTATTTTTATCCTGTGCCAATGCCAATTTCTAAACCATATCGTGCATAATGCGTAGAGTAATTTTCACATGTGTTTACTTCTTATTACTTTTAGAAGACAGTTTAACTGACGGCTCTTTGTTGGTGAATGGTTACCGTCACTCATAAATGTTATGTCCAGTGACAATAGCTAAATTAATATATTCTTACTTTCTGTCTTCCTCGGAGTAAGGTGCCCTCAGGAAACGTACTGTATGGATGAATTTCGAGGCGACCCCAAAGAGGCGGCACAACGATCTTGACCCTTTCGACAAAAACTGTGAGAACAGCGAAATTGTGTTGAGTAGCGAGGGATAGATTGTCCCTTGCTGCTGTCTCTAACTGGACGGCACTGCGCTTACCATCAGTGCAGTGTGGTCAATTTGCCACGATAAATAAAGATGACATAACCTTTGATCAATAACGGCACATTATCGGTTAGAAAGCCCATAAATGCCCATTGGATTGGACTTAGTTAGCATTGAAATCCGAGTGTCAAATAATTTAACCACTACTATTGAAATTGACAGATTTTACCGTTAAAATGAATCACGACCAAACAAAGGCTGTGGAAGGATTGGTTATCTAGGGCTGTCAGGTATTAGAAATTATGTGTACAAATTAAATTGATAAAAATACTATACTATACCGATAGGGTAGTCCCTATTTATTAGAGATATCCGAGAGTACTTAATAAATAACTGTGGGTAGATTGATAATTACAAATGGAGTGGGGGTAAAGGTTTGCTTTAAAACGAGCGCTCGGGCGCTTTAGAGCACAGTCCGTTCTGGGACTGTCTACTGTACGGACGTATGGTGAGCATTTGCTCACATCGTCCTACATTATTGGTCTGGTGGAGTTTAGCATAGAGAGTTATGCTGCCCGTGCACACTTGAGACTACTTGGATAGTGGTACTTGGTACATTCTGACATGGGGTCGTGGACCTTAAGTACTGAATTGTATGACAATGATCATTAAGTTGATCTCTGCAGTGGTAACCGTCAGTTATGTGGATCTTGTGGTATCCACCTTTAATGGTGAGGACCATCTTTTGCTTTCTTACAATACATATAAAGTCTATACCTGTTTGTTTTCCCGAATTAGTATACGTAGTATACGTATATATAGTAGTAAAAAATTCGAATATAGGCTCGGGGTGATTGCCTTATCTGTGTCCAAAAAAAGGTGCGGTGTTTTAGTACAAGGTTATTTAAACACATGCGGCTTTTTTGGAGTCAAAAATTATGCGATAAATCATGATATAAGTAAGAGTAAAAGAAACGAAGATTGATAACCCTATATTTTTAAATTTCGTGTGAATGTGCCAACTGACGTTATATTGTGAAATGGCTGGATTATACAGTTATAAAGCATCACATATTAAACCTTTTCTTGCGCTCATAATTTTTAGTTTTTGGAATTATGTTTTCCGTAGTGACGTCATAACTCATATAATGCATCCTTTTTCTGTCATTTGACAACTTCTTAGTTAACGTAAGTTTTTGATAAAAATAATAAAAATATCGTGTAAACTAATATATATACTGGTATTTTAACAAATACAATCTAAAGTTGAAAATTAGAGATTTATGTAAACAGGTTAACTTCCCGCGTGCTTACGATGTGTAGCCAGTACAAGATCTCCGGGAGACCGGTTTGGTGGGTTCTTCGTCATGGACCTTACTTCCTCCGGCCCAAGTACCGTTTGCACATAAACTGACTGACTTATTAGTATTGTAACTTCATTAGTGCCAGTTTACTTAGTTTGAATTTTATTCGATACATTTTTTTTAAAACAATTAATCATATTACCGGATTTTGAAAGAGAATTTCGTAAGAAAAGGATATTTTTCAAACCAACACAAAATAAGTTTTAATGTATGTTAAGGTCAGATAATAATTCATAAAAAGTACACCGACTTCAATAAAAAACAAATTATGTGTCACTATAAAATTTGAGGTATCCCTTGATTTTTCTGAGATCCCATCATCAGATGCTGACTTGGTGCCAATGGGACCACCTGGGAAGTATACCTTTTTAAACAAAAAAAAGAATTTCTCGAATCGGTCCAGGCGTCTTCGAGTAGTCGGGTAACATACATAAAAAAAGTCCTCCTTTTTTGAAGTCTGTTAAGAAGGTGTACTGCAAATCTTTTTAAATTTATGACAAATATTATCCTTTCCGATTTATGCCAAAATAAGATTTTGTATTAAGAATTCTTCGACTCAGGAAAAGAACCATGACAGCATTACAAAGCAAATTTCTCAATTTCTAGGTTACGCATGTTTGTTTCATTCGATCATCCAAAGCCCAAAACATTCCGATACCGAAATAAAACTGCAACTTCACCGTTTATGTTCGAGCGAGGTCGATTCATGGCTGCGGGTATTAACCAAAAGTGGGTTACACACTTTCGTCGTTTAGGCCTGTTCATAAATTCGCCATTGTTTCACACGAATCCATTCCGGTCATGCGATCTAGTCCTCTTTAGATCACGATATGTCCTCGGAAAATGTTGTTTTAAAGTAAATCGCTTTTGCTCGCGGCTCCGCTCCCGTGAAAATTCTTTCTGGGATTAATTGTATTTTGGACCGAGAAAAAATAGGTGCTTTATCCGACAGGTATGTATGACCGCGAATTTCTCAAAAACGAATGAATCAATTTTGAAGATAACTTCACCATCATAATCTACGGACTTTCAGGAAGGTTTTAGTATGTAGTGCAGTAATTAATTATTCTTTTATATAAACTTGTATGCTTAAATGTAGAATTATGTGTATATGTCATGATTATTTATAACTCCGGCGTATATTCACCGATTTTATATATCGTTTTTTTGGTTTTGCAGAGCTTTTTTCTGAGATGGCCTATTTTCAAACGTATTCTTATGTTAAACGGGCTGCCATTACCAATGATATTAAGCTATTGAAATCTAATTTTGACGGCAATCCGTAATAAAAGTTCATAAATTTAACACTATAGTTAGCAATATTTTTTTTTTAAATGTTTGCTCTTTGCCTTTAAATACTATAAGGTTAGAAAGAAAGCATTAATTGGTAAGTATTGGGTTACATTTCCAGTACATAAGTAAGCATTTTTATACGTAGTAGTAGGTGGTAAATACCCACTGTAAACGGTGTAACCACATGCCAGAAGGAACCAAGTTCTTGATTCAGAATATAAATTAAAGATGTTTCCTCAATGATCACGATGCGAGACAGCGTAATGCTCCCTTTTACGGCTTCCAAGGTGAACGAAGCCTTGTAAATCCGTTAAGTTTTCCGCCAGCCTGCCAAAACCTGTGGATTATTTTGATCAGCTAGTTTATAGCTTCTTTTGATGCGTTCATTATTGAATTATACGTCTTAACCATAGACATAGAAAATGGACTAGCGCTCTCTATCCAACTATTAAGTGTAACTAACTAATTAATTTACTGGTTGTATAGCGTAATTTACTACTCTATGCCTTGTATTTACACGTATATCAATCTCAAACAGTTTTTTTGTTCTATAATTGTGTATGGAATTTAAGTGTAGTAGCATTGTTATTAATTGTCAATTAATATTATATGTTACGGCTGAGTATCTTGGTGCTTCTTCTCAGACCAGTGGGCATTTCCGAAGCACCAGTAGATAAACTTAATCCTGACCTGTAAATGGTGCCCCTAGTGACCTAATTTACTAATAAATTAATTGATTTGATTTGAATACAGGCATAAAGACGTGAGAGAGATAAAGCGAACATGCGGCCAGCAGTTGTCTTTTTCTAGAGTTTTATTGGTTGGTTGGTAGACTTGGAGGAGCAAAAAGAAATAGATATTGCACGCACGTCGCTTTGTCTCTTTCTACAAAATGGTCAATTTTGAGGATATTGCTCAGTTCATTCTCTATGTCCATCGTCTTAACACATAAAACAATCTATTGAGGACAGATGGGCAAAGGAATTAATGTCTATACAGCCATGTCTGTATTATATTTTTGGATAGGCGGTTTCGGTGCGGTTTTGTTTTGTTAGCAAAATAATACAAATGGGTCAACCATATGAATGATAGAATGAGGTTAATTAATGTAAACGTCGCTGCGTGGTCGTAAAAAACTAATATCAATAACCGAATACTTTGGTACCAGAATCAGTCATGAGTCAAACTGTGAATTAAATATTTACAAGCTCTCGCAGTCTCTCCTTGCATCACTGAACCTGAATAGAGATAGAAGGTTAGACTAAAATAAAACTATTAAATAAATCGAATAAGAGATTGCTTGTTTGTGGAGACTTTAATATAAATTTACTAGAAAATAATTCCTTATCTGTAAAACTAAAAAGTTTTTTTATGTCATTTGATTTAGTGCACTTGTTTTCAGAGCCAACTAGAATAACTAGTACAAGTGCAACCTGTATAGATAATATCTTTACAGATATAGTACCATTTAATAAACAAATTATTAATAATCTTGACTCTGATCACTGTGGGCAATTAATCTCATTTAGTAGTAAATTCCAGATGACATCAAATAAAAAACACACTGTTATACCAGTAACAAAGACCCGCTTAGAGAAATTTAAATGTAAATTAAATAACACATTTAACATTACATTAAATAATAATAATCCTAATATATTATATAATTCTTTCTTTAGCACCTTCTGTGAGGAGTTTAAATCAGTTTTTACATCGAAATCAGTTTCTACAGGCAAGAATTGCACTTTCAGCGATTGGGCCACTATAGGAATTCATATCAGTAGAAGGAAATTATATGATCTCTATCATCAAAGATCATATAATCATAATAGTGATTTTATTGATTACGTTAAGAATTATTCAAATTTTTTTAAAAGAGTATGTCATTGTACCAAATCAATTCACATAAGTGACTTAATAAAAAGCTCTAAAAATAAAATTGAAACGACATGGACTGTAATTAGCAAAGAAACTGGAAAAGCTAAACTTCGTGACACCGATTTTAGCTTAAAAATTGATGATAAAATCATTAAGTCTGATATAGATGTAGCTAGGGCATTTGAAACTTTTTTCACTGATATTCCAGTTTCTACCACAAAAAATTTAAATTCGTCGTCAACCACAGCAGAAAAATTATTACTAGAAAATGTTACAAGGTGTAAAGATTCATTTGAATTCCAATGTGTTAATAGTACAGACGTTATAAAAGTTGTAAGAGCAATTAATATTAAGAATACATGTGATCTATGGGGAATATCTACAAAAATTTTAAATTTTGTTATCCCTGTTATAGCGCCCCAGCTAGCTGTAATATTTAATTCCTGTATTAATAGTGGTATATTTCCTGATAAGTTGAAAATGAGTAAAATTATTCCTCTTTTTAAAACGGGTAGTACAGCTGACCCCAATAATTATAGACCTATTTCTGTGCTACCTTCGGTAAGCAAAATTTTTGAGAAGCTTATGTTAATGCAAATGCAAAAATATTTTTCTCGGAATAACATGTTGCATCATAAACAATTTGGCTTTACAAGGGGTCGCTCCACCACTGATGCTGGTGTTGAGCTACTAACTAATATCTTTGATGCTTGGGAGGATTCACGGGATGCTTTGGGTGTGTTCTGTGATCTATCTAAAGCCTTTGATTGTGTACACCATGACACACTTGTCACGAAATTGAGTCACTATGGAATTAATGGTATTGCTCTTAAGTTATTTAAGTAATAGGGTTCAAAGTGTAGACGTCAATGGAAAATTATCTCCTGGGTCTGTTCTTACCATGGGAGTTCCACAGGGCTCGATTCTTGGACCCTTTCTATTCTTAGTTTATATAAATGACTTACCTTATTGCATAAGGGACAACTGTGAGGTAGTGTTGTTTGCAGATGATACTTCTTTAATATTCAAAGTAAGCCGACATAATTCTGTTCTTGACGATGTAAACAACACGCTCGCAAAAATAGTACATTGGTTTAGCGTTAATAATTTACTATTGAATAGTCAGAAAACCAAATGTATTCGATTTTTAACACCTAATGTCAAAAAGATCGACGCCAATATTTATATGAATGGGGATAAATTGAGTCTTGTGGAGACAACCAAGTTTTTAGGCATAACATTAGATCCCAAACTTCAATGGGGATCTCACATATCTGTATTGTCCAAAAAATTAAGTGCCGCAGCTTATGCTGTGAGTAAAATACGTCAATTGACCGACGCTGATACGGCTAGGTTGGTCTATTTTGCGTATTTCCATAGTTTGATGTGCTACGGGATTCTACTATGGGGTGGTGCTGCTGACATCAATATCATCTTTACTCTCCAAAAGCGAGCTATAAGATCTATCTACTCGCTAAATTCTAGGAGTTCTTTGAGAGAAAAATTCAAGGAAATTAATATAATGACAGTAGCATCACAATTTATATTCGCTAATTTAATGTATGTTCATAAGAATATACAACAATTTCCAAAAATTTGTGATGTCCATAGTGTAAATACTAGAAATAAAAATTTTGGGGGTTATTGTCACTCGCGTCCGTAGGCTTTACTCTAGTTCCCCTACACGTGACCCCTGGGTAGTGCTAAATGAGTGACACATCTTACTGGTGGTAGGCTTCGGCCGTGGCTAGTGACCACCCACCGGACAAAGCCGTGCCGCCAAACGGCTTGCCGTGTTCCGGCGCGATGTTCGGTGATGCCATTTGGGGAGACGGGTCGGAATAGTTGCTGAATGCAGTTGGGCTAATCTGACGCAAGTTGATAACGCCGCATTGGGAGACTAGTCGTGGAGGGTAGCGGGATCCGAGGCACGGTGCACCGCTGGCCGACCGCAGGTAGTTGGGGGCCCAAGTAGTGTGCTAGCCACACACGAAAGGCTGCCCCGCCAACTGACGAAAAATCCCGGGATGCGCCATCGTGCCGGTCGGCGACCGGATGAGAGGGCCCGATGGACATCCCGGGGGGGCTCGGGCGTCCCCGCAGTCTCCAGACTAGTCCCCCTTCTGTGTGGTATTTCATCTTGTGTCTGAAAGTTAGATGCATAAAGTCTCGTTCCACTGCCGTCTTTCTTCCTTCATTCGCTCTTCCATAAAACATTAATGAAAAGTAAAACGAATAAGAGAACGTTTCCACAGCGGCAGCACTCCCTCTCACTAAAAGTGCACCTTACCAACATCCGAGGATTGCACTCAAATCTCGTCGCGGTCCATCACCACCTGGAGACTGAAAGACCCGCTCTCTTATTCCTCTCAGAGACGCAGATAAGATGTCCGTCTGACGTGGCGTACCTTTCATACCCAGGGTTTACTCTGGAGCACAATTTTAAGCCACATGCGGGTGTGTGCTTGTACGCCCGTGATGACATCTGTTGTCGGCGTCTCCGTTATCTTGAAGATCCCAGATTCTCTGTTATTTGGGTACTGGTGGATACAGGAATTGAGAAAATTCTTTATTCCTGTGTATACCGGTCGCACAGCGGAGATCAGGAGACGACTAGGCTCACAGAATACCTCAGTGAGGCGGCGGATGCGGCACAAAGGCGGTACCCTTGTGCCCAATTAGTACTACTGGGGGACTTTAATGCCCACCACCAAGAGTGGCTTTTCCCATACCAGTGTACCGACCATGCTGGGAGAGAAATGCGGAAGCTGGCGCTGACGCAAAATCTCACCCAGTTGGTCCAGGTGGCAACAAGGGTCCCGGATGTTGACACGCACACAGCCAATTGCTTGGACCTTCTGTTGACAACTGATCCAGACCGCTACTCAGTGTCGGTTTCATCACCCTTGGGTAGCTCCGACCATTGTCTGGTGAAATCTGTATCTGCCTACTCACCGCCCGATCCCAGCCCTAGAGGCACCCGGCGGGTGTGGCGATACAAGTCAGCAGATTGGGATGAGATGCGAGCTTTCTTTGCATCTTATCCTTGGCGGCCCATTTGCTTCTCTTCTGAAGACCCTTCAGCTTGCGCGGATGCTGTGACGGATGTGCTGCGTCAAGGTATGGAATACTACATTCCATTCTCCGACGTAGCAATGTCAGGCGGAACTCGCCCATGGTTCGGGGCTGAGTGCGGACGCGCTGAAGCGCGGAAGCATGCGGCATACCTGGCATGGGTTGATGCTCGAAACCGCAAAGCAAAGGACGTGCGCTTAAAGAAGAGAGCATTTAACAAGGCTGCCAAATCATGCAAGAAGGCTCTACGGCAAGCTAGATTTGACCACATAAGCCAAATCGGGAAGAAACTAGCTTCGTACCCAGCGGGTAGTAAAGCGTTTTGGTCCCTGGCAAAATCAGTTGAATCGAACTTCCGTCGCCCCTCACTTCCTCCACTGCTGAGACCCGACGGGTCTTTGGCTCACTCTGCTGAAGAGAAAGCAAACTTGTTTGCTTCTCTTTTTGCCCAATCTTCGCGTTTAGATACTGCTGGCGAAGTACCTCCTAGTCTACCAGTTTGCGAGACACATTTGTCAGAAATTCGCATTCGTCAGACTGAGGTAAGAAGAACGTTGCGTAATCTGGACGTGAATAAAGCCAATGGCCCAGATGGGATTCCAGCAATTGTACTGAAAACTTGTGCGCCTGAGCTCTCTCCTATTTTGACTCGCCTGTTTCGTCTCTCTCTGGTCACTGGACAAGTGCCTCAAGCCTGGAAGCAAGCTAACGTGCAACCTGTGCCCAAAAAAGGTAGTCGTGCTGAGCCTGCCAACTATAGGCCCATCTCGGTTACGTCCATACTTTGCAAAAGTATGGAACGTGTACTGAATGGCAGGCTCATGGCATATCTAGAAGCGAATGACCTCCTAAGTGACCGACAATACGGATTTCGCCGAAACCGGTCAACTGGAGACCTTCTAGCGTATGTCACTCACATCTGGAGCGAGGCCGTCGAGAAGCATGGGGAAGCGCTTGCCGTTTCACTTGATATCTCGAAGGCCTTCGACAGAGTGTGGCATGATAGCCTCTTAAGCAAGCTTCCATCATATGGCTTGCCCACTGGGCTATGTGCTTGGATATCGGACTTCTTGAGGGAACGATTGATTCGAGTGGTCATTGATGGCTGCTCCTCCGATCTATTGGCTATCAATGCCGGGGTACCTCAGGGGTCCGTACTTTCTGCGACTCTATTCCTGCTGCACATCAATGATCTGCTTAAGCCCGGTACTTTTGGGTACGCTGATGACAGCACAGTGGTAGAAAGTTACATATCTAATGCACGAACCAGTGGAGTGCAAGTCCAGGCCCTCAGGGAGGCCTTGGTAGAACGCTTGAACTTGTCCTTAAAGGCAGTCTCCGATTGGGGCGATGCCAACCTGGTCAAGTTTAATGCCACTAAGACCCAGGCTTGTCTATTCTCTGCTAAACGGAGTCCCTTCGAACTGACTCCTACTTTCAGAGATGTGTCCGTACCGATAACTGACCACCTAGAGATTCTTGGTGTAACTTTGTCTCCAACTCTCAGTTTTGGCTCCTACATTGAGCATAAAGCTCAATTGGCTGCCAAAAAGCTGGCTATCCTTGCGAAGGTGAGACGGTACTTCACGCCGGGACAGCTCCTTGATCTGTATCAAGCGCAAGTCCGGTCGTGCATGGAGTACTGCTCTCATCTTTGGGATGGATCAGCCAAGTACCAGCTTGAGGCATTGGAGGCAATCGAGAGACGCGCCAAGAGACTCATAGGCAACGATTCCATAGTCGAGGCAAGGCTGCAAAGCCTTGAACACAGACGTAAAGTTGCTAGTTTATCGGTATTTTACCGGATACATTT
The DNA here is from genome assembly GCA_905220505.1 of Laothoe populi. Lineage (NCBI taxonomy): Eukaryota > Metazoa > Arthropoda > Insecta > Lepidoptera > Sphingidae > Laothoe > Laothoe populi. The sequence continues at coordinate 15,704,045 of HG992167.1, read as the reverse complement.
CGGCGAGTGTGCCTTGGAATTACATAATTTAATTCCCCCAACCCCTTTCCATCATCGGACGACAAGAGACTCGGCGAAGCGTCATCGATACATGGTTGATATTCCACCAGTACGCACGAAGCGTTTTGCTAGTACATTTATCATGCGCACCGCTAGAGAGTGGAACTCTTTGCCGGAGTCTATATTTCCCGAAAATTATAACCTGGGTATCTTCAAGTCAAGAGTGAATAGGTATCTTCTAGGCAAGCGTGCTCCACCGTAGACCACATCATCACTTTCCATCAGGCGAGATAGTGGTCAAACGCAAGCCTATTTCGATTAAAAAAAAAAAAAAAAAAAAAAAAAAAAAATCTTGTGAGTTATAAAACAAGGCTCCACAAAATCGGCAACTCTTTCAAGGGGCTTTGTATACGCTTCTACAATAATGTTCCCAATCATATTAAAGAACTTAATGAAAGATGCTTTAAAGCTACTATTAAACGAAAACTAAGTAATAAAGCCTATTACAAAATTTCTGAATATTTAGATGACCGAAAGGCTTGGGAATAAGTTATCCTATTACTTAGAAGTTAGTCATAACTTATTATTGGGAACTTTATATGTTTGTATAAGAGTTATATATATTAAGTTATGCCAATATTTTATTTGCTTAACATTGCGAACTTATATGCCTTACATGACTTTACTTGATATGATATTGTTGTCTTAGTATTTAATTGTTGTATTTAGTCTGGGTATGTCATGCTCGCTAAAGTGTCTGTGCTTGCTGCGGCGCCATGTGCCAGGTCGGTCTCTTCCCTGCAACATGGTTGAGGAGGCCGATGGCTGACACATGCGTCACTACTCGTGATCGGGTGCGGCTCGTGTGGACTGGTCTGCTCAGACTATTACAGTAAGGACCAACTGCTTTAAGAAATCGAGATTTCACTCTCACGGTGGTCATGTGCGGCACTAGGTGCTGTAATGAGTTTTATTTCACAATCTTGCAATAAGGCAGCTTAACACACATTGAGCTGCTCTAATCTAATGTAATTAAATTAAAATTGTATAATAATTGTATTACCAAATATTGTTAACCAATGTTGAAAAAGAGCAACGCTAAAGTTTCTTGCCCGTTCTTCTCTAGCGAAACTGCATTCCGAACTGGCGGTCGAGTAAAAAATTGACTGAATCTAAATAATGTATAACATTTCATGGATTCAATAAATATTTGATTTTGATTTTGATTTTGATTTTGATTTTGATTTTGATTTTGACTGATTGATACATATTGCACCTGAACAATACGTGAAAAATAATCGCTAGAAACCTCCAAATAATAAAAAGATATCGTTTAAAAATTGCTGAACACGTCGATTAAACCGATTTGAAATAAAGAAGCAAACGTATGATAGCCTCCGTGGCGCTGCGGGCGAGTAGCCGGCTGTGAAACGAGAGGCCGTCGGTTCGATTCCTGCACCGAGACAAATGTTTGTGTGACAGACAAAAAGAAAGAAGGAAAGAAAGAAAAGATTTTTTATTGTTGGTACGCAAAGAACTAACACATATAAAAAAAAGAAAAATATTACAATCATAAAAAGAATATTTGCACCAACAATGGGAGTCCCTATTCAGCTTCAAGCTCCAGTACAGGCTACCCCATACTGTAGCGCTGGTTTTCAATAGGGAACCCAGTCAGTGTCGTACATATACCTAGTCAGGTCATAAATTCTGTCACATGTTTAATATAAAATAATTGAAACAAGTTTATTCATTATGTAACCATTTATATACCAAAATGAACTTAACAAAACATAGATTCTTATGACACTAAAGTTTATTCAAAATGACCTCCGTGATTTTGAATACAGGCCTTCAATCTGCGCGGCCAGTTGTCTATCGCAGCACGAACGAGGTCCATGTCAATATCGGCGGCTGCCTTAATCAAGGATGTCTTGAGTGACTCCAAATTGGGATGAGGCTTTGAGCACGCCTTTTCCTCCAAGTGTTGCCATATCTTGTAATCTAACGGATTCAAATCTGGACTGGAGGAGGGCCAGTCTTCGTGCCGGATGAAGTCGATTTCACGCGCAGCCAGCCAGTCTTGTGTGCTCTTCGCTCTATGAGCCGGCGCCGAATCTTGTTGGAATACCCAGTGCCTGTTATTGAACATGGTATGAGAAACAGGTTACACAAGGTTAGTCAGGATTGTATTTTGATACACAACTGCATTCGTTTTTACACCTTTCTCACAAAAATGTACCTCTGTTAAGCCCCAATAAGAAACTCCCAACCATACCATGAGCGAGGATGGAAAATGACCTCGTTGGACACGCGGAATACGGTTGCTCGCTTCTTCACTACTGTGTGCGTACACCTTATGATTTTGTTTGTTGTAGCTCTCTTCTACGGTAAAAAATTTTTCATCTGAAAAAAGAATTTCCCGATATTTTTTTCCCGCGTACCGCTTCAACAAAGCGCGGCATCTCTTCAGTCTCAGGTCCATTAGACGAGCATTCAAACGATGTCCTGTTTTTCTTCGATATGCCCGAAGCCCTAAGTCTTCATTTAACACCCTTTTCACCGTGGTTCTGCTTAACCCCATCTGAAGGGCCAACAGTTTCTGCTTACGTTTGGGATTTCTTTGAATTCGCGCCTTCACAGCTTTTATCACTGCTGGAGTCCTAACAGACCGAGGGCGACCACTTCTTGACCTGTCATCTACACTAGAGTCTTCATTGTATCGTTTGATGGTACGATAAACGAATCTTTTGGTTATATTCAAATTTTTCAGTATGTCAAAAATTTGAATTGGCGTGTAACCGCAACGATGCAACGCAATTACTGCAGCACGGTCTTCTTTAAGCGTCCACTCCATATTTAAAAATGAGTAAAATTCTAAAAAGTATACATTTTTATTTTCATGAACAATTTGAAATTCGAATTCAATAAACTTTTTTGTGGCCAGCATTCTAAAATAAAAGTTTTTACTGTGTGACAATACTTATGACCTGACTGTGTATAATACAAAATAAAAACTAAATAATAAAAACTAACCAGTATTAAATACAATTTTTATGTGACAAATTAGCATAATGCGGTACACGCACGAACTTCAGGTCCATGAGCAACACAGAGACAGATATTAGACAGATAATATACAGACAGATATTTGTTTCGGGTCTGGGTGTTGTGGGACCGTAGTCCTACGTAGTTGTTGCTACCCACGATACAGGTTTTACCTAGTGTGGGGTCAGAACTATGTGTGTGACTGTTGGCTGTATTTATTTTATTTATGTTTGTGAGTGATGATACATGACGATATCTGATATACAACACTCCACCTCGTGTCGGGGGTTATAAAACCCGACAACGCCCGATCTTACCCGATATTATCCGAGCACTCACTTTCTGTCCGTCATTGGCTAGACATCATCAAAGGTTTAAACCGTGGTTGGAATATTTAATTTCAAAGCCCGGGCTATTGCGGTTTGCTCCGTGCGCTGAATTAAAACACTGACTCATATCAATATAGACTGGTCAAAGTTGTGTAACCCGTAAATTCAATATTTCGAGCACGTTATGTGTTTTTTTATAAATACTTGTTTAAAGTTGAATGCAAGTGTACTTGAATAATATTATGTATGTATGTTATCTTTAATTCCGCGTTTCTATTACGCGTGAATCATTAGTGGGTGATTTTAATATAATTTATAACGTATTACACAACTTCGAATGTCATATTGTAAAATTAATTGGCTTGTTTGTGATTGGCATGTCGATCTGGTTTATCTAAGAAATAAAAGTGTACCTGGCTACTTTTTCTTGTATCTTATGACAAGGAGACATACCTTTTATATCGAAAAGATAAAAATGACAGGCACCAGAACTGCACCAAGATAAATGTTACAAATATTTATTAGTTTTTTTTTATAGTATAGTCCGACAAACGAGCCAGTGCGTCACCTGATGTTAAGTGATCTCCACCGCCCATGAACATCCATAATACCGAAAGTATCATGTATGCACTGTCAGCCTTATAGGACAGGAATAGGGATTAGGGAAGGTAAGGGGGAATCTGGGCCTCCGGATATCTCACTTACAATACGAAACGCGACAGTGAACTGTCACTTTACGTTGGTTTTCTGTGAGACAGTGGTACTACCCCGGTCGAGCCGGCCCATTCATGCTATAGACAAATATGTCTACAGCGTGGCTCTACCACTTCAATAATTATATATATAATAATGTTAATGTTGTAATAAAAAGAATATTTAAATAGTTTTGAAATACCTTATAAAGACTGTTGTGATTACCAGTGCATAAAAAATATGGCCATGTAGAATGAATCATGAAGTTAAAATGTGCTTTAACCGTACAAGCTGTTATGTTCTTGTTTAAACGTTATTGTTAAAGTAGGAAACGATGTAGCTCGAACTCAAATGTTAATTTTTTGCCGCCATCTCGAAATAATATGAAAACATTTAGGTAATATGCTCTGTACTACATTTTCCAGCGCCCGCGTTACGTTCTTAACCGGTCTGTTAGGTAATTGCACCAAATATGTCACAAATTCATCAGTATAAATTATCCAAAAATAAATTATGTAATGGTACCTGATTAAATCATTTGGGCCGGCCCTTCGACAGACAGATGACCTGGATTTCAGTGCCGGAAACTTTAAGGACAATGACAGATTATCTAATACAGACAACTTTAATGACATGGATAAATAGTACTTACACTCACTGGAATAGTGGCCACTATAGAAATTAACATAGAAAATAATAAATTAGCCCGGAGTCTGACATTTGTGCCCGATATGGCGATAGGCTCGCCCCCTATCACATTATGGGACCGAAATTCAGCGAATAGTGGGTGTTCTCGTTACACCTCTGCCTACCCCTTCGGGGATTACAGGCGTGAGTGTATGTGTGCGTACTACTACTAATATATACTTAATATTGACATGTAGATATACGATATATATAAATAACTCACCTTCGCTTTTACTCCTTTAACTATAATTTGGTATTTTAACCAAGCTTCTGTACGACAAGTCTTAGAAAATAATGTATTATGTTGGTCCTTTCATTTCATTTCTTTATATATATATATATTTCTGTTCTTTTTACGATCAGCATATCGGCACAATGTTCATGGGTAGATGTTTTCATACGCGTTTGTGAGCTAGCACGTATTACTGGTAAGAGCTTGTATTGTGTCTTATTTTAATTTTGTTGTTTATAATTTTTACTTTCCTTGCCACGTTTTTTTTTTAATGCCACGTTAGCGCGATGATGACATTTCAATATTTGTATGTCAATTTAGGTTAGATTAATATGAATTATGAATGCCACGTCACATTGTCAGTGCTGCCAGACCAAAAATTTTTGAATCGCGTGATGTCACCGAACGGCCCATCGGAAGACCAGCACTGGTATTTAAACCAGTACACGCTGAGACTGTGGCCGTATTTGTTATGAGCACAAAATTTATATCATTTTAAACTTATTTTGTATAAACACAAGGTATTTATTTATTTTTTTCCCCTGTGTTTTTACATGTTTAGTATAATTATCGTTTTATTATAATTTCTTTTAGTTTGTACCTGTGTAAATGCTTGTAACAAATAAAATATTTCTTTCTTTCTTTCTTTCTAATAAAGTTTTAACGGTAAGCAGCGGCTTCTCTGTACCCTGGCATTGCAGAAGTCTATGGGCGGCGGTGACTACTTACCATCAGGTGGCCCGTCTGCTCGTCTGCCTATTGAGGCACTAAAAAAAAAGTTGCAGCTGATTAAGTTACCTGCCTTAGTCTTCGTTTCTAGATAATATAATTTTTGCGCCGATGTAATTATTTATTACAAAATTGTATTCACACATTTTCCTGTTGAAGAAAAATTGTATACTCAAATTATGAAATTTTCTACTTATCACATTTGCAATAAGGGTTCTGTTCAAGTGAGAGTGCAAACGTCACGGATCGAGGTCGCGACCTTGTGTCAGCAGTGTTTCGAACGAATCCGGTGCAGTTTTGTACTATTTTTCCTAAGATATTAATCTTTTGATACGCTTTTTATTAGATTGGTTTGCAAGTTTACATTTGTCATTGTTCCGTCTATTTTCCAACTTAAATGAGGTTGGAGTTTTATTTAGATTTAATTTGCATAGTCTTTAATTAAAAACGCGGGAAAAATTTATTTATTTTCCACTCTTACATCTACTAATACAAATATTTTTAAAACTAGAGTTAGATTATATATATTCTGATTAGTCCTACTATTTACCGCTGTAATGTGCCACTTTTTGGTTTACCCGCAATTCGACAACATTAGAATATCTAGTGACAATATTTTAACCATAAATACCTTCTTTACAAAATATTATTTCTGGAATTCATTAGCCAACTTTTTACTTTTTTTATAAACCGCCAAATCAGCCAGACTGAAATTACCTTTGCATCTGTCAAAATAGCCTTTAAATTAAAAAATAAATTACAATTACAGCTGATAGGGTGCACCTGCTCGAAATTTCTAGAATATACGTGTCTTAATTTGACCGCGCGCATTGTTATGTCGATAATTGTTTAAAAACTCCGTTTTACGCACGATCTCACTTTACACACTTGCGATAAAGCGCTCGGGTTCTGTTATCCAATTAATGGTTGGGTAATATTTTGACCGCTAGTTATTTTCGACCTTATGACAATGAAGTAAGGTTTCATTTTATTAAAGTTGTAAGTTGCTATTGGATTTTGCAGATTGACCACGTGTCTCCTGTTGTGTCGGTAAAATGAATTTTATGTTAAGTCATTAAGGTTTCATTTGCATTTACTGAATGTAGTCGTTAAATAAGATTTTGGGTGACCATTTATGACCATAAGGAACACAACCATATTGTGATAAATAGAATGTGTTGCAGATTTGGTCTAATGAAAGTTCCACGTATAGAGTTAGCGATTAGTAATTTAATCATAAAGGAAAAATTTAAATAATGTTTTTTCGTGGTATTTTTTAGTGCAATCTTAAAATTGTATTGTTACTTTTAAAACGCTTGATAAAGTATCAACCGATTATCTTTAAATGTACCGTACTTTAAAAATAGCTCGTTAGCATTTATCCATTGGTTTCAGGGATCACAAAACTTGTGATTCCATACAAAATTCAAGTTCAATTTCTCTAATAGAATGACGTTCGCGGCATTTTAAACTATTATTATTGTTATGTATACCTACTCTATATGGACAGCCTCCGTGGCGCAGCGGGCAAGCAGCCGGCTGTGAAATGAGAAGTCGTGGGTTCGATTCCCGCACCCAGACAAATGTTTGTATGACAGGCAGATTTTTTTCGGGTCTGTGTGTTGTGGGACCGTAGTCCCTCGTAGTTCTTGATACCCGCGATACAGGTTTAACCTAGTGTGAGGTCATAACTATGTGTATTTATTTATACCACCTTCGTGGAACAACCTGTATATGTACTTGAATACACTCAAAATTTGCTGACACAAAGCTCCCTTCTATATATTTATTGTTATACATACAATTTTATTTATCCAATAATTAAAAACTTAATAATTGTTATCTACTTTGGAATATGATTAATGTCTGAAATATAAAATGCGACGTAGTAATGGAACGCGGGCAAATTTATCTTTGATCAGCTTGCGTTAAAGAAATAATGACTCATAAACTATAATTAAGAAGACATGTTGATCTTAAGTGGATTACTCAGTATTTACGTGAATTTATAGTCAATTTTTTTTAAATAGTTCGTATACCAAATAGCATAATTTTTAACAGCACATTTATACGAAGATCTATTAAATAAAGAAATAACAATATATCCTAGTTGATCGCTATATCTAGGATTGCCAACATTTTTTCAGCTAAATATAGAATATATGAATTTAAAAAATACAGTGTTTCATGGTTCAGAGTAAAAAAATTGAATGTATTCTGTTACTTATTTATAACTGGATATAGTATGTTTTTTTACACTTCCTGTTTCAATGTATAAGTTTTACCAGTCAGTTGTGTTTAAATTTTACAAACTGAATCTTTCAGATATTTATTTGTTGAATTTTTAATTCATTGTATTGCTTAAAATGGTAATAAAAACTTAGAATATAACTTTAAGAAACTTTAGTTGTATATGAGTTTACGACAATTATTATCTCATGCCACATGTTGGCAACATTGGACACCCGAGTCGATATATCGTCGGCTTAATTATAAAAATTCTAACTCCAAAAATTATATACTGGTTTTTAATGTCATCAGAGCACATTTCTTCAACTATTGGAATAGAATAAAAATACGTAATATCCATTTTCTAGTAGAATATCTAAAAATAAACAATCAGTTTATTATGTTTACGCGAATAACATAGAAATTAATCTAATTTTACGGATTCTATCGCGTGTCATTAAACTTTTTTAATCCAAACGTTTCGAAAGCTTACAGCCTTCATGGTCACGGGGCGGACTCAAAATAAACAAACAGTTTATTCTCTCATTTGTAATTTTTTTTGAAAAGGGGTTGCGAATTTTTATAATAGGTCAACGATATAATACTTCTTGACCGATAAGCAGCGGGATAAAAGGAAGGCTGATTTGCTACCAATTAACATTTTTATCTAGAATATAGTATTGACTGATTAGTTGAGAAGGGCAGCCTAGTTTTTTATAAGGTCCTAAGGTAATTTAGGTCCTAAATTTTTTTACGTGATGCAAAAAAGATTGGCTTATGTTTTTACGACTACCATTCTACCTGATTAGATCTTTGCCCTACCTGTTGCTGATAAACGGTCCCCGAAAATCCGTAAAGGGTACGAGAGAGGATTTAGTAGCCGTAGAAAACTGCCTCTACCGAGTTGTTTAAATAGTTTTAATATGTTCAATATATTGAACATTATCATTCCTTCTATCCAATGATGTCCAAATCCATTTTGGGATTACGTCCAGCTTATAATAATATCAGTCGTGTAATAAACATCGTCCCACCGCTAGGCAGGGGCCTTCTTTACTGATGAGAGGAATTAGGCCTTAGTCCACCAGACTGGCCTATTGCGGGTTGGCAGATTTCACACACCTGTGAAGTTCTTATGAGAAGTCTCAAGTATTCTTCACGACGTTATTCTTCACCGTGAAAGCAAACTATAATTGACAATTAATATGAACGTAACTATATAAAAGTAGGAGATGCCATTTTGGCTGATTTCGAACCTACGACTTTCGTCTCGGCAGTCCGTTCCACTCCCAATGAGGGTATAACTATTTTTCAAATCCAGTCTAACAATATAGTCAACGCAGCCTACCCACAGACTTTGATGATCGACATGCCGGTGTAAACTAGGGTAGTTGACTCGATTTTTTTTATTAATTTAATCAACAAGTTACATATTACCTAAAACCTATTATCGAAAGAATTTTATGAATCCGAACAAAAATAAGTAAATTAGACACCAAATAACAGTTGTCAAATAACAGTACAAGGATGCATATCTGATACCGTGACGTCACGGTACTATGAATCGCCTGTACTATACCGTTGTGCGAGGGAGATAGCGATATGTTCCCAATACGCCATCGTTTTCGCTTATGCCTGTGAGTATTTGCTCATACCTATTACCTATACCATTTATATTTAAAATAAATAATGTGACTTCCATTTTCAAGCAATTTTGATTCTGTTTACACAAAAGGGTTTTGCGTATTATATTCGGTTACATATCGAATAATGTACAGAATTAAACATAGGAAACTACCCTATTGTGACAGTTGACGTGAAGTTTGAAGTGGCATTACATGATAGAAGGCCGATGTCCACATCAATCGATAAGCACTATCAGTGTTATCGATTCTCCGCGCTAGGTTCAACACTTTAGTTTTTAGCACATTGAGTACAACTATTGAGGCATGTTCTTTTATATTTGTTTCGGGTCTGGGTGTTGTGGGACTGTAGATCCTCGTAGTTCTTGATACGTTTGACCTAGGATCAGGACTGTTAGATGTATTTATTTATTTAGAATGTATGATGTATTAAGCGGTCAACAGTCCTATACAGTCGAGTTTGAAAGCCTCCGTGACGCAGTGGGCGAATAGCCTCCGAACCAGGGTTCGAATCTCGCACCGAGACAATGTGCAATAAAAAAAAAAAAAAACGTAAACTTTATAATGTTATGCCCCTTGTATGAAACACTATTATTTTAATCCATGGAAAATGTTGTGGATTGTATATTAGCCTATACTTTGTAATTATTCTGTGTTGTAATTTTGTAATGTACAATTGTTTGTTTTTCCTCAATAAATAAAAAAAAAACTTTCTTTCGGATCTGGATAATGAGTCTCTTACTTTCCTGATAATGTAGGTGTATCTTATTGTGGGATCTGGACTTTGTGTGTGACTCTGGCTGTTTTATGTTTATAACTTATACCTTAAACTTAAAAAATGACGGATTTTCATATTAACTTTTATCCCCTATTTTACCCCCTTAGGGGTGGAAATTCCAAAAACCCTTCCTTAGTGGATGTCTACGTCATAAAAGGTACCTACTGTAAAAATTTGAAGTCTCTAACCCCAGCCGTTTAGGCTGTGCGTTGATCGATCAGTCAGTCAGTTTCTTCTTTTATATATTTCTGATTTGGCGATAAGGAATCTATGTAACCTATGTCCTTTCGTAAGTGGCAAATGGTAGGAGAACCCTGACCCGACTGCAATACCGCAAGCCAGTGTATAAATATGATTTGTGTGTATATTATACTAAAACTTCATGAATTTGGAAAGGAATTCTACCTAACCCCTAAGCGTTACACACGTGAACGTATGAATGTATTGTTGCATATGGTACAGCCTTAATTATAAACCCTCGCTCACAACAACCAACTATATCAAATAAACAGGTTTTACGTTACTAACTACATTACACGTCTTTGTTACGGCGACATTACGGTATGCTCCGCTGAATATGACATTGTAATGAATATCTGTTTAATTTAGACAAAAAATTCAACATTTAGTTCAGATTTATTACTGTTGACTATAATATAAATTGAGAACAGTTATTCAGTTATACTAAAAATGTCTAAGAAATAAATAACACCCAACAGTCGCATAAGTAGTTCTGACCAACACTAAGATTCCCACTACACAAGTCTTGTGTAGTGGGAATCAAGAACTACGAGGGACTACGGTCCCACAACACCCAGACACGAAACAAATATTTGTTTGTCACACAAAGATTTACTGCCTCGGTGGCGCAATTGTAAAAAAAAATGTAATTAGGTACGCATGCGTTACGACTGCTGTGCTGAGGTCTCGGGTTCGATCCCCGGGTCGGGTAAAGTGATATTGGGTTTTTCTATCTAGAAATTCTCAGTATTAGCCCGGAGTCTGGAATCTGTGCCAGGTATGGCGATAGGCTCGCCCTCTATCATATCATGGAACCGAAATTCGGCGAAAAGTACTGGTTACGCCTCTGCCTACCCCTTCGGGGAACTACTAAGATTTATTTCGTGAGGAAATCGATCCTACAGCCTCTCGTTTCCCAGCCGACTATTCGCCCGCTGTATCACGGAGGTTGTCAAATATTTTTAAGATTAAAACTTATTGAAAATCTTTAAAAATATAAGATTTTCAATTTGCGTCTATTTTTTATTTGCTGTTTTATAGTAAAAAATATTCACAAATACGCACCTACAGATGAGAAAGCAATCACCTGGATATGATTTGAAATAGTGGCAGATCGCGTGGGCGAGATAGGAATTCTTATGTAGATCAATACATCTGCATGAGAAAACGAATTCCGCGGTACAACTTAAAACGTTTGCTGATTACGCTGGTATAAATGTATGTTTGAATCTTTTAAGTTCTGTTGAGTGATCGGAATGAGGCAGTATGACAACTGGGATGGACAGATGTTGGTTTGAAACCCGAATAGGCTCCTAAGCTTGCTAAGGATATATAACAGGGGCGGCCAACTTGCGGCTCGTGAGCCACATGCGGGCTCTTTGACGGATTATTTGTGGCGATAAATATACCTGAGTTTCCTTTTCATTTGTGCTATTATATTTTAAAAAAATATTATCGTTCCGTATGTATTTCAAAATGTCTTTTAAATCACTGACAAGTGACAACAAATATGAAAGACTTAAATGTAATTTCTGTAAAAAAGATTTTTTTAATATCTTTTTGCAAACCTTTTAAATACGTATTTAATTGCGGCTCGCGATTTACAAATTTTGAAGAATGGCTCGAATAGTCGAGCCAAGCTTCTTTATAGAAAGAAGCTTGGCCACACCTGATATGTAATGTGAAAATGATATTAAGGATACACTTTGTTTACGAACTATTTAACTGACTGAATTAACTTTAAAACGGCCAGGTATGAGTGATATACGACAAGATTAGATAAACAGAAAATATTTCTCTATTTATCTTTATCGAGTTTTATGGCGTCACTGTCTTACAATGACTAACACGTGGGTATCTTTACAAGTTTTTCAATTTCACTTCCCCGTCCCCTTTTCCCCCTTTGAAATAGAAATTTAGTGGCACACGCAAGTGTTTCGCGTTCCGGGATCAGCCAGTATATATCCGGTTTTTGTCGGGTCGTTTGACCGTTCTGCGGCCTTCTGAGTACTCTGATACTAGAACCTCGACCGCTTCTTTACCTTCTTGCCCACGGCGTAGTGTGAAGAAGCAGACAGGCATGATGAGTAGCGGGGGATAAATTATCTCTTGCTACTCGATACTCTAATTGGACGGCAATGGCCTACCATCAGGTGCAGTGTGGTCAGTTTGCAGATCCAGGATAAAAAAAAATGAAAGCGTAACACAATCGTGTTGAAGAGCATTAGTACCAAGTTGGAATGTAAAAAAAAACAGAAAAAATAATATTTTCTCTTTAAATGTTCCGGGTGATACGTCCAACGATGCCTAATGATGTGAACCTTAAGGATGGAACAACAAAAAAAAAATTAAGTGGTTGTCTATGTCATTATATGAATACGTACAGTTCGAAATTCTGGTCCACGTTATTATTTTTTTTTTATAAAATTCTATTATATATTTATATTATTGTATTAGTATATTATTGTATTATTATATATTTATGTTATTATTATTTATTGTATTAGTCAATTATGAAGATATTTTATATACAAAATGTTTTTTTTTACATACACTGATGACAGATTAACTCAGTTTGAGTGTTGCAATTCTTAATCTTTACTAAGCGATGAGTTAATGATCAATTATAGATTCTCAGTGCAACAGTAAGGCTGACTTGCACAACACAGTCTTCTGTATGTATAATGTAGAGCGATCGCATTATTAATCACAAGTTCCAATACAATGTTCTATTTGTTTGGAATACACGTTGCCATAGACACGGGCCATTTTATATGATTTATTTAATTCGTAAAATATACCTAGTTACAGAGTACCAATATACAATTTCTGTCTGATATACACGTGACTGAAGAACGTGAATTTAAGAAGATAACCAAAGAAAAGTAGACTATGTGATACTGCAAGAAAGTCAATAATATCAGAGGCCGTGTAGTCACATTGCCGTTGTAAGATTTCAAAAAACGAAACATGAATACGTAATGTTCCATTTTTAAATTGCAATTTAGTCGTTTATTTATTGTCCACTGCACTGAGTTAGTACTGGACTAACAAGAAATTAACCCCTTAGTAAATATTTAAATTCCAACACTCGCATTTAATCCTTTAGGGTCAGTTTTTACTAATTTTGTGAATTTCATAGTAAGTAATAATCGCATTGAGGCAACATATAAGTCCATCCTTAAATATGTTGTAGGTGAAGTTAGAATCCATTGTCTGAAAGTGACGATTACTTAAAAGATTTAACGACAATAAACTGATTACATACATACATATACACTCACGCCTGTAATCCCCGAAGGGGTAGGCAGAGGTGTAACAAGTACACCCACTTTTCGCCGAATTTCGGTCCCATAATGTGATAGGGGGCGAGCCTATCGCCATACCGGGCACAGATTCCAGACTCCGGGCTAATACTGAATAATTTCTAGATAGAAAAACCAAATATCACTTTACCCGACCCGGGGATCGAACCCGAAACCTCATCACAGCAGTCGTAACGCATGGGCAATTACAACTGCGCCACCGAGGCAGTCTATATTATTATTATATAATATTAGGTGTGTATTAAACATTGTCTCACTACTGGGCACGGGCTACTACTGAGAGGGGTTAGGCTTTAGTCGTAACTAATTATATTACTTAGGCCTAATTTCAGGATGCTAAGTGCGACAGTATGTAATGTCAACTACTCTATATGTGACATCATTGTCCTCCGTGGCGCAGCGGGCGAGTAGCAGCCCGTGTATAAGAGGCCGTGGGTTCGATTCCCACACCAAGACAAATGTTTGTGTGACAATTGTTTCATTTCTGGGTGTTGTGGGACCGTAATTCTTGATACTTACGATACAGGTCTAGTGTGGTGTATTTATCTACATATAGACGAATCTTAAAGGCAAGTATGAAACGTTGTAAATACATTACATAATAGGTAAATCACGTAAATACGCAGCGCAACTGCCATGTTTCGACTATTGTTAATCAGGAAAGGCTAGCGTTTGCGTGCCACGCTCGCAATTCATACTTCGAGATGTATACAGAAATACAGTAAGCAATGATCAAAAAATCAATGATTAATACTGTGTAATGTAATGACTGTAAATGTAAATGAATGTAAATGACTTTTAGAGACAATAACCTATGAGTTTGTTCAGTAGTTATTCATTTATTAGTCAGACATAAATTGTGGTTACATCTAGTTTAAAAAATTAAGTACATATATATAAGGTTATAATCATATGTACGATTATCTTATGTTATTTCATTTTATTTGATAAATTTTGTTTTTTTTGTATGTTTAGTATTGTTTTAAATTGTAAATAAAATAAAACGAAGTGTAAACAAAATCTGTTAGTTCTTGATATCTTTCTTTATGATTTATTATAACGATTTTTTAGAAATGTATGTATGATTTATGTTTTTATTGTGTACATCAGCCAAGTATGTCGGTTGTAGGAGTTTTTTTTAATTTGTACATGATTTCCAATAATCCTGACTCTTCATAGACTATCCAGCCAATTTTCCAACAGATAAAAATATATTTTTCGATTTGATAAACATTAAAAATATAGATATAACTTTTATATTTATGAATTAGGTTTATATTCGCTATAACAGCATACTGTTCACTAACATACGGCCGCCGAATTTAACTGTCGTTTTCACCGCGTTCCCTAGTTGGTCGGGGGCCGTGAAATCTATCGGTCTGCGCATTATTGCTATTGTGTTCATGTTGATAGTTACGTTTATCGAAAAACGAGTATTTAATACTACAGTACTCGACAGCCTCCGTGGCGCAGCGGGCGAGTGGCCGGCTGTGGAAGGAGAGGCCGTGGGTTCGATTCCCACACCGAGACAAATGTTTGTGTGACACAGATATTTGTTTCAGGTCTGGGCGTTGTGGGACCGTAGTCCCTCGTAGTTGTTGACACCCATGATACAGGTTTTACCTAGTGTGGGGTCAGAATTATGTGATGTGACTGTGTAGTTACAGCGAAGCTAATCTGTATATATAAAAGAAGAAACTGACTGACTGACTGACTGACTGATCGATCAACGCACAGCCTAAACGGCTGGGGTTAGAGACTTGAAATTTTGACAGTAGGTACCTTTTATCACGTAGGCATCCACTAAGGAAGGGTTTTTGGAAATACCACCCCTAAGGGGGTAAAATAGGGGATGAAAGTTTGTATGAAAATCCGTCATTTTTGAAGTTAAATTTATGAAAATTGGTATTTTGTATTGTATACTTTTTCTCCCAAACATGACCTCCACGCGGGCGGAGCCGCGAGCAACAGCTAGTTTAAACTATAATTGAAGGAAGTTAAGGTCATAGCATGACAATTTTAGTGTGTCCAAATAAAAGTATGAGAGCCTGTACACTGGTGACTATAATACCAACCCTGTTTTAAACATTTTCCCATTGCTGGGCACGGGTCTCTACTAATGAGAAGGGTTAAGCCTTAGTCCACCACGCTGGCCTAATGTGACGTAGACGTTACTTACCTTCGAAATTCTTATGAAAATTCTCGAGTATTCAGGTCTCCTCACGATGTTTTCCATCACCGTTAAAGCAAGCGATAATTAATAAGACAAAGAATACACAAATAGGTACCCAAACGGTAGGCAGCGGCTTTGCTGTGCCCTGGTATTGCACAAGTCTATGGGCGGCGGTGACTACTTACTATCAGGTGGCCCGTCTGCTCGTCTGTCTATCAAGGAACTAAAAAAAAAGACAATTGTATGCCATTTGGTCTGGTTTCGAACCTACGACTTTCGTCTCGGCTTGTACCACTTGCAACTAAGCCACCGCTGCTTTTTTAATCTATCTGAACAGGCGTATTAAATTGTATTTTTTTCTGAAATCGTTTATAGACATTATATTGACCTTGAATTGATTTCCCATTATGGTCTATTCAATACCGTGTTTAGAAAGGTACAGTTGAAGGGCAGAATGAATCGATACTTTATAAACGATAGCTAATAACTTATTTATCTAATCGATTATTGTGAGTCATTCATATAGGTTATGCTTTTAGTATGTTTCTGTTGCATATACAGGTTGTTGCAAAAGGGGGGGTACTAATAAAAGCACCATGTATAGAGTTGATGATTAGTAACATGTCGATAAAGTTGAAATCCCCGTAAACCTCATCTTATCCGAGTAATTTCAAATTGAATTTGTAATTAGGGTTGTGTCGGTTTTATTTTTTAGCATTTTCTCTACTCTGGTAACCCTATTGCACGTGAGAACATGATTTTAAACAACTGTCATTGTATACAATACGATTGTGCCGTTAGAACGTGTGACATTTGTGTGACCTTTTGTCCTCTGATGGTGAACTATGCATGACCGTGATGAATCGAACACTGGCTTTAGTCAACAGTTACAGGTCACTGGTGTTAAGCCAATGCATATGTCTATATAAGCGTTTCATATAACCCCTCCAGGACAATATGAATCATGGTAGTAAATGAAAATCATATTAAAAGGTGTCAGCGTAAAAGTGCATGACTTTACATGTAGATAAGGTTGAATTTGGCGTAGTCGGAAGTTTGAAGTAGCGGAGATTAAAACCCCTAATGTTACTTGGGCCAAAAACTGATTACTAAATTTTTTGCAACTATTTTTTAGGAACATCCGGAGTAAAAATGATGTCCAAAAAACGCATTTTAAATAGACACGCTTTTACGCCTATAATCCCCAAAGAGGTAGGCACAGGTGCAACCAATACATACACATTGCGACGAGACCACCTTTTAGCGTTGAGTTATAAAAAACACTGCTATATTGTAACTGTAAATATATTTTAGAAATTTTAAATCTGGTCATGTTAATAAGTCTGTTGAAAATATTTAAAATGTTCAAATAATACTAAAATTATTCCACATTATTTCATCTTAATGCAAAACAGAATTCTCAATTCAAAATAATGTAGGGCAAAATAAGGGATGTACAAAAAGCGTAGGTGGCATGTGACGGAAACAGCTGCGCTCGTGTGCACCCGACCGATCCGCGCATCTGATGTGCACGGTGCATTACCGTACGGCAGTAGGGTTGCCACAACGTATGACGTATATTAGTTAATTAGGAGGTCTTGAGTCTCTTGGCTGGAATTTGTCATTTCTGAATTTTTTAATTTCTATAAATATTAGGAAAGTAAGGTATTTAACGTAGAATATGGTTTAATTAGAAAATATTTTGTATACTTTTTAAGTAAAATGTAGAGAACTAGCCTTAAACATAACACCTATTGTACATTTACCTACATTATACAAATAAATGATTTGATTTGATTTGATTTATCTTACAATTGTGACGGTTATTTTTTGTTATCCTAGCAGAGCAAAGTAACCACACTGCACCTAAGGGGGCGTCCAATATTGAGTGCAGCTATTTTCGACCCCTATTTCTCCTTGATTAGATGTTGTGAGTTTTGCTCAACCCTCAAGACAACTATATTGTAAACTAGGGTGATGCGATGAGCGACGTGGTATGAGGCTAAAGCAGGGTGCAGGTCGAATGATACGCAGCATCAGGAGATATTTTTTATTTCCAGATACACAACCAAAAAAAAATCCCCAAATTGCTGTGCACGCTATTTTATGCGATTTTTCAACTCAGTATTACCACATAAAATGAACACTACTCGACATTTAATCGTTATCTTTAAGCAACATTCTTATAATATATTTTTAATTACTAATCTTATTTTAAATTTAAATTAAGATGGTGTATACTCCTTGGTGGGCGATCTTCGAGTTTGTAACAATATGTCACAAACAATAATAACTTTTCATTTAACACAAACAATCGTAACAAGAGTAGAAATAAATAAAATTTGCAAGGGTTTCATAAAAAACTCAAAATATTATAAACGCTACATATCATTTCTTAGTTTCTGGCCTAAACTTTGCAAAAACACAAACAAAAATGATCCTCAATGTAATTTTAATAAAGTTAATACTTCACCTTCCGAAAGTTTCGTCACGTTTAGACATTGACTGTTGACAATCTGTCGCAAGTTCTCGCTTCAGTGGCTATGATGCAAAACTGTTTGATCTAATTATGCTTACAGATTTTGCTAAGTATTTTGTGGAAGAGCACGCGTCACTTCACGAGACTGTAATAATTTCAGTTTTTTAGCATCCTAGCACATTCTATTTTGTTAAGTTTTTTTATGCTTGAATAGGCATAGACGAGCAAACGGGCCACCTGATGGTAAGTAGTCACCGCCGCCCATAGACTTCTGCAATACCAGGGCACAACAGAGCCGCTGTCTAATATCCTAATAATATATAGGTATCTTCCAAATTAAACAACATGTTAAGTTTACTCTTTGTAATTTCATAATAATGTATTTTCCCTCCATCTTTACAATCATAAGCTCCCGCACATCATGTCAGATTTTTTTTCCTATTTCGCAAGGCAAAGGACACAGCTATACAGCCTAGTATTTGATGATACTCACTAAACTCTGTTTTTCTCATGTAATTATATTTTTAAATTTAATAAAGAAACATGCTAAAGGTTTTAAAACATTACACTTAATACAAAATACAAGGCTTTACCACTTAAGACTGTACCCCAGGCCAATGACCTGGCTATTTAAATGCTGACCGCCCCACATCAACAAAGGCTAAAACAAACAAAAATGGATGTAGATTTTTTATCGATTTTTAGTATCTTATTTTTTTAAAGAAAATTTTAAACTGTCGCTACTGTTTTTTTGTTAGGATATCATAACACTTATTTTATTAAACGATACACGTGAATAGACATCATAGTTTTTAGAGAATTTGCATATCGATATCATTAAAAATCGATACCATCTAAACTTTTTTAAAATGTTGTTCATTATTTTAATTTTAAGAACTCATAAAGAAATTTTATTGCGTCAAAATTTTGTAATAAAGCCATTAGCATATAGTTTATATATATTACTAGCTTTTGCTCGCGGCTCCGCCCGCGTGGAGGTTGCTTTCGGGAGCAGAAGTAATAATCCAAGGAGTTGTCTGCTGCACTGAGGCACCTATAGCATTCGTCTTGACTCTCAGGTGTTGTGCTTGAAGCTTGAGATTACATTTAAAGAATACCTCATAAGTTAACCACTCACTTCGCCCCTTTTAGGGATGATTTGTTAAAAACGTTAATATACGTAATTCTTAATTTCTTACCAAAAGCCTAAATATGAATTTTCAGATCCCTAAGTTAAGGTATTACGGATTGCCCATACAAACTTTCAACCCTTATTTCACCCTCTTAAAGATTTTTTTTTGAGACAAAAGATAACCTATGTCGTTCCCCAGGATACAATCTATCCCTTTGCTGAATTTCATTAGGATTCGTTCACCCCTTTATTCATGGTAAAGGTAACATACAGAACAAATTCGATAACCATTAAAAAGTTTATAGTGAGCCAACCGAAAAAGATAGACATATGCTATCATGAACTTTTTTTTAGCGCTTTTTAAGAAGAACAATTCCGTCATACATGATTATTACGTAACTTTAACCGTTTACGCAGCGCACGCAACGGAAGCTCTCAAAAGGAATAGATTTTCCCCGTTTTTGCAACATTTTTCATTGCTGCTCCGCTCCTATTGGTTATAGCGTGATGTTATATAGCCTATATCGGTCCCCGGTAAATGGGCTATCCAATACTAAAAGAATTTTTCAATTCGAACCAGTAGTTCCTGAGATTAGCGCGTTCAAATAAACAAACAAACAAACAAACTCTTCAGCTTTATATATAAGTATAGATTTAGCGTATAGTTTTAGGTAGCGAATGGATCAGCAGAGTTCTCAGGAATTTCATGTAACGTGACGTTTCATGGCGTAATTTTCAGAATGGCGAACGGCGTGGCATAAAGAAAGAAAATCATTTATAAGACCATCGTAGTATCGAGTAAAAATAGAAAATCGCCTGCATTTTAAAAAAAATTATACCATTAACACGGTGTCATAACCGAACTACGCTACCCAACTATTAGCCCAACGATTTCATACATAATTTTGTATGAACATCAATAAATCATGATTTCTAAACGTTAATTCAGATATTTAGATATTCAAGGATTGTATCGATTGCCAGCAATCATTAACGCATTACGTTCGTTCGATAACGTATACACATCCTGCCGATCTGCTTGATTTGAGTTTATTTCGGACAAGGTTTGCTGTTCGACACGCGATTGAGAATTATGTACTTAAGTAATCGATTAACCGGCTATAAATGTTGACCGTCTCTTTGTCATGCGTTGGTTGTAAACATCACTAATCAGTTTTCTTTTGGCGACAAAAAATTAAAAATATATTTCTAAGCGACTTAAGCATAATTATTTGAGACATTAGTATTGATTACACCTGTCAATCACTTTTGAGCATACTGAACGACGTATGCTTTATTGTCCTGAACGCAGACTAGAAAAAAAAGAAGAATATTACCACACATAGACAACATAATCAAGAAAACAAAAATATTCAGCTGCTCAGAAATATAAGTATACTCTCTAGAAATATAAGAGCTCTTTTTTATTGTTTTTTTTTCTAACTGTATAGACTGAATTGTTCGTTGGATATTTTTTTAATTAGAAGTCGATTTTTTTTTCAATCCATGTCGTTGCTGTGACGTTTAGGTGTCTCGGCCTAATCCTGTCCTGGAGCGTGGACTACACATCGCTGATTTATAGTCATCACCTTTAGTGCAGCCAGCCAATACCTAAGTTACAGTAACTAAACCGTGAGTTTATATCAAAAAGTTACGATAGGTAAACGAAGTCGCGAGCGTTGAAACGTGTTTTTTATGTTTCGTTCAGTACCGCATTTAGTTTCTCACGTAACCGCGGTCTAGTGTCAGTTGGCCGCAAAACGGCCAAACATCGTACCCCAACTCTAGATCCCCGATAAAAACCGGATGTACCTACACTGACTGATCCCGCAACGCGACACACTTGCGTGTGTCGCTATGGCGGATTTTACACCCTGTGTACGGTGATCGCTATCCGGGCGGATATGAATATCTACCACCTGCAAAGAATATCTCAGAATGCGATG
This sequence comes from Laothoe populi, assembly GCA_905220505.1. Classification (NCBI taxonomy): domain Eukaryota; kingdom Metazoa; phylum Arthropoda; class Insecta; order Lepidoptera; family Sphingidae; genus Laothoe; species Laothoe populi. The sequence continues at coordinate 15,682,381 of HG992167.1, read as the reverse complement.
TTTAAGAGTCTAACAATGCCCGTATGTGGCCGAAAAACCCGACCAGTGAGTAAACGAGAGAATATTGGATAATTCGCAGATTGTAACCGATATACGTGTAAGGAACCCTAAGCTTCCGTAATTCGATCAAGTATTGGTTGGCTCAAATTCGCGGCTTTGGACTTGACTGTCATAATGCAGCGGAACACGAGTATGGGACATTAGTTCAGATTTAAATAATTTAAATTGCAGACTGTGTGTGTGAAGAATTTGTAGGTATGTGATATCTATAAATCCGCGTTAGGCCAGTGTGGTGGACTAAGACCTAACCCCTCATTGGTGCAAACCGCCCCCATCTACCTGACAGTAAATTAACCGGGTTAGTATTATTATGTTTGTGTGTGTGTTCGGTGGCGCAGTTGTAATTGCGCATGCATTACAACTTCTGTGCTTAGGTCTCTGGTTCGATCCCCGGGTGGGGTAAAGTGATATTGGGTTTTTAAGTGGTATATGATAGGCTCGCCCCCTATCACATTGTGGGACCGAATTAAATTCGGCGAAAAGTGGGTGTACCGGTTGTACCTCTGCCTACGCCTTCGGGGATTACAGGCGTGAGTGTATTTGTATGGAACTAAGTCATAAATAAATCTAGTTTAAGGTCATCCACCTTAGACGCCATTTGTAACGTATTGCGGTAATGCCGTGAGTCAGCTTTAGGTTCCTTTTACTGGTGGTATAATTGGCCTGTGTCCTGGTGTATAATGCATGGCCTTGTGAGAACTTAAGTCAAAAGAAAATGTCAAAGTTATAGTCGTAAAGACGTTAGGGTTGTCGATCTTGATATAAAATAAATGTTACGCAATTTATTGCGATTTTTTTTTTGTCGTTTTCGAAACATCGGGAAAAAAAAGTAAAATTAAGCTGCGATAAAATCCATAAAATTTGTTTTATTTCAAGGTGTAATATTAAGATAATCATGAGAATATTTTTTTTGTTTTATAAACTTTCAACATTTCCTGTTTTATAGTGGATTGATGTTGGATGTATAGCAAATGGTTGTAGAATTTCGCCCAGCAGTGGGACAGCAAAACTAATAAAAATATGATTCTAAAGTGTTTGAGCCACGCTGTAAACAACTATGTCACATATCACAGTTTTTCTCCCTTTCAAAGTAGGAATTATTGACTTTCATACCGTCAGAACTTCACTGACGATATGATAAAAATAATAATAAAAACAGGAATATTCTGTCTTGTTCCGTAATACAACTTAATTAGTAAACATAATTTATAGTATTAGCCATCAAGGATTAAACACAAACTAAACTGAAAACAACTGTACGCACACTGATTAAAACAGAGTTACACTCCCGCTAGTTTCATATAGACTGCCCCCGCGAGCGTTGATGCTTTCCTTTTTATAACAAAGCTTCCCCACCGAGTATCCAATCTACCCACAAATATTTCGTAAGTGACCCCCAATATTTCCATAAACATCTAAAGTACCCTTACAATAGGCAAATAATTGTTATTATAAGGTTACTTTTATGCAAAATTATGTAGACATGGAAAGTTTTATTTCATTACCTGCCTTTCATAGCTTAGCTCTATAGTACCTTAAGGCAATACTAAAATGATGTGCTCACTGATTCATTACTTGTACCACTGGCCAACTTGATTATGAATCATACAAGCTTAACCTTCAAATATGATATCTAGAATATCATGCGTTTATTTCCTGTTGCATACTGTTAAACTTCTTTATAAAAAACAACTGACAACCCTGGCATTTCTAAACCACCACACGTCTTTTATGGGATTATTAATTACTAGTGCTGGACCAGTATTCGAAATTCAAAATGTATTCTATAATTTTGAATATTGAGGATAAAGAATCAAATCAAAGAATACAACCTCTATAATCATTGCATACTTTTTTTTTGTTCTATTACGTCAGCTGCGAGCGTGCACAATTTCGTAAGCGTATGTTATGTTTTCTTCAGTTTGAAGTTAATAAGTTACGGTACCTTCACTTTAGGTACTATTCTCATGTATAACACTTTTCTGCAATACTTTAAATAATAACTCTAACGGTAGGCAGCGGCTTTGCTGTGTCCTAGCATTGCAGAAGTGTGTGTGACTACTTACCATCAGGTGGCCCGTCTGCTCGCCTGCCTATTGAGGCACTAAACTTATGTGACTAGAAAATGCCAAACAGTGTGCAATATTGATTCGCACCACGTAATATTGTCTTGTTGAGTGAAATGGATCGCGCGTTGTTAAGCCACTAGGCACCTGCCCATACCACCTATCGACGATGCTGAGTGAAACAATTCAATAAGTTTTTTCAAAGCAAAAATTCCCATCAATAGGGTAGTTGACTCGATTTTTTTTATTAATTTAATCAACAATTTACATTACCTAAACCTATTATCGAAAGAATTTTATGAATCCGTACTAAAATAAGTAAATTAGACGCCATTCAAATGACAGTAAAAGATTGCATGATATGTACCGTGACGTCACGGTTCTTAGAATGCCCATTACTGTGCCGTTGTGCGAGGGAGATAGCAATATGTTCCCAATACGCAACCATTTTCGCTCTACCTGTGAGTATTTGCTCATACCAATATTTAAAACAAATATTGTGACCTCATTTATCAAGCTATTTTGATTCTGTTTTCGCAAAAGAGTTTCTTTTGCATATAGAATAATGTACAAAATTAAACACAGGAAACTACCCTACTGCCAAATTTAGACCCAGAACATCACTGATTTCTTGCCTAAACTGTCACTAGACATGATGAGACGATCAATACAAGACAAAATGTTGTATAAAGCTAGATCTGGCACAAAGCCTAATATAGGTTCATTGGCACATAAACTGAGTCCAAACGATCATGATTGGACATTTTCCACTACAATAGCGTCGGACATGGCGTTGACCTCGTCTAAAAATTCGGACAAAAAGGCTTCACTATCAGACGATCTACTGGAGGCCCCTTGAGTTGATTTCAATTAACTTTATTCCAATGTGCTTTAATAGCCAATTATCATGGAAGATAACCTTTGCATAGTACCAGCTCTGATTTCACTGTCCCACTGCTGGTCACCTTTTAATTTATTTTGGTAAAATATCGATAAACAACTAGAAAATATCTATATTTCTTAACTAGCTGTTGCTCGCGGCTCCGCCCGCGTGGAGGTCATGTTTGGGAGAAAAAGTATACAATACAAAATACTCATGCGTTTAACTTAAAAAATGACGGATTTTCATACAATCTTTCATCCCCTATTTTACCCCCTTAGAGGCGGAATTTCCAAAAATCCAGAAACATTTATTTTTAACTAAAAGGCTAAATACTAATTTTCATGAATTTAACTTCAAAAATGACGGATTTCCATACAAACTTTCATCCCCTATTTTACCCCCTCAGGGGTGGTATTTCCAAAAACCCTTCCTTAGTGGATGCCTACGTCATAAAAGGTACCTACTGACAAAATTTCAAGTCTCTAACCCCAGCCGTTTAGGCTGTGCGTTGATCGATCAGTCAGTCAGTCAGTCAGTCAGTCAGTTTCTTCTTTTATATATACAGATATCGCTCCCTATCCTCTACGAAGGATCCTTTGCATAACATAATGCTCGAAGCGCGGGAAACTTCGTACTTGTTCAACTCGCTCAACACTCGGTCAAAATACATACTTGACATTGGCTACATGTACAAGAAGTGCGGAGCCATAAATGAAAAAAAAAAACATAATGCTCGACTGCACTAAACTGTGAGGCCAAGTTCATTTTTATCTCTAGAAAGCACGTTACCAGAAAGTCTCTCATAGTTCCGGATACAACCCAAGACTCGTAGTGTGGGGTCAGGAATATTGGGTGTATAAGGAGTTGACAATTAGGATAGACCTTGTTTATGAAATTGGTAAGCTCTGACTTAACAACTAGTGTGACGGCCTCCGTGGCGCAGTTGGCGAGTAGCCGGATGTGAAACGAGAGGTCGTGGGTTCGATTCCCATACTGGGACAAATGATTGTGTGATAGACAGATATTTGTGTCTGGGTGTTGTGACCGAAAGTCTCTCGTAGTCCCTGATACCCACAACACAAGCCTCGTATCCTAGTGTGGGGTCGGGGCTATGTGTGTGACTGTTGGGTGTTATTTATTATTAGTGTACACTAAGGTGTTGCTAATTTAGGATTTTAAACTTAGTAAATATGCAGATTTTTCACGATAGGCACCCGCTTGTCCGTGTCCCTAGCATTCCAATTTCTATCTTATGGATATCGCATCTCATACTCTCTCTCATTTTTACACTAATCGACAGAAAGTTTTTATTTTTTATACACTAAGTAATCGAGTCAAAGTTTCTTAGAACCATGTAATTCTTATGATTTATGTGACTAGGCTTAACAATTTGAATCGGCCGATAATGAGTGGTTAAGACGTTGCCTTTTTATTTATAAAAAATATTTCACCAATAATAATTAAAGTTACCAAATATTGCAGTAAGCATAAATACTTGTAATTATTCTTAACTACACCTATTGCTCTGACTGTTAAACGGAGAATGCATTCAAATTGATTGACACACATCATTTTCGTACATAGCATATCAAATTGTGATTTACCAGCTAAATATAGCCAATAATAATACAAAAGGCGTTAAAAAAGGAAATATTTTTATTTTCGTCTGTGTCGTGAGGTCGAGAGAGCGTAGTTTCAAATAGCTCGGCCGTCATGACGCACTCTTGACCATGAAACAACTTAATATTTTAATTAAATTATTTACTCTTTGTGTTAAAATACATACTGAATACTCTAACGAATATTGGATTCGCCATCGTCATATTCGCGATTACGAATGCTAATATTGGTTTGTAAAGACACGTACAAACCAAAGTTTTCGATTGGCCATGTTTACGGCTGTTTCTTCCCTAATGACGTTGGCGATTTGAGTCGCGCGAAATGTAGCTTTTTGATGAATTTAATTCAGTGAATTCTCAGAGGATCAAGTGGAATAAATGCCGTTCGTCGTGCTAATCGAAAATAAATGGCTATAAACCCAATTGCTACGTAAAAAATATACGTTAAATATGCCTTAGTTACGTAATTTTATGTCTAAATAAAACTTGTATCAGTGATTTCAATGCATTTACCAGAAAAGAAGTAAAAATGCTTAACGCAAATTTTCTGGAAAACTACTGTCTATTAAGTGTATCATATACTAAAAGAAGTGTTATGGGATGAGAAAAAATCGTTCTCACCAAATTTTCAGCGCCAAAAAGTAAAATGTTTTATTATTTTTCGAGCTTCATCACCAAGGAATACTGCAGTGCAATACAAGCAGGTATTCTGTCAAATTTGCTAGATCTATTTGGTTGGTATTGCCAGTGTAAGGTGTACATGGTATTACAAACTCGACCCGCCGGCCGTCCAGATGTTTCCAACCTTACCAAGCGGCTTAACGTTGGGCCGTAAGACCGAAGAGTCCAACAACCGTTCCCCCCGGAGTTAAGCGGTAGTGGTAATTCGTTTCCCCGCGAAAACGAAAAAAAGAGGCCTATATTTATTTTATAATGAGACTTGTCAGTTTGCACTCAATTAGTATGGCAGCTCAGCCGTGCCAGGGGCGTCTCAAACTTCACATTCAATGGGCATATTTCTTGGCCCACTATCGACACAAATGTGGGAAATGTGTATTTTTCCTTTTATTTCCTCATTCGTTGACTTCTGCAATTATCTGGCGCAATCTATTGTGTGCGGCGCCATTTTGCTTATGACGTCTTTACTGACGACACACTTAACAATAACCTCTATTATAGACATTAAATGCTCGGGAGCCATTGATATTCTGTTGTTTTATCCTTTACAATAAAGAGCACATTCTAGAACACCATAATATTCAAATATCATTGTTCTATACTTGATCTTATTTATTTGACACACAATACATTCATAGATGTTTTCGTCCACGCATCTCTGGATTTCGTACGGTGCTGTGGCTAGACTCTTTGAAGTCTAGTTCTTCCCATCTTTTTTTAGGTCTGCCGCAACATCAGGCATTAAATAGTCGTATAGCTTTGTGGTCAATTTCTAGTAAATCAATTTTGATAAATAACGTGTCTATCAATTCGTCTTAAGTATTATACGATGCATAGATGGTTATAGGCTATTTTAGTATAAACTAATCAGGGATCCTGGGAATCTATAAAAATACAAGACATATTTTTATTGTGATATGTTGCGGCCTTCTGAGTATTCTGACACTAGACCTTCGACCGCTTCTTCATCTCCTTGCCCCATAGCGTAGTGTGAATAAGCTACACAGCAGGCCGGCTGATTGTGTACTTGATACTCTAGCTGGACGGAATTGTGCTTACCATCAGGTGCAGTGTGATCACTTTGCCGTGCCAGGATAGAAAAAAGAAAATGTTGATTATATTAGTTTGTCTAATTGTAAATGAATTGACTGCTTTTAATTTTGTACCCAAGTCATTGAACTATCAAAAATATGCAGAGATTTTTACTGTCGGAGAATCGTTAATAATGACTACCTTTTTAACTCCATTCAAACATGATCTTATTGTTATATATCTAAAGTACATAATGGAATGTACATTAATGTGAAAAGGTAATTAATTCTTTGCTGATAGTCTGGCGATAAATGAAATTAAAATGAATGTTATTTGCCGCACGCAATGTCAAATGAGTGGGTTTCGTGTGATTTTTCCGTGGGTAAAATGTACCAAAAACACCTGACAAGGACGTATGAACGAATGCCTTGCAACCAATACTAGTTGTAACTCGATAATGTCGTCATCAAACACTCGTCTAATAAATAATAGGAATACCAACCCTGTATAAAACTTGTCCCACTGCTAGGCACGGGGCTCTTTTAGTAATGAGAGGGGTTAGGCCTTAGTCCACCACGCTAAGTGTATTTATTTAATTAATCGAGCAATTAAGCAGCGATAGCCTAGTTGGTTGCGGTACGGACTGCCAAGACGAAAGTCGTAGGTTCGAAACCCAAGTGGCATATACCTCTGACTTTTCTAAAGTTATGTGTGTATTAAAATGTTAATTATCGCTTGCTTTAACGGTGAAGGAAACCATCGTGAGGAAACCTGCATATCTGAGAATTTTTTCGAAGGTATGAGAAGTCTGCCAACCCGCATTAGGCCAGTGTGGTGGACTAACCCCTCTCATTAGTAGAGGAGGCCCGTGCCCAGCAGTTGGACAATGTTTAATACAGGGCTAGTATTATTAATCGAGCAAATATACAGGCCTTGGAAATATAGATTACCAACTCCTCTCTGTAGGAAAGCCGTAGACGAAATCTATGTATTGATACGTGAGGGGAAATCTTTGTATCCCTATTTAAGCATATTGCGCGCACAAAGGAGTGTGAAATTTGGCATAGTTAAAGCTTATATAGCTGGCCTAATGCGAGTTGGTAGATTTCACATACTTTTGAAATTCTTCTGAAAAATCTCAGGTATGCAGGTTTTTCCTTCACCGTTAAAGCAAGCGATAATATCTTTAACGGTGTATGCTATTTGAATTTCGGGCTGGATCGAACCTACGACTTTCTTCTCGTCTGTATCAACTAGGCTGTCGCAGCTTTATCACTCGTCTAATGCAAAACCATTTTATACCTAGATTAGGTTATTCGATACGACTGTTTTGCGTCATTGGCTCTAGAGATATGTTATAATCATACGTCATTTCACAGCCTTCGTTGCAACAGGCACGTGGCTGCGTTAACGAAAGGCAGCAAACTCAAGCCCTGCATCTAGATAATGTTTGTGTGATCCAGAATAGGACTCAGTTATACCAAAATTGGCGTTTTCAGAGGAATTTCTTCCCGCGAACGCTCCGAATGTGGAATAAGCTCCCTGCCGAGGTTTTCACAGGGGGGTACAGTATGGGGTTTTTCAAGAAGGGAGTAAATAGGTTTTTGAAGAGTCGGCAACGCGCATGTGATGCTCCTGGTGTTGCAAGCGTCCATAGACTACGGTACCCGTAAGTTTGTTTGCCACCATGGTATAAAAAAATGTACCAACCTAAAAATTATTATGAGATAGAGACGCGTACTGGATTGCGGAGCCACAGCTTTGTGGTGTCTACTACCCCGGCCCGAACTAAGAGGTTCGCAAACTCGTACTTTTGCCGCACCATCAAGCTGTGGAACAGTTTGCCAGCTACCGTGTTCCCTCCTTCCTATGATCCTGGGTCCTTTAGGCGTAGTGTGAAGAAGCCACACAGCAGGCCAGCATGATTGTATTGAGTAGCGAGGGATAGATTATCACTCGCTACTTGATACTATAACTGGACGGCACTGCACTTACCATCAGGTGCAGTGTGGTCACTTTGCCGAGCCACGATAAAAAAAAAAGTCATTGACACCAATTGAATCTTATATTACTACTCAGCAAAAACAGCCCAACCTTTATTCACACCTGGCATAGTAAAAGTATTAACCAAGCCACACATCACAAAACATACCAAGGCATTTAATTTCAGCTATTAACAAAATCTTAATAAATACAGAAACAACTTAACCATATATCCAAACTTTGAAGCAAAAGGCACAGACTGGCACCAACAAACATTTTATTCAGATAGTTGGACCATTTTTTTTTATTACATAGTCCGACAAACGAGCATGTGGGTCACCTGATGTTAAGTGATCTCCACCGCCCATGATAGTGGTACTACCCCGGTCGAGCCGGCCCATTCGTGCTGTAGACAAATATGTCTACAGCGTGGCTCTACCACTATAAAATACCATGAGTAACTACAACTCAAACTTTGAACGTCAATGAATGTTTTGCAGTTGGTACATTTCGCATCTACATCTTCTTCTGTATCGGCCCACTGCTAGGTATAGGCCTCTCCTCTTTCACTCCATTCGTTCCGGTCCTGTGCTAACCCCGTCCAGCATGTCCGGCCGCCTTCCTGATGTCATCAGACCATCTGGCTGGTGGTCTGACTCTCTCTCAAATATTTTGATTATATCTGGTTGAACAGCCGTGATATCCTTGTAGAAATACATTTGCTTACCTCGGTAATGACCGTGACGATTTGAAAGATCACCGCGCCATACAAACACCGGTTTAACCGGAGGTTACGGGCGGCTGAGATACAAAGCTTATGTATGTTTTATTGTTTTTTTTTAGGAAAATTGAAAATGTGTTGTTACCCATTTTCTTAGGATGCCATTTTTGGTTATTGATTGAGAAGACTAAGGGAAATTCTATAGAGACATACAGTTTCGTAATGGAGCTATATTTCTATATAGGCATTGGGTTAGTGGATAACGGATGTGTCAGGTATTATTTATAAATTGACGTAATTTTAACGTTTTTGCCGACGAACGATCTTAACAAAGAATTCTGCAATATGGCGCGTGCTGCACTTATATTGACATACATAAATTCACCTACACTCTTATTCAATTCACTGTTCCATTTTAAATTTGCACCTGCAGTGGAGTCATTCTTTCCTTAACTTTCCTTCAATCAAAATCATTTATTCATACATTTAAAACAATTCATATTCCAAACACAGTTCATGGCTTTTTATTATCAAAACAGATCTTACTGGCATTTCATAACATTACTCAATTGTTTTGTGCATGAAACCACAGACTATGTAATTATATCAATTTCCCACCACAGTTCAATAATATTTGTGTTTTCAATGTAAATGATGAGGAGCGACGAAAGCGAGGTTCATAACATAGGCCTATAAATTAATGAAAATATATCGTCATCCTTAGAAGATCACGGAAGCGTAATATGAATGGTAACAAGAAAGAGAAGATTTGCCCTCAGTAGCTCAACAATAAGTTTTATGACGAAACATAGAACGCCTCTAGCGGTTACCTGAGAAACTTAATTTTATAAGAATGAAATATTTCATACATAAATCGCTAAACCGCTAGTCACTTATCGTTATCCTTCATATCCGCCCGGATAACGACCACCGTACATAGGGTGTGCGCCATAGTGGCACACGCAAGTGCGTCGCGTTCCGGGATCAGCCAGTGTACATTCGGTTTTTGTCGGGGTCTAGAGTTGTTCTACGATGTTCTAAGTACTCTGACACTAGACCCTCGACCGCTTCTTCACCATGACATTCTTCTTCATCTTGTCTATGGCGTAGTGTGAAGAAACAGGTCGGCATGATTGTGTTGAGTAGCAAGGGATAGATTATCTCTTGGTACTCTATACTCTAATCGGACGGCACTGCGCTTACTATCAGGTGCAGTGTGGTCACTTTGCCGTGCCAGTATAAAAAAAAATCTCTTGACATAAACTCATGGTAAAGCTATTGATTCAATCAACGATCGAAACAACTATCTGACACTTCACGTCGATTCTGTAAAACAAATGGTCGAACCGGTCTAATCATGCTACAGACGAACTTTTTACTATGCATAGATTGATTATAAATAAAATACCGACGATGTTCGCTAGAAGGTGTATAAATGTTCATAATAGTGCGGCAAATAGCAGCAGAGCATATGAGAGACTAGTAACGCCAGACAGACGCATTATGTGGACTCCAAAGTAAATGAAATATTTTTATCAAATTAGAGATAATCGGCATGATTGTGTTGAGTAGCAAGGGATATATAGTCTCGTGCTCCTTGATACTTTAACTGGACGGCACTGCGCTTACCATCATACAGTGATCAGTGATCAATTTGCCGTGCCAGGATAAAAAAAAATAGGGACCGTAATTGAATTGCCTGGAAAATTGGAATATTTGGTAATATCTAAAAGTGATTTTTTTATGAAATTTCAATCTAAGAAGGAATTAATAAAAATACGCGTGTAAAGCTGCATGCAAAAGATAATTTAAGATACTAGTATATCTGGTTCTAAGCTAGCACCAAATTCTTGTAGTTTGATACTCATTGACCCATTCTCCTTATTTACTTGGACTATCTAAATAAGAATTATAGGGTGTAGGGTGTGTTTTATTTACTTAATGTATGACATCTAAGGTCCATGTAGTTTGGGCATATTCGTTACACATGTTCACAGTAGTGTAATTCTGTTGATATTATAAAGACAAAACATGTCATCATATATTTATATTTACTTACATATGTGTTTAATAATATATTTTATGTTATTTTCAGGTAAGCGTCTCACAGCCATTACATTTGCAGTTTCAGTGAGTTTTATTTTATATACATAATAATAATATTAGCCCTGTATTAAACACTAGAGGTTGCCCGCAGCTCCACTCGCGTGGAGGTTATTTTTGGAAGAAAAGGTACACAATCCATGGAGGCATCTTAAGCTATTACACCTTTCTATATTTTCCTATCCCATAGGAAGCGTACCATATTTACGGGATAAAAAGTGGCCTTTGTCGTTTTCTGATCCCTAAACTGCCACTATGCAAAAAATCATGTCGATCCCTTGGTCCGTGAGAAACTAAACTATTTATTATATTACGAGAACTCTACATTTTTCCGGGATAAAAAGTAGTTAATGTTAGCACGTAGGAATTAGGAATAGGAATAGCTTCCAGACTATAATTTATCTAGGCGAATGTAGATCCAAAGCTAGTACGTAGAGGTCCGTTAGACAAATTGAATAAACTGACTGATGTGTTATTTTTTTTTAGTGCCTTGATAGGCAGACGAGCAGACAGGCCACCTGATGGTAAGTAGTGACCGCCGCCCATAGACTTCTGCAATGCCAGGGCACAGCAAAGCCGCTGCCTACCGATGAATGACTACTCTTTTTAAGCCTCGTTTAAAGAAGGACATGTCATAGCGCTCAGGGAACACCGCAGCAGGGAGCTCATTCCAGAGCTACATTATATTTTAATATTGTGTTTGTTATACCGTATAATTATTAAATAATAAAATGCACCTGATACTTTTAAATGTTTAAAATACAAGTTCGTTGTGTGTATGCGGCTCATTTTAAATGCACCTCATTAATGGAACCTTGCTTAGTTTGGTACCTTTCCTGGAACCATTTTAGGAACTACTGACCTTAAGGCCGTTGATGCTGCGCGAGTGATTCTTTACAGATGACGCTCTATTGGTTATCTTTTGATGGATAAACTTACAAGAACTTGAATCTTTGACTGAAACATACCAATTTACTGTCGCGTAAAAGTAAAAAACGGTTGTCAGGTAAGGTCACGAGTTATTCATGTAAAACTCTTTGTAGTCGGTTCACGTGCGAGGACATTCTGTTAAAGAATTACTGCATTGTGTGCGCCGAATCACACCGCAGCACGTACGGGTTTATTAGTTTAAGTTATAAACATGACTTGTTAATATTACTATGAAAATAAATGCTCATCATTGGGCTGCATATTTATTAAATATGAGTAAATATAGCTGCTTTTCGCCGAATTTCGGTCCCATAATGTGATAGGAGGCGAGCCTATCGCCATACCGGGCACAGGTTCCAGACTCCGGGCTAATACTAAGAATTTCTTGATAGAAAAACCCAATATCACTTTACCCCAACGGTAGGCAGCGGCTTTGCTGTGCCCTGGTATTGCAGAAGTCTATGGGCGGCGGTGACTACTTACCATCAGGTGGCCCGTCTGCTCGTCTGCCTATCGAGGCACAAAAAAAAAAACCCGTCCCGGGGATCGAACCCGAGACCTCAGCACAGCGGTTGTAACGCATGCGCAATTACAACTGCGCCACCAAGGCAGTAAAAATAAATAATAATAATAAAAATATTTTTGGTGTTGGAATAAACAAATCAGTGACAATTCTTTTATGAACTGGCTAGTATTAAGTGTGGATTCAAAATAATAATTGAAAGCCATAATGGTCTATCAAATCTTTTCCGATCAATTTTTGTCAGTGTTTTTATTTTAAATTAATATTATAATAAATTCTTTAACATCGTTGGCAGTTTAAAAAATATAAAATATCATAACCGGATCTCTTCGTTCAAGGTTAATACCTGACTACTACTATATTGATTTATCGAGCATTTAGCACCTTTTCAATTAAACAATCATAAATCTTATTGTTTTCGCAATAAAGTCGCAAGTTTGAATTAGGAGGGTTTTTTCCACTATTTGAAAAATGTGGGCGTATGAGCAATTAGTGTGGAAATATTTTATATAGATAATATTTAACTAGTATTGCCTAGTGTTGTGGCGATTTGAAGTTCTAAAAAAATATCAAGAGTTTGGCTGTGGAACGAGAGGCCGTGGGTTCGATTCCCGCACAGAGAAAATGCTTGTGTTATTTACAAATATTTAGTCCGTATCCCGGTGTTGTGGGACCATATTCCGTCGTAATTCTTCATAACTACCCAGATTTGACCTAGTGTGGACTTGTGGAGTCGAGAATACGTGTGTGACTGTTGGGTGTTTATTTATTTGTTACTTTAAGAAATCCATATTGTGTATTTGTTTTTACAAATTTTTTAAATAAAAATATATAATTAATTTTAATATTAAAAAAATGGCGACCACTATCTCGGCCGCATCTAACTATAAAAATGCCGTTGCACTAATCCATAATCATACCGAAGTAATAGACTCTCTATCAGGCTATTCGTCCGAAGGTGGTAGGATCAGCCTAAAGGTCACAGCTCATTAGAGCCACCCGGCACCCGACCCGTACCGGCAATGCGAGCAACGCAAGGCAAGCATGCCAGCAGCGAGTTGTCACCGAGTGGTCAGCTCGCCGTCAGCGCGTGGACGGGTTACGACCGAGGCGATCCGGTGACAGTACGGAGTTGATGTAGCGAGCGCATATCCATAAAGGTCCATATAAAGAATACTAACCGCACGAGGCGAGGCGGTGCGGGTCGGATGCCGGGTGGATGTAATGAGCTGTGACCTTTAACCTGTGGATAGGCTGCATTCCCTCATGTCTCTCTGCACATCCTTGTCTTGGGCCTCCCTCTGGATCTTCGACCAGCTACAGAAAGCTACAATAGTAAAGTAATAAAGACAGTCTTTTTAACCGACTTCAAAAAAGGAGGAGGTTAACAATTCGTCGGAATCTTTTTTTTTATGTATGTTATCCGATTACTCGAAGATGCCTGGACCGATTCGAGAATTTTTTTTTTGTTTAAAAGGGTATACTTCCCAGGTAGTCCCATTGGCACCAAGTCTGAATCTGATGATGGAATCTTAGAAAAATCAAGGGAAGCACTTAAAATTTTATAGTGACGCATTATTTGTTTTTTATTGAAGTCGGGTGTACTTTTTATGAATTATTTAATCAACATTGCAAAGAACACGTGCTATAACAGATGTTAGACAACAATAGATTTTTCAAGATAAGTACATGGATGCTGCCGGAAGGATCGAGTGCACCGGAAATCAGGGGGATACGAGCTTTTATCTTAATTAACTCCTCGAGTGTTGGAGATAAGTGATCCATAAATTATGTTGTGGTCTAGAGTTAGAGAAAAGTTGAATATTTATAAGCTTTTTTATCCTGGACCCAGGATCATAATATAAAGGAGACAACACGGTAGCTGGCAAGCTTCCAAAATGAGGTTCTCAATTTGGTCCATGAGCTGGCATACATTTTTGGGTAGGTGTTTGAAGAAATATGCAGTGTAATATTACATATAATAAACGGGAATACATGTTTATAAAGACAGGCATGCAATACTGGTTACGTAATCTATAATGGCATCTTACCCTTAACATGTACTGAGATAATAATGTTGCCAATTATAAAACAATTAAAATATTCGAAACGGCACAATTAGGGTGTGCAGCTGTGTACCAACAAGGTGAGAGAGATGACATTTGAGACAAACAACTTCTTGCTAGATGCAGATGGTTCTTTTTGTCCCGTAGCGTCGGTTGCATTACTTGAACTTAAAATAGATATGTTGATATATAGATCATCATTATTCATTAACAGTCTCAGTAGCACAGTGGCCTCCTTCCTATGATCCTGGATCCTTTAGGCATTGTGTGAAGAAGCTAAACAGCCGGCCGACATGATTGTGTTGAGTAGCGAGGGATAGACTGTCTCTCGCTACTTGATGCTCTATCTGGACGGCACTGCGCTTACCATCAGGTGAAGTGTGGTCACTTTGCCGCGCCAGTTGGGAAATTAGAGGACGTGGGATCGATCTCCGAGACAAATATTTCCGGTCTGGGTGTTATGGGACTGTAGTCCCTCGTGGTTCTATATACCCACAGCAGGTTTGACCCAGTGTGGGGTAAGGACTATGTGTGTGACTTTTGGGCACATTATTATTTCAAAATATTATTTATGTTCCTTTTATTTTATTAATCTTTAGTTATTTCTCTCATCTCATTTATTGGTTATTGTTACTCAGTACCACGGTGCAGATTTGACCTGGTACAAAAGCGCATTGTAATATTACAACAAGACTTCTTTCCAAGAGGTGATAGGCCGTGATAGGCCGGAGGACTATGTTTTTGATCGTTAAGTGTAGGTATTTATTTGCTTTAATGTTTCTTGTGATCACTAATATTTCATACGATTGTTGTGTATATTAATAATGTACACATTTGTTAATATGTAATAAATAATACATACAAATAACATACCAGAAGAATAAAATGAGTTGCCAAATTAGGATTTCCCGTCAAGATGACCAATAATTTGTATAAGACAACATTTAAATCATGTCATATAAGACTAATATAGAAACTTCAAGGATAAACATACAAATTGTATGCAAATGATATGAATAGCAGAAATAAAATCTATGGCCTGTTAAATATTTGTTCGGACATGCGTGGACACGTCTCAAATGGGACGGAATGATGTTAACATTCATCTTTATTTCAATTCAATTCAAACAAAAATTATAGCAATGTTCGGTATATTTTTATAATTTTACAATTTCACTCTCCATTTTACATGTCAAGCAAGCAACCTTGATGGTCATACTCGTTTCCTCCTTCGTTCTTTTCCTTTTAGAAAGGCAAAGGGCACAGCCGTACAGCCTAGTATAACACTGACCACATGCCATTCTATTCAAATCCCTCACTGTTTCTTTTTTCACAACCGGCCAGTCCTTCTGATCTAGGAGGCCCAATCAATCCACAATTACCTCTGTTTTATAATAATTAAATGTGTAATAAGCATGCTACAAACCTTATGAAACCTTACCTAATAGATACAAAGCTTGTTAAAGGAAGTTGAGCAAAGTGGACAATTTTTTTACTAGTTCGCTCACATGGCAGTCATAACTATTTTGTCAACGCAGAAATCGAATCTTATTCAAGCGTTACCCTCAATTCGGAAGTCGAATATTTCGCCAGCTGCTTCCGTGTAGATTAAAAGCGTCTATTGAAATATTTTTTAAATTAGGGATTCACTACGTAAAAAGTTCTTCCTTCCTGTTGTTTTGAAATAGGAACTTCTTTGTAATTTAAAAAAACTGGCTGGTTTTTATGTGTCATTAGGGTGGTGTTCCCCTACTTCTCATTATGTACAAACAAAGCCAATGCAGAACTTATGATTGTGTAAGATCGTTTGGAACGAGGATGTAAGCGAAGGAAAGGCTATTGTCATTCAGGTCCGGTTGCAGCCTCCGTGACTCACAGGCCAGTGACATCAGCGATTCAGCGATGAGTCACGACTCACGATCCTTGCGGAATCGGAGATCATGTGAGGTGCGGCTTATGGTCATTAGATATTGAGGTTATTATGGAAGGTGTGTTTTCGTCATATTTTTATAATAATATGATTTTTTATATTAAATACATTTTTGATACAATTCCCAAACAAACTCGAGATATTAAAGATATAACAAATGCAAATTTATAATAAAATAAACCCAAAGATTTCTTCATCGGTAGATGCTTTTATTGAATTGAAGAATTCTTCCAGTCCTAATGAATATAATGTAATGCATTTATGTAATGTAATAATATTATAAAAGTAAGGTTTTAGGTGGAAGATGGCTTAATAAGAAAATATTTTGTATACTTTTTGAGTAAAATGTAGAGAACTAGCCTTAAACATAACACCTATTGTACATTTACCTACATTCACAAATAAATTATTTGATTTGATTTGATCCCCTAAATATATTTAGGGGAAAAACCTTTCACTCATCACCTCTAAAACTATACACGCTATTGACTTGAAATTTAGCAAAAATTACTCATTTTGCGATGTAGACGATCATTAAGAGCGGATTTCTGGAAATATCACCCCTAAGAGGCTGTCTTAGATGTTGAAAGTTTTTGTCTTAAATTTTCACGGCTAAACTGAATCCATTTTGATGAAATACCTATAATCAAATACTGACATACTTTATTACTTTTAAATCATCTCTAAGGGTTGAAATATGGGATGAAAGTTTGTATGGGAGTTCAAAAACCGCCAACATCAGAATATCATTTGAGATACTTTAGATCCAAACACTCAGGGAGCTTCTTAAAACCCCAATTTACACCAATGGGGCATTTTAACCAACCAACAAGTGATATTTAGAATTGAAACAAACACAAATTGTTATGGCTTAACCTGGGGTTTGAATCCAGGACCTCACTGGTTTCTCAGCTTGCTGCCACTAGACTAATGACATTAGAGATATCACAATCGATAAGAAACATTGCAGATTATGTGATAAGTTGTAACTGATAGTACTAGCATGGCTTACATACATTCACGCTTAACCTCATTTAATACCATTTACTTCAATTGTAAGTAAAACAAAGGGTTATAAGAGGTTGGAGCAAACATTTGCACGCTATACCAATATTTGACCACATTCTGAGTAGTGTATATTTTACAGTACTATTACGTGTATAATTTGGTAATATGGAAATTAAACTGAATAAGTGGCCAATGAGATTTTTTTAATTATATAAAAAAATGATATTAATGTTATTTCTTTGTTTTATATTAAAATATTCTTATTTCAACATCAAATACAGTATATTTTTATGATACTCCGTCTACCTTAGACCGATACTGATATTTTTAGTCTATAAGTTTACCAACCCGTAACCTGATAAAGTAAACAATTGAAGTAACCATGCTTCGGCCCATTTATTATTCCCCCCTTATTCCCGCCCCATGACATGATAGGGGGCGAGCCTATCACCTTACCGGGCTCATACTTTTCGAATGAAAAACTATTATAATTTATGATTTCGCAAACTGGAATTTGAACCCGGGACTTCGCCGGTTTCTCTGCCCACAAGATCATCACAGTACACATGTAGCCACTAAATAAATCCACATAAAATGATAATTTTATTATGTAATAAAACAGTGTAATAATGTATAAATTTTTATATGCTATTAACACTAGGCTTTAAGTTACTTTGTTACTAACACTATGGGCTCATGCCCGAAATAAAGAATTTTTAATTTGAATTTGAATTAAATACAAAGAAATTAAAAATAAGAATATAAATTCAAAAATAATGTAAATTCTTATTGAAATAAAAAATTGAATATAAAATTTACATTGTTAAATGATAAAATACAAATAATTAAAAATAATTTTTACATCACCGATATCCTTCGATATTACAGCAGAAGTTACTTAGGTGCAGATGGTGATCGGCATCAACTTCAATGTTTCCCACATTACCTCATATAGGAATAAAAACCAGGTAATAGCCAATAAAATTGTCATAGCGCATACGTAATGAGGCGCGTCGTGTGTCTGAGTAATGCGGTATTTGCTTTTGTAATCTGTACAGGTGAACGCATGGTAGCGGGAAGTGTGGGCGGTACAGTTACCAAAAAAAATACTAATGTATAAAATATATACAGCCTTAGTGGCCCAGTGGGAGAGTAGCCGGCTGTGAAACGAGAGGCCGTGGGTTCAATTCTCGCACCAAGACAAATGTTTGCTTGACAGATATTTGTTTCGTGTCTGGGTGTTGTGGTGCCGTAGTCCTTCGTAGTTGATATCCACGATACAGGTGTTACCTAGTGTGGAGTCAGAGCTATGTGTGTGACAGTTGGGTGTATTTATTTTTATATATGGAGAGGTCTTCTATAGCGATATAAAGTTCACTTTAATTATAATAACCCAGTCATCTCTATAACGCTATAGAAAGAACTCAATATCAAAAAATGTACTTTTTAGTTCGGCTAGCTATTAAAATATGTTTTCTTTTTACTTTATTTTCTGTTTTTATTGGAGCTTGTAAAACAAGCCATGTTTTTTTAATATTGTTATATATTATTTCAATAACCTCGTATTCACCCGGGTCTATCTCTAGGTGGACTATTGCAAGAACTTATACTATTCAAATCGACTGTGTCAACACATTATTCAAGTCTATATTTGGCATAGTAGTATCGAGATTATCACACCTTGTAAGAACTGACACAATTATATGTTAACCCACACTCTTTGAGTAACGGTGTGTAGCTTTCATAACTATGTTATAGTTGTGTTTATGGTATAGAGTAAGTTTTAAGCGATAACCCATGTATTCTTTTTATATAGTTAAAAAGTCACAAAGACAATTAGCTGAATATTAAAAAGTTAATAATTATTACTCTATAAATCAAAATATCAATTAAATATTTTATGTCAAATCAAGTAAAAAGTAAATGATTTTTTTTGTATGCGTTTGGGTGGCGCCCTTGATGGTTTAGCTTCACAAATCAGCCCGGCAGATGGCGCTGCAGTCGGTGTGGCGCTGCTTTTACGGGCAGGACTACGTCTGCCGGGCCTGCTAGTATTTTATATACAATTAAAGCTACTTTTTAAGGAGGTAAGTATTTACTCGCTAACTCTTATCACACAAACCGAGGCACCGAGCTTCAGCTAATGGATAAACATTAATTTAAAAACAAAACTATATTATGTTAGAAATACAATTAATATAAACTATATGCGGTCGTTACTTATGTTAACTTATTGGTATAATTGGAATTTATGTTTACCGATATAGAATTATATCATTGTGGTTAAATTGTTTGGTATTCATTGTACAACGCCATCTATGAAGAAATACCGGAACTTTATTAAATTCTTTTTATAACTTCTTTTATTCGGGCATGTTTCTAAGGTAAATTGATTGTCATTTTGATTTTAGTATCAAAATTACCTACGACAATGCATTTTTAGTTCCTGTTTATCATACCTTGAGATAGAAGGTATGACCTCTTGCCACTCAAGAGCTGTCAAGATAAAATTCCACAGATTGACTAATATAGTTACTACAGAGCCAAAACTACAAACTTAGGGTTGACAGTTTTACTTATACTAGGGTTTGCGCTCTAGTGGCCTGGTGCGGTATGAAGGGTTGACGCGGGGAGGGTAACTTAATGGGCGAGTCTAGATTTAAATGACGTGGGTGAAATACACCTTACCTAAACGGTCGTTCCAATATAAATAAATACACCCAACAATCACACATAGTTTTGACCCCACACTAGGTAAAACCTGTATCGTGGGTATCAACAAGTACGCGGGGCTACGGTCCCACAACACCCAGACCCGAAACAAATATGTGTCTCTCACATAAACATTTGTTTCGGTGCGGGAATAGAACCCACGGCCTCTCGTTTTACAGCCGGCTAATCGCCTACTGCGTCACGGAGGCTGTCAAATTTATTTAGTAAATTTGACCACAAGGGACATTTTTTACAGGTCAGGATTAAGTTTATCTATCAGCGCTTGGTAATGCCCACTGATCTAAGAAGAAGTACCAAGAAACAGTAAACGGTAGTCATAGGTACATGTTAATTTGTGTAATTAGATTATCCGTGCTAATTAATTAAATAAACGTGGCAACCCTACTCGTCCATCTTTACATGACATCACCACACCGCAGTCGAGACTCGAGACAGTAAAAATAACATTATTGTCTAACTAAAATCGAAAGTTTCGCGTCTACGAAATGTTCCAGATTCGACGCAGATGGAAAATATAACAGCGAGACTTCAGATTTAATGAATTTATAACGTTGCGTCCAATAACTGTAAAAGATGAATGTTTTTTAGAGAAATAATTGATAAACTTATTGGTAAATAGTTCATTGAGTAGTTTACATACATATATATACACTAACGCCTGTAATCCCCGAAATGGTAGGCAGAGGCGTAACCAACGATTTTATTACGGTCCCATAATGTGAGAGGGGGCGAGCCTATCGCCATACCGGGCACAATTCCAGACTCCGGGCTGATACCAAGTATTTCTAAATAGAAAAACCTAATATCAATATTTACCCGACCCGGGGATTGAACCCGAGACCAATGACGAATCCCACACTAAAATACGAGTCTTGTGCTGTGGGTATCAGGGACTATGAGAGAATTTCGGTCTCACAACGCCCAGACACCGGACACAAATATCTGCCTGTCACGCAAACATTTGTCCCGATATGGGAATCGAACCCACGGCCTCTCGTTTCACAGCCGGTTACTCGCCTACTGCGCCACGGAGGCTGTCAAATTGTTTCTAACCTTTTTATTGGAGCGAATTTATAAATTTGATTCGAATAAATTTCGATTAACATATCATTAATTTAAGCCTTACTTCCACTTGATCAGTTTTCTGCTTCCCCGTCAGTCTACAAAAGCCGAATTGACCCCGATTTCAGATTTTCTGTCTGTCTGTTTGTTACCTCATCACACAAAAACTACTTGAAAAACTTGCGCTAAGACTAGTCTAGCACTCTAAAAACGATTAATGCCACGTTAGCTATATTCCTAGATTTATCGTGGTAAATAAGTCTTAGAGAAATTTAAGTGAAATTCTAGATATAATTGTATGTTATAAGGCAAATAGAAGATGTAACAAGTATTACTTAAGTTCTAGACATGCATACATTTTTAAGAATTATTTTTGAATTTACTTTATTAAAATCCAGTGATTGGAAATGAATGATTGAAATGGCATTCACCTTTGAATTTTCTGAAGTTATCGGTGTATTCATAGTTAATTGCTTGCCTTAACGGGGATGGCAAACATCGTGAGGAAACCTGACTTCAGCATTCTCATAAGAATTTCAAAGGTATGTGAAGTCTATCAACTCGCATTATGCCAGCTTGGTGGACTAAGGCCTAACCCCTCTCATTAGTATAGGATTCCCTTCCAGTAGGACAAGTTTATTACAGGGCTTATAAAAATAATTATATAATCTCACTATGTTAATTATGAATATGATGTGACGTCTCATTGTCTAGTGGCAGCTTACTTAAGCTGGAAAACCTTAGGAAATGGTTTACATCCTTGATTGGACAATACAAATTCGTTTTCAATTTTAAAAATGAATTGTCTTACAATTTATATCCTATATGTGCATATGCTGCTCCCACCCCATGGAACGAATTAACATAGGCAAAGCGTAGATGCAATTGGAGCATTTCTGATAACCCTTGGAGATAAAGGCGTGAACTTATGTATATATGAACATGATGATACTAATTATTATAGTAATAGTGCGAGGATATTGTACATGATAGCAGCAACTGAATAAGTAGTGCCCAGATTAATGCTGGAGTAGAGTCACAAATTAAATACATATAAATATGCTAGTGGAAATAACCAGGATCATAGTGAAACAAACCTTAATGAGGCAATTTAAGAGCTTATTTACCTTGAAAGGAACTCACAATTTCCTAATAGTTTCCAAAACTACCTTCTATCATGTGGGGTTGGGCACTAGTTCCAGTGCCAGCCAAATTTTTTCCAAATCGAAGGAACCAGTTCAACCAACACTTAAGAATGGCTATATCAGACCGTTTGACATTCAAAGAAGGCGCGGTCTGTAAACCAGTGCAAAACATTTACTATACCGGCGGACGACCTTCATGGAAATTGATTTATCATGTCGTGTTTGAGTTGTTCGCTTTTTAAATGTTAACAGTTCGTCAGAAAAACCAGAAAAGAATCGCCTGATGACGACTGTCATATGTGATTGCAGACCATATTTATTGGGATAAAGATACTAAAGATAGAGACTATCCCTTTAGCTGGTGGTAGGATATTCACCGTCCGGATTGCGACCACCGTACACAGGGCGAAAAACCCGCCATAGTGGCACACGCAAGTGTGTCGCGTTCCGGGATCAGCCAGTGTAAATCCGGTTTTTGTCGGGGATCTGGAGTTGGGGTACAATGGCCATTTTAAGGCCTTCTTAGTACTTTGACACTAGACCCTCGACCCCATCTTCACCTTCTTGCCCATGGCGTAGTGTGAAGAAGCAGGCCGGCATGAGTGTGTTGAGTAGCGGGGATAGATCGTCTCTCGCTACTCAGTACTCTATTTGGACCGCACTGCGCTTACCATCAGGTACAGTGCGGTCACTGTGCCGTGCCAAGAAAAAAAATCCCTGCTAATACACTCATTGCAAGTGCCGAAGCATTGATAAATATTGGTTAAGTTTTTGAGAAAATTATGATCGAGACAAAAAAGAAAGAATCGACTCAATTGAAATAAAAGAAAGCAACAAGAAAATGTGTTATATTGAATATAGATAATGTAGTAAATATTGATAATGATATACTTAAGGCATGGGAGGTTCTACAAAATCGTAATGAAATATGGATTAACGTACAACTTTGTAATATTAACGGTGATGAAATTACGTGAAGCTAGTGTTTGATGAACTGAATAATTTTTTTGTCAATGATCGCAGTTAAGGACCCTGGTTTACCTAGTTATCTTGGGTGAAGAGGTTACTGGACACTTATCCTTGTCTTTTATTTTATGCCAGTCAAAAGACAGATCCCCATTGAAAAATATTCATTTTGTTCAATTTTTAATTTACTTACTTAAAAGTCTATCTAACTTTAAATAAATAAATAACACCCAAAAGTCACACACATAGCCCCACACTAAGATACGAATCTTGTGTCGTGGGTATCAGGGACTACGAGAGACTTTCTGTCTGACAACACCCAGACCCCCGACACAAATATCTGTCTGTCACACAAACATTTGTCCCGGTATGGAAATAGAATCCACGGCATCTCGTTTCACAGCCGGCTACTCGCCTACTGCGCCATGGAGCCTCCTACATTTTTTATTTTATTCTACCAATCTGGGTAGTCCCCATATAAGTAAATTAAGTAACCGAAAATCACAATTAGGTAGAAGTACCACGTTAACAAATTACAGTTATATAGTATAGACTGGTTAACATGTACCGGTGGGTATTGGCCTACTTTTCATTCGATTAATGCCGCTCCGCGAAATTGTTTTGATTTATGCGCGTGTGTGTGATTGTACTTAGTGTGTGTGTGTTCATGATGACTCATTTGCCGAATCGAGGCCGATTTGTTTTGTCCAGTTGTTTTGTTTCGTTTGTTTTTACAATCCAATATAGTTCTAATTCTCAAATACCATTGAATGTCGATTTCTAATGTTCATTTGTATTAATTGGAAAGTGATAGAGCTGGAATTTTAATTAGTCTGCCACACACATTATAAGCATTCAATAACTGTCCAGTGGCTATGAGTTAACGTATCTTAGTAATTGATACTTTTAATCATAAGTCCCAAAAAATGTGTAAAAGTTGGAAAAAAATTTAATTATAAATGATTAAAGAAATCTCTAGTGTATTGATGATGCTAGGTATGTTATGTGTTAAGCTGATATGCTTTCTATTAAATTTCCTTTTTTAATGTACTGACTTATCATAATAGCTACGTAATTGCCTACATGATCAATAAAATTTCATTTCATTTCACGCAGTGACTGCCTCGGTGGCGCAGTTGTAATAGCGCATGCGTTACGACTGCAGTGCATAGTTCTCGGGTTCGATCCCCGGGTTGGGTAAAGTGATATTGGGTTTTTCTATTTATAAATACTCAGTATTAGCACGGAGTCAGGAATTGATCCAGTATGGCGATACGCTCGCCCCCGATCACATTATGGGACCGTAATAAATTCGGCGAAAAGTAGGTGGTACTGGTTACACCTCTGCCTACCTATTCGGGGATTACAGGCGTGGGTGTATACATAAGTTCATTTCAGGCGGCAGAAGCTTACGCAGTCCACCTGACTTTAAATGACATAGGTTCACATATTCACAATGCCCGAGGAATTGTAGATCTGTTACATATTTAGGAAAGAAATTGGTATTGGGTAGAAGTTTTATTGGAAATCTAGCAAAGTCACTGACCATGCAACAGCAAAGTTATCATTCAGTTTATATTCCATATGTTTTGTCGGGTGTTTAGAGTTGGGGTACGATGTTTGGCCGTTTTGCGGCCCTCTGAGTACTCTGACACTGGCCTCGACCGCTTCTTCACCTTCTTGCCCATGGCGTAGTGTGATGAAGCAGGCTGGAAGCAGACTCTAACTGGACGTCACTGCGCTTACCATCAGGTACAGTCTGGTCTCGTTGCCGTGCTAAGATAAAACATCAGTGGCCCTTTACGCTGTAGACAAAGCTACTTACAAGGTAATAGGTTAGTTTCCTGTGTTTTATTTTGTACATTATTCTCTACGCAATCGAATATAATACGCAAAAGAAACTCTTTTGCGAAAACAGAATCCAAATTGCTTGAAAAATGAGGTCACAATATTTATTTTAAATATTGGTATGAGCAAATACTCACAGGCATAAGCGAAAACGATGGCGTATTGGGAACATATCGCTATCGCTATCGCACAACGGTACAGTACAGGCGATTCATAGTACCGTGACGTCACGGTATCAGATATGCATCCTTGTACTGTTATTTGACAACTACCCCTTCCAGCAGATTTGAGTGGTGTCTAATTTACTTATTTTTGTTCGGATTCATAAAATTCTTTCGATAATAGGTTTTAGGTAATGTAATTTGTTGATTAAATTAATAAAAAAAATCGAGTCAACTACCCTATTGTCTGTGCATGTTACAGTTCTGAATTCTAAGCAATTCTTTCTCCTATTGTAACATTGGCAGTTTCTGGAGAGTTGATGCTTTAAATAAAATTATTATAAAGACTTAATTATTGTTTGCGACAATTCAGTCATGTCGAATTACTTTCGCCCGTCCCAGTTTAACTTAGCTCTTATAAAATATTCTCACGGGTTGCTTATGGTACTTTAAACTCTATTAGTGACGTGGTAAGATTTATTCTCTTAAGTGAATGTGGTATTCACGTGAGATACAGCTTCATTACCGAAAATTCGTCGTTGAATGTAATTGTTTACCTTGTATTAATATTTATTGGTGTAGCTGATTTTGTAACGCTTATATCGAAAGATCGATTCGAAGGAGCGCACTTGAAAGCATTGGCAGAAATAAGCAGAAACTGTTTCTCAACAGTGTAACAAACAAACAAACAGAGTTACTTTCTCATTTATAGTATTAGTATGGCAGTATGGATCAGGGGACAGAAGGTTCCAGAAAGCAAGTCTTATCTTAATCAGTTTGCTTGTCTCGCTAAAACTCAAAAACGGCTTAACCGATTTGGATGAATTTTTGTGCGTATATTTCAATGGGTTCCTGGATGGTTTGAAAACAAAATTGGACCCGGTAGGTTCTTCAATTTTCAGGGACACAGGACAACGTCTGCCGAGTCCGCCAATTTTAACATATATATTTATGATATTATGTAATCAGAATTCTCAGGAATTACTAAAAACTTGACGAAAATTGTATGTTTGTTCGATGTACAGACTCAAGGAATAACACAGTCTGCTAGATTTACGATGACCCTACATTTACACTCCACAAAGCTTTTCAAAGGGTGCATTATTCGTTACGAAAGAGGACCAATTCAGATACTATAATAACAAATAATTAGTGGCCTTTTAATTTGTTAAATGACAGTCCGTTCTCTGCAAAGGTCAGTTATCTATTCATATTAATGTGGCATTTAAACCTGTTCTTTTTTATCCTAGCACGGCAGTGACCACACTGCACCTGTAAGCCCAGTGCCGTCCAATTAGAGTGTCAATGAGCGAAAGTTAACTATACCTCGCTAGTCGCCACAATCATGCTGGCCTGCTGAGTAGCTTCTTCCTATCACGCCTAAAGGACCCAGGATCATAGGAAGGAGGAAACACGGTAGCTGGCAAACTATTCCACAGCTTGATGATGCGGTAAAAATACGAATTTGCGAACCTCTTGGTTCGGGTCCGGGTAGAAGGCACGACGAAGCTGTGGCTCCGCATGCCAGTACGCGTGGTTCTGGTGTGGAAGAAAGAGGATGGGATAAGATTTAAAAATTCTTCGGAGTAGTCCCCATGATACAGACGTTAGAACACGCTAAGCGGGGAAATATCCCTTCGCAGCTGTAGCGACTCTAGGCTGTTCTGCATCATACACAATGCGGATGGCCTGCTATTGCAGTACTCAGTAGGTATTGAGTGGAATCGACCCAGAAGTGCAAGCAGTATTCCAATCCCCGCCGTACCTGTGCCTTATTTAAGCTTGTTCAACGCGTTTTCTAGGTAAAATAATTTAGTTCCCTTAGGTCTATATTGTATCTATAAAATTTCTTCTTTAGAAACTGACCTAGGTAAATCGTTAGGAAGTTACCATCCGCATTAAGTAGTTAAGTCTATGTTAGGCCATAAATTATGTACTAGATTCCTAACATAAGAACTGGCTATGCGGGTTTCAATGGCCTAGATTTATTGGATGCTATTTGACGTATTAGGCGGCCATTTTGTTTAGTTATTTGTAACAATTCGAATTTTAAATACCGTTGATTCTGTAGGTTTTTTAAACTACATAAGTTGAATTATTAAATGGAATAGATGATAAAATATGAATATAAAACAATACTTTAGCAAAATCTACACTACGTCGCCGTTGATACTAGTGTCCGACGTTTGACAATGAAATATCAAATGTAGTTAAAATGAAAAAATCATGATTTGTTGATTTTGTTACTCCAACAATATAACTCACGATGATTAGTGCTGCAAAGTTGTTCTGCATTGCAAAAGACAAATATTCGGAGTTCATGGCCAACCTAATAAATTGAAGAAGCACTTGAAGAAGAAGAAGAGCAATGTGACTATTCAAATTTATTCAATTAAATCATATTCATAAAGTCACCTGAAGAATTTCACACGCAGGCGTATAAAAAATAGAAAAGTCAGCCAGCAATCGAATGTACTTAATGCTTATAAGTACATCAATGCCAATGTCGGTTGTATAACTTGAGCCGGCTTAGCGTTGAGAAATGTCCCAGAGTAATTCACGGTTTGGGATTTGTCAAAGTAGTGATGTGATGCGAAGTGCTATTGGTAGTAATGGATGGTAAAAAATGTTGCCATAAAGAAGATGAAAAACTTTTTTATTTTCTTAAACAAGTTTCTAAGCAATAATTTGTTAAATAATAAAATAAACCACCGTAAAATTAGTTTTGTTTCAATAATTTGTTATGTCTTTTCGAGGTTGGCCACAAAGATAAGTTAAAAATGGCAATATCGATAAAAAATTCTTACGATTACATTTTATAATTATTCTTATGAGCATCGCTTTGGGATATTTGTAGCCACCTAAGGTTGTCTCGATGCGTAGATCCACGCGGCTTTCCACAGCTAGCTACTCTCTCGATACACTACCATTATTAAGAAAAAAATGTTTGCCACCATAGTGGTATAAAAAAAACGTAAAAACAGACACGTCACTACAGGGTGTAGTGACGTGTCTGTTTTGAGGCGTCGCTTATTCAGCAAGATCGATGGTCTCGATTTGTAACCGTATAATGTAATGGATAGTGCAGATTACGCGCTACATCTGATATAGCACGCAACCGCTTGCCAATACAGGGGCTTTGCCACAGACTTAGATATAAGTAGATAACGCATAGTTTACTCCATGACGACTGACAAAAGAGTTCATAAGAACAATTTTGAATTTACAAGAGATATTTTAGAATGGTATACTCTAATCTCCATTCCACGTTCGTTTGAAATATATTGTCCTGAGC
The DNA here is from genome assembly GCA_905220505.1 of Laothoe populi. Lineage (NCBI taxonomy): Eukaryota > Metazoa > Arthropoda > Insecta > Lepidoptera > Sphingidae > Laothoe > Laothoe populi. The sequence continues at coordinate 15,653,569 of HG992167.1, read as the reverse complement.
GATAAGATTGCTGATTATACTATTCTTGGCGTAAAGGCGTAGTAAAAACTTCAAATAAATTGAATAAATAGTATAGTTTTTAATAGTGGAGTTTCCCTAAACTTGTAACCTAAACAATAACTTTATAAATAAAAGATGCCAAATTATAATTTTTCACCAATAAAACAGTATTGCGTTCATTTTGCAGTTCATTAACATATGTTGCGTTTCGTACAGGTAACACAGTTCCACGAAAAGAATTTTCGTTTGGATGACCGACACGTGCGACGTTTAGAGAATAGATAAAATCATAAAATGGTGTTTAAAATTTTTCCGGTATTTCGTTTCGATTCCAGCTCACAAAAGAGTTATGTCGTTTATTAAATTTAAATCTGTGGGCTTTACTTTCTATCTCAACTGCTTGTCTTTTATTACTTCATGTTTCTCTGATGATTATCAAAGGCCTAACGTAAATTCTTCGCTTTGAAATGGCTTCAAATAGTAGGTTTGCGTTTTTTTAATACTTATTGTGTATATTCTATATAATATAAGAATTAAATATTTCCAAAGCAGAACCGATTATTTTTACGCATTTATTTCAGCAGCAAAAAATACACAATCCATATCTTTCACGAAAACAAGGTGAAAAATTATACATTTTTGTTGCAGTCATTTAATGTCCACCATAATTGTCATAAAACATCTCTATAATTTTCCAGATTAACGTGTTTAAATTTTTCAACCGATTTAAAAAAGGAGGCGGGTTTCAATTCCTCTGTATTATATTTTTTAATACATTATGCGGTATCTGCGCCGAATATAAACCGATTTCATAGTTTTTTACACACGTAGTCCGAAGACCTAGGTCAAATAGGTCAAATGCGTATGGTGGGTATCAAGAACAACTGGTACCTAGGGTTCTACAACGGCCGGACCATAAACAAATACTAGTTTATCACCCTAGTATTTGTCTTGGTAGTGGGATCGAACCCGCGACCTCTCGTTTCACTGCCAGCTGCCGCGGCTGTCAACCAGTTATTTTTGTATTCAGGTCTACCTCGAGGGTGGTTAATACATTATTAAATAATAAAAATAATAACACCCAACAGTCACACACATAGCCCCGATCCCACGCTAAGATACAAGTCTTGTTTCGTGGGTATTAGGGACTACGAGAGACGCACGGTCTCACAACACCCAGACACCGGACACAAATATCTCTCTGTCACACAAACATTTGTCTCGGTGCGGGAATCGAACCCACGGCCTCTCGTTTCACAACCAGCTACTCGCCTGCGCCACGAAGGCTGTCATTAATAAATATATTATGACAGAGACGTGGGAAAAAAACAATCAATTATATCTTATAGAAATTACAGACACAGAGCGAAAACAATTACAATAATTTGATTTGTAATTGCTGATTTCCACAATCTGACAATTATAGTAATGACATATTTTTTGCTTCACCAATACAATCAGTTAAATTCTATTTAAAACTTGTTTATTTAAGCATTGTTAGCAATAAATAGTAACGCACAGACTTGGAGTGGAAAGAAATAGTTATTGGCCGCACAGTCGCCTTGTCTCTTTCTACAACGTGGTCAATTTTGTGAGGATATTGCTCAGTCCATTATCTATATCTATGAACATTGTATAATACGTGGCTGATATTATAATAAAAACATAGAATAATCTATATCTACTATCAATCTATAAAGCTGAACAGGCATTTTGTACAGTAAACATTTTTGCAAAAATTTTGATTGTAACGTGTTATATTATCGATATAGAACCCAAAACAATTGTTTTTGGAATTATTGTCTGTCTGTCTTTCAAGGTATCACGTCCAAAGTACTGTGTTATATACAACGAGTGTATCTCGAGGTAACATTTAGTCTTTATTTCATTTAAATCGCTGCATTGTATCAAAAGTTATACCTGTTTGAACGAATATCTATATTATGTAAAAAGTAGTGAGAGATGAAATATTTTTTAAATAGCATAAGACAACTTCCACGCGGGCGGAGCCGCAGGTAACAGCTAGTATAGTTAACTGTGAAACGAGAGGCCGATGATTCGATCAAAACGATTTTTGTTTCGTGTTTAACCAAAATTCTCTCTTAGTTCCTGATACCCACGACACAAGACTGAGTGTGGGATCATGATTATGTGTGTGACTGTCAGGTGTATTTTTTTTTTTATCCTAGCACGGCAAAGTGACCGCACTTCACCTGATGGTAGAGTCCAATTAGAGTATCGAGTAGCGAGAGACGATCTATCCCCCGCTACTCAACACAATCATGCCGGCCTGCTCCTTCACACTACGCCATGGGCAAGAAGGTGAAGAAGCGGTCCAGGGTCTATTGTCAGAGTACTCAGAAGGCCGCAAAATGGCCAACATTGTACCCCAACTCTAGACCCCCTAAAAAACCGGATGTACACTGGCTGATCCCGGAACGCGACACACTTGCGTGTGCCACTATGGCGGGTTTTTCACCCTGTGTACGGTGGTCGCTATCTGGGCGGATATGAATCCTACCACCAGCATTTTATTTATTTATTAAATCAAAAATATTTTGTTCTCCACTGATTTTTAGAGACCGTAAACAGTTCTAAGAATAATGCACATACTTCTTGGTCGTTGTATCATTGCATAAGTTAGTGTAACCGAAGACCGCTATATTTCCTAGTGATTGAAACCTGAGCTCTTTCCGTCATTGTATAAAATAGCGTATACCTTACGTAATAGTAACACATTTGATAATACTGATTAACATTTTTACTCGAATTCGGCGAAAAGTGGGTGTACTAGTTACACCTCTGCCTACCCTTTCGGAGATTACGTCCTCCTTCATGAATATCTTTCTCTAAAATGATGTTCTTCATGGCTGTCATGGAAAGGTTGTGGCAGATTTGGTCGGACCAACGTGTTGGGTTGCGACCTCTCTCTCTTTTGCCCTCCACTTTGCCGGTATATGGTGAGTGTATATGTATGAAAATAAAAAAAAACCACTTCCTTCCATAACATAGCGGAAAATAAAACGAACTAAAGAAGTATTAACTACTACTATTAGAACATTTATATATGAAAACGCACTGCCTCGGTGGCGCAGTTGTAATTGCGCATGCGTTACGACTGCTGTGCTGAGGTCTCGGGTTCGATCCCCGGGTCGGGTAAAGTGATGTTGGGTTTTTCTATCCAGAAATTCCCAGTATTAGCTCGGAGTCTGGAATCTGTGCCCGGTGTGGCGATAGGCTCGCCCCCTATCACATCATGGGACCGAAATTTGGCGAAAAGTGGGTGTACTAGTTACACCTCTGCCCACACATTACAGGCGTGAGTGTATATGTATGTACAAACGCAAATCACCACGGAAGTTACTTAATGACTGCCATAATGCGAGCTCTTAAACTTGATCCAAATTATAGGTACAGTAAAATGCCGGAAAGCTCGGTAATTCCTCCTAGTCCCCCCAAGATCCATATAAAGCTTCAGGCGTTCGGATAATCGTCGTCGGTTCCAAGAACACGAACTGGTTTATTAACATTCGCCACAGATTGACAGACCGGCATAACGGTTCGACTCCCGACTCGAGATCTCCCGGTATGATATGTTTATGACCTGTGAGAATATAACATTATTCTGACGCGTACTGTTGTCTATGGAAACAGAATACTCGCTCCACATATTAGCCTCGCCGAGGCATAATTTGACGAATATATCTAAGAGACATCATGAGATGAAAAAAACACACCCTAGAGTTCGTCTGTAAGGTACTGTTGTCTATTTAAACATGAAATAGCATATACAGGGTGTCCAGTTATTAATGGATAATCTTGAAATGTCTTATAGTAGAACTTATGGCCGTTCAGAAAAAAACTCGAAATAAAATATATCATAAGTAGTCCCTGAAACATGTATTAAAAAATACGTCGTAAATGTTTTGTCTTATTTTAGTTTCTTGTACACTGTGAAGTACAGTACAGTTCGCTGGTGGTAGGATATTCATATCCGCCCGGATAGCGACCACCGTACACAGGGTGAAAAACCCGCCATAGTGGCACACGCAAGTGTGTCGCGTTCCGGGATCAGCCAGTGTACATCCGGTTTTTCTCGGGGGTCTAGAGTTGGGGTACAATGTTTGGCCATTTTGCGGCCTTCTGAGTACTCTGACAATAGACCCTCGACCGCTTCTTCACCTTCTTGCCATGGCGTAGTGTGAAGGAGCAAGCCGGCATGATTGTGTTGAGTAGCGGGGGATGGATCGTCTCTCGCTACTGGATACTCTAATTGGACCACACTGCGCTTACCATCAGTGCGATCACTTTGCTGTGCTAGGATAAAAAAAAGGTACACTGTTCCAGAAATGCCATAATAGCCTTTATTCAAATTGCCGAAAACTAGTCACTTAATTTGACAGCCTCCTTGCCGCAGCTGGAGAATAGCCGGTGGAGAATTAAGTGGCCGTTGGTTCGATTCCTGCACCGAGACAAATATTTTTGTGACATTATTTATTTCGGGTCCGGGTGCTGTGGGACCATCGTTCCTTGTAGTTTATTTTTTTTTTATTTTTTATTGCATAGTCCGACAAACGAGCATGTGGGTCACCTGATGTTAAGTGATCTCCACCGCCCATGAACATCCACAATACCGAAAGTATCATGTATGCGCTGTCGGCTTTAAAGGACAGGAATAGGGATTAGGGAAGGGAAGGGGGAATCTGGGCCTCCGGATATCTCACTTACCATACGAAACGCGACAGTAAACTGTCACTTTACGTTGGTTTTCTGTGAGACAGTGGTACTACGCCGGTCGAGCCGGCCCATTCATGCTGCAGACAAATATGTCTACAGCGTGGCTCTACCACTATTAAAGTTCCTGATACCTACACAGTTTGACCTAGAGTTAGTGACCTGTTAGGTGTATTTACTTGCCTTATTTGTTAACAAACAAATATCAAACATTGCGTTGTTGTAATGAAACTTCTTAAGCGTTGAATGAGCAGAGCCAATCGACGTGTAATTGCTGTCGGTTTTGGAGCGGTCACCGCCGAGTGAACGTAGTCTATAATGATATATCGATTCAAGGATCCGTTCCATTTTACTGCTTGTTTATTTTCAGATAGTATTTTACGTTATATGGTATGTATATAAAGTACTCATTATTTAAAAAGGATTTTTTACATTTTAAAATATAAATTTTGTATATAAAAAAAGATAAAGTTATTACTACTACACTACTATGTGGCTTATTATAGGGCAAAGATTAATTTCCTACTGAAATATTTGCGAAAGAAATAAGATTACCAATAAATTCGCCTCGTTTGTTTAGTGACAAGGTATTGCGAGAAACCATTAAGGTTCTATGTTCAAATTCCAGTTCAGGCAACCGAACTGTGTTTCGATTCCAAATATCACATACAACTTACCTAGATTATGAGCACCAAATGAGGTTGACGAGTCGTTTACTAGATGCAACTCTGCCTACCCGTTCATGACACAGACGTGAGCTTAAGTGTATGTCCTACGAAGACCCGATACCGTTATCGATAAGTCGTGCTAGCAAGTCATCGACGTGCCGTTCTACAAAAAGCAGGCTTATGAAATTGGACAGTTTTCTGTCGTTGATGTAACGTTAAGTAATTGATGTCATTTCGACCCTTTACAGCCCTTACGTTCAAATACTCAAACGCTACTGGTTGGCCTTTTTTTTCTCCGCGAGGAAAACCTACCTTACGTATACCTTCTGGTCCACGGGGGAGGAGAGATGGTTATGCCGGACTCACCGACCTTCCGACCCAGTTCACCCGAAGGACTACTAGATCGGGACCCTAACCAATTTTCCTACGCCGGTGTACCAACTAAAAACCCCGCGGTAGCTTTCTGCAGCATATGTGGGTCGATCCCGGGGGATCTTGAGTGTAGTCTGGATTGCTGCCGGAACCATGCCTGCACAGCAGTCGCAACGAATGCTCAATTACAACTGCGCCACCGAGGCAGCCAAATATTTTCAATATCTTACAAATTGGTTATACGTTTCGATAAGACCATGATGGTGGCAAATAAAGTAAATATGTATATCCTTAACGAATAATGCAGATACGATTGGGCTATATCGTATCGTGAAATTTATTTGCGAAATAAACACAAAAAATGAGAAAAAAAAATATTATGAAACTTAAATACATACTTTTAAAGTTTCTTTTTAAACAAAATACTAGCTTAATTAGCTATTATAAAGTCACTACTAAATGTGACGAAATCGTCATCGATATTTATATTTTCTTGAATACTTAATCAGTTTGGATCATTATAAATATGTATAGGTACATTAAAAAAATGTTTGGATCATTATAAAAATGTATACATTTAAATAACATTACAGCCGTCAACTGGTTTCAGTAATGACTGTTTAACATAATATAAGTTCATATTAAGAAAAACAAAATCTACACAACTTTGGTTTCAAATCTACCGTAGTTATCATTTCTTAAAATGATATATAAAGTAAATAAGGTTCAAATAAAATTTCGCTAGACCTTAGCACGTTCTTTCTAATAGGGTAGTTGACACGAATTTTTTTATTGTTTTAATCAACAAGTTACATTACCTAAAACCTATTATCGAAAGAATTTTATGAATCTGAACAAAAAAAAGTAAATTAGACGCCATTTAAATCTGCTGGTAGGGGTAGTTGTCAAATGACAGTAAAAGCATGCACGATATGAGCCGTGACGTCACCTCTTAAAATGGCTATTACTGTGCAGTTGTGCGAGGGAGATAGTGATATGTTCCCACTACGCACCCATTTTTGCTCATACCAATATTGAAAATAAATATTGTGAACTCATTTTTCAAGCAATTTTGATTCTGTTTTTACAAAATGGTTTCTTTTGCGTATTATATTCGGTTGCATATCGAATAATGTACAAAATTAAACACAGGAAACTACCCTATTGACGATTCTGTTGTTACTCAACAAAACTAAAAGCAAACTAAAAATATTTATCTTTATTTAGTTCAAAGTAAATTTGCAGTGTTCTAAATGTGTCATCTTTAATTTTAGTCAATCTAAATAAAACTAAATATAGCTGTTAAATTCGCTAATAAACTATGGTTTACTTTATTATGTGATAATAGAAATGAAAATCCAAATTTAAGAAACAAAATTGTTTGATCTTATCCCATCCTCTCCCTTCCATACCAGAACCACGCGTACTGGATTGCGGAGCCACAGCTTCGTGGTATCTACTACCCCGGCCCGAACCAAGAGGTTCGCAAACTCGTATTTTTGCCGCACCATCAAGCTGTGGAACAGTTTGCCAGCTACCGCGTTTCCTCCTTCCTATGATCCTGGGTCCTTTAGGCGTAGTGTGAAGAAGCTAAACAGCAGGCCGGCATGATTGTGTTGAGTAGCGAGGGATAGACTGTCTCTTGCTACTCTATCTGGACGGCACTGCGCTTACCATCAGGTGCAGTGTGGTCACTTAGCCGCGCCAGAATAAAAAAAAAAAAAAAACAAAATATTAGCATAGAATTTTGGTTCGCTTTTAAATCTAGGTCTATAAATCTTAATCTAATCTATTTAAGAACCTCGAAAACATATTAATATCACCCATTTGTGGTAATCTGTAATTTAAGATCGTTAACTCGTTGACTCCCACTCGTAGTTTACCTTGTTTTAGTTGTGATCGTTCTTTGTTAGTTTAATTGTGAGCAAGGGCGTCTGTTTATTCCCCATTGTAAACTGCCTTCTGTGGTCAATAACAACTTGTAACTGATTTGACAAATTAAAAAGTAGTTTTTTAAACCTTATCACGTTAAAGGGATAGAATAGAATCTGGTGCTTAATAAATAATATATATTTAATGTAAATAAACATATATACATATACACTCACGCCTGTATCCCATGGGGGTAGGCAGAGATAATTTGGATGCTACAAGCTATGATCCTGACACACTTCTTTCGCCTCTTCCACATTCACACATTTTCGACGGTTGGAGGTAGGTACTTCTGATTTTCTCTTTTCGGAGAAAATCATTATTTGATCGGCACTCTTCCAGTCACAATCGCACGATAAATACCTTTCGTAAATCGCCTTTTCTCTTAAATAAAATAAATGGTTTTAATACATTATAAAATAACTAAATCGATGGTTCTTACTTATAATGTTTTATTTTGTTTACAGGTAAATATTAGAACCAGAAGCAATGGATACAGGTTTGCTTGTCCTATTTTTATTATATAAAATAATATCAGTCATTTTTCTCAGTGTGTGTAAGTTTTTCGGTGATGTACTGCAAACTTACAACGGTTATAGTGAGAGATTACACTTAATCCTTGCTCCACCTATAACAGATATAAAAATGCATAGTGCGAGTAATTCAAGTTTTTTCAGTAACTAGTTATGTAATGCCTTAAAAAACAGGTAAATCCGATTATTACTGTTAATTCGCAAAATGTAACGTACAGTTTACTACGTTTTTTACTGATTAACGGAGGATTCACACCGGGACGAATGTTTGTGTGACAGACAGATATTTGTGCCCGGGGTCTGGGTGTTGCGAGGCCGAAAGTCTCTCGTAGTCCCTGATACCCAAAACACAAGACTCGTATCTTAGTGTGGGGTCGGGGCTATGTGTGTGACTGTTGGGTGTTATTTATTTATTAACTAATTCTGTCACAATTATTAATTAATATTATGAATTAATGGTCCATTACTGATTGACTGTTACTGACGATCAACTAATTGTTTATTAAGGTTAATTTAACGAAGCTCTGTGCGCAGTTATCACCCGTTACGAACATTCGTTTGGACCCAAAATAAAGCGTGAATGTTATTCCTTATTGCCGAGTAACATGAGAGGCACAATTAGGGTCACACGTTACGTGTTCCGTACTTGTTTGGGCCTACATTTTAAACCTTTTAATGGCAGACGCCATGCGAGGAAATTAGCGATGGTTATTTCGTACAGTACAACTTATATTATGTGATGAAAATCCGTGATAATTATTTTGCAACAAAAAAGAAAAATAAACCGCGATAGAATCCGTAAAATTAGTTTTATTCAACGTATAATATTCGTGTAAACATAAGAAAGCATTAGTAGAAAATTGTCTTCAATTTACTGTAAAGTCAATTTACTTTTAGTTGCATTAGTAGATAAATCTTTCATTTCAATTACGATTATTTGCGTCTTATGAGAGATTTGCAGTAAACGTGAGAAACTTGGCGTGACTCAGCATGTTACGCGTACGGGACTGGATACAAAATATACGTGCGTAAGAGATAAGTTAAAATTCCAGCGGAAAATGCGGGTTTCACCACTTTCCCTGCAACAATTAGAACATACACATAAAACAGACACCGTTTGCAGACAGCCTCGGTGGCGCAGTTGTAATTGCGCATGCGTTACGACTGCTGTGCTGAGGGCTCGGGTTTGATCCCCGGCTCGGGTAAAGTGATATTGGGTTTTTCTATCTATAAATTCGTGTAATGGTTACACGAGGCGTGAGTGTATATGTATATATGTACGCTTGCAAAACTCACGTTGGAAATGTTTCTGTTAAGCTCTTTTGACATTGGGGAAGTTGGTAAAGCATAATGAGATGATGCCGTCAATGTTGATTCATGCTTAACTCATACCTATTATAAAAAACATAGGCATCCGAGAGAAGTGAAAACTTTGGAATTACTGTGTTCTTTTTTGAAATAGCGTTCATGAAGTGGTATTTTATGTTTGTTTATGTTTACTTGTCAATAATTATAGAACTTCATAGGCGAGCTTATGTCAAAAGTAAAATAATCTGAGCGAGACGGTCACGCGAGTTCAGTGCTTTATCCCCATCCCAAAAGTGCCCAATCTTTTAAGTGTTGGATAGCCCATTTATCGAGGAAGGCTATACCAATATTATAACAAGGTTTGAGCAATAGGAGCGGAGCATCAATGAAAAATGCTGTAAAGACGGGGAAAATGTATTCTTTTTTTTATAGTGTAGTCCGACAAATGAGCCAGTGGGTCACCTGATGTTAAGTGATCTCCACCGCCCATGAACATCCACAATACCGAAAGTATCATGTATGCGTTGTCGGCCTTAAAGGACAGGAATAGGGATTAGGGAAGGGAAGGGGGAATCTGGGCCTCCGGATATCTCACTTACCATACGAAACGCGACAGTAAACTGTCACTTTACGTTGGTTTTCTGTGAGAAATTCCTTTTGAGAGCTTCCATTGCTGCGTAAAGGCAGCCGATAGTTTTATATTGTCTGTCCGGTCACCGTTTTAGAGGATCGGTTGCACGTTGGCCTCTCTCTATGATTCAGGCACAACATCTGAGTGGTAAGACGGTACAGGTGCGTCAGTGCAGGAGACAACTCCTTGGATTCTATACTTTTTCTCCCAAAAATAACTTCCACGCGGACCGAACCACGAGCAACAGGTAGTTCAAAAGCCAAATAATTTTATACGTACTGGCAATATTGTGATACATGGTTTATATGCCGAGCCTCTTATTTGTTATGACTAATGATGATCTCATGTGGGAAACTTGTTGGTTCACCAAAAATAATAATATTTTGAAATGTGTGCATATGCGAAATGAAACCGTGGCAAATGATGTCAACTTTACCTTTGTAGCTAATACTGCCACACAATAATGGTCCATTAACCTCTGTGGCCAGTGGGCGAGTAGCTGTGAAATGAGAGTGGGTTCGATTCCCGCACCAATGTTTGTGTGACAAACAGATATTTGTTTCAGATCTGGGTGTTACGGTAGTCCCTTGTAGTCCCTTGTAGTTCTTGATACCCACAATACAGGTTTCACCTAGTGTGGGGTCAGAACTATGTGTGTGACTGTTGGGTGTATTTATTTATTTATTAATCAAATTGCTTATACGTGATTATTTATTATTTTGTGGCAATAAGACATACTTTACGCACCGGATATTTTCAAACGCACGAATTTTATTAAAAACGAAACAAACGACCTCCGATTAGTAATACATATTACTATTTATTAATACATATATACACACGCCGGTAATCCCCAAAGGGGTTGGCAGAGCTGTAACCATTAATTCTATTGCTAATTGTTGTGTTGTTGTAATCTATTGTTTAGGTTTGTTTTTTGATATTTCTGTTTATTTTTTAGTCATGCTGAGACCATCTGTTATTAAGGGTGCAATAAGTAAAATGCCACTTTTTTTTATATAGCATAGTCCGACAAACGAACCAGTGGGTCACCTGATGTAAAGTGATCTCCACCGCCCATGAACATCCACAAAGTAGCACGTATGCGCTGTCGGCTTTAAAGGACAGGAATAGGGATTAGGGAAGGGAAGAGGGAATCTGGGCCTCCGGATATCTCACTTACCATACGAAACGCAATAGTAAACTGTCACTTTACGTTGGTTTTCTGTGACACAGTGGTTCTACCCCGGTCGAGCCGGCCCATTAATGTTGTAGACAAATATGTTTTCAGCGTGGCTCTACCACTATTAAATATATGTTTAGTTATAAGGATAGTATTCTAATCTACGTTGGTGGTCCTAAATAAATAAATTCCCTTGTCACAGTGTTGGTTTGACCTCCGAAACCGTCCCGATTGATTTCAGTGAAATTTTGTGAACACGTATTGTTGGTTCCAGTTTGAAAGATAGTATAGTTTTGGATGCAATAGGTGGCGCTGTTGTGAAGATGTTAACTTTTTTAGATGTTAATTTCGGTCTGTAGGAGTACAACGAACGTCTGCCCGGGTCCACTCGTAGGCTATAAAATGCAATAAGGTTTTTTCGAATCTGATTAGTAGTAGCAAAGATTAGCGCGTTCAACTACTTTCAAATGTCCCAGCAAAATACGTATGCATTGGTCTAGGCAGAACATGGGTGCCAAGCAGTATTCTACTGTCTGGAAAATGCTGAACCTATAGCATTTTTGGCCAAACTTGAGACACAGGTGTTCCTAATAAGGAGTAGCGGGAATACTTAGGGGTCTGTTATTTTTTATTTCTCAAATATTGATTAAATAAAGTTTTTCCTTCTTACTTTCATTAAAATTAATAGCAATTCTTCTATATTGTGTACAGTAATTGACTATTACAGAATTGCCGTGTAAATATTGCATGCTATGTGTGTCATTATGTTTAAGAACTCTTCCATGTGTTTATGATCATTCATCGGTAAATATACGTAACATTTAAAGAGTTTAAGAAGTTATTCAATACTGTCTTATGCTCTATACTTAGTTACGTGCATGTCGCGAATGTAGGTATTTAGTTTGAAGTAATGTGAAATGAGCACGTGTCAGAGCCATGTCTTATCTATAATTTCTACCCTCCTGTACTGATCTAGAATTTTATTATTTTTCTTGATAATTTTACTTTTAATCCATTTATTGTAAAGCAAATTTAGCAATCAAAACAAGATAAAAGTTGGAATAAAAGAATAATTTGGGGATATTAAATATAGTAATAGAGATAGTCTTTTTGGTGCCTGGTGACTGCCTCGGTGGCGCAGGTGTAATTGCGCATGCGTTACGACTGCTGTGCTAAGGTCTCGGGTTCGATCCCCGGGTCGGGTAAAGTGATATTGGGTTTTATATCTAGAAATTCTCAGTATTAGCCCGGAGTCTGGAATTGTGCCTGGTATGGCAATAGGCTCGCCCCGTATCATATTATAGGACCGAAATTCTGCGAAAAGTGGGTGTACTGGTTACACCTCTGCCTACCCCTTCGGGGATTACAGGCGTGAGTGTATATGTATGTATCTCTTATTGGTCTAGTGGAATTATAGACTGAAAAGCCGGGGTTCTGGATTCAAATCCCTGTTTGAGTTTTTGATTCGAAAGATCACATAAGTGATCGGATTTTTCGGTGATATGGCGATCAACTATCCACAATATACGTCATGGGATAAATATTGTAAATATGGGTGTAGTACTAGCACCTCTGCCTACCTCCTGGAGGATACAGGCTTGAACTTATCATAACTAACTGCTTCATCCAATTATACCTAATTCCCCTTAGTATCGAAATGTAAGGTATATTAGCTAAGTATTCATATTTCTATTTGATTAATTTCGTTGCGGGATAAAAGACTCAGTATTCCCAGGGACTCGCCGAGTTTCATAACTCGGTGTGGAAAAACGCGTGCCATTGTCGATCCTGGCTAAACAGGAGTTACAATGGCGGTTGTGTGAGCGGGATAGTCTCTAGTACTCTTCAGAATACCTGTACAATCAAGCCACATATTAATTCTGCAGTAAAATTGTGAAAGTCTAATAAAATTATAATAATAATCGGTTACAAGACGCGCTCATATTACAATGCCTACGTGCAAAAAATAAGTACATTTAATTTAATGGCACAGTTTGCGTAATTTTGATTTTAGTGAATATTTTGCATAATCATGTTTACGTAAGCACGGAGACAATGTAAGGTCATTTGTGAAATGCGTAAAGACAGCGATACTCCAAATACGTGAAATCTTATATGCGCTATCAAAAAGGTTTTGTTTGCGCAACATGACAATAATAATTCGAATTTATTTATTTATATCATTCGGTTCACCAACGGCTTTCACAATAATACTTAGGTATGAGAAAAATAATAATGGTTTTAGTCTAAAAATGAACTCGCAACTTATAGGTAAACACAGCATGCAATTAACTTAAGTTGTAACTTATAACTACTTCACAGTAAAGATATCAAGTAAAATTAAAAATTTAAACAAATTAAATTAAACAAATAAAAACATAACTCTAACAATTAAACAAAATATAAAGGTAGCTTAGTTAATATTACTACGAGATTTATATAGAACTAGCTGTTGCTCGCGGCTCCGCCTGCGTGGAGGTCATGATTGGGATATAAAGTATACAATACAAAATAGCAATTTTCATCCGTTTAACTTCAAGAATGAAGAATTTTCATACTAACTTTCATCCCCTATTTTACCCCCTTAGGGGTGGTATTTCCAAGAACCCTTCCTTAGTGGATGCCTACGTAATAAAAGGTACCTACTTTCAAAATTTCAAGTCTCTAACCTCAGCCGTTTAGGCTGTGCGTTGATCAATAAGTCAGTCAGTCAGTCAGTTTCTTCTTTTATATATAAAGGCAGTCCAGTTAGAGTATTAAGTAGCGACAAACAATCTTTCTCTCACTACTCAATACAATGATGTCGGCCTATCGTGTAGCTTCTTCACACTACGCCATGTCTAGTGTCGTGAGTTTTTTTTTTATCCGGGCACGGCCAAGTGACCACACTGCACCTGATGGTAAGCGCAGTGCGGTCCAATTAGAGTATCGAGTAGCGAGAAACAATCTTTCCCTTGCTACTCAACACAATCATGCCTGCCGTGTAGCTTCTTCACGCAACGCCAAGGAGGTGAATAAGCGGTCGAGAATCTAGTGTTAGAGTACTGAGAAGGCCGCAATACGGCGAAACATCGTACCCCAACTCTAGACCCCCGACAAAAACCGCATGTACACTGGCTGATCCCACTTGACACTCTTGCATGTGTCACTATAGCGGATTTTACATCCTGTGTTCGGTGGTCGCTATCCGGGCAGATATGAATATCCAACAACAGCAAACTTAGCGGGCGAGTAGCTGGCTGTGAAACGAAAGGCAACGGGTTTGATTACCGAGACAAATATTGGTCTACAAATATTTGTGTTGTGAGACCCAAAATCTCTCGTAGGTGATACGAAACAAGTCTAGTAACTGGTTGGGTCAGGACTATGTCTGTGACTATTGGGTGTTAAAATCAAAGCACTTGCGCTGTCTATATAGTTCTATGTCTACGACCACAACACTATTATATACATTCATACAAATATGCAATGCGGTTGACAATTTTTTCAGCTCTAATGTAACAGAATGTTCCCATGATTTTCCCATTTTCTTGGAGTTATTAGTTAATGTTAGCCATAATTGTGACACATACGTAATAATCGCTAGAATTAATGATTATGAAGAAGTTAATAACCGCGGAAATGTGCTAATCGTGTGTAATGATGTTGATTTATGTTTAATACGTGATTTGTAACAAATGTCGATAAGAAAAGAGTTGTATTATAGTTTTCTCACGTATATTCACTAGCGACAAGGTAAAATATTTATGTGACAAATATACAGCGCCTCTAGCGGTTATGTGAGAAACTAAATTTTGTATTTAGAACGAAACATTTCGATACCGTAGAAAAAACCAATATCACTTTTCCCCGACTCCGGATCGAACACGAGAGCTCAGCGCAATAGTGGTAACTCGTACGTAATAACAACTGCGACAATGAGGCTATCACTGGCAGTCACTCAGTTTGTTTTTAACCGACTTAAAAAGGAGGAGGTTAACAATTAATCGGAATCTTTTTTTATGTATGTTCCCCGATTACTCGAAGACGCCTGGACCGATTCGAGAAATTCTTTTTTTGTTTAAAAGGGTATACTTCCCAGGTGGTCCCATTGGCATCAAGTGAGCATCTGATGATGGGATCTTAGAAAAATCAAGGGCAACCCTCAAATTTTATAGTGACGCATAATTTGTTTTTTTATTTAAGTCGGTGTACTTTTATGAATTAAGAAACTTTTTCCTAAAAAACAAGTCATGCAAAACATTGTTGTCGACTTTGAAGTGGTCTTTGTTGCAACGATATAGGGTAGTTGACAGTAAGTGAAAACCTGATAGAATTTTCTTTTTTATAATAGATTTTAGTCTAAACATTTTGAAAATTAAACCAATTTGTTAATTTATATAATATTTTTTTTTATCCTAGCACGGCAAAGTGACGACAAAGTGAGTAGCGAGAGACGATCTATCCCCCGCTACTCGACACAATCATGCCGGCCTGCTCCTTCACACTACGCCATGGGCAAGAAGGTGAAGAAGCGGTAGAGGGTCTAGTATCAGAGTACTTAGAAGGCCGCAAAATGGCCAAACATTGTACCCCAACTCTAGACCCCCTAGAAAAACCGGATGTATACTGTCTGATGTATGGGGGGTATTTGTTTGCTCGCGTCCGTAGGAATTACCACCTAGTTCTAGGCCCACCCTACACGTGTCCCCCGGGTGGTGCTAAATGAGCAACAACGCCGAGTCTTGGGCGGCGGAAAATAACCCGATCTAGCAAGACTAACAACCTTGTTATTGTTGGAGGTAGGAAATGACCCCAGCAACCCGGTCCTTGCGGTCATGTCTCGTGAGGCTGGGAGTTTTGGCTTGATTGTCTGGACTACGAGGATGAGAACCTCAATAAAAATCCCCAATCCTAAGGTGAGGACTGCGCCGATAGGATGAATGGCTGGAGGGAATCCAGTCACTAGCACCAACCTCGATGTGACAGGTTAACATCGACGGATCGTGCCTTCTTGCAGGAATGGGCGTTACCCTGTAAGCGACCATATATTTCGACCCTACTCGTGGGAATAAGTATGAATGAACCCTACCAAAACACCCCAACCAAAACCAACCAAAAAACTCTTACTCAGCAAGTGTTCCATCCGGCACTATTTAACAGACCACGTTCAGTTTCTCTTAGTGATGTAGCTAATCCTGAAACCAAACCGCAAGAAGCAAAGTCAACGGAGAACTTAGATCAGACTAACGGCTCCTCCAAGCAACCAGTACCACCACCCTGGCAGCGAGTACCCAACACTAATAAGCGGAAAAGAACCAGTGATTCTCCACCAAACACAACTTCTCTGACGGTATCAAACAGGTTTAACTCATTACCTATAGATCAACCTGAAAATTCTAGCAATGACACCGCAAACATCAAAACAAATAAGCCTCCCCCTATTGTCTTATATGGGATTGAAGATGTTAATGAACTCACAAAACTCATTGAATCAGTATGTAATCCCAAACTATTTAATATAAGAATAGTAAATAAAAACTTACTACGTGTTCTAGTGGATTGCCCTGAAACCTATAAGAATGTTATATCGATAATAAGAAATAAAGGCTTGATAGGTCACACGTTCACACCAAAAGAGAAGAAGCCATATCGCATAGTTATAAAGAAACTGCACTACACTACACCTCACAGCGAAATAATAGGAGCGATAAAAGCTACTGGGAACACAGTTTGCGGAGAAATTATTAATGCCAGATATGGTCCAGATAAAACACCATCCTTTACATTCTTTGTCAACATGGAACGAAATGAAAATAACAAGGCAGTTAAAGACATCAAGTATATCTACCACCAGCAAGTTAAAATAGAAGAACCTCGCAAATCTTCAACTATTGTCCAATGTCAACGTTGTCAGCAATATGGTCATTCTAAGAACAATTGCATGAGGCCTTATAGATGCGTAAAATGCGGAGAAGGACATAAAACAGCTGACTGCTTGAAAAAGGATCGCAACACTCCTGCTAAGTGCGCTCTGTGCTCGTGTGACCATCCAGCTAACTACAAAGGCTGCCAGGTCTACAGGGAAATACTGACTAGAAAAGGAAAACAGACAAAAACAAATACTAGACCTAGACCTCTCAGCAATGAGAAAAACCAAGACGAATTAGTCGAATCACAAGCTCATTCCAACATATCCCCAGGGGTACAATGGGATAAAAGAACGTACTCTGAGGTCACAGCAAACCTCCATTCAAACTCTGACTCAGCGCCTAAACACAACCCACAACAAAGTTTCTACATTGAACAAATACTCATCAAACAATCTGAAAAGATAGACCAGCTAATACACCAAATAGGCACCCTCCTGAACCTATTGACTACTGTAGTCTCTAAATTACATTCTTAGTTCCGCTACGTATCGCAACTTGGAACATCAACGGACTGTCGTCCAACATCCTAGAACTTGAAGAAGTGATTAAAAGTAACAAGCTCGATATAGTTCTCATCTCTGAGTCTCATTCCACCAAAAATAGCAGTTACCGTATGAATGGGTTCAACATCTACTTCACACCTCATCCTGGCGTTGGCAAAGCTCACGCAGGTAGTGCAATCGTGATCAGATCTAATATTAAGCATACCATACTAGAAAACTACGCTTCAGAACATATCCAGGCTACAACAATTAGACTAAACGACCGAACGGGACCGATCACACTGTCTGCTGTATACTGCCCGCCTAAACACAAAATTACACAACAGATGTTTGAACACTACTTTGCCCAACTCGGAAGTAAATTTATATCAGGAGGAGACTGGAATGCAAAGCACACTTACTGGGGCTCCCGTATCACTCTGCCAAGAGGCCGCTCATTAAAAAGTTGCCTAGATGCCTATCATATTACGCCAATATCTACTGGTGAACCAACTAGCTGGCCAACTGACCATAAGAAACTGCCGGACCTGTTGGATTTCTTTGTAACCAAAGGTATTAGTCATCTGTGTACTTCTGTAGAGTCAAATCTTGATGGGTCTTCTGACCACACACCGGTAATCCTCACCTTGAGCGTTACAGTTATAATCTCGGAACCAACAGAGTCCTTATCAAACCCAAAAACTGACTGGCAAGGCTTTCGTAGTTACCTGGAAGATAAAACTCAGTTAAACATTCCTCTGAAATCTAAAGAAGATGTTGATAATGCCTGCGAATACATAACCAACTTGATTCAGGTATCTGCCTGGACAAATTCACCTTACCTACGTCGTATGCCTTTGATGTCGCCACAATCAGGCGATATCAAAGCGCAACTTCTGGAAAAACGACGGCTCAGAAGGATTTGGCACCAGTCGCAACTTCGAGCAGACAAAACTGCATTTAACTCTGCTGCAAAACAACTGCAAGAGTTACTTCGAGAAACAACAAACATAAAGTTCCGACAAACAATGCAAAACATGTCGCCACAAGGAAAGGGCGAAACTTCAATATGGAAGGCAGTAAAAACTAACGGAAAACCGCAACATCACCTCCATCCTCTCAAATCCTCGTCTTCATGGGTGAGAACGGACGCTGAGAAGGCGGAAGTATTCGCGGATCACCTAGAAAACGTTTTCAAACCGAATTATGCTGGAGGCGACGAAGCTGACGTAGACGAAATACTCAGACGGGATTTCCAGCTGTGCTTACCAATAAAACCCACGTCACCAAAAGAAATAGCAGGTGAAATTAGACGATTGGACTCCAACAAGGCCCCTGGTTTTGACTTAATTACTCCAACAGTTCTAAAAAATCTACCCAGAAAATGCATCACACTACTTGCCGCACTTTTTAATGCAACACTGAGAGTATCATACTTCCCTAAGATCTGGAAAGTATCTCAGGTTTTAATGATCTGCAAGCCCGGAAAGTCTCCGCATGAGGCTTCATCGTACCGCCCTATCAGTCTCACACCAGTTCTGTCAAAGCTATGGGAAAAAATCTTCATAGTTCGTCTAAAGGATTACATGGATCGCTGTGATATTATTCCTCGGCACCAGTTCGGATTTCGTAAACATCACTCTACAATTGAGCAAATGCACCGAATACACAATGAAATTACACGCTGCTTTGAAAGGAAATTGTACTGCTCGGCGGCTTTCTTAGACGTGCAGCAAGCGTTTGATAGAGTCTGGCACAAAGGTCTTTTATGCAAAGTGAAAAATAAACTTCCGCACTCTGTCTACCCTATTATTGAATCATATCTTGAAGACAGGCATTTTCAAGTGAAACAGAGAGACGCAAGATCTACGTTACGTAAAATTAAAGCTGGAGTACCACAGGGATCTGTTCTCGGCCCCATATTATACAACATCTTCACCTCAGACTTACCGACATCTGATGATGTGACGGTTGCAACGTACGCTGATGACGTAGCCTATCTCGCTAGTGATGAAGTTCCAGATGAGGCCAGCAATAAGCTCCAAAAATTACTAGATGAAACACACACATGGTTGAGAAAATGGCGTATTCGGGCAAGTACTCAAAAATCAAACCACATCACTTTCACATTAAGAAGGGCACACTGTCCACCTGTTAAGCTTGGCGATGATATTTTGCCAGATACTGAGTTTGTGAAGTACCTGGGCTTCAACCTAGACAGAAGGCTCACCTGGACGTGCCACATACGGAAGAAAAGAGATGAGATAAATCTAAAGTTAAGAAACCTGCACTGGCTCATGGGCAGAAATTCAGTCTTGTCGGTTGACAACAAACTCCTGATATACAACTCAATCATAAAACCAATTTGGACCTACGGTATCCCTCTGTGGGGCTCCGCCAGCAAAAGCAACATAATGTGCCTGCAAAGAGTACAAAATAACATTCTACGTACCATAACAAACGCTCCGTGGTTTTCTAAAAATGAAGAAATACACAAATACCTCAATGTGTCAACAGTACAATATGAAATAGAGAAGTTCAGAAAGAAATATGCAGAACGCCTGTCAGCTCATCCCAATACCTTAGCAACTGAACTATTAAAACCTTCCCTAACACCGAAACGACTGAAAAGGAAAGATGTATTGTGAAAGGCAGATGAGGCAATGGCCTCCTCGCCTCCAAATCAGATGTCTCCCAACAAATCTGCTTATAGTCTGGCGACTGATCGCAGATTAAAGGAAAAAAAAAAAAAAAAAAAAAAAAAAAAAATTTAAGTCGGTGTACTTTTATGAATTAAGAAACTTTTTCCTAAAAAACAAGTCATGCAAAACATTGTTGTCGACTTTGAAGTGGTCTTTGTTGCAACGATATAGGGTAGTTGACAGTAAGTGAAAACCTGATAGAATTTTCTTTTTTATAATAGATTTTAGTCTAAACATTTTGAAAATTAAACCAATTTGTTAATTTATATAATATTTTTTTTTATCCTAGCACGGCAAAGTGACGACAAAGTGAGTAGCGAGAGACGATCTATCCCCCGCTACTCGACACAATCATGCCGGCCTGCTCCTTCACACTACGCCATGGGCAAGAAGGTGAAGAAGCGGTAGAGGGTCTAGTATCAGAGTACTTAGAAGGCCGCAAAATGGCCAAACATTGTACCCCAACTCTAGACCCCCTAGAAAAACCGGATGTATACTGTCTGATCCCGGAACGCGACACGTTTGCGTGTGCCACTATGGCGGGTTTTTCACCCTGTGTACGGTGGTCGCTATCCGGGCGGATATGAATATCCTACCACCAGCCTACCTAATTTATAGTATTTATATGTGATTATTTAATATTTTCAAGAAACAAATAAGTAAAATAAAGCATTTTGTCACGTGACAAGAAACACCCATCATGCATAACATCACCGTACGATTCGGTAGGATACATCTAAAACGCTCTGAGCCAAACGTCTATTAGACATTAGTTTTGTGGATGGTCACGTCACACAAGAGGCCATGACAGTTGGTACCGTTTTGGTGGGAAATATAATGGTTTATAAAAATGCAAATTAAATCTTGAAAACTTATATTTTATGTTTATTAATGATAATATGATAACTGTAGCTTACTTCTACAGTTTGAAGTATTTGCCGCGTCTATTTGATATATATCTATGGCTTGTACAGCTACGATCATGTTTCACAAGCTATTCACGCTGGTGCACTAATTGTGCCGTTAATGACCCGTGTAAACTGGTTTTATGCCATCTTACTGTCTGGTTAGTTTGTTATAACTATTTACGGTGCTGTTATGTACGCCAAAGAATTTAGCTCTGTTCGGTCTTATTAACATCTGTTATATTGTGGCTTCAATTTTTAAGTAATTACTAGCGTCTTTTGTTAGATCACAATGAATATTTGCGAATTGATGCTAATCGATAAGACTATTCATGAGACAATTTTATTCTGAGTATAGAAGAAACTAGCTTTTTTTAACTTCGCATGCGTAATTACGTTAACAATGCACTGCAACGCCATCTAATGGCGAGTTAGGTTGAAATGGATAGCATGAAAACTTTCTCGATAAAAATAAAAAAAAACATGTTGGAGTTAATTAATGTCATAAGTATAAACATACACTTTTATGTGAATAGATGAAAACTTTGTTTAGTAAGGGTTCTTAAATAAATTATACTTAATAAAAATAATCTAATGAAAGTATGTAATATATTTTGTATATCGTTCAGGGTAGCAGATTTCTCCGAAATTTCTAGAAATCTGCGGATTTCCAATTTTAGCATATGTCGCATAATACACCATCAATGATATCGTGGATTAAAACCGGGAAGTTGCCATATTCCAAGTTCAATTAATATTAAAAAAGACTTTAACAATACTCATGGCTTGACTACTGTTAAAAACGATTACTTTCGCGCTAGATGTTGCTCTAGATCTCATATTCCACTAGCCTAGCCAGGTATGCGATGTCTATTTCAATCTATGTCTATGGTTAGATAGACAACAAATTGATCTTACAAACTATAAAGTAAGCGTTACGGAATCCTACAAATTACGTATCTTTAATCGACCGCAGACAAATCAGTGTGGATAAAAGAAACAATTTAAGAAATGCTTTCGTAGTGTTATAGAAATTAGGCTAAGTAAATTTATTAGTTGCAGATATAACAAAACAAATGTTGGTGAATTTAAACACACATATACACTCACGCCTGTAGTCCCCGAAGGGTTAGGCAGAGGTGTAACGAGCACACCCCCCTTCGTCGAACCTATTACCATCCCATAATGTGATGGGGGCAAGCCTATCTCCATAACGGGCACAGGTTCCAGATACCGGGCTAATACTGAGAATATCCAGATAGAAAAACCCAATAATCACTTACCCGACCCGGGGATTGAACCCGAGACCTCAGCACAGCTGTCGTAACAAAACAGTCAACAAAAGAGACTATTTAACAAATGCTTTATCGTAGTGTTATTGAAATTTTGTATCACCAATTGTGTAGTAAGTAGGCTATTAAATTATTAGTTGCAGATATAACAAAACAAATCCCAATGAATTCAAAGTATATTGATACTACAGATTGGCCAACAAACTACATAAAATACAATGCAAACAATGGAATAGAAACTATGGCAGAAACGATTTTGTTCCGCACTTGAAAAACGATTTCGAAGATTTATTTATTCGGTAAAATGATTTCGAACGTCGGCTTTTAGCTTTGTTTTAAATACGTTGAATTTATGTCATCAATCGCAAATTCGCCTTACGTTTATCGATTTCGTGGGTTACTGAAATTCTATAGAAAAAGGCACTTTCCTAATTTTCCAGCAACTTTCTCAATCCTTTCTTATCTCGAAATTACCAACAATTAAAAATAATATCTACATGTATAGCCGTTCTCAAGTCATACGCAAATTACGATCAGCATTTAATTAGTATTTATATTAAGTGATTTGATACAAGTTTTATTTTCTTTACATGGCGTAAAATTTTGCGAGATATGATTATGACTCTTCCGGTATTGTGTATAAGGATGTTTACCACTTACCATTAGCCATCAGATGATCCACTTCAGCTCTAGCTCATTTACTAACTATAACAAAAAACATTTGACTCAAAATACGTACATACGCACACACGAATCCCCTAAGGTGTAGGCCCCCGAAATTTGGGTGTAACTAGTACACCCACATTTCGCTATTAACGTTCCATAATGTGTTAGAGAGCTATCGCCATACCGGACACAATTCCAGACTCCGGGCTGATACTGAATATTGTGATAGAAAAACCCAATATAACTTTTACCCGACCTGGGGATCGAACCCGAGACCGCAGCACAGCAGTCGTACATACGTTACAACAGCACCACCGAGGCAGTCCCAATATACGTAACAATTGGATCAGCTTTTTTAAATGATCATTAAAAATTACTTCAATCGTTCACATAATATTTTAATCGATTCTTGAAACAAATTATTCGGCATATTACTAAAAGTAATATACATAATGTAATATGCAGGCTATAGTTTGTATAATTGTGTCCACTTCCTTTCTCTACCGGTTTCAATATTACGATACACTAAACCGGTTCAATTCTGTTTCTATATTTGGCTGTTGTTTGTATAAATACATATACACACGCCTATATCCCATGGGGGTAGGCAGAGACCACTGAGTACCACAAGCTACGATCCTGACACAATTCTTCCACATTCAATGCTCTGAAGAATTGCTTGATCTTATCCTATCCTCGCCTTTCCACACCAGAACTGCGTACTGGCTTGCGGATCCACAGCTGCGTGGTGTCTACTACTACGGCCCGAACCTCCTCGCAAATTCGTATTTTTGCCGCACCATCAAGCTGTGGAACAGATTGCCAGCTTCCGTTTTCCTTCCTTGCTATGATCCTGGGTCCTTTACATGTAGTGTGAAGAAGCTACACCGCAGGCCGGCATGATTATATTGAGTAGCGGGGGATAGGTCGCTCGCTACTTGATACTCTAACTGGACGGCACTGCGCTTACCATCAGGTGCATTGTAATCAATTTGCCGGGACAGGATTAAAAAAAATACGCTTGCTTGATTAATTCCCACATATCGATTGTATTTCAAAGCTAAGATACGAGTGCGCGAATTCATATGAGAATGGTTAATCAAATTGAATGAAAACAAACCAAATTATCCCACGAAAAATGAAATAATGTATACGTCAGACAATGTCGACTTCACATCGCACAGTATAAGGGTGTTGAAACTCAACAATGAACAGTTTTTGCGGAAGTGTTACTCAAGTTCGTGCAACCTTAAGGCCAGTTTTTTTAACCTAGCACGGCAAAGTGACCACACTGCACCTGATGGTAAGCGCAGTGCCGTCCAATTAGAGTATCTTATTTGCTGGTGGTAGGATATTCATATCCGCCCGGATAGCGACCACCGTACACAGGGTGTAAAACCTGCCATAGTGGCACAAGCAAGTGTGTCTCGTTCCGGGATCAGCCAGTGTGCATCCGGTTTCTGTCGGGGGTCTAGAGTTGGGGTACGATGTTTGGCCATGTTGCTGCCTTCTGAGTACTGAGACTCTCGACCGCTTCTTCACCTTCTTGCCCATGGCGTAGTAGCGAGAGGCAATCTACCCCTCGCTACTCAACGCAATCAGATCCATTTCACACGAAGCTTTCCTTAGTATATGACAGAGTTTAAGAATTGACATGTCCATATGCACAACCAACTGGCAACGGGATTTGTAAGCTTTCAATAATACTTGAATTAAGATTTGCGACGGCCCTTTAAGCCGTTTTTTTAATATCATAGTCCGACAAACGAGCCAGTGGGTCACCTGATGTTAAGTGATCTCCACCGCCCATGAACATCCACAATACCGAAAGTGTCATGAATGCGCAGTCGGCCTTAAAGGACAGGAATAGGGATTAGGGAAGGGAAGGGGGAATCTGGGCCTCCGGATATCTCACTTACCATACGAAACGCGACAGTAAACTGTCACTTTACGTTGGTTTTCTGTGAGACAGTGGTACTACCCCGGTCGAGCCGGCCCATTCATGCTGTAGACAAATATGTCTATAGCGTGGCTATACCACTTTCAGATAGACGATTATGAAAAATTCTTCTATACGTCTTTGGTTTTTTATTCGGCACCTGGTAGTAAGCGAAGGGCGACAACTATACTTCGCTACTCGCACACATGCTGGCTTTCTGCTGCATCTCTAGACAACAACATTCCAAGATTGAAATAATCCTTTTTCTCATTAGTTAAAAGCTCAAAAACAATAGGGTAGTTGACACGTTTATTTTATTAATTTAATCAACAATTTACAGTACCTAAAACCTATCATCGAAAGAATTTTATAAATCCGAACAAAAATAATATTAGACGCCATTCAAATCTGCTGGAAGGGGTAATTGTCAAATAACAGTAAAATGATGCATGATATCGTGACGTCACCTCTCAGAATGGCCATTACTGTGCCGAGGTGCGAGGGAGATAGTTATTTGGTCCCACTACGTAACCATTTTTGGTCATACACATATTTAAAATAAATATTGTCACCTCAATTTTCATGCCTTTTTTTGTTTTCGTAGAGTTTTTTTTGTGCATTATATTCGATTTCATATTGAATAATGTACAAATTTAAACACAGGAAACTACCCTATTGCTTCTTCATTGAAAAGTTTCGTAATTCAGTTATATTATAGCGATTGGGTGAGCAGCCTTCTCAAACATTTCTTGGAATACGGCGTAATCTTCACGAT
This sequence comes from Laothoe populi, assembly GCA_905220505.1. Taxonomy (NCBI): domain Eukaryota; kingdom Metazoa; phylum Arthropoda; class Insecta; order Lepidoptera; family Sphingidae; genus Laothoe; species Laothoe populi. Next base: position 15,627,538 of record HG992167.1, on the reverse strand, counting down.
TTGGTGTACGATTACACTTTTAAGATGTTTTTATTTTTATAATCACTTCAGTGTTACTCATAAAGTTGAAACACAACTGGTTTTCCCTTGTAGCTGGTCATAAAGAAATAGAGCAAATTGTATCCGCTTTGTTGCTTCCGCGTTGTTTTTAAGACAATGGATAATCAACGTTTTTAATGTTTTAAATCCAATAGCTTACTGAAGTTAATTGGTAATAAAAAATATTTGGAGTTCATGATCTGCCTCGGTGGCGTATATAATTGGGCATGCGTTACGACTGATGTGCTGAGGTCTCAGGTTCGATCTCCGAGTCGGGTAAACTGGTATTGGGTTTTTCTGTATAGAAATTCTCAGTATTAGCCGGGAGTCTTTAGCTGGTGGTAGGATATTCATATCCGCCCGGATAGCGACCACCGTGCGAAAAACCCGCCATAGTGGCACACGCAAGTGTGTCGCGTTCCGGGATCAGCCAGTGTACATCCGGTTTTTGTCGGAGCTCTGGAGTTGGGGTACAATGGCCATTTCACGGCCTTCTTAGTACTCTGACACTAGACCCTCGACCCCTTCTTCACCTTCTTGCCCATGGCGTAGTGTGAAGAAGCAGGCCGGCATGAGTGTGTTGAGTAGCGGGGATAGATCGTCTCTCGCTACTCAGTACTCTATTTGGACCGCACTGCGCTTACTATCAGGTACAGTGCGGTCACATTGCCGTGCCAGGATAAAAAAAAAGTCTGGAACCTGGGTATGGCCATAGGCTCGCCCCCTATCACATTATGGGACCAAAATTCGGCGAAAAGTGGGTGTATTGGTTACACCTCTGCCTACTCCTTCGGGGATTACAGGCGTGAGTGTATATGTATGAGTTCATGATCGGACTTTTTACCTATTAGAGCAGACTTCCGATAGCAAGAAGCGTCATTAAAGTATTCATCTATGAACGCGTTATTAAATGCGCACAGATTATACTGCACATTCATCGATACTATGACATGTCCTTTAAACGAGGCTTAAGAAGAGTAATCTTTAACAGTAAGTTTTGCTGTGCCCTGGCATTGCAGAAGTCTATGGGCGGCGGTGTCTACTTACCATCAGGTGGCCCGTCTGCTCGTCTGCCTATCCAGGCAGTAAAAAATACTATGATAACATGTCTAACATCCCAGAATCAATTTTGTTATTTGTGACGTAATTAGTAAGCATCACCGATAATAAATCGTGACAAACAAATAAACTACACATAAAGCGATTAGATCATCGGAAACATAAAGTATAAGTCAGTGTTTCTCAAAGTGCGTAATGTTGACTCTAAAAATGTATGCATTAATTTATTGACTAGCACCCGGCATGCGTTGCAATGTCACGTAAAGTAAATTTGATTAAATGCGATCGGTTGAACGGTATTGAAGTTGATGTTCTGCAGCGTCATCTAGCAAGTTCTTTTTTTGGGCCAGGAATCATCGCGGGCGTATGAAGAACAACTCACCAAAGTTTCATCATAATCGGATGAATAGTTTAGGAGTCCTTAGAGGACAAACATACTTTCATTGATTTTTATTTATATAGATTATGATTGCCAAAACAGCGTAAACTTGCCATTTAGATTTTGACATAACTTCGCACTGTTTCTGAATTCACACTAAGATACGAGTCTGGTGTCGTGGGTATCAGGAACTACGAGATATTTTAGGTCTCACAACACCCAGATCTAAAACAAATATCTGTAGATCACATAAATATTTGTCTCGGTGTAAGGGTCGAAACCGCATTCTGCCGCTTCTTAGCCGGCTGATCTGCTCAGCCGCAGAGACTATTAAATTTTATAGACTCAATCCAGGATTTTTTTACTGTCTGGCACGGCAAAGTGACCACACTGCACCTGATGGTAAACGCAGTTCCGACCAATTAGAGTATCAAGTAGCGAGAGACAATCTACCCGTCGCTACTCAACACAATCATGCCGCCTGGTTTATTGTTTATGACTAGACGAAAGACCATTATGCTTGTGCAAACTACTCGTGTCGATATTTAGACGAAAACAAAGAACCTCTACAGGAACCGGGCATATATAAAATAGATTGCGACTGTGGTCTCTCATAGTATAGGTCAAACGAAAATAAATATAGGGACCCGCGTAAAAAAACATATAGCTGACGTGAAACACCGACGCTCTACGAAGTCTTCAGTTGAAACATTCAGAAAAAGGCTCTAAACATTATCTTCAATTTAACAAACCACAGATCCTTGCCAAAGAACACCGATTCCTACCGAGGATGATTCGTGAGACTATTGAAATTTAAAAACTTCCAAATATCAATAGAGAAGATGGTTGGAAGCTAGCACCAGCCTGGGATACAATTATACATTTAATTAAATCGGAACCCAAAAGACCAACTGCCAGACCTCATGACACTGTGAGCTCTTTCTGCGTAGATCGGACTACAACAAAATAAAAAATATAATATCAAGTATATGGAGTGTAGAAACATTGCACTATACTTTCGTGACGACATACAACTCAATCTGCCCCATGACCATGAAGGCTGTAAAGCTTTGTTAAAAATGTAAAATAAATCGCAATATAATCCGTAAAAATCGTTTTGTTTTAATGAAAAAAAAAAGAATGTTAAAGTTTTGGAACCGCTTTCAATAACATGTTTAACGTTTAATTTACCCTTGACTTTTATGCAAAAGCCTCTGATGTATCAAGAATCAAGACCAATGCTACAATACTCGTGTTTAACGTTCGTGATCCGATGATTATTATAATTTATTATTGCTTTTCTTAAGGAAAATAATGTTTTAAAGACATTAAGCGGATAAATTGATCTTGATTGGAATCACTATCGCCCATGAATATCCAGAATACTAAATCGTGGGTGAGAATTGAAGACAAGGGTTGAAAAAGTTTGGGGAGAAATTTCGATATGAGTCTCTGTCATTTTCACTACAGCAGAATGCAAATTGCATAGCTGTTGATTTGTATCTTTTTTTTAATTCTGGCACGGCAATGTCTCACACTGCACCTAATAGTAGGCACAGTGCCGACCAGTAAGAGTATCAAGTAGCGACAGAATCTATCCCTCGCTACTCAACACAATCATGCCGGCCTGTTGTGTAGCTTTTTTTATATACTGGCACGGCAAAGTGACCACACTGCACCTGATGGTAAGCGCAGTGTTGTCCAATTAGAGTGTCGAGTAGCGAGAGACAATCTATCCCCCGCTAGTCAACACAATCATGCCAGCCTGCTTCTTCACACTACGCCATGGGCAAGAAGGTGAAGAAGCGGTCGAGGGTCTAGTGTCAAAGTACTCAGAAGGCCGCAAAACGGCCCAACATCGTACCCCAACTCTAGACCCCCGACAAAAACCGGATATACACTGGCTGATCCCGAAACGCGACACAGTTGGGTGTGCCACTATGGCGGGTTTTACACATTGTACGGTGGTCGCTATCCGGGCGGATATGAATATCCTACTACCAGCAAACCACCAACAGCTTCTTCACACTACGCTGAAAGGACAAAGGATCTACTGGATAATGCTTTTGAGAGTGTTTCTAGAAAGTTCTTTGGCGTATTGATGTTCAATAATAGGTTGCCTAACAAAGGTAATAGAAAGCAAGTGACTTAATTAATGCAGTGCATGCCGTGCTATGTCTGCCTACCAAAACCGTTCTGTAGGTTTTATATACACCGATTATCGATCATGAAGATGATTTTCCCGAAAGTTTCATGGCTTACGTAGGCTAAGCCATAAGACATAAGAATTACAAAAATTCTCATCAAAATGGTATTTATATATTTATCAACTAAATATGTTTTTCCTATTAAGCAGTTCGCATTTTTTTTATCTAATTTACACCCGTCCAAAGCCGGGCCACATCGTTGGTAAGAAATAAAAAGCATTTTTTTATACTGGCACGGCAAATCACACTACACCTGATGGTAAGCGCAGTGCCGTCCATGGAGAGAAGCGAGTAGCGGGTGTTAGAGGAGTTAAAGCAATAATAAAATGCATACATAACCTAAAAAAATATTTGACACATTAATTTCGTTCTGAAATCGGCTTCGAGATTCTATTTCGAGAAACTTCTTTGATAACAATGGCATTAATCGGTAATGCCATTGAGCGTATTGTCGAAACAGTCGACCGCGACGTGGCGCAGTGAAAGTATAGCAGGTCACCGAACATTGCGAATGTATGCCGGCTAGCCGCATACTCGTATGATTTGCAAACCAAGCGACGCGACCGACGTGTCCAGGGACGGATCAGTAGCTCAACCATGGGTTTTTCTCAAGTATATCACTAGCGACAACGTTAAATATTTATTCAGTCTTTCAACGGCAGGCAGCGGCTTTGCTGTACCCTGGCATTACAGAAGTCTATGGGCGTCGGTGACTACTTACCGTCTGCTCGTCTGCCTAACCAGGCAGACGACGAAATTTACTCTCACAGTAGACCCTCCACCGCTTCTTCACCGTCTTGCCCACGGCGTAGTGAGAGTAGTCAAATAATAAATTAAATACAAGCGTGTATCCCTGGGTTAGGCGTTCAACCATAATAGATATACATCAGCTATAAATGAAAATCACTGGCATATTTTTTGACGTCCGTGTTGACAATTAAACCTAGAACCTAACAGATTAAAATCGTATGTTAATATGCAGTTTTTTATCTAACCAAATACTGAATACAGCCCAGATATAAGTCTAACGCAATCGCAAATCGTGACGGGCGATTCTTGCGCGTGCATTGTTGCCTGTAGCATCCTAATGCGATGGAAGACAGTCGTCTATCATTGCAATAACAAACCCCATGTTTCTATTATCATTGTTTTAATAAAAAGCCGTCTGTTTTGAATAATCTTGATGCGTGACGAAACAAGATCTTTTTCGTATTGTGGTTCGGCCATTATACTATACAGAGGCAAGAACTAATTCAAAGTTTACTCCAAAATGAGGCCGCAAATTTTATTAAATATGAGCAGCAGCGGGTGCGTAGTGGGAACATATCACGTCTCTCTCGCACGCATGCACCTTAATGACCATTCCGAGCGGTGACGTCATGAATCATATCGAGCATCCTTTTCTGTCAATAGACATTTACCCAACAGATTTGTATGGCTGCTAATTTACTTATTTTTGACCGATTTTATGATTTCGACAATAAATTTTAGGTAACGTCACTAAATGATTACAATATTATTATTTAATTGGATCTCAGTTTGTTTCTTATAATAATTGTCTGGCAAAACAAAATATGCTACCTCTGTCACTCAGACGACAACTACAGGATGTGATGTTTTTATATAAACTTATTAATAATATAATTGATTCCTCTAACATGCTTGAACAAATAAAATTTAAAGTTCCCTCTAGATCAATGCGTTATACTAATAACTTGTTTGTAGTTCCGAGTTGCAGTACCAACTATACCTCCAATACACTTTTCTGTCGTTGTTTGACTGTTTATAATAAAAAAATATCTCATATTGATATGTTTAATAATTCATTATCACAATTTAAACAAAAATTAAGAGAGTTCTTCTTCAGTGAATTATAATAATCTTGTTCTTAACACTTGAAAACTACCTATGTAATCATTTTTGTAATTTGTTACCTATTTCAAATACTAAAGACTAATGACAATATGTCATTAGTCTGCGTCATTCAAAGAGTGATCCATTTATTTGTAATTAGTTTCTAAATTAAAGTGTTGGCACTCAAAGTCTGTAAGTTGTAAACATGTAATCAAACTTATTTTGTTGATGTATGTGGCTGTTTGTTGACCAAAATAAAATAAAATATAAAAAAAATATCGTGAATAATATTTTATTTATATTGGTCGCGATTTAATGTTTTAAGTTATCTGAAATCTTTCTCAGCGTCATACTGACGTCATTGACGTCGAATGGTCTTTAGATTTATAAAAAAATCATGTAGGCCTGCAATATGCCTATATTCATATAATTTACGCGGGTCCCTATATTTCTTTTCGTTTGACCTATATAAGAGAGACCTTAGTCGCAATTTATTTTATATACCTATGCCCGGTTCCTGTAGACGTTCTTTGTTTTCGTCTAAATATCGAGACGAGCAGTTTGCACAAGCATAATGGTCTTTCGTCTAGTCATAAACAATAAACCAGACCGGCATGATGGTGTTGAGTAGCGAGGGATAGATTGTCGCTCGCTACCTGATACTCTAACTGGATGCCACTTTCCATCGGGTGCAGTGTGGTCACTTTGTCGCGAAGGATCAATAAAATGACAGGTTTAAACACATGCAAATTCAGCACACGGAATAATTGTAGTGAGTCGTCATGGGAACTCAGGAGCGACCGTCATGGGCTGGTAGACACGAATAAAACTACGACAGGGGTGGGAGAAGGGAACAGTAGCACCGGAAAAGGAGGGGAATCGTGGCTTAAGTGCATAGTAGGAACGCAGTATTGCATCACTGAGTCTTATAACTGACACTTCACACAAACATATGAACGCTTGAGACGCAAATCTAATTAAATAACAATAAATGTTAGTACGTTTGTCCTAGGTACTCCTAAACTATTCATTCGATTATGATAAAACTTTGGCGAGTTGTTCTCCATACGCTGCGATGGTTCCTGGCTTAAAATAAATATGATTAATTATGATCAGTTGAACGGTATAGAAGTTGATGTTCTGCAGCTTCATCTAGCAAGTTCTTTTTATTTTTCGGACCAGGAACATTCGCGGGCGTATGCAGAGCAACTCACCAAAGATTCATCATATCGGATGAGTAGTTTAGGAGTCTAGGACAAACTTACTTACACAAATTTTTATTTATATAGGTAGCCTCGCATGTACCGATTTATACAATATGGTAGCCATAGAATACTTTATCTATAACATGCATGATGTCATGTCATGCCACTCGTCCAGTTATTACCCATCTCTCACTGAATATTGACGTAAAAAAACAGCTTGCTGGTTTTTGTTAAGTGATTTCGCAATAAATCCTCCCCTTCCCAATTAAAACGTATCCATGATTTTGATGTTCATGAGTTGTGGAGATCGCTCGCTTGTCAGTTTCTACAAGTTTTTTCTTTTTGTTTATATTACTACTATATCGTCATATAATAATAATAGGCCTGTATAATACATGGCCCTATTGCTGGGCTCGGGCCTCCTCTATTATCGAGTGTTTAGGTCTTAGTCCATGCTGGTCAATGTGGGTTGTTATAGATTATCCCGCCCCCACACCTGCCATTGTAACTCATGTTTAGCCAGGATCGACAATGGCACGCATTATTTCGAAACCGAGTAATGAAACTGGCTGGGTTCCCTCTTGAAAACCAGCGAGTCTGGGTTCCCTATTAAAAACCAGCGCTGCAGTATGGGGTAGCCTGTACTGCAGCTTTAAATTCAGCTTGAAATTGTCTGGTATGCAGCCTTCCTCGCGAAGTTTTTCGCTTCATTATCATGACTAGCTTAGCATTTCTGACGATATATCTATTTTCATTTAATGTTTATTTGCATTCTGATACCATTCATTAGATTGTACACCTGCCCGTGAAGATTTCTTTTTCTACAAAAAAAGAATTGCAAAACATGCCGGAAATCAGTTTGATATAAAAAATACTCTATACTTAAAGAAAAAGGTTGAAACCATGATCTGTCTCTTAATTTTATTAGACAATGGAAATCGCAAACACAATGCCCTTTTAGCTGTCATAGACAATTTTAATAAAACTTCCTTGTTAGGAAAGCGAGCAACCATAGAGAATGTGAAAACGACCTACATGATGATTGAAGATGCTCACGTATGGTTCATGGTTCACATGGTATGAAGCAACTGGGTCACTGCACATCGGCTTTCGACTGCAATTTCAATGTTTTCTAATGGGTTTATCGCTCAAAAAGTCGCTAAGTACAGTACATAAGTGGCGGCACACGGCCACAATCAATCCTACATCGCGGTAGCAAAGTTTACTCGTTGGTTGACAAAGCGTATAGAACCTCCGAATATGAATGGTTGGAGGAGTCGCAGCCGACGATGAACAACGCCCGCCTGCCTTTATTAAAGGAACATCCGTTCCTCTTCAGGTGCATAGCATAAAAATAACCAGTTACAAGCCGAACATCTAGAACTTGACATAGAATGTAAAGTGCCAGTCTGAACTTTTTTTATACTGGCTCGGCAAAGTGACCACAATGCACCTGATGGTAAGCGCAGTGCAGTCCAATTAGAGTATCGAGCAGCGAGAGACAATCCATCATGCCGGCCTGCTTCTTCACACTACGCCATGGGCAAGAAGGCGAAGAAGTGGTCGAGGGTCTATTGTCAGAGTACTCAGAAGGCCGCAAAATGGCCAAACATCGTACCCCAACTCTAGACCCCGACGAAAGCCGGATGAACACTGACTGATCCCGGAACGCGACCCACATGCGTGTGCCACTTTGGCGGGTTGTACACCCTGTGTACAGTGGTCGCTATCCGGGCGGATATGAATATCCTACCACCAGCAACTGAACTAAAATAAAAGAGCAATTTCAATTTCTTTACTGAATTATTTTAGGGCTGCGACTGTACGAATGACACCAAAGAAATGATATGTGATCCTGATTTGTTATGGCTTTGAGTATTGTGAGAGTCTCTCATACTTCCTGATACCCTCGACAAAAGACTCTTATCTTAGTGAATATTCGGGAAAATGGTTTAATCTATGTGCAAAATTACTGGTAAATGCAATTACCTTCATGAAACTTTATACGCGGTACTGGATTGATGTGATTATCCCAAAAATAACTAAGTCTCTTCTATTCTCAAATCCTATTGCTTTCTTTTGTAGGAGAGACAGTTTTTTCTACAGCTGACATGGCCTAGCTCGACCGCGCTAGTACCACTGTCTCACAAAAAACTGACGTACCGTGGCGGCTTGGTTTTCCATTTCATTTAGCGGATGAGATTTCCGAACGTCAAAGCCAATCAAATTCCTGTTAATTTTGACAGCCTCCGTGGCGTCGTTGGCGAGTAGGCGGCTGTGAAACGAGAGGCCGTGGGTTCGATTCCCACACCGGGACAAATGTTTGTGTGACGGACAGATATTTGTGTCTGGGGTCTGGGTGTTGTGAGACCGTTCGTCTTTCGTACTCCCTGATACCCATAACACAAGACTCGTATCTTAGTGAGGGGTCGGGACTCGGGGCTATGTGTGTGACTGTTGGGTGTTATTTATTTATTTTTTAATTACTTTAAGATCGGTAACACAACCAGGCTTCTGTTGTTTTTTGTGAATATTCATGGGCGTTGAATATAAATTACCATCGAATGGCAATGGTCATATGCTCTGGTATAAAATAAAACATGTACCCATAAAATATTTTGTAACATTATACAAAGCATAATAACTCACAGTCCTGACGCATCAGACTTATTGCACTTGTACACACTGACGTAAAACATTGTATAGTTGTTTTGCTGTACATTGTTTGAACAAGTGCATTAAGACAAATACGTGCTATTTATTTTGTCAAAGCGGTGGTTTTGAAGAAATATATGTATTGTAAAATATCGTTTAATTCTTTTAGATGCTCAGTTTAAAATATAGGTGTTGTAGGTTTTAGTTGTTAATTAAACCAATAATATTTATTTAAACCAGTATAAAATTGACCTGCATACTCGTTTACCTCTTCATTTTTTTTTTATTGATTAAGGGGGCAAACGAGCAGGAGGCTCACCTGATGGAAAGTGATCACCGCCGCCCATGAACATCTACAACACCAGAGGGCTGTGGAACGCTGGACATCGAGGTGGTGTGGATGGAATTAAATTATACTGCCTAAATAATATTGACGTAAAAAATTTCATATTTCTAGACTTTTAATTTAAAACAATTATGATTATAATACCAGCCTATATTATACACTATGTCCTACTATTGGGCATATACCTTTGGAATTCTTAAGAGGAATTCTCATGTTGCTGGTTTCGTCACGATGTTTTCCTTCACAAGCAAGCGATAATTGACAATACACTTAACTTCGAATAAGAGGTGTATTCATTTGGGTTGATTTCGAGTCTCTTCTCGGCAGTCCGTACCACTGTCGACTAGGCTATCCTCCTCTCAAAATAATTGCATGATTAAATTTCGTTTTTTTTTTTATTATCCTGGCATGGCAAAATGACCTTATTGCACCTGGTGGTAAGCGCAGTGCGGTCCAATTAGAGTATCGAGTAGCGAGAGACGATCTATCCCCGCTACTCAACACAATCATGCCGGCCTGCTTCTTCACATTACAACATTTGCAAGAAGGTGAAGAAGCGGTTGAGGGTCTATTGTCAGAGTACTCAGACGGCCGCAAAACGGCCAAACATCGTACCCCAACTCTAGACCCAAAAACTGGATGTACACTGACTGATCCCGGAACGCGACGCACTTGCGTGTGCCACTATTGCGGGTTTTACACCCTGTGTACGGTGGTCGCTATCCGGGCGGATATGAATATCCTACCAGCGAAATTTTGGTAATAATAGAAGAGTAAGTCTGTGCGTAACAGTGGGACGGATATAATACAGCTGAACTTTATTATGAAAAGGTTTATTATAAACTAATAACTTATTTATCTTACTCGTACATAGAATTGGATAAAAGATCGTAAGATAAATGTCGTTCCACATTGAGAAACACACATCCGGGGCCTTACCACGGGTGCACGGGCACAGAGCAATGCCCTGCCTTAAAACATCTAGTGCATTAAATCTAAAATTCTAATACAATAAACCATCATACTATCATACTCATATTTGAAAATATCCACTCCGCTAAGTTTCCCGTTTTCCGGTAATTAATGGCAAAGTCCATTTTTTCTAAGTTTATAATACACTCATGCCTGCAATCCCCGAAGGGTTAGGCAGAGGTGTAACCTGTACACCAACTTTTCGCTGAATTTTTTACGGTCCCACAATGTGATTGGGGGCGAGCCTATCGCCATACCGGACTCATACTGTTTGTTCCGACAACAGGTCCTCATTTCATATTCTTTATTTTTACTATACGTACATGCACTAATAAGGTATTAGTAATACCTTAATAGAAGAGGGAGCATTGTCCATCAGTGGGACAGTTATACAGTGCTTATATATGTACATCAAACCATACACACGTTTTTTTTATCTCATACCATGAAAAACTAGTGTCGTTAAAATATCATTGACTTAATAAAAAGAGGTATTAACCATGTAAACAATTAGATTAACAATCTGCTAACTTCTGCTAACAATCTCTTACTAAATGCAGGAAAAACAAAATGCATTCGGTTTGCATTACCTAATGTACCAAATATAAATTCGTGTATTAAATTAAACGGAGATTTACTAGATTCAGTCTCTTCAACTGTATTTTTAGGAATAACTCTAGATAGTAAATTGCAATGGGGTCCTCAAATAGAAAGGTTATCCGTTAAATTAAGTGCTGCAGCTTTTGCAGTCCGGAAAATAAAACGTCTAACAGATGTTTCAACGGCTAGGTTGGTATATTTCGCATACTTCCACAGTATTATGTCTTACGGCATTCTATTGTGGGGATCAGCTGCTGATATAAATACTATATTTATTTTACAAAAAAGAGCAGTCCGAGCTATATACGACCTACGTAGTCGGGATTCTTTACGATCAGTATTCAAGGATAGTAATATATTAACTGTGCCGTCTGAATACATCTATCAAAATATCATGTACGTTCGTAAAAATATAAGCAATTTCTATAAAAATAGTGATATTCACAACATTAATACAAGAAACAGAAACAAACTTACAGTACCCTCGTTTAGAGTAGTAAGATCTAAAAAGTCTTTTATGGGTAACTGTGTTAAATTTTATAACAAAATCCCCAATAACGTAATTGATTTGCCCAATAAAATGTTTAAGACTCATATTAAACGTCATCTTATGGACAGGGGCTATTATAATGTTCAACAATATCTAGAGGATAGGGATGTCTGGCATTCGGTTTCTTCCTGCACACTGCGACCTGGCGCCCTGTAGCTTACACCATGTTAGTGTATACAAATAGTATAACAAAATAAAATAAAAACTATATTCATAAAATATTAATAAATGACATGTTGTTATATACACTTAAAAAATAATAAACTATGACGACCGATCGCGTATAAAATAAAATAATAAATTGGCAATGTAATTTGTGACAGGTCATCTACTAGAAATAATGAACCGGACCAAAAACAAGCCCGCTGAGATTGATTTGCTGGATTCTCTCAGGACTGGGTCGCGCCGCGTAGTATCCAGCGGTAATGTAAGCCCGCTGAGTTTGTTTCGCCGGGTCTTCTCAGGCGGGGTCGCGTTTGGATCCGGTGGTAGCTTTTAAAACAAGCGACGTCTCGGAAATACCCATGGTCCATATCAAACCCATTTAAATATATATATATATTTGACCGGTATTACCTTGAATAATATTAATTCATAATATAAAAATAAAAAATAATTAATAATAAATAAATAATAATAATGTTAAATACCATATGAATAATTAATTGCTAGTGTATTGATGATGCTATGTATGTTATGTATACATAAGCTGATATGCTTTTCTTAAAATTTCTCTACTTTTTTTAATGTTCTGACTTGTCATAAGAGCTATGTAATTGCCTACTTGATCAATAAACGATTTCATTTCATTTCATTTCATTTCAGATGCAGTGAACAAGTTAATTGAACGAGATCCGGCAAAAAAATCGCATTTCCGTCACCGGAAGAACAATGCGCGCCGTTTCCGCCCGCCATCTTGTTCCCATCCATTGTCTATAAACGGGTTATAGAAAGCATAGTTTACGCGTTCGTTAGAATTGTTGCAAAGTAAAATAAAGTGTCTTATTAAGTTAATGCATTAGTCTTGTTAACGATTAATATGGAAAATATAAATTACTTGGAGAAAATATAAGTAGGTACTTATTTTATAAATTTCACTTTAAACCAACTTGTAAAAAATGGAATGTCTGTATTTGACGCATATTTTATATCTGTACACAATGCAATAATTTCCTTGCACAGTGTAGACCGAATATATATCTTTAATAATGTTTATCTGTCAAATGGTCCCGTTTTTTAATTGTTGTCTTAATACGGGGTAATAAGGAAAATGGAAAACTCCTCAACGGATATAAACGCAACATGATTTTATGTTTAAGGATTTCTGATAAGAAATAATTAGTATATTTTTTAATTTGTACGCAGCAGCAACCGCAACAGTAACTGGTAGTGGCACGGACTGCCAAGACGAAAGTCTCAAGTTTAAAACCAGCCGAAATGGCATACAAATACACCACAACCATATAAAATTCTTTGCAAATTTTAATATCCATAATCCAAGAAAGTATTCGAAACTATCGGATATCCGAAATAATTTCATATCCATATCCGAACCGAAATCGATTAAATACTCTTGTGATATCCAGATCCGAAATTTCATGTCCCTAATATCTCAGTCACGGCCCAACGCGGATCTATAATTAGTCATATTACAAGGTTTGCACAGCGCAGTGCTGGTTCGTCTCCCATCAGCATACGTAAGACTGCAGTTTGAACATCACAGGATTCTGGGTCTTGTTGCAAACACCTTCGAATTATTGAAATTTCCTTTTATGAAACCTCGTACTAACTATAGCCTTGATTTCAGGAGTTGGAACAAGAGAAGCATCTACTTCGACGACGGCTGGATACGACGCAAGGGGAGTATGAGGCGAGGATATTAGAACTGCAGAATGACATCAAGGAGCTGTCAGCCAAGATCGGATCCAGAGATACTTCAGTCAAACAGGTAAGACGTTATTAGGGCTCGATTTTTGGACCCTTTCTGTTCTTAACTTATATTAATGACTTACCTTATTGCATGAGGGACAACTGTGAGGTAGTGTTGTTTGCAGATGATACTTCTTTATATATTTAAAGTAAGCCGCCGTCGTTCTGTTCTTGACGATGTAAACAACACGCTCGCAAAAATAGTACATTAGTTTAGTGTTAATAATTTACTATTGGATAGTCAGAAAATCAAATCTATTAGATTTTTAACACCTAATTTCAAAAAGATCAACGCCAACGTCTACATGAATGGGGATAAGTTGAGTCTTGTGGAGACAATTAAGTTTTTAGGCATGATATTAGATCCTAAATTCAATGGGGATCTCACATATCTGTATTAGCCAAAAAATAAAGCGCTGCAACTTATGCTGTGAGTAATTGACGGCTACGTGAGTCTATTTCGCGTATTTCGTAGTTTGATGTGCTACGGGTTTCTACTATGGGGTGGTGCTGCTGACATCAATATCATCTTTACTCTCCAAAAGCGAGCTATAAGATCTATCTACTCGCTAAGTTGTAAGAGTTCTTTGAGAGAAAAATTAAATTAAATAAATATAATGACAGCAGCATCACAATTTACATTCACTATTTAATGCATGTTCATAAGAATATATAATAATTTTCAAGTCTGTCTAGTTCTTCGATACCTACGATAAAGGTTCGACCTAGTGACTAGGTGACTGTTGAGTGTATTAATTTTTTTATTTTATATAGCGCATTAATTTGAAGTATCGAATGGGCATAATTATTTACTGCGGCTTACTCAAAAATAAAAGTTGATTGTTATAAAGTTTGTCTAGGCTGTGAAAAGAGACGACCTCTAATAATCCTGGTAAATAATCATATTTACCAGGATTATTAGCGTATCAACGTGCAATATGACTACAATTACAAAATAGCCGAATGACTAAAGCCATTCAATAAAGCAAATAAAGTTTGGGAATCCCTTTGTAACAAATAAGGTATTTGGTTTGCCTTGGCTGCGTTTACATAACTCTCACTTGTAAAAATTTTGCACTGCTAGAACTTTACTGACGATATGACGATGCTGTACATATTTCATTACTCGCTACAAAATTTTCGCTGCTGTATCTACAACCTTTTATATTGATCAAACATCATTTGAAACTTGCTCGACTTTCGGAAACCAAACAATGATGTAACCAAACATTGTGGCTAACTAGCTAATCGAGGTGATAGGCCAACCACGCTCCATCGACTTCATTGAATCTCCGTTGTGAAAGAAATACGTCTAGTCACATTCTTTGCCGCATAATTTTTTTAATATATTTTTTCAGTTTCTGATTTCGTTGCCATTCTGAACTAGATGGAAAAAAAATGTAAAAGACGGGAAATGACCATGCGAAAATTTAGATACAAATTTAATACACTATGAAGTGTGGTAAAAAGTCTGCGATAAAAAATTGTGGAATAAGGGTAGAGAGGCCTAGTCCGTGGCGAAAAAAAAAAACAAAAAAAATTGGGGTTCTTTATTTCGTTCAAATGTTCAAATATAATAATTTGTGCATAGAGCGGTAAAGTTTCGAAACAAGAATGCGGACTTATTTAGTTGTTTGAGTTTGTTGAGTTGGTCCCTAGTATGTGAAAGGATCTAGAAACAGGACCGGTTCAATATAAACTTTTTACTTCTACTTTTTAAGTCTATTAAATTTGTTTTGTTAAATTATAATTTAACGGACTGTAGATCACACCTTGCAGAGTATATTTCATGGAGCAGAAAGTGCAGAGTAACAAATTTCTAATAAAATTTATTTATCTGCCTTACCTATCCTTGTACTCATTAATTTTATAAATTTGAAGGTTACTCAAATGCGATCCCTTTCCTAATTCTAAAATTATCAGTTATATACAAGTACTTCATCTAAACGTGGAAACAAAACGAAACTAACAAATCTATACTTATGACATTGATGTTAGTCTGTTATTTGAACATTACATATAACTGCTGAAAAGATTATGATACAAGTATCACTATAACGTTAAGCGAAACTCCAGGAAATCTATAGGGTATAGAAAGTGCTATTTATCCCAGAAAAACACTATTATAGAGACGGAGCTCCGAGATAATCTTCAGTGTTGACACTAATAAAATCTTTAAAAATACGTTCCGTCAATGCATTAGTCGCATATGCATTGCCAACACTCTACTATAAGTCCTTTAGAGTAATTTGCATGAACGGATTTCCTTTCCAAATATATTATAATAGCGTCCTGCATGTGATCTAATGATCATCATTTTGTAATAATGCAAATCAATGGATATTAGAATGGTGCAGTTAGCCTTACATTACCTCAATTGTAGGCATATTTACATGTGGTAACACTTTAATTAGTTTTAAAAAATGGCGGGAATTTAAGTGTAATAAAATCTTTTGTCTTTTTAATTAGGCAATGCATACAATTGTTATGATGATTTGGTAATTAAATATAATAGAATATTATGCGAAACGTAACGTTTTAAAAAGTGTATTTGCTTTGTTTTTTTTATTAATTTGTGCAACGGTTTTGTGAATTTAGTTCATGACTCAATAATAATGTGTATTGCTCTTTTTAAATATTTTTAGCATACGTAAAAATACTGGGCTTATTTTTCACTATAGAATTTACAGCGGGTCGAATGATTTGAATATCCCGAATTTATAAAAAAACTAAACATAACCGTGGAAAGCTTAGTTAGCATTAAAACAATGACCAACAGACACCCTTGACCCTTTAGTATGAATAAAAAATGCCTTTTGTATCCAAAATTCGCTGTTCAGATGTAATTAACATTGAAAATCCACTACAACCTCTGCGGAACTGAGTCAAGGCTGTAAGTCTGTGCCGTTACAAGCGTTTTATTCCCGCTATTTAAAAAGTTATTAGTTAACATTTTGGATTTTGAGGTTATTTTAAAATTGATGGAACCTTCCTTGTGAAATTCCGAGTTTAACGATCCGTCATTTTCTTTTTAATATTTATTTAAAATTAGAATGCATTTGATTGGTGTATCTTTAAATATTTTTTTAATAGTATAATACTCTTTGAATTACTTCCTATCCAGCGTGTAGCTGCATTGCGAAGTTATTATATTATTGTTTTTTTTTAATATTAAATTGTTTAATAAATTTAAGTAAGCAAAATGTCTAGTTTCATTACCTCCTAGACGTTCTGTTGTATATAACCGACAGCTGGGGATATTTCCTCGCTTAGTGTGTTCTACCGTCTGTATCATGGCGAATGCTCTGAAGAATTGTTTGATCTTATCCCATCCTCTCCCTTCCACACCAGAACCACGCGCACTGGCTTGCGGAGCCACAGCTTCGTGGTATCTACTACCCCGGTCCGAACCAAGAGGTTCGCAAACTCGTATTTTTGCCGCACCATCAAGCTGTGGAACAGTTTGCCAGCTACCGTGTTCCCTCCTTCCTATGATCCTGGGTCCTTTATGCGTAGTGTGAAGAAGCTAAACAACAGGCCGGCATGATTGTGTTGAGTAGCGAGGGATAGACTGTCTCTTGCTACTTGATACTCTATCTAGACGGCACTGCGCTTACCTTCAGGTGCAGTGTGGTCACTTTGCCGCGCCAGAAAAAAAAAAAAAAGCTTGTAAAACAGAGTACGTCAGCCGGATAGTAAATTATTATTACTCACTACTTACAAACATGACAAGGGCATGTGACATAACTTTCGTCTTTTACCTTCATAGTTAAATGTTCAATGACACTTCTTTGACAATGTGACATCCTAAGGAAATTAGTATCCTCAGGAAACTGGTAATTTACAGGTTTAACATTTAATATAGGCAATAGTTGTAAGACGTTTCAGACGTCATTTGAGATCCTAAAGAAATTGAAATTAAGCGATTTGCATGGAAATTATAAATGATTGACGTTAGTTCTTAAACATCTTGATAGCCTCCATGGCGCAGCGGGCGAGAAGCGGCTGTGAAACGAGAGGCCACGGGTTCGATTCTCGCACCGAGACAAATGTTTGTGTGACAGACAGATATTTGTTTCGGATTTGGGTGTTGTGGGACTGTAGTCCCTCGTAGTTCTTGATATCCACGATACACGGTTTAATTTAGTGTGTGGTCAGAACTATGTGTGTGACTGTTGGGTGTATTTATTTATCTCCATAAAAATCACTGTCCTAATTAAGATAGACTAAATTTAGGTTATACTATTTCGCGTCTTGTAAAATTACCGTTATATTTATAAAATTAATTTTATATTCGTTCTTAAATAGAAAACTAAACTCATTTAATGTTGAACCCAACGCCATTGACCTTGGTGATATGAACTAACCGCCACAAAAACGGCTAAAGCGGATGTTCCGTCGCCAGATATGCATCATTTTTATTAGTGTTTCATTAGCTATTTTAATTTTTATGTTGGGATCGTTGAAAGTTTAGCTAGACACGTAATTAGAACAAATTTCCTTTTTGTGTACACATGAACAGAATTAGTAGTTTTCAAAACGATATGCATTAAAAATCTATGACATTTGCTCTGTGTGTATTTTTTCTACAATATTAGAGAACACAGAGATTTTTTACGACAAAAAAATATCATACTGACGTCATGTTTAACATAATTATGTTTTTATATAACTATTAGTCAGCAAATTTCTCAGGATTTTATGGGATTTCAAGTAATTTTGAATAAAATCCGTAACAGATAAAGGACAAGTATTGTTTGTAGCTAAAATAAATAGCGTATTTTTGTATTCCGATACAAGATCTAACTTACGCACGCTGACACATCGACCCTACCTCAAATGAAACCTTACTTTTTGGTAAATAATGCGTCAACCATTATTTTTGGCCTGATTCTAATCCTATTTATATAGTTTGTATTTGGAGTCCTTGGTTTGTAACGTATTGTTATTCTACAATATGTAAAGGTCACTTATTATGTATTATATTGTGATTGTTATAAATAGGCTCGTTGACTGTTTTTGGGAAACCGTTTTATTTTATTCTTCATGGTCTATATTATTTAAATATTATCATGAATAAACATAAGTTTTAAGATTTAATTTGTATTTTTATAAACCAACTTTAATTTTCCCACCAAAACGCTACCAACTGTCTTGGCCTCTCGTGTGACGTGACCATCCGCAGCACTAATAGACGTTTGGCTCAGCGTTTAATAGATGTTTCGAACGGTGACGTCATGATTTGTGTTTAATGTCACGTGAAAAAATGCTTTATTTTACATATTTGTTTCTTGAAAATATTAAATAATCACATATAAATTGACAAATGGGTTTAATTTTCGATATTTTTAGACTAAAATCTATTATAAAAAACAAAATTCTATCAAATTTTACCTTATTATCAACTATTCTATTGTTACATGGCGCTATTTAAAGATATATTAGTATTGAATAATAGCGATGACATAACGATGGATGCGGGCTACCCAAGACCGGGATGGTTGGCGTTCACTTGGGGAGGCCTTCGTCCAACAGTGGATGGCAATAGGCTGAGTATACACAGTCAGGTCATAAGTATTGTCACACAGTAAAAACTTTTATTTTAGAATGCTGGCCACAAAAAAGTTTATTGAATTCGAATTTCAAATTGTTCATGAAAATAAAAATGTATACTTTTTAGAATTTTACTCATTTTTAAATATGGAGTGGACGCTTAAAGAAGACCGTGTTGCAGTAATTGCGTTGCATCGTTGCGGTTACGCGCCAATTCAAATTTTTGACATACTGAAAAATTTGAATATAACCAAAAGATTCGTTTATCGTACCATCAAACGATACAATGAAGACTCTAGTGTAGATGACAGGTCAAGAAGTGGTCGCCCTCGGTCTGTTAGGACTCCAGCAGTGATAAAAGCTGTGAAGGCGCGACTTCAAAGAAATCCCAAACGTAAGCAGAAACTGTTGGCCCTTCAGTTGGGGTTAAGCAGAACCACGGTGAAAAGGGTGTTAAATGAAGACTTAGGGCTTCGGGCATATCAAAGAAAAACAGGACATCGTTTGAATGCTCGTCTAATGGACCTGAGACTGAAGAGATGCCGCGCTTCGTTGAAGCGGTACGCGGGAAAAAATATCGGGAAATTCATTTTTCAGATGAAAAAATTTTTACCGTAGAAGAGAGCTACAACAAACAAAATGATAAGGTGTACGCACACAGTAGTGAAGAAGCGAGCAACCGTATTCCGCGTGTCCAACGAGGTCATTTTCCATCCTCGCTCATGGTATGGTTGGGAGTTTCTTATTGGGGCTTAACAGAGGTACATTTTTGTGAGAAAGGTGTAAAAACGAATGCAGTTGTGTATCAAAATACAGTCCTGACGAACCTTGTGGAACCTGTTTCTCATACCATGTTCAATAACAGGCACTGGGTATTCCAACAAGATTCGGCGCCAGCTCATAGAGCGAAGAGCACACAAGACTGGCTGGCGGCGCGTGAAATCGACTTCATCCGGCACGAAGACTGGCCCTCCTCCAGTCCAGATTTGAATCCGTTAGATTACAAGATATGGCAACACTTGGAGGAAAAGGCGTGCGCAAAGCCTCATCCCAATTTGGAGTCACTCAAGACATCCTTGATTAAGGCAGCCGCCGATATTGACATGGACCTCGTTCGTGCTGCGATAGACAACTGGCCGCGCAGATTGAAGGCCTGTATTCAAAATCACGGAGGTCATTTTGAATAAACTTTAGTGTCATAAGAATCTATGTTTTGTTAAGTTCATTTTGGTATATTAATGGTTACATAATGAATAAACTTGTTTCAATTATTTTATATTAAACATGTGACAGAATTTATGACCTGACTAGGTATATATATGTATAATAGCGATAGGCTAGTTGGAATTGTTATGGACTGTCAGACGTGAGTCGCTGGTTCGAACCAAACTAAATGGCATACACCTCTGACTTTTGAGATTTAAATGTATTTTTTGTTTATTATCTTTATGTAGTGTCCGACCGAAGGTTCGGTTTCAGTTTCGGCAAGTTTCACTCACATACCGGTCAAAAACGTAACCCTCAGTTTCGCTTCGCCGTAGTCGGGTAAAAATAACGGCAATATCAAACAAATATATATTTTTTATGAAATAAGCCAAATTTCACAAAACAATAGATTTTAACATGTCTGAAAAGTTTCGGTTTCGGTTTCTATAGAAATTCCTGTTTCGGTCGGACACTATCTTTATGTACTTGCCCTGCTTATCTCTGCAGCACCTTAAGATTGATTGGGAGAGAATGCCTTTGATATTAAGTCCGCTTATATACCTTGTATATAAAATATAATAATAAAAAAATATATATGTTCATACTACTCGTAGCATTATATAAAATATCGTAATTGTTTTTATAAGAATATGTAAAAGAGTTGCGCGATGTCCCACGATTACCTTGAGTTTAATGGTAATTATTTCATTTTCGTCTCCTCTTTATGCGGTGTTGCGTATCCATGGATGACGGCATGATTTTATCCGCCATTTTTTTTCTGGCACGGCGAATGACCATACTGTACCTGATGTTCAGCGCAGTGCCGTCCAATTAAAGTATCGAGTATTGAGAGACCATCTATCTATTATTATTATTTTTTTATCCTAGCACGGCAAAGTGACCGCACTTCAATTGATGGTAAGCGCAATACGGTCCAATTAGAGTAGCGAGAGACGATCTATCCCCCGCTACTCAACACAATCATGCGGGCCTGCTCCTTCACACTACGCCATGGGCAAGAAGGTGAAGAAGCGGTCGAGGGTCTATTGTCAGAGTAGGTACTCAGAAGGCCGCAAAATGGCCAACATTGTACCCGAACTCTAGACCCCCAAAAAACCGGATGTACACTAGCTGATCCCGGAACGCGACACACTTGCGTGTGCGTAGCCATAGGATGTACACTGGCTGATTCCGGAACACTATGGCGGGTTTTTCACCCTGTGTACGGTGGTCGCTATCCGGGCGGATATGAATATCCTACCACCAGCAAACAACTATCTTCAACAACCATCGTCATATTTCTTTCAACTTAAACAAAACTGTAACGAATTATATACCTAAACCTTCCTCATGGATCACTCCGTCTATTGGTGAAAATAGTTTAGTAGTAGTAGTTTCAGTAGTTTTTGATTATAATCAAAAACTACTGAATGTATGCGATATATCGCATTGATAGACAGACGCAGCGAGGACACATATGTATATGCTTATAAGCACGTAAATAAATATATGAGATTTAAAAATAATTGAATCGAAACAGACACAATAACTGTTTTAAAAATGTAAGCTGAAAATAGGTTAAAATTCTAGACATATGAACTTGGTTTGTAGCCTAATACTTCACGAAATCAGTTTGTCCCCCACGCTGTTACTCGCTAATGGTATTACAAACGTGACATAGGTAATCGTGTCCGTGAAATCCTACGTGCCAGGTCAAGACCTTAGAATGTGCCAGTCATTGTGAACGCTAGTTTAAATAGGTTTGCTTAATCTATTGTACAAAGCTATAATATGGAAACTACAAAAAAAAACCTTAGTTAAACCAAATCCTATTAATTATAATATGCATAACACATAATCCCACATTAGGTCAATCGTCCTATCAAGAACTACGAGGGACTACGATCTCACAACCCAGACCCGAAACAATTTATTTTTGGATCAGACACATTTCTCTCTGGAATAATTGAAATCGCCTCTCGTTTCTGCTACTCGCCCATTGTGCAGGCTGTCATTCTATACTTGATTATTTCCAAATATTTTCCAATAAATTATAACCTCTTGTATCTAATGCATGCATGTAGCAGCGATAGCCGAGTTGGTTGCGGTACGGACTTCCAAGACGAAAGTCGTAGGTTCGAAACCCAAGTGGCATACACCTCTGACTTTTCTAAAGTTATGTGCGTATTAAATTGTAAATTATCGCTTGCTTTAACGGTGAAGCAAAACATCGTGAGGAAACCTGCATATCTGAGAATTTTCGAAGGTATGAGAAGTCTGCCAACCCGCATTGGGCCAGCGTGGTGGACTACGGCCTAACCCCTCTCATTAGTAGAGGAGGCCCGTGCCCAGCAGTGGGACAATGTTTAATACAGGGCTAGTATTATTATTATCTAATGCATACGTAGGAGAGCGACGATGCCTAAGGTTTATCTACTTCAATGACACGATTTACACTGTTTGCTCAAACGACTTACGGGGTATTGCTTAGCCGTTGTTCGGATCAAAGAGCAAGCGAGTCTCCTGATAGTATATACCAAACATATGTTTTACCGGTATTACGGGAATTAGCGCACGAAACGCAGTAAGCTGTTAGTTCATGTCGCTTTTCTGTAAAATAACCTAGTCGAACCTGCCTATTCATGCTATAGAGAAACCTGTCCACCGTAGATATATCACTCTATACACTCCACTTGTATAATTCCGTTGTATATACAGGTAGAACGCACCCTGAGAGCTTTCAGGGCCGATTAGCCAATTAGCGGCACACCCAGTCTATGACGTAGTGCCCTTGAGCCCTGCCTATTGTCATTAATTAAATACACACTGGGGTAGGTTGCGTCATGTTATCGGAAAACTACAACGTGAAACAAGTTTTGAGCCTGCTTTTAAAGAATAAAAGTAAAAATAGATATTGGGTTTTTCTATCTAGAAATTCTCAGTATTGCCCGGAATCTGGAATCTGTGCCCGGTATGACGATAGGCTCGCCCCCTATTACATTATGGGACTGAAATTCTGCGAAAAGTAGGTGTACCTACTGGTGACACCTCTGCCTACCCGTTCGGGGATTACAGGCGTGAGTGTAAAAGTAAAAATGTTTAAAAAATCAAAATCGAGGGGTATTTTGAATTTTCCTTTTGTTTATTTTCTGGCCTATGTATAGAACGGTTCAGTAAGCGAAGGGCGACTAAAGCTTGGGCGCCTTTCAAAATCATTGACTATATTTTATTTTATACTATTTTGACATGACTTGCCTGAAGAAATTCGAAAAGCTTTTAATCAACATCTATAATTGAAGCGTTAATTACGACAATATATAAATGTTAATGTTTTTCATCCATTTATTTAGGGGGTGGTAATGTTTATATTTGGTGGAATCATGATATCTGATCCTTTGGCCATGATGAACAAAGCGACTCTGATTAAAATGAACAAAATAATAATCGGTAAATAAAAACGGATACAAAAGTTAAAGAGCAGCGCCCTCCAAACCAAGACGTCGTGTCGCAACCCGTCACGCCATCCGACGTCCTTCCGAACCTCTCGGAAAAAACGCGTTTCGCAAATTATATAAATGATATTTTCAACCCTATAATTGAACCATGAAGGTGTTTTTTTGAATGATGACGAGCTATAGCTCTTACACCTATTAACACGATTAACCACGCTTGATGTTTGATTGTGAATGTTTGGATAGAAATGGATACTTTAATGGTACTTTAATTTATGCTTATTTGTTTTTTTTAGCACGCGTCCATAACTCATAAGAATAATTAATCTCTTAAGAGATGCTGTAGACACGGTAATTTCATTTTGATACATACGAAGAAAATTAAAACTAGCATTTTTACAAAAGCAAAAATTCTAGGGTTTCAATTTGTAGACAGATGCTTTTAGACAACGAGTCATCTTTGGTTACACTACTACTAAATAGGATTAACACTATTCTAGAGTTTTTTTTTTTAGTGCCTCGATAGGCAGACGAGCAGACGGGGGCCACCTGATGGTAAGTAGTCACCGCCGCCCACTTCTGCAATACCAGGGCACAGCAAAGCCGTTGCCTACCGAATCCACCTACTAAAATACAATTTTCTCTGTATCGACATAATACTGTATAATGACATTGTTATTTTGTCATCAGCGTGATGAAGAAAAAGCCGGCCTAATAGCTGAGCTGACGGCGCAGAATTCACGATTGACGGCGCAGTTGAAAGAGTCGTCAGCGACTGAAGCAAACTTGTTGGCGCAACTTGAAGGGTTGAAGGACCAGTGCACTATCAGGAAGACGAGTTTACAGGTATTGCATTCACGATGATGTTTCTTCTATCTTGATGCTATCCCAGTTTGATACCAAGAGGATCCTGGCACTGCAAAGTGACCATACTGCACCTGATGGTAAGTGCAGTGCCGTCCAGTTAGAGTATCGAGAAGCGATGGATGGATTGTCTCTAATAGGCCGGCATGATTTTCAAAACAATTAAGCCGGTATCATAATCCTGATACGAAGTAGCACAGTTGGAACTGACCGACTCATATGATTAAAATTATGGTTGTATAATGACAAAATGGAATATTAATTTTGTTTGCTTTAAACTAAACAAGTCTGCTGATCTCTTGGTATTGCTGTAATAGTTACATTGAGTCAGACATGTTTTATTAGACACGTCTAGAGAACGTTCACCAACACGTGACTTAAAATCCTTTCATCAAAGTTACTAGCCAAGACAAACTAGTCAAGGACGTAAATAGATTTATGATAAAAGTTTTTTGATTCATAAAAAGTACACCGACTTCAATAAAAAACAAATTATGCGTAAATTTGAGGGTTGCCCTCGGCTTTTCTGAGATCCCATCATCAGATCCTGATTTGGTCCCAATGGGACCACCTGGGAAGTATACCCTAAGAAACAAAAAAATAATTTCTCGAATCGGTCCAGGCGTCTTTGAGTAATCTGGGAACATACATAAAAAAAGATTGCGACGAATTGAGAACCTCCTCCTTTTTTGAAGTCGGTTAAAAACAATATTTCTTTCCCAGGATCATGTCCAAAGCTTGGAATCCCTCAAAGCAGAGTTGGCTTTGGTCAGCGACAAAAAGTCAGATTTGGAGCGGAGGTTGACGAGCTCCCTTACTGACAAAGACAGCCTGATGCAGCAGCTTGAGGAAGCCAACGACAGGATCGTGGCTTTAGAGAGGCAACTCAAGGAACAGGTATTTATGAAAATTAGTGTAATGCCATATAAAATTTTGATATTCAAAGTTTTGGGTGCTGTTGCAATTTTGTATCTCCTATTCAATTAAATTTAAAAAATACATTTTATAGTCGCTATGTTAAAATAGAAGTGAAAAATCGTGTTTAAAGGTCATGAGTATAATTACTTTGGCATTAAAAATATTTGGATGTCTATAGACAACAGGAATCTTATAACATTGATTAAATGATGAATTAGAAAATAAATCTGAAGTCATATGATAAAGGAGCTGATATTAATCATGATCGCATAAGTGTAACAAAGGTGGTGACTATTCTTCTACGCCTATACCTAAAGAATAACTTTACAATTGCATCATGATTCTACACAATAAATCAATATAATAACATTTTTCTATTGCATTCAAAAGAACACAACCGATGTAATTTATTAGACACAATGCAGACGTAAAAGAAATTAATCTTAACATCGTAAATTTCATAATAACGTAGCTATCTGGAGGTTACTAATGCATGTTGAGCAATTCTATTTATATTGTACCAGCGTCCATCTGCAGTGCTGCATTCACATATATTGTGAAATTCGCTCAGATCATTACGTGTTGTCTGTTGAAGATACTCGATGTATTTAGGAGAATGGATCTGCATTACCTTGAATATATTATTGTTTTTTTCATAATGACCCTTGGCTATCAATGTAACACTAATTATAACATCAATTCTGTAGTCACAAAATTTACTTACCGTCTTTACTCTCTCTTTATCTGGAAAAATCACCTTGTATTCCCGTCTATAAGACGGAGTATGCCAGATTTTACGGGCTCTAAACCCCATGGTTGTGTCCATCTGCACAACGAAAAGATTTTGGGACCTCCAAAAGACCGAAGCTCATTCAGACCTTCTTTACTCTCCTATTGGCAAACAATTTTTTAAGATTTATGTTGACCTGCTGGTCGATATCACTTGCACTTTCGTGAGTTGTTTCTTATCTATACCGGCCTGGTCAATTTCTTGCCTACTATCAGTTCTGAACCTAACTACTTCCAGTACTTGTTTATTGAACTAAATAATAATACCAGCCCTGTTTGTATAGTCTTCCATTGCTGGGCACGGGCCTCTCATAATAACAGGGCTAGACCCTAGCCCACCAAACTGGCGCAGACTGGTAGATTTCACATACCTTTGAAATTCTTATGGTATTCTCAGGCATCCAGATTTCCTCAAGATGTTTTCCTTCAAGCAAGCAAAATTAACAATAAATACATATAAAGTCAGTGATGTATGCTATTTGGACAGGTTTTAAACCTATGTTTTTCGTCTCGGCATACTACTCCCAACTAGGCTATCTCTGATATTTAAAACGTATATAGGTACTCATTAATTTAACTAGCCCTTTGAAATACAATCGTCAAATTCGTTCCCACTATGACATTCAGCTTGCCTTTGCTATTTTGAAACATCCGTTGATTTCGACCAAGAACAATGGATGGCAATTAAAAATCAATCCTGGCTTGAAGGTTTCTATTGAGCAACAGATTTAAGATGTAAGATTTTAAAGATAGTGGTGTAGTTGTACGAAGAGTTGTCACGTCTAAAATTAATTATGGTGTTGTATGTTGCCTCATTGGCCTAGTGGCAAAGAACTTGGATAAAAACGTTGAAGCCATTTCAAATATGAGCAAACATAATATGAATTTGAGTATTTGCATTGAAAATCCATCAGCGAACGAATAATCGATGTCGTAAAGAGGGTGCGGTTTCCCGTTAGCAATATATATGTTTTACTACTTACTGCTTGCAGGTGCTGAAGAACTGTAAATTATTCTAGCTGTTGATACCCTCGACCCCATGCCTAATGTAAAGCACACAATTATTTTGGGGCCATTGATTGTTATTGTATAAATTAGAATTAAATCAGTTTCATAAATATTAAGTTTATTGACAGCCTTTAGGCACGGCTGGTAAGTAGCTGGCTGTGACGTGAAAGGCCGCGGGTTCGACCCTCGCAATATATCTTAGGGTCTGGGAGTTGTGGGACCGTAAGTCTCTTGTAGTCTGACACAAGGCTCCTTGTCAAGAATGTAATTGTCACTGTTGGGTACAATTACTTACATACCATCAAAACCTAAATAAACTCCTCTCTTCCCAGGAACATCTCTACCATAACACACTCAAAGAACTAGAGCGACTGCAAAGATCCCACGACACGCTCGCCGAACGTGTCGGAGCGCCTGATCCCATCGATACATCAGACACTGCCAGGTCACTTCATGCTGAGATGGAATCCGAACCTGAAGAGCAAGACGATGGCTGGCTCAGATCCGAGGCAGTTCAAGTCTACAAGCAGCTGAGGTCGCTGGCGTTACAGCTTAACACAGGACATGATGATGATTCAGGTATGTTTCTTGTGTAAATTAAACTTGGTAGATTTGATGCCGCGTCTGGAACAATAGTCTGTTCAACACCAATATATATTTTTGTATAATCCACAAATATATGATTTAGGACTGAATTTTATTTATTTAAGCCTTCATACACACATGTCTAAATTCGGACTTGATGCCATGGACGTTCTCTACCAGTACAACAGCGATGGAAAGACGTAACGATATCATATTAATAAATTAAGTTTATTGACTGCCTCGGTGGCACAGACGTAATTGCGAATGTGTTACGACTGCTGTGCTGAGGTCTCGGGTTCGATCCCCGGGTCGGGTAAAGTGATATTGGGTTTTTATATTTAGAAATACTAAAAATAAAATAAATAAATAAATAAACAATAGAACAATATTAAATGGTTAAAATACCAAACAATTTTCTGACGCTTCAACGTAGTTCATCCATACCACCTGGAAACGATTCCGTCTAGCACGGTTCGTTTCCGGCGTTCATTTTTACCACGTACGTGCAAGCTCTGGAATGAACTCCCTGCTGCGGTGTTCCCTGAGCGCTATGACATGTCCTTCTTTAAAAGAGGTTTAAAGAGAGTAGTCCTTCAACGGTAGGCAGCGGCTTTGCTGTGCCCTGGTATTGCAGAAATCTATGGGCGGCGGTGACTACTTACCATCAGGTGGCCCGTCTGCTCGTCTGCCTATCGAGGCACTAAAAAAAAAAAAAGTTGTATGGGCGAGGCCATGGGCTGACCCTATCATTTGATTTGGGCGATCCTCCTGGTGCCCAGGGCAGTCGCAGTACCTTATGGCTGCCACTCCTTCATGTGATCCACCTCGTTTTTCAACCTCTGCTATTAAAAACTCACGATATAAGACTTGTAGCTTAATTTGAAGTCAGAATTGTTAAGCACATTTATTTATGTCCTCTATTTAATTTCATAATACGCTCAGTCTGTAAGATGTGCTATTTGATAAGAATCACATTGAATTGAGAAGAGATTAGTATCGCAGATAATCTGTGCTCTACATCTGAAAAAAGATTAGTAATGTAGGATATGGTTGAGACCTTCTACTACGGCAAAGCAACCACACTTCACTTGATAATGTCGATTCGAAAGATATTGCATTAATAGATGATCGTCAGAATTATGCCTGCCTTAAGTATCAATGTATCATGCATCAAGTGATTAATGTGGACATATTTTCAAATAAAAAAAACGATCGAGACTTACAGTACTCGCATATGATGTGTACCATCCGACATCTCACATTGGTAATAAGCAACATTAACATTATATATAGCCTACACATAATGCAATTTTGATTAAAATTCGATTTCAGTCTCGTCCATTCCATAAATTGCGCGCTTTCCTTACTTCCTGTTACACACTTCCGCCCCTTTTCACGAAATCTTTCCCAGAAATCGATAGTAAAGATGTTACAAATAAATTTATCGTTTACACTAAAATTAAAATTTCCATACAACATTGACACCTGAACTAGGTTACCCTGTATATCAGACGCCTCGATGCCACGATATTCATATTCGCCCGGATAGCGACCACCGTACACAGGGTGTAAAACCCGCTATAGTGGCACACGTAAGTGTGTCGCGTTCCGGGATCAGCCAGTGTACATCCGGTTTTTGACGGGGGTGTAGAGTTGGGGTACGATATTTGGCCGTTTTGCGGCCTTCTGACTCTAGAGTCAGAGTACTCAGAAGGCCGTAAGAAGGTTTAGACCCTTGACCGCTTCTTCACCTTCTTCCCCATGGCGTAGTGTGAAGAACGGCATGAAGTTGTTGAGTTATCATTATTATTATTCACATCATCACTTACCATCAGGCGAGATAGTGGTCAAACGCGAGCCTAATCAGGTAAAAAAAAAGTAACGGGGGATTGTCTCTCGCTACTCGATACTCTAACGGCAGTGTGTTGTAGTGTGGCCACTTTGCCGTGCCAGGATAAAAAAAAATGCCAAGGTCAATGTCGATAGTGACTTATCATAGATATGTAATCATTAATTTAGATTTTATTATGAGTGACAGCCTCCGTGGCACAACAGACGATAAGCCGGCTGTAAAACTGGAGACCACGAGTTCTATATGTCTATGTGATCCGCAAATATTTGTTTGGATTCGGATGTCATAAGACCGAAAGTCTCTCGTAGTTCCTGATGAATCGTATTCTACTAGAGTCAGGAATATGTGTGTGACTGTTGGGTTGATTTTCTTTTTTTTCTACGCATATAAATACATACACAGGTAAGCGCGTAATAATAGTTATTGTCATTTTGCTTTCTCGTATTAAGCATTATTTATGCTGGTTTCATGATTAGTTCTCTCTTAATCACTTGGTTCATTTCGTATTAATTATTGCATTAAATAATTCTGTCTGACCCAAGAACGAGACTGTATGGAACAACCCACTCGTCAAGTTTTTCGGATAGTCACTACACAATTAGCTACAAATGGTTTAAGGCCTTTATCAAAAGATCGTAAATATGTATGGTGTTGTTTTATTACTGCCTACCCCTTTCAAGATAAGAGTCAAGAGAAACCCATATTGATTACATTATTGTATCATTATCGTAACTTGTATAATTACGGATTACAAGCAATTACGTGCAATATACCTCATAAACAAGTTAGTTAAATGATTAAACTACAAATCGCAATGTCTAAGGATATCCTTTAGAAACTAACGGTTTAAACGGCAGCATTTAGCAACAAATGAGTTACGAGAATAGCCCGTGTTTAACTGACACCGCTGCTGAATGTTGATCGAACCGAGATTAGATTGTGAATTTAATAAAAAAATGTATTCATTTAATCATTATAAATGCCTTTTATCGTAACTGATTCAAATGATAGTGGTAGAGCCACGCTGAAGACATATTTGTCTACAGCATGAATGGGCCGGCTCGACCGGGGAAGTACCACTGTCTCACAGAAAACTAACGTAAAGTGACAGTTTACTGTCGCGTTTCGTATGGTAAGTGAGATATCTGGAGATTCCCCCTTCCCTTCCCTAATCCCTATTCCTGTCCCTTAAGGCCGACAGCGCATACATGATACTTTCGGTATTGTGGATGTTCATGGGCGGTGGAGATCGCTTAACATCAGCTGACCCACTGGCTCGTTTGACGGACTGTGATATAAAAAAAAAACAATTTTGCATTGAAGCTCAATTGTTGTTCTACGATTTGCCAATGTCAAGTATTAAATAGCGTATCTAATCAAAAAAATGATTCAAAAGCAATCGCCTATCTTGGTCTAACGTGATAGTAAAAATAAACTCGATTATTTTTTATCCTGGCACGGCATAGCGACCACACTGCATCTGATGGTTAGCGCACTGCCGTCCAATTAGAGTATCGAGTAGCGAGAGACAATATATCCCCCGCTACTCAACACAATCATGCCGGCCTGCTTCTTCACACTACGCCATAGGCAAGAAGGTGAAGAAGCGGTCGAGGGTCAGAGTACTCAGAAGGCCGCAACACGGCCAAACATCGTACCCCAACTATAGACCCCCGACAAAAACCGGATGTGCACTGGCTGATCCCGGAACGCGACACACTTGCGTGTGCCTAGGATTGAATTGATGTTTATGCCAATACTCTACTAATTATGATATCAGAATGTTATTTTGAACATTTTTAATTACCAGAATAAAGTAGTTGTTTTAATTACTAGAATTAGCTTACTGATTGCCGTATACAGTAGATACAAAATAAGATCTCCCATCGCTGTTTGATTCCTAATGATATAACTATCGATAGAAGAATAACTTTCTCGTAGATTAAAATCCTTTCTCTCCCCTTACACAATAGACGCGATTGTAACGTGATTTCTCGTACTGTCGCCATGTCGTCATTAATCGCCAATGAGGAAGTATCAGCGCTAGGAAGATCACCACTTCCTACTGTCACAAACAAATCGTTTTGTTATTCTAAATTATACGTTACCAGACTATGTTATCTTCTTGGCTTAGAATATACGCTGTTAAAACAGTGAGGTCCTGGGTATTATTACAATTTGTGTCAGAATCTAAAATCACACGCACTAATTGTCATAATTGGAATTTGTTCCCAATCTACCGATAGGATTACCACTTTTAACATTATGGTATGGAAATTATCACTCCATGGGTGCTGCTTGTACCTCTGCCTATTTAGGGGTACATAATAATATACTCAACAGTCACGCACGTAGTCCTGACCCCACACTAGGTCAAACGTATTGTGGGTATCAACAACTACGAGGTACTACGGTCACACAACACCCAGACTGAAACAAATATTTGTGGATCAGACAAACATTTGTCATGGTGCGGGGATCCAACCCTCGTATTTCAAAGTCTACTTGCGCACTGCACCAATGTTTGCCAGTACTTTTTTTAGCCTGGCACGGCAAAATGACCATTCTGCACCTGATTGTAAGCGCAGTGTCGACCAATTAGAGTATCAAGTAGCGAGAAAGTCTATCCCTCGATCATCAAACTCAATCATCCTGCCAGCCTGCTGTGTAGTTTCTTCACACTGCGCCATGGCCAAAAAGGTGAAGAAGCTGTCGAGGGTCTAGCGTCAGAGTACCTAGAAGGCCGCACCACGGCCAAACATCGTACCCGAACACTAGACCCCCGACAAAAATATCTAGAATTATTTGAACTGTTTTCTCCAGGGCTACACTCAGACCTATCCATCTCCTCGCTGGACGGGGAGGAGGGCGAGACCCTCCGCCGCGGGGCTCTCGCCGCCGCCTGCGCGGACGCTGTCGCCGCCTACGCCACCCTGGAGGGCTCCCGCGTGAGGGACTCCATCGCTGCACACGCGCGCCGCTCTCTGGAGAGAGAGCGGCAGATCGACGAGAAGAATGAACTCATCGCTGATCTGTCTTCTAAGGTAAGTTCTTAGATTTACAGTTACAGAACTCGACAGTGACTGCCTCGGTGGCGCAGTTGTAATTGCGCATGCCTTACGACTGCTGTGCTGAGGTCTCTCGATCCCCGGGTCGGGTAAAGTGATATTGGGTTTTTCTATCTAGACATTCTGAGTATTAGCCCGGAGTCTGGAATTTGTGCCCGTTATGGCGATAGGCTCGCCCCCTATCACATTATGGGACCGAAATTCGTCGAAAAATGGGTGTACTGGATCTACCTCTGCCCACCCCTTCGGGGATTACAGGCGGGAGTGTATGTGTATGTACAGTTACAGAACTAATCTTTGTTAGAGCAAGAGGAACGGAAATTGAAATCCAAAATCTTACCGAAATTTTAAGAAATAAATTTTGCTCTTTCCGGGATGAGACGTGAATCATCTAGAGGCATTTA
This sequence comes from Laothoe populi, assembly GCA_905220505.1. Classification (NCBI taxonomy): domain Eukaryota; kingdom Metazoa; phylum Arthropoda; class Insecta; order Lepidoptera; family Sphingidae; genus Laothoe; species Laothoe populi. The sequence goes on along the minus strand of HG992167.1, from coordinate 15,594,044 downwards.
ATCATCAAAACCTCAAATTTAAATAAAGAATTAAATTAATTGTAGGATTTGAACTCAAGGCCCCACGAGTTTCTTAGTACAAGTATGATACTAACGAGCAATAACAAGTCCTGTTTTGTAATCAGCTTCGTCAAAGTAATGCCGAGCTCATAGACCTCCTAGTATTATGAAATAAGATTTGTATTGTCACGTATCGCAACTAACACTATGGCATTGGTAGATTAATTTTATATTTCCAGTAGCCAACCCCGAGGTAGACTTTCCAAGTCCATCTATGTATGTAGCAAATAATGATCTTGGTTTTTTTCATAAAACAGCTAGTAGCATATCGTGTACGTTAAAAATTTATACAAGGCATACATGTATCCCATACTTGACAATTAAAATTTCCAAAGCCTTCCTATATTTCTTTTTGATTAATTTCGTTGCGGGATAAAGACATTGCGCATTCCCAGAGACTCTGCGAGCTCCACTGCTCAGTGTCCATTGTGTGGCATTGTCGATCCTTACAAGCGTTACAGTAGCGTGTGTGTAAAGGATAGTTCCGTTCCCTTCTGGAAACCGAACCCACTCCATCACAACTCAGTATCACAGAGCCATGTAAAACTCAATTAGATTTGTTTAAATTGCAATATCGCTCGCTAGACTTCCCTTGAAACCGGTACAAAATGATTCGTGAACGTGGTACGCCGCACAAACGATTTCGTATTCAATTGATTTTTAACGGATCATGGTACAACTATTATGGATTAGATAGAAATTTTACTGTTGAATGCCGAATAGAAATGGCCACAGTTGACTCCATACAGTTGTCGTTCGTATATTCAGGATTGACCCAGTATTTTGGAGTGTTAGTTACGCTATAGATAAATTTTACTACATAATGGGCATGATCGGATTAAAACCAGTTTCCTAGAAAGCTGACAGGAGTGAGATTTATGGAGACCCAAAACCACAAGTCTCTTTCATCCTGGCTCGACAAAGTGACCACACTGCACCTGATTGTAAGCGCAGTGTCGTCCAGGTAGAATATAAAGTAGCGGCAGACAACTATTCATCACTACTCGACACAACCATAACTGATGTATTTTTTATTCAATATTCCTTCATTGTTCGTTTCGTTCATTCGTTCGTTTTTATTCATTATAAAAATTATCGGTTGTAAATAATATGGGCCAGAAGACTTCACAGAATTTTTGGAAACTCGTATTACTTTAACATTTCTACATAACTAAAAATAATCACTGATCAATTTGTTACCACCGTCTGGATTATTAAAAATCCTATGATCGAGAAGCCTCATAATTCCACACCACGTGACTAATCACATTTTGGGAATACTGCACCGTTTAATAATCCTATTTTAAGACGTCAACTGTCGTGGAACGTGACCGCTAATTGGCTTAGAAAGATTATCTCGTTTACTCACTAAGCCAGATCAATGAAATTGAGTTTTTAGGATTGCTCGTATGGTCACGTTTGTGAATAAGAATAAGAGTCTTGAGGTGAATATCTTAGTGAAATCAATAGCTAACTGAGTGGAATGGAGTACCAAAATAGATGCGGACATTGCACCTCTGACTTACAGAAGTTATATGTTTATCACTGATATCCAACACCCTAATCTGAAGAAGTTAGCTTTCGCGGTGTAGTCGGCTGTGAAATGAGAAAGATTGATTTCTGCACCAAGATAAACATTTGTGTGATTTTAACAATATCGGGTATGGGTTTATAAGACTAAAAGAAGAAGTGAAGAAGCTAAACAGCAGGCCGGCATGATTGTGTTGAGTAGCGGGGGATAGACTGTGTCTCGCTACTTGATACTCTATCTGGACGGCACTGCGCTTACCATCAGGTGCAGAGTGGTCACATTGCTGCGCCAGAATAAAAAAGTAGGAGTCTACCGTAGTCCCGATTCTCACGACAAGATATTTGTATTTTAATGTGGGATCAAGACTATGTGCGTGATTGTTGGATGTTATTTAATAGAAATCCTGAGAATTCTTCCATACAAATTTAGAAGGTATGTGAAGTCAAGCAACTGCTTTTAAGCCAGCGTGGTGGACTGTGAGGTCTCGTCTCTTTAGCAAAACAATGTACAATATAAAATTAAAAAAACGATCAACTACTAAGTATTTATTTAAACAGAAATATTTGTGCGCCACACGAATATTTATCTCGTTGCGAAATTCGAACTTTGTCTTGTCGTACAGCCAGGTACTAGTCCATTGCTCTAGTAAAGCTGTCATTGAAGTCTTAAGGAGTCCAAATTTATTTTCGAATGAAATCATTCTTTTGGGCTTTGATTGGTTTTACCGCTTTTTTTGGAAACCGGAGTTCGTAAAGAGCCAAGCTAGAGATTCTTTCCAGTTCATCTTCTGAACTGGCGGTAGATTCACAAAGATTGATTGAATTCAAAATAATGTACCTATAGTTTTTCATGGATTCAAATAAATTTTTATCGTCATGTAGACTCATAAGCACCTTCTAAAAACTGTACCTAATTTGTATAGTTACTTGAACCTAATTTCTTGTTAAAAAAATAAATCAGTACATTACATACATTTGCTATTTGAACATTTAACTCAACAATGTCTACTTTATTTTTCTGTACTTGTAAATCCAGAGTCGAGCTAACTTGGTCTTATCTGATTACGTGACCAAAAATCTAGATTTTATTGTGACTGCCTCCACCTACGTTACCACCTACGATATAATTTACATAGACAATTATAGACTGTGACCACTTCATGAGCGTTATATAAACCAGTTTCTTGTTTTCAACGACTTCTGTGGCCATGTCCTAAAACGATGATATCATCATCTTTACGACTTTAGTGGACAGCTCTGACAATATTGTTTCCGTTAACATCTGTATTTACTTATACATATCAAATGAATGTTTCTTTATGTCTCTCGTATGCGTTCTTATATTCTTACTTATTAATTAATTAATCTCCAAACCTATTCGTGAATATTTTTTTTATTTATTGTTGCAAGTCATCTTTAATTAAAGATGCACAAACTAATTTGATGTAATAAAATGTGAATGCAACGTGAAATCTTTGTTGGAGACCAAATAAAAATATTTCATCCCATTACGATGAGTCACCTAATATGGGTAGGTAACAGAAAGTAATCTTCACCACCTATGATCTCCCATAATACCAGAAGACCCATGGGCAATGGGCCTTAAAGACAAAGAATGAAGATTAAGTAGGGAAGAGAATATTAGGAAGAACGGAAGGATGAAAGAGTCCTTAAAAGTTATACACAGAAAGCGCTAACAGCAAGTTTGTAAGGTTTTGTAGCCATATGCTCATGTGGATTTCTGATAATTGCCTAATAAATCCCTGAACTGACCACAAAAAGAGAATCAATCCAGTTGATTTAAAACAGTATGCTATTTAGGGTACACTCCAGTACCGAAGCGTGCATATCAGCCCAAAGATCTGGACTGCAAATGGCGCATAGCGTGACCCGAGTGACGTAGAGGTCACCAGCCCCAGGTCCTTGACTTCGCGAACAATATGCGAATGTATAGACGGATACGATACAGATATTTTTAAAAACATTGCCACGACAGTTATAAGCGTTTTGACCTTTTTGTTCTTTCAACAGACTTTTATTTGTAGATTCATAAATATATGTACAATAACTTTAGAAAAATAATTAGGAAACTCCCCTTATGAGTCAATATTTAAAATTACATCATACAAATTTTGCGATTTCTTTTTGATATCTCCGTCAAATCAAGGCCGAATTAGATGATTATTTTTGTCGTCAACAGAGTTTGCCTCAAGAGTAATGGATACTGTATTATTTGCTAACTTTAAGGGTCGTTTTTCTTTGTCTGATTTAGACACAATACAAGGTAACATTGGAATGTCCTCAATGAATAACAACAAACTCATTTGAAAGACTACATCCCTGTCCCTTCTCCTATTCTTTTCCTTTATGGTAGTTCCTATGATTCTTCTGGTACTGGTACCACGCACTTGCTTATGTCCAGACCTTTTTATAAAAAATAAGTATCATCTACCTGCCCTTATCCCACACTAAGTGGGGTCGGCACAAACGATTCGAACACTCCACGCAGCCCTATCATCCGTCAAATCTGCATTCACTCCTTTCATGCGCATGCCCTCATTCACGCAATCCATCCACCTCTTTTTTGGTCTCCCACGACTCTTTCTTCCATCCACATTCACATTAACTTGTTATAAAAAAATAAGTATAACTTATAAAAATATTTTTCGGAATATATCTACTTTTATTCATAATATCTGACAGGTTTAACGGATTTTGTAATGGGATGTTACTAGACCAAAGGCATTCACAAAAGCAATTGTCTCATTTTGATACCTTTGGTCCTTGATATGAAATGTAGATTATCTTCGAACTAGGACTAAGTCACCAATAAGTTTGTATAGCAACTAATTGATATAAAACCGGTCTACGTTTTATAATTTATGATTTTACTATTGAACACCACACAACAAATTTTACGCCGCCTTCATCCGTGTATTTTCGCATTGTCTTTTAATCAAGACTTTTTATAAATATAATTAACACCTATTCATTTAGTTTATCAAAAGTGAAACTTTCCCAACATTATTAGTAACAATAGTTTTTTTACAAGTTTAATTATGTATTAAGGCTGTCCCACACATTAGCCACGAGCATAATAAGCGTCGGGTATGCGATGATCCACTTTCGTTTTTTATCTCGGAGATCATTGCTTGCATTCAAGGTCTAGAATCAAACAAAAAGTACATTGTGTACTTCCCATTTACGTTTGGAACTTCTTTGTGAGGTTGCGATGAGTTTGTAAGATAGAAGGAGAGTAGATTTTCGCTAGTCGAGTTTTTTTAAACTCTAGATTATGATTATAAAAATGCTAAGGTTTCTTTTTTTTATGTATGTTACCCGATTACTCGAAGACGTCTGAACCGATTCGAGAAATTCTTTTTTTATTTAAAAGGGTATACTTCCCAGGTGGTCCCATTGGCACCAAGTCAGGATCTGATAATGGGATCTCAGAAAAATCAAGGGCAACACTCAAATTTTATATTGACGCATCATTTGTTTTTTATTGATGTCGGTGTACTTTTTATGAATTAAAAAACTTTATTATTTTCTTTTAAAACTTAACCTAGCGTTAGCGACAAACATATCATACATTATTAAGTTCACACTTCAGAGTAGTCAGAGGTGCAGTTAAAACGCTTGCAATTCGCCGAGTTTATTCCCGTTCTTTGATGCCTGGGGTAGTAAGCCTATCATACTATAATTTCCGAATCAAAAACTTAAATTAAAATTGTCCATCCCGCAGGTCTAATGCGGGCTGGCAGACTTCACGCTTGCTGGTAGTAGGATATTTATATTCTAGTGGATAGCTCGCACTGTACACAGGGTGTAAAACCATACACATAGTGGCTCACGCAAGTGTGTCGCGTTCCGGGATCAGCCTATGGACATCCGGTTCAGTTCAGTTCGGTTCTGGTCTACTCTGTAACACTGACTGAATACGAAATCTCACAAATCCAATACCGATCGATCGGAATTGTGTTCAAGAGCAGACCGGCTGATCGGGGTCTAGAGTTGGATTACGATGTATGCTGTGTTGTGGCCTTAGCTGAGTACTCTGACACTAGACTCTCGACCCCGTAGTGTGAAGAAATAGGCCGGCATGATTGTGTTGAGTAGCGAGGGATCGATTGTCTCTCGCTACTTGATACTCTAATCCGACGGCACTGTGCTTACCATTAGGTGGAGTGTGGTCACTTTGCCGTGTAAGGATAAAAAAACATATGTTCGAAGTTCTTATGCAGAATTCTCAGATATGCAGGTTTCCTCACGATGTTTTCTTTCACCCCATTAAAAGCAACAATGTCCCGTTAAAGCAACAATGAATACATATGTAACTTTAGAAAAGTTAGATATGTATCTTGAGATGGATTCGGACCTACGAGTTTTGTCTCGTCTGTCCATACTCCATTCCTATCGCTACTCTATAAACATACCATTTAATTCGTTTAATAATTAGGGGGAAACCTTATCGTGTGGGATCAGCCTGATTAACACTTCGCAGTGCTTTGTAGTTGGCGCGGAAATCACAATTACCACGGAAGGGGACCGTGAGAGATCGGAGCTAGATCTTTAAAAAATCAATGCTCATTCTAATTTTCTTGTATCTGTAAATGAAGGTTTGTTATTCGCAAGCATTTAACGTAACTGACACAGTCGTATAGTGGTGTTAATTTTTTATGTGTAATATCTTTGCTATCGCTTTCTGGGGGTGATTTGGTGAAAAGGGACGGAAGAGTGTAACAGGAAGTCGGGGAAGCGCGCGCTTAAGCCAACTTTATTTTTCCCACCAAAATGCTACCAACTGTCATGGCCTCCCGTGTGACGTGATCATCCGCAAATATTACAGTTGTTTGGCTCAGCGCTTTCTTAGATGTTTCGAACGTTGACGTCATGCACGACTGATGGATGTTTCATGTCACATCACAAAATGGTTTATTTTTACATATTTGTTTCTTGAAAATATTAAATAATCACATATAAAGCAGCGATAGCCTAGTTGGTTGTGCCTTGTGGTACGGACTGTCAAGACGAAAGTCGTATGTTCGAAACTCAAATGGCATGCACCTCTGACTTTTTTATAGTTATGTGTGTAATAATTGTAGCTTGCTTTAACGGTGAAGGAAAAATAGTGAGGAAACTGCATACCTAAGAATTTTCATAATAATTTCGAAGGTATGCGAAGTCTACCAACCCGCATTAGGCTAGCGTGGTGGACTAAGACCTAACCCCTCTCATTAGTAGAGAAGGCCCTTGCCCAGCAGTGGGACAATGTCTAATACAGGGCTAGTATTATAATTATCACATATAAATTAACAAATTGGTTTAATTTTCGATATTATTAGACTAAAATCTATTATAAAAAACTAAATTCACGGCAAAGTTTCACGAGAAAAAAAATTATATTGCAGCTCTCAGTAGCGGAAGTGGAGTTGCGTGCTGCAGCTGAGGAGCGCGACAAACTGTTGAATGACGCCAACTACAACAGTCTCCAGAACGACGAGGCGGTGACGCGGGCCAGGCAGGAGCGCGACGAGGCCATAGAACGGAAGAAAACGGCTGAGGTATGGAATTCCAATCGTATGTTGAACAAGTAGGGTTGATTTTCAAGTGGCGTATTATGTGCAGCTTTGTTAAAGTATTTGCCATACTGAATGATATCGTATTTAGATGTGTACTAGCTGTTGCTCGCGGCTCCGCCCGCGTGGTGGTCATGTTTGGGAAAAAAGTATACCTTACAAAATACCAATTTTCATACAAACTTTCTTCCCCTATTTTACCCCGTTAGGGGTGGAATTTCCAAAAATCCTGAAACATATATTTTTTATTTTTAACTGAAAGACCAAATACTAATTTTCATGCCTTTAACTTCAGAAATGACGGATTTTCATACAAACTATCATCCCCTATTTTACCCCCTTAGGGATGGTATTTCCAAAAACCCTTCCTTAGTGGATGCCTACGTGATAAAAGGTACCTACTGTCAAAATTTCAAGTCTCTAACCCCAGCCGTTTAGGCTGTGCGTTGATCGATCAGTCAGTCAGTCAGTCAGTCAGCTTCTTCTTTTATATATACAGATAAAGTTGAATTTCGAATAATGTCGCCAACTCCAAAAATGAACACAATGCTTCAAAAGTTCTTTCTTCAGACGATCTTAAGTTATTGCTTGTCGTTGCAGATTATTTTGATAATAAATACTTCAAAGTTTTGTTATAAATCTCTATAGTCATTCGGATCCTTACGGTAACTGTTATGGTTTATTATCAACTAAGATTTAACACAAAATATTTTATCACCTTTAAAAATTATGTACTAATCAAAAACTTATATGTCGATTCTTCTATTTCCAGGTGGCCCTGGCGAAGACACGAGTAGAGTTGATGCAGGCCAACAGCCAGCTGTACGAGGCTGTACGCCAGAAGGTGGACCTTGGGCAGCAGTTGGAGCAGTGGCAGGTATGTACACATACAATAGGTTTGCTGTTGGTAGGATATTCATATCCGCCCCGATAGCGCCCACCGTACACAGGGTGTAAAACCCGCCATAGTGACACACGCAAGTGTGTCGCGTTCCGTGATCAGCCAGTGTACATTCGGTTTTTGTCGGGGTTCTAGAGTTGGGGTACAATGGTTGGCCGTTTCGCGGCCATCTGAGTACTCTGACACTAGACCCTAGACGGCTTCATCACCTTCTTGCTTGGCGTAGTGTGAAGAAGCAGGCCGGCATGATTTTGTTGAGTAGCGGGGGATAGATCGTCTCTCGCTACTCGATACTCTAATTGGACCGTACTGCGCTTACCATCAGGTGCAGTGTAGCCACTTTGCCGTGCCAGGATAAAAAAAATATAAAAAAAGGTTTAGATTGATGAACCTTGAATGTTTTTTTATATTATGTTCTATGCCTATATAGTTTTTTGCTGAACATGTGTTATTACTGTGGAGTTTATAAAGAATTTCTCCTACGTACAATCAAAGTGTGGAATGAACTGTCTTATTCCTTAGCGACTACGACATATTGCTCTTCCAAAAGCGCGTAAAATACTAGATTGACACTCATATTGCCTCTGGTATTCCAAGAGTCCATAAGCGGCAGGTATTGTGGTAGCGGCAATAACGGTAGGCAGCGGCTTTGCTGTGCCCTGGCATTGCAGAAGTCTATGGGCGGCGGTGACTCACCACCAGGTGGCCTGTCTGCTCGTCTGCCTACCACGGCACTAAAAAAAATTTACGTGTGCGTCTCAACAGAAGTGATAACTTAAACTAATCTAAGTTGAACTATTTAATATTGAAATTGTTTAACTTGAGAAAAGATTAGGTTATTACTTAAAATTTTGAATGTTAATATGATAATGTGAGGAAAGGTTTTTTATTAATAAAATTGATTATTGTTTATAAAATATATTTTATCCTCTCGATCCCACTCAAATAAAATCACAACGATTCTAAATAAGTTTCACTTCAAAAATATATAGCACAGAGATTATCGAACGACAGAAATAGAAATTAATAAAGAAGTCAGACAGAGTGGCGCCGTAACGCGTTACGTTTCGAAGCAGTTTACCCTCCCATAAGGAGTTATCACTTCAAAAAGCTATCAAGTTGGTCGTATGCTTATTCGTATAAAAACCATGTTCAAGCTCGCTTCTGTAACCAAAATGTTGACTTCCAGATGGACATGCAAGAGTTGATCGAGGAGCAGATGAAGCACAAGCTGACCTCCCAGGAGAAGCGCAGGAAGCTCCCCGCGTCCCACCCCCCGGCGCCACCCACCCGCGCCGCCAGGATCCTCGGATTTTTTCACCGGTGATCTGCTGGGCCACGCTTGTCTATGAAGCCATAAAAATATACTTCACGCTCATCAAACAGGACATCACTATATTCACGTCAAAAGCAACATTCAAAACAAATATGGCGAAGTTCATGCTAGTGGCGGCCATTTTGTATTCAACGGACGCGTTCAGTTTGCTCGGCGCGTTGGGATGCGTTCTATTAGTGTTGTTGAAACCGTGCGACGCGTCCACAGTAACGGTGATAGCTAGTTTAATTGTCCGCATGTTGATATGTAATGTTATTTTAATTTTTAACTTTTTATCGCGCTTGTATAGTGATGCACTGTGCTGAATGGCTGACTGGCTGACTGGCGCTATGGCACAACAGCGACAGGTTGTAAATGTACGAACGAAATCGAAAACGACTTCAATATTCCGCGTTAATGGAATCGAAAATAAATATAAAACAGTAACACACATTGCTTAAAATATATAATCATTTATGGCCATTCCACTAATTAGTGAATAGACCTAGGTACTCTATGACACTATTCATCAGCATTCCCGAATAGGCTATTTGACTAATTTTCGGAAATGATTTAAAACTATTATTTATTACATAATAAGCACACTATATTCATATTTCCGGGAAATCTACTGTATTCTTAATAAAAATCAATGTTAAAGTTTAAATCTCCAAAACCGCGGCAAAAACGCTATTTCTGTAATGGCGCTGATCATATGACACGTGTGACGTCACATGCAAGTATACAAGCTAATAATGATAAGCAAAGCTTGTTGATAAAACAATTATCATAAAACTGATTCAAAAATAGATCAACAATAAAATTTATCAACCATAAAACATAAAACGCGAAATAAAATCACTCGAAGAAACTATGTTTACTTGCGTGTGACGTCACCAGAGTTACAATCAATCACAGAGTCTTCACATCTCATATAAAATTTTAAAAAAATGTTGTACTTTATTTCGTTTAATTTGCAAAAAATATACATTATTTTGTTATAAATTAAGTGAAATATGGTTTTTTAAGCTATTGACTAACAGGATGACCACAATTTCAATGTTGTCAAATAGCCTATTATAAACGCAAATAAATCACTATTGATTAGGGTCTGTTTTAAATAGATATGACTATTTATGATATATTATCAGTTTTTATGCGTTGTAGCTGGTGGTAGATTATTCATATCCTTGTGGATAGCTCGCACTGTACACAGGGTGTAAAACCCACCATAGTGGCACACGCAAGTGTGTCGCGTTCCGGGATCAGCCAGTGTACATCCGGTTTTTGTCGGGGGTCTAGAGTAGGGGTACAATGTGAGGCTGTGTTGCGGCCTTCTGAGTACTCTGACACTAGACCCTCGAACGCTTCATAGAGAAATATATTTTAAACAAAATCTGATGATATTCTTGTATGAATACTAATACACAATTCCGACAAAATATAATATCGGGATCCCAAACACATACATTATTATACATATACTGCCGGAGTGGTCTAAGTCCATAACAAATCGTCATTTAAATCTAACCGCCCGCGCCATCTTGCGTCAGCCATTTTGTAACATTACTAACATAACCGCTTCACGTATGTAAATAACACGTTTTAACATGAACATTACACGATAAGGATACTTACTGTACACTACAAGTGGAATATTTGGTGCACTTATTATGTAGATTTAGTGTAATATAGTTCAGCGCTGATGGGTTGTGGAAAATTTGGAGGTTATGAATATTCATATTTCAAATGATCGATTTTTTAGGCGGTTAAAATTGATTTTATTTCAAAATGTACAAATAAAAGTCAGTAAGCTATAAATTCAATAGAGAATAAATTCAAAGTTGGATTTTTTTAATGTTTATACATCTCTTTCTCTCTAAATATTTACAAATAATAGTTACCTAGCATTGTAAACTAACCTCAAATTTTCCATACTCTAATGCGCTGAGTATCTACTTAAAAATACCATTATAATAAAAATAAAGAAAATTTTATCAGAATAGCCATATTATTACCTAAAAAGTGGTTTAAACGCGCGTCAGACATGATCTGCTGGATTTTTAGTGTAATTACATTTTAGTTTTATACACTTAAGGCGAAAATTAATTTGCAAACATTTAGAATATGTACTGTGCCTTAAAAGTACCTGGCCTTCTCAGTGCCTTTACATGGAGTCAATTTATTTATTTACATAAGTATAAATAGTTTCAATAAATATCGATACAATTTTGTAGATATTTTATCGGGAGGACATGGATTATTCGCGATTTTTAAAGTCGATAATCGATTGTGCAATACTTGTCGATTATTTTCATTTATTGGTACCTTTTGCATGCAAACAAAATCATATGTATTTAGAATAGATTTGCACGTATTCGATAATTGATTTTTGAATAGTTGCATACCACTTCAATATAGTTTGTTAATGTAATTTTAAATTTAATTCAACTTTGTGACATTATCTATATTATAGAAATTGCGATAATAATATGTATGAGGAAAATATTTTCATCGATTCTACTTTTGTATTATATTTCCTATCGTAGGATGAAATGCATAATATTTATATAAAATAAATAATATCAGCAGAATGCTCAAATATTTTACTCACATTAACTTAAAAGTGCAATAAACAAAGTTAAAAATCCTTATTTTTGTCTACACTATCCTCACTTCGTAGTAAACTTTCAGTACTTACTACACGGCACATTTGCAGAAAAAACCACAAATAAAAAACAGTCTCTTCTTGAGATAAACGATTTTACTTTCAAACCGTGCCAAGATTTATCAAAATCAGTTCAGTTCTCACATAAAAAAAACAGTTTATAATAGTGAAGAAATAGTTAATTTTATTCTAGAATTTTATTTTATCGATAAGTTACATTTGTTATCGATATCTGATAGTACTTATTATCGATTAAATATTGCATTACAGTACTTGTCTTAGAAAATCAGGTGTTTTTGTAATGAAAGTCGGCACGTTTCATTGTTTTATAGTGTCACTACAGTTAACACCAGATAGTATCAAATTGATTTAGTTCTTTCAAAAATATACTTATTCCATTGTTTAAATACACATTTGTATCTCGCTACTTGACACTCTAACTGGACTGCGCTTACCATCAGGTGCAGTGTGGTCTTTTGCCCTGATAGGATACAAAAAAAATCATATTTGGGCCGAATAAAAGACATGCAATTTTTAATTTTTCAATACAATTAATTTATTATTAAGACTGAACTAATTATTGAAACGATAATGTGCTGAATACAAAGCTCTGTTGCCGATCGCATAGAGAAAAAATATCGCAATTTTAAACAATAGATTTAATTTTTTTTCTATTTAAGCACAAATGTTTTGTATGAAAATAATATAATTTTTCCAGTCATTCCATTTTTATTTTATAGAATTTTAGGGTTTATTATATTACAGTGACGTAAGTGATAATTTAGCCAATTATTTATATAAAATATTAAACAATAATATGTCAGTTTTCAGCACTCTATGCTTGCAATTAGTTTGGTCCTTTTTACAAGACTGCCAAGGAAGGGTTATTGGACAAAGTGTACTTATGAGGTCGCAAAGAACTCTTTTAGAATACTTATTCATATAAGTAAATAGATAATTATACTCCCCTAGAATTTCAGGTATTTTGCATTTATTCAAAGGGGTTGTTAGTTTCGATTAAGTAAGCGATCAATAGACAGAAAACAACAAATACCGTTAGAAACATCGTTGTTTTTTTAAATAAAAATAACGAATAGTTTCTTTTGAAATAATGCAATATAACTGTTAAAGGCAAAAATATGTCACATAATGCAAAGTTTACCTTCTAGAATTCTGTGTTAAATATGTTTTTTTAATTCGTGGCTTGAAAAACCCATAAGTAATATAATAAAATCTAAACTTACCTATTTTATACATTAACGTTAATTAATTTACATAGAATTAACGGTTCATGACAGTTCAAAATCTGGTTTATAAGAACGAAAAATTAAAATATTATACCTACAATTTGACGATCAAAAAATGAATATTTAAGCCCCAAATTACCTTGAACGATACTCCTGGTTGCACCACCTATTCGTTCAGAAATACAGGCTCATAAAAACACGAAGCTTTAAGCATAACTGTCAGAAACGTCAATTCTAAAATGACATACTGCTATCGTAACAATGACCGCAAACGCGATAAGTCAAGCGAAACGCACTCTTCATTCTTGGAGTTTAAGATTGATTTTGCAGTAACTACATTATTGTGCCGATAGCAGATTAGTAATAGTTTAGTGCATCTGTACTTAATAACGCACCCGTATGTACTTAATATTAATTTATAAGATCTAAATCATGACTAGATACTTACGTTATGAATTATTTGTTTGTGGAATTAAATAAAGAATGAATTTTACTAGTGTTGTTTTATTTACTTTGATTTTGAGATGTTTTTATACAGTTATTTTATATGAGGCAACATAATTGACATACATTGAGCTGCTCTAATCGAATGATATCTTAAATTGTATGTCCAAACATTGTTAACCGATGTTCGTAAACGCAACGCTAGTTTCTTGCCCGTTCTTCTCTAGCGAAAATGCATTTCGAACTGGCGGTAGAGTGAAAAAGATTGTCAGAACTGAATAATGTATAGCGTTTCTTGGATTCAAATTATTTATTAATTTGATTATAGTGAAGAAGACAAATAGTCAGACAACCGTCTGATACACTTTGATCAATCTGAGATAAAGTCACTATTTTTATGTGAAACATCTAATATAACGATATCCAAGTCAGACACTAGGATAGTGCAAAAAACACCATAATTGGGTTAATTTGATGATGTTTACCATTCAATAATATCGTCATTTATAATATTATGAAGAGGCTTTGAAGAAGCAAAAGGATTTTTAAATCCTTTCTTATTGATTACAAAGAAAAAATGTTTTTACCAGTTTAATGTTTGCAACCTCTTTCCAGCTATATTTCACACAATAATTATAGAGTAATATTGTAATACTCTTTTTTTTCTAGAAAAAAGAAGTTAATTTCAAACAAATTTTCACAAACTAGTTCTGTCATAAAATGGTATATTGAAGAATTCGTTGTTTACTCATATTTGATCATTTATTTTTGCTAAAACTGTTTAACGATGCCGGCGCAAGTCGAGCAGAAGACCGTGGACCCTGAAGCTGAACTCAGCAATGTTCAGCGTACGGTATGACTATAGTTTATAGCTTGTTTATAGTTTAGCTATTTAGTTTTATATTGAAATTATAAAGAGTCTTTTCTGGTACAACCAATGGCTAAAACAAATGTATCGGCGTCAAATTTTTACCGAAAGTAAAAAACAATGTGTAGTAAGGATATTTACTGACACTTCCATCTAATGTGTTACGCGACATAAGACAAAATAAATGTTAGGCAAAATGAAAAATGTTTAGGTACATATTTTTATTACTAAAAACAGCAATTCCAATGTATTAGGCCAATGTGGTAGACTACTAGAAAGTGTGTGTCCAGCTGTATTAATACAGGACAGGTATTAGTAGGTACTGTTTTGTGACCAGAAATGCTAACCTGTGTTGTTTCTGATACAATGATAAACCTCGAGTTGAAGTCATCTGATCCATTATCAATATAATCTAGTTCCAAAAACTGGCGCCGATGTGCAGCTTGGAGAAGCGGGCTGGAGGTATACCGCAACTGGCACCACAGGAGAAGCAGCTCGGGATACTGGCTAATGAGTTGAAGGAAACACTGCTATGTATTAATGTGAGTAGCTCTAGTATGGAGTGAGCATAGTTCTAGCTTCGTCATTTGTTTCAATGACCGTTCAATAGATTTCTGCTTGCTCATCTCACAAAGTAAGTAAAGTCTACAATGCTCTGAAAATCTCAGGATTTAAATGTGTACTAGTAAGTTTTTTTTTATTCTGGCACGGCATAGTGGCCACACTGCACCTGACGGTAAGCGCAGTGCCGTCCAGTTAGAGAATCAAGTAGCGACAGACAATCATGCCGGCCTGCTATTTAGCTTCTTCACACTACGCCTAAAGGACCCAGGAGAATTATCGTTTAATTAATATAGACCACGAAAATAGCGCCATCTATCGGGTCCAAAATTATCCTATCTTTCAAGCTTCATAGTATGTAGATACATTCACAAAATTCCATTGAAATCGATGGAGCGGTTTCGGAGTTCATCAATTGGAAGTTATTTGGCCTACCGATTCGCCATAATAAACATATTAATATTTTTTTCTTTAATTATAAATTTAATTTCCATAATCATGGAAATAACCTTTATAATACGAATACGTAATAATAATATAATACGATAAGAGTATACTCGAGCTTTACTTCGGCCGCCCTTATCGAGAATCAAGGCTTTAGCTTAATAAACTATTTATAATAATTTTTGTCTCTCATCTGCTTAGACTTGGTTCACAGTAGTGCTCGTGTGCTAATCTCCTTATTTCAACTGAGATAGATAATAATAGAAACAAACTAATACTTATTTATTCAGCTTGCCAGCAAAGGCCAGCATGCTTGCCGCGATAACCTCGTGAAGGATGGTACTCGCAAGTGCATAGTGGAATATGAGCAACTGGAATCGGTCCTAAGAGACGAGAAAGCGCAACAGGCTGAACTAGACTGCCTCAATTACCTGGCGCAGAAGCAACTCGTCGAACTGCTGAAGAAAGTGCCCACTGAAGGAGACGTATGATTTCATATTCTAGTATACAGATAGATTTCCACTGATGGTGGAATTTTCTTTTTGTAGTGCTTACTTACATTTTGGAATCTTTTTCTTTATCCACTATTCTTTGAGGTTAATTTCCTTTATGTAGTTAGAAAATTCTATGAGATAAAAATTATTCATAAATTTTTATACAACTTGTAAAAGTATCGATTAATTAAATAATAAATACATTGAAATACTCGTTTTATTGGCGATTATGACGTCAGGTTTTTGCTTTATTTCATGTTGACTAGGAATTGGCGATGATAGAAAACGCGTGCAACCGTCTACGTCGTATGGAGAACCGACTTGACCTCGCCACCAAGAGGTTCTGCCTCGTCAACTCTGATAACAAGATGTTGAGAGAGGAGATCCACAGACTTCTAGTTGAAAGGTCGAAGAATGTATTTTATATTAGTTACGTTTTTTGTACTTAACTACATCCAATCATAACCTATCGGCCACCATACTCTTCAAGTAGTTTATTGTATAGGTATATATAGTTGTTGATAGTGTCTAAATTATCGAAAAATAGTTCACTGTTTCAAAACGTATCGTTTTAAAGCCCTACTTTTTATTTATCTTGGCACGGCAAAGTGATCGCATCGCACCTGATTCTAAGCGCAGTGCCATCCAGTTCGAGAATTAAGTAGCAAGAAACAACTAAGTCGCTACTCGACACTATTATTCTGGCTGATAACTTCTTCACACTACGCTTAAAGGATCCAAAATTATAGGAAGGAGTGAATACGTAGGTACGTACGCGTTCTGTGGAATAGTTTGCCAGTAATGCTAATTTGCTTGATGGTGCGGCAAAGATACGAATTTGCGAACCTTGGACTGAACCTGGTTCGGCCCAGACAATTATTAGAATTAGTAGACACCACAAAGCTATGGCACTGCAAGTCAGCACGTGTGGTTCTGTTTTGGAAGGGATGGAAGGTATTGGTTTAAATTAAACAACCGTTTGGAACATTCACCATGATACACTGTAGAACACGCAAGCTAGCAATAGAACAGCTAAATATAATTTTAATGATTTTTCATAGCTATAATTTTGAATATCGTTCACATCAAAGGAATGACTTCAACGTCCAGTGGAACCGCACCATCGGCAAGCTCGTCCGTGGCAAGGAATACCTGATGGACATCTTTGAGATCGCGGCCGGGGCGTTTGGCGATCGAGATGAATGCTGTAGGAAACTGGAGGCGCTCAAGTGGAAGGGATTGTTCCAACTTAATAGGGATATATCGGTATGGGCTTTGACACATTATAGATAAGAGACTGAAGGATCGCTCACGGTGTAATATCAAACGGCTATTAAAAGATAGTCAGTTAAATACTCGTTGCCCTAGCTAAGTGTTAAATAATCATTATATTATAAGTAACTGTGATAGACATTTTTTAAATTGTCATAATAATAATCTTAACTTTTCATTTACACATATTAATGTCCGCCTCGGTGGCTCAGTTGTAATTGCGCATGCGTTACTTCTGCTGTGCTGAGGTCTCGGGTTCGATCCCCGGGTCGGGTAAAGTGATGTTGGGTTTTTCTATCTAGAAATTCTTCAGTATTAGCCCGGAGTCTGGAATCTGTGCCCGGTATGGCGATAGACTCGCCCCCTATCACATTATGGGACCAAAATTCGGCGAAAAGGGGGTGTACTAGTTACACCTCTGCCTACCCCTTCAGGGATTACAGGCGTGAGTGTATGTGTGTATGTCTGCTAACTGCAAGGTCTTGAGCCATACAGGCTTTTGTGCATTTTCAAAGAAGTTTAGCTTCTGTCATGTGCATAAAATTACAAATATCTCATCGCCTTTCCTCATTTAGGCATTGAACCTAGGTTAGAGAATGGTGAAAACGTTTACAATACAGCAGGAGTTGGCTGACTGTACTTTATTTGTAAAGGAAATGCAATCGTACGAAGGTGAACTAAACCATTTGGCCAAACTGGAAGAATTTCTACGTGTGAAAGGCTCCCGAAGAATCTGCGAGGCTGATGAAAAAGAGGAAATAAAGAGATTGGATGAGATTCAACAATGCGAGCGTGAGATACAAAGACACGATGCGTTGCTTGAAGAAATATTTGTGAGTAGAAATGACAGTCATCAGACACTTTTAGGTACCTATTCTTATGGTGAAACAAATTATTTTTTACGAGGTTTTCGTTTCTGTAAATACATGTTAAGATATATGTTGTTAAATTCGTTTGAATGAACTGGCACTTATACAAAAATTTATCCTGGTTCGGGAACCAGTGATTCAAGTTGTGGTGCTAAATTTTATTATTTTTTATAATGATTACATATATTATTATGTAGATATCTAAGTATGATCTATATGCCCAGACATTCAAGTCCTTCACTGCTAGACTCCGTAGAATAGGCGGTTTTAAAATGAACATCGGGTTAAATCCAGTAGTTAGAGCAGGTTTCGAATCCACCAATAATACAATTATAAATAAATAAATAACACCCAACAGTCACACACATAGCCCTGACCCCACACTAAGATACGAGTCTTGTGTTGTGGGTATCAGGGACTACGAGAGACTTTCGTTCTCATAACACCCAGACCCCGGACACAAATATCTATCTTTCAAACAAACATTTGCCCCGGTGTGGGAATCGAACCCACGGCCTCTCGTTTCACAGCCAGCTACTCGCCAACTGCGCCACGGAGGCTGTCAAGGCTTTATATGTATGAGAGTTGTTAATTTCTTGTTACTTGTATCCAGAGGTACGCCGGTTTAGATCGTGCACAAACAATTATCAATCGATTCAGCATCACTGAGATAGAGAACTTCTCGTGCTTCGTACTGCTGTGTGAGGTGCTGCAAGAGTCCATCATCATTAGAAGAGATCTTGAAATGTTGCGTCAAAGGATTTGTTAGTTTATGTCTTGATTATTAGCTTTCTACTCTCGATAACTATATCTATTTGCAGGCCGCCATGATTCTCTTGAGTAGGGATAGATTGTCTCTCGCTACTTGATACTCTGAAAACAGCCGATTCCTTTGTATTATGAGAGCTGTGTATTAAATTATAGGTAATTTTTAGAAACCTAACTAAAGAGACCATATAAATGTTTTAGAATCTTATGCACTACGTAAACTTGAATACTAACTTCAAAATAATTTAATTGCAATCCAATTAGGAGTTTAGATTTAAGACATATGTAATATAAGAAAATTCTATGAAAATTGGTCCTGCATTTAAGTTATGGAGCACAATGTAAGCCGTGCGTATGATTCGACCATTCATTGCGAAATGCTTTCGACCCTACTTAGTAAAATGTTAATCTGGCTACATTACACAATTAGAGAACCACTTTGCTGCGGCACTTTCATACCCGCCCGGATAGTGACCACCTTACACAGGGTGTAAAACCCGCCATAATGGCACACGCAATTGTGTCGCGTTCCGGGATCAGCCAGTATACATCCGGTTTGTCGGGGTCTAGAGTTAGGGTACGATGTTAGGTCGTTTTGCGGCCTTCTGAGTACTCTGACACTAGACCCACGACCGCTTCTTCACCTTCTTGCCCATGGCGTTTTGTGCAAGCCGACATGATTGTATTGAGTAGCGGGGGATAGATTGTCTCTCGCTACTCGATACAATAATTGGACGGCACTGTGCTTACCGTCAGGTGCAGTGTGGTCACTTTGCCGTGCCAGGATAAAAAAGTGGTTAAAACTTAAAAAATCGTAACATTTGCGGTTATCCTGTACCAGTGGACCAACGCGACATAAACGAAGCCCGCCAAGAGCACCAGGACAAGCGCATAGCTCAGATCACGCGGGATCTGGAAGCGCAGCGAGCATGCTGTGCGCACAAAATGGATCTGAACACCAGTGCCGACGCTACCATTGTTAAAGTGCTGAGAGGCATCGACGATCTAGTCAGGTGAAATTTATACAGGGGTATTTTCATGGGCGTAACCAGCATTTGCTTAGAAGTGGGGTAAAAGACTGCCTTGGTGGTGCAGTTGTAATTGCGCATGCGTGACGACTGCTGAGTTGAGGTTTCGGGTTCGATCCCCGGATCGGGTAACGTGATATTGGGTTTTTCTATTTAGAAATACTTAGTATCAGCCCGGAATTATGCACGGCATAGCGATAGGCTCGCCCCCTATCACATTATGGGACTGTAATAAATTCGGTGAAATGTGGGTGTACTGGTTACACCTCTGCCTACCCCTTTGGGGGTTATAGGCTTAAGTGTGTATGTATTTTTCTTTTTTAATCTAGTCGTTTCGAAAGCTTTACAGCCTTCATGGTAACAGAGCTGACTGTACAAAAGATACAAAATTACGCTGTTTGTCAGAAATATTCATAATTTTATGAACAATTAAAATTTATGAGTAGGTTGGCTCGATGTGACTGCACTCCCCTACTCAGCCTCTTGGGCAACCACAAGGAAGTGACCAAGTGGAATGTGCCCAAGTTCTTACGCATCTTGGAGACTGAGGTCAAGAGCCTTATAGAGGTGGCTTACGGCGCCGTGAAGGTACGTGACATGACTCAAAGATAAGCAGCTATTTTCTGACCGAGGAAAAAAGGGGATTCCCCAATTTAATCCATATTTGTTTTGTTCTTTTTTCGGGTTTTGTGACATAACAATGCGTTGATTAATATTTTAATGACTGTTTATGTCTACATAGGTTAGTCATATCTACGGACACAGTTGGTACTAAATGTAGACACTGACGTTAGTGCAAATCTACGTAAATAATTTTTAAAAGTAGTCACAATGACTATACTGCCTGCAATCAGATATATGATGGCTGAAGCATCAGCCCCAAAAATCAGAATTACTAAATGTTTATAAGCTGACATACACACAGCAAGATAACATAATGTATAAAGCAATAATTCATGGGAATTCGAACTTTCAGCCCCCAGCACCAACACCTAAAGCTCGTAAAGGGCCAACGGCACCACCTGCTGCTAAATTAGTGGCTGACCCTTACGTGGAACCGTTGCGACCGAATAAGATCGAGAAATTAGTCCCGTATCAGCCTTGCGCTTAGTAAGTATTGCAAAAGAAATGTAGATGGCGTGATGTGATGTAACACACGTCTGTAGTCCTACTTTGATACCACAAGATGGCGTTAGTATACATAAGTTACAAAAATCCTACAGCTACGAACACCGTCTTTGAAAGAAATATAGTTTTATTGGGTTCTTTAATCTAAATAAAATAATTTGACAATAAAAAAATGTAGTATGCACTCTGACTGTAGATATATCTGTGTATATAAATTATTTTCTATATGTGTGTATTTTTACATTTATAAGCATTTACTTGAGATAAATAAATATTACAGTTGCGTGGAAGACTACATAATGAACCTAGTCTTTGAAACCCCCGCCATTCCCGCAGACAAGGAATACGTGGAAAGCATTTTCCATCTCGAAGATGTTAATACGAAATTTGGAATTTTCACACTGACTATACCAGCGTATGTCAAAATTTTTATATACATAATTATTCAGATGCGAAAATTTTATTATTTTTTCTGACGGCATATAACCTATTTTTTACAGGAAACGACACCCTTACAGAGGCAAAAAAGATTAACAAGATATTTTCAAGTTTGTATTTATTCATAATATTGTAATTTCGGTAATACAATTATAATTATTTCTGTAAAATGTGTTTTATTTAAAGCGGAGCACATCAAATAATGATTAGATACTGAACTGCGAATACCTATTAGTTTGTAATGGTGAGATAAAAATTGAATACTTCGGATCATGTTTTAAAGTGTATCTATCGATGTTTGAAGCCCGGTGATATCGAATAGTTTATTGATACTTTACGGTTCCGTATCCCTACTGAATTAAATGAGTCGAAAGTCTGGAATAGTCTGGCAATTTAAACACTTTTGCAGTGTTACAATACCATACATTTTACCCCAAAATTCGGTAAAATTTCCATTATAGATTTTTAAAATTGTTTAATTAATAGAGTTTGCAATTAGTATAAGTAAAGGTTCAATAGAGCTTGCAGAAATTGTAAGTAAAAAATAGTAAATCAAAATATGTTTTTCTTTGTTCTTCCGAAGCTAAATGACTCAACATTAAAATGAAATAGGAAGTGGTAGAGCCACGCCGTAGACACATTTGTCTATAGCATGAATGGGCCGGCTCGACCGGGGTAGTACCACTGTCTCACAGAAAACCAACGTAAAGTGACAGTTTACTGTCGCGTTTCGTATGGTAAGTGAGATATCCGGAGGCCCAGATTCCCCCTTCCCTTCCCTAATCACTATTCCTGTCCTTTAAGGCCGACAGCGCATACATGATACTTTTGGTATTGTGGATGTTCATGGGCGGTGGAGATCACTTAACATCAGGTGACCCACTGGCTCGTTTGTCGGACTATATTATAAAAAAAAAAAAAAAAAAACAGCTTTTTACTATAATAAAATGCTGTACGTTTATATTTTTTTTATTGCTAGGCTATTAATGGGATACTTAAACAGTTAGGCCCGTCATTTTAATATTTCAAAAAAAAAATACATATTTTGATTATGTTAAAATCTATTTGAAGATCGTTTGATGGGGTTAAAAGAATGGCAGATATGGCCTGTATGATCATATTATTTTTTTTTGACGAAACTAATATTTTGTTGATAATTTGATATTTTATTGAACCTTATCGGGTTTTATATTTAGTTTTTGGAAAAAAATTGTAGGAGCAGATATTCAAGGCTGGCAACATATGTCATGTATTTCCAGTGTTGCCAACTTGATGGATTTCCCGCCAGATCTGACGGGATGGACGAATGGAAAACGGGAAAAAATATGGTCTGACGGCTGACGGATTTTTTGACGGATTCATATTTTAATTGATAGAAATAAGTAGTGTCGTGTTTAGCTACTGAAATCTTTATAATGTTGCAATTAAATTGGAAAGATATAATAATATTTGATTTATACTGTTTTTAGCTATACCTCCATGTATATAGTATAATAATATATAACAATAATACTAGCCCTGTATTAAACATTGTCCCACTGCTGGGCATGGGCCTCCTCTACTAATGAGAGGGGTTAGGCCTTAGTCCACCACGCTGGCCTAATGCGGGTTGGCAGACTGATATATAGTACTGACTGGTATATAGTTTATTCAAGTAATATATCACTTCCGTCCCTTTTCACGAAATCACTCCCAGTGATTGCAGGAAAGCGATAGAAAAGATGTTACACATGTAGGGGTTGCTTCTGCCCTACTCAATGAAGTTTATAAAATTGCAGGGTTGCGAATAAAACAATAACGTTGTATCTGACTCGAATGCCGACAGTTTACATTGAATCTAATAACTAGGTTTTTTTTAAGTAGAAATGCGTCGTTTATTTTCTTGGTAATCCCGACATACGTCCTGTATGTGTGTGGCCGTGATGCCACACACATCAAAAGATATCCTACGAGAACCGTACATTTTCTGGGATAAAAAGTAGCCGTGCTTTACCAGATTATAGTCTATCTCTGTGCCAAATTTCAACCAAATCCATTCAGCCGTTCTGGCGTGATTGAGTAACAAACATCCATCCACCCATCCAAACATTCGCATTTATAATATAAGTAAGATTAACAAAATTAGAACACTACAACTTAGAGCCAAGACCCAAAAAACCCAGGTGTGCGCGTTCTCGTGCAAGAAATCCCCGTTTTCTCCCATCCCAATTCTTCACGGTGTTCCACTCTCAATGCTGAATGACCTTAGTGTCCTAGGTATAGATATCCGCTCTGATCTTCTTAATCCAAGGCGTCACATCGAGGGCGTAATATCTGCCATTTCACGTAGGGTCGGAATCCTGAACAGAGTGCGGCGGTTTTTCACGCCCGGTCAGCTCAACCGCTTATATAAAGCGTGCGGTGCGACCAAAATGGAATACTGCTCGCATCTCTGGGACGGTTCCGCAAGGTACCTTCTCGATGCCTTGGATGGGTTGCAGCGGCGGGCCATCCGCATTGTGAATGATGCAGACGTGAGTGAACAGCCTGGAGCCGCTACAACTGCGTAGGGATATTTCCTCGCTTAGCGTGTTCTACCGTCTGTATCATGACGAATGCTCTGAAGAAGAGGTTCGCAAATTCGTATTTTTGCCGCACCATCAAGCTCTGGAACAGTTTGCCAGCTACCGTGTTCCCTACATCCTATGATCCTGGGTCCTTTAGGCGTAGTGTGAAGAAGCTACACAGCACTGCACTTACCATCAGGTGCAGGATAAAAAAAAGAGCCAAAATCGCCGATGTCTTCTGTCGAAGACACACAAAACGAAAATTATGTCGACAGTAATGATGAGTTTGATTTATAAATTACCCCAATTTAGTGTTTAAGTACGTTAATTGTGCCAGATAATTAACTTTTCTTAACATTACTTATACGATTTTATAAAACCTATTTCAATTCCTAAAAATTGTTTGACGGATTATATTGACGGGAACAGAAAATTTTTGACGGGTTTTTGAAGGAATTTCGTACTTAAGTTGACGGGATTGAAAAATTATTGTTGGCAACACTGTGTATTTCCCTTGTCAGTGTGTGAGTGATGTCTCCGCCATTGAAAATCATTTTAGCCGAGAATTGAAATAGGTTGTACCTTCTATAATCGGCAAAAATCTTCACAATCTTTCCTCCTTTGCTTGTTCTGTTTATTCATATTCCGGACACAAACATTATATCCAATGGCAGACAGAGACACAGATGAGTTAAACATCGATAATGTAATAAAAAAATTATTAAAAGGTAAATTGTTGATATTGTTTGGAATAAACAAAACGGTCAGTGTTTTGGACCGAAATACAGTGAAATAAGTTTATATTTAGTGACAATGTGATATAATTTCGCGAGTTCACGGTGTTTCTGGTGCTGAAGTGATATGTTTACGTTTGTTTTCAGTACGGGGCGAGAAGCCTGGTATGAATGTTCAGTTGACCGAAATAGAAATCAAAGGGCTATGCTTGAAATCGCGGGAAATATTCTTGTCACAGCCAATATTACTTGAATTGGAAGCCCCATTAAAAATATGCGGTGAGTACCAAATACCTAAATTTTTATGCATCCGTCAGTCGTTAACCAACACTTTCTCATATGAAAAGAGCTACATACCCACTTTCGAAATCGGACAAAAGTTGCATTAAACTTTGTAATAAAGACCAAGTCATTGTGTTTTTGTGGGCGTAAATCTCATTCTGTTTTATTCATATTTGTTTTTTGGTATGTCCCTTTTTGAGATAAGATTGTCATGCCAGTTTCCGGCTATACGTGTCTCGTTAACTTAAACAAATGCTAATGTCCATAGTCAGGATAAAGGTGTCAGAAGTTAAAAAAAATATGTTTTGTAAGGTTTATATTATTCTGCGTAAAATTAAAAAAATTTAATGTTTAATAAAATGCACATACATCTTTTTTATATTGTCATATCAGTAATACCAGACCTATGTCATATATTGTCCCACCGCTGGGCACAGGCATCCTCTACTGATGATAGGGGCTAGGCTTAGTCGGTTAGTCCACCATGCTAGCCAAGTGTGGGTTGGGTAGACTTCAAATTGAATTTATTATGAAGGTATTTTAGGAAAGTATATTTCCTCACAATAATTTCCTTTCCTATTAAAGCATACATAAACTAACAATAAATAGTCAGGGAACACATAACTTTATAATTAACATTTCCACTTCTCACATAATCACTTCTGTGGTAATGAGATAAATGTAAAATAAAACAAATAAACATTTATACCTACCACATTATAAGTAACAATGCATATATTCATTGTTAATTATCGCTTGCTTTAACAGTGAAAGAATTCTGGGGAAACCTGCATACCTGATAATTATCATAGGCATTTCAAAGGTGTGTGAAGTCTACCAACTAGCATTAGGCCAGTGTGGTGGAATAAAGCTTTACCCCTCTCTTTAGTAGAGGAGGCCTGTGCCCAGTGAGACAATGTTTAATACAGGGCTAGTATTATTATTTATTACTAGATGTTGCCTATGGCTCTGACCGCGTGGATGTTATTTTTTGGACGACAAGCTATACAATTGATTGAGGCATTATGAAGCTATTACACCTTTCTATATTATGCTATCCCATAGAAATCGTGCGTTGTTAGATATAAAAAGTGGCCTATGACATTTTCTGATCCCTAAATTGCCACTATGCAAAAAATGTTGATCCCTTGCTCTGTGAAAAACTAAACTATCCCACTGTAACTGTATATTTTTCCAGGATAAAAAGTAGCCTTATATGCTATTCCAGACTATAATCTATCTCTTTGCCAAATATCAACCAGATCAGACACAGTAGCCTATTTGAGTAACAAACATCCATCATTTTGCCATTATCTTTGTGTTTTATATTCAAAATATTGATATTGCACTAGATATTGTATGCTACATTATATCTATATTAATTCTCAAACTAAAACACTCATGAATATGATGCTCATGTCTGGATTAGTGTTTAATCTGGATCAAATCCGTGTGACCACAATTTGGTCTAGTTATTGCATCATATTACATGCTATGAGACATTATGTTTCAGCAATATTTGTCATCTATATCTTATCATAAAGCCATTTGCATACTATAGATTCACTTTACTCTTTAGAAAAACCCAATATCACTTTACCTGGCCCAGGGATACAACCCAAAACCTCAGCACAGCAGTTGTAACGCATGCACAATTACAACTGTGCCACCAAGGCAGTTTAGTCTAGTCATTAAAAATATTTTAAAGTTATATTTTGTGCTTGTCAACTTTATTTGTTTCCATTGAATGTGAACAAGGGATGTGAAAACTTTCAATGAATTTTTATAGAAATTAAACATGTTATAATTTTTTGTGAATTTCTGTGCTATTTTTTGCATGGAGAGCTATGCGGTTGTAACATTATAATGAACAATAGTAATAATAAATACACCCAACAGTCACTCACATAGTTTCACCATACACTAGGTAAAACCTGTGTTGTGGGTATCAAGAACTCAGTTTATGGTCCCACAACACCTAGACTCGAAACAAATATCTATCTGTCCCATTGGGAATTGAACCCACAGCATCTCGTTTCACAGCCAGCTTCTCGCCCACTGCACCACAGAGACAATTGTTTTCTTTATTAGAATATCCAAATAATTGTGTACTGATATTCTGGCTATTGCCACATATTATAATATACTGCAATATTAAATTTAAAAACTATGTTGAGTATTATTCTTGATAACGTTCAGCCTCCGTGGCGCAGTTGTCGAGTAGCCGACTGTGAAACTAGAGGATGTGGGTTCGATTCCCACACAGGCACAAATGTTTGTGTGATAGACAGATTTATGTCCGGGGTCTGGGTATTGTGAGACCGAAAGTCTCTCGTAGTCCCTGATACCCACCACACAAGACTCGTTAGTGTGGGGTCGGGGCTATGTGGGTGACTGTTGGGTGTTATTTATTTATTTAACATGTACTTCAAAAGATGTAATGTTTCTTCCATAAACAAGATTGATTTACATCCTAATTAGCCTTAGAATTTATTACTACTTATAATGCAATGTTTACAACATTATTCTATATTACACAACATTAGCATATTACAAAGTGCATGTAATTTAATACACACAGTCATTTTCATTGTAACAACTGTCATTATTCCACTTGAAACAATATTTGTTACAAAATCTGTTCATTTACATAATATGTCATTGTTAGGGTTTCTTTGTTTGTAATTTTTATGGATTTTATAGACATGGTTATGTAGCTGATGTAAGAGGAACTTAAATCTTTATAGAAAAATTGATAGATGTAAAAATGGTTTAAGTGTAGTGTGAATAAGTTATTCAGCAGACTAGCATGAATGTGTCGAGTAGCGAGATATAGCTGTCTCTCACTACATTCTCTGAGAAATACTGCGCTTACCATCAGGTGCAGTGTGGTCACTTAGCCAGGTTGTAAAAAAATGGCGAATGGTTGGCAAATATGTCCTAAAAATAATACTGTACAAACCAGCGAGGAAGCAACCACTAATACCTAAAGGATTTTCATTATATTGATATTTACAAGTAAATTGATACTACTACATTACTATGCACCTCCTTGCAGGAAAGAAAATACACACATACCGCCGGCGCCCATGTTTGTTACATTAATCATAAAAAATCTTTTCTAAAACATTTGTTAAAGTAAATAAATTTTGCTATTACTGATATAAATTATTATTTACAATATTGTCAACTTTCAATGAATAGTTAATGTTTTACTTGGTTGACATTTTTGCCTCTAACTGAATTTTTATTGCATATAAAGTGTTAATTACAACTTAATAAGCTACAAATACCTACTTACAATATTAATATATTATAGCAGGCAACCTGCGGCTCTTTGAAGGACTATTTGTGGCTCTCGATAAATGTACCCGAGTTTCCTTTTCATTTATTTAAAAAAAATATATATTATCTTAGTACGTTTTTAATTGTGGCTCGCGAAAAATTTCAAATTTTGATGAATGGCTCGACTATTAAGGAGCTAGGCCACCCCTGTAATATAGTGTTAGCAAAATGACTAAACACACTGCACCGAGGAAAACTGTACACACAATGATTGAACTGCAAAGGAACACTTGAATTGGGCACAAACTAGATGTATATTCTACCATCAGCACCAAAGTCGCCAACCATCATACTATGGGACAGAAATTAGCTAATTGAAGATTTCTAATCTGCATCTTTGCCTTCCTCATACAAAACGTTTGTTTGATAGGCAAATATGTATGCATAATATAAGTTTAATAGCTCGATTCTCTACAATGACCTCTAAAGGGTAAAGTGTCGAAAGTTTGCAGCTAGACATTGTGAGTTTGAAGCTCTAATTATCTGATGTGACGCTCTCCACCAATCCTTATACTGCTCTATTTCATTTGCAATAAGGTCCAAATTTGAGTGGCGGCGCGCTTCATTTCAGATTAGACAGTATTGTCTACTATACTGCCTCCAAGTTTATTAAAGGTTAATCCACAAGCATTCTTCATTTTATAGGTTAGGGTTTAATTTAGTTTAAGTGGTCGAAGTTTTGATTATAGAATAAGATGTTTGAGTTATTGGATGTTTATCATCACCTTACTTAGAAAGATAAATTATAATAGAGTAGCAACACGATATTTTTTATTAGTTTTATCAATTAATTACTTTCTTATAACCCATTATCGAAAGGATTTTATAATCCGGTCAATATTGAATAAATTAAGGAGCCCAGATTCCCCCTTTCCTTCCCTAATCCCTATTCCTGTCCTTTAAGGCCGACAGCGCATACGTGATATTTTCGGTATTGTGGATGTTCATGGGCGGTGGAGATCACTTAACTTCAGGTGACCCACTGGCTCGTTTGTCGGACTATGATATAAAAAAAGCTATTTTAGGCAAGGTGGAATTATTTAATGACAGAAAGATGTACGATATGACATGACGTCATCGCCCGGAATGCCTATTACTATTGATATTGGGGAATACAGTAATTTTTATGATGTCATTATTTATCTAGACATTAGGCATTGACTGATGAGTTGTCGAGTAATTTTCCAACAGTTATTTTTTTCAATTAGGGGTATTCTTTAGCAGAGCAGCGATAGCCTAGTTGGTTCTGGTACGGACTGTGAAGACGAAAGTCGTATGTTCAAAACCCAAGTGGCACACACCTCTGACTTTTCTAAAGTTACGTGTGTATTGAATGTTAATTATCGCTTGCTTTAACGGTGAAGGTAAACATCGTGAGGAAACTTGCATACCTGAGAATTCTTATACGGATTTCGAAGGTATGTGAAGTCTACCAACCCGCATTAGGCCAGCGTGGTGGACTAAGGCCTAATCCCTCTCATTAGTAGAGGAGGCCCGTGCCCAGCAGTGGGACAGTGTTTAATACAGGGCTAGAATTATTATTATTAGGGGTATTCATTATAGTATTTTGCTTACTATAAACGAAGTATTAAGCAGTGCCCGGCTTTGTTGTTTTGTACTTGCCTGACAGACTGTATTGGTTGTTCCTTAGTTCACGTCTAGTAAATAATTTAGTTCAACTATAAGATTGGCTTATTTTTTATTTCTTGACCTGTCATGGCGATTTTTTTAAACACAACTCCGACGCTACTGTTAGATACAATTATCTTGTGCCGCACCATCAAGCTGTGGAACAGTTTGCCAGCTACCGTGTTCCCTCCTTCCTATGATCCTGGGTCCTTTAGGGGTAGTGGGAAGAAGCTAAACAGCAGGCCGAGAGTAGCGAGGGATAGATTGTCTCTCGCTACTTGTTCCTCTAACTGGACGTTACTGCGCATCAGCTGCAGTGTATTCGCTATACCGTGACAAAATTTAAAAAAAGTCACCAGACTGATTACAAACATTTGTGGATCCCGCAAATATTTGTCTCGGTATGGATTTTTTCGCCCATTACACCATAGAGGCTGGTTTAAAAAAAATATATACCATAAAATCAACCAGTGTTTTTTGTTATAGGTGACATTCACGGTCAATACTACGACCTGCTCAGGTTGTTTGAGTACGGTGGTTTCCCCCCGGAGTCGAACTATCTGTTTCTAGGCGACTATGTGGACCGCGGCAAGCAGTCCCTAGAGACTATATGTCTGCTGTTGGCGTACAAGATCAAATATCCGGAGAACTTCTTCCTTTTACGCGGCAACCACGAGTGCGCCAGCATTAATAGGATTTATGGGTGAGTTTTAGTTGTTAATTAATGTTTTATTTATAACTAGCAGGCCCGGCAGACAAGATCATCTTTTGCATTTCTCCACAAATCAGTAGCGCCACCTACTGAGTTCCAGAAACACATTGAAATATACACACAAAATTTCATCCAAATCGGTCAAGCCGTTTTTGAGTTTTAGCGAGACTAACGAACGGCGATAGATTTTAGTGTACACCAGGTATAGTCATAATGTATTAAAAGAAAGAATACGAATGGCGGCTTTTATCATGACATGGAATATTATGAGACGTCCAAATATTCAAACTCTCATCAACTGGTCGGTTTAACGGTTACTTATTTTGTAACACGCCATACAATTATGACAAATAACAGGGTCTTAAATGTTTAACACGATCTTAAATGCATAAGTTGCGTTTGAGTATTCTGAGTGTCCAGCGCCGGTCGGCATTATAGATTTATAGGTTTAATTAAGGTTATCCGAATATCCATACTAATACTATAAATGCGAAAGTAACTCTGTTTGTTTGTTTGTTTGTTACCTCTTCACGACTAAACGGCTAAACGAATTGTAATGAAATTTGGTAAGGGAATAGATTATATCCTGGAGAAGGACATAGGCTATATTTTTTCTCAAAAAACAACCTTGAAAGGGGTCAAATAGGAGTTCAAAATTTGTATGGGAAATCCATTATTCCTCGACTTAGGGGTCTGTAAATTCATATTTAGGCTTTTGATAGAAAATAAAGAAATACGTGTTTCACATTTTTACACGAAGTTAAATAGTGAGAGAGTGATGCAGTGAGACAGTGAGAGAGTGAGAGAATGAGAGAGTGAGGGAGTCAGTCAGTCAGTCCGTCACTCCGTCACTCCGTCAGACCGTCCGTCCGTCCGTTAGTTTGTTTGTTACCTTTTCACGACTAAACGGCTGACCGGATTGTGATGAAATTTGGCAAGGAGATAGATTATATCCTGTAGAAGGACATAGGCTATCCTTTTTCTCAAAACACAACTTTGAAAGGGGTCAAATAAGAGTTCAATATTTGTATGGGAAATCTATCATTCCTCAAGTTAGGGATCTGAAAATTCATATTAAGGCTTTTGGTAGGAAATAGAGAAATACGTGTTTCAACGTTTTTGCAAAATCATCCCTGAAAGGGGCAAAGTGAGGTTAAACTTATGAGGTATTCTTTAGATTCAATCTCAAGATTCAGGCACAACAACTGAGTGGTTGGACAATCGCTACAGATGCCTCAGTGCAGAGGACAACTCCTTGGATTGTATACTTCTGCTCCCGAAAATAACCTCCACGCGGGCGGAGCCGCGAGCAACAGCTAGTAATTCATATTCGGCCATAACAAAATAAACAATTTACTTGTTGTTATGTAAACATCATGTTGATAAACAAACGATTTCATTGTTGTTTACATTCAATTACTTTTACGATTAACTTCAACCTTCGAAGTATAAAGCACGAATTATCTCGAATTGGTATGAAAACAAAATAATCTAAAGCAAACGCAGGTTGTATACTATATTAACATTTATAAATCAGCGTGTAGAATAGTGTAGAGTGGTTAAGACACCTTCATGCTTAAGAGTTCTCTCCGTATGAATTCCTACGTATATGAATACATACATATACACTCACGCCTGTAATTCCCAAAGGGGTAGGCAGAGGTGTAACCGGTACACCCATTTTTCGCCGAATTTTATTTCAGTCCCATAATGTGATAGGGAACCAACCTATCGCCGTACCGGGCATAAATTCCAGACTTGGGCTAGTACTCAGAATTTCTAGATTGAGAAACCCCAATATCAATTTACCCGTCCCGGGGATCGAACCCCGACATCAGCACATCAGTCTTAACGCATGCGCAATTACAACTGCGCCACCGAGGCCGTGAAATATTACTATGTACATATATGAAGTCTGTCAACCCGTATTAAGTTCTCGTGATGGACATATAGGCTAATCTATCTTATCCATCTAATCTATTTTGTAGAAACAATGAGCATTAAAGGATAGCTTACGAAAGGAAATAAAGTTTGCCTTAAATTTAATATTTAGATTTTTTTAATGAAAATGATGATCCACTCCACTCAATTCTTTGAATCAGTGACTTCTGTAGTCACCACACCGTATTAGATGTTTCATATTATCATATAGCGTGGCGACGCACGTCAACAGTCTGTCCGCATTTGAATTTCGATGTTTCATCAAAAAGCTCTAACTCTAATCTTGACTTGACCACAGTTTCAACAAACAACACTGCCTTATAAGTAAAAGTTTTTTTATTCATAAAAAGTACACCGACTTCAATAAAAAACAAATTATGCGTCACTATAAAATTTGAGGGTTGCCCTTGATTTGTCTGAGATCCCATCATCAGATCCTGACTTGGTGCCAATGGGACCACCTGGGAAGTATACCCTTTTAAACAAAAAAAGAATTTCTCGAATCGGTCCAGGCGTCTTCGAGTTATCAGGTAACATACATAAAAAAAAACCGACGAATTGTTAACCTCCTCCTTTTTTGAAGTCGGTTAAAAAAAGCACTGAACGTAACCTAAATTGTCGTCAGTATCATTCGAATAAAACAAAACAAAGTATAAGAAAGTATTGCAAAAACGGGTTAATTTATTTAAAAAATATGTAAACGCAGTTACTTGGTTCAGTTGAGTAATTTTCGAAGTCATGGGAGGTGAATACGAGAACCGGCTGTTGCGGTTCGTCTCGCTTGGACGCACCGACGACGAAATGTAGTGAGAGGGTTTACTACGATGTTGTTTATAGTAGATGTTTTGTTTTCTTTTTTATCCTGGCACGGTAAAGTAACCACACTGCACCTGATGGTAAGCGCAGTGCCGTCCAGTTAGAGTATAAAGTGGCGAGAAACAATGTAAGAAGAATAATTTACTTACTGACAGCTTCCGTGGCGCAATGAGCGAAGGGACCGGGAATGCGTAGAGTGTAAAATTTTCCCAAGTTACTAAAAAAAATACATATACTACGTGTAACGGGAATAACGCACATCCTCAGACACCCCAATTTAAAAATATTATTACAATCATAATTCATGTATTGAAATTAGACTGCGATGAATATAATATTTTTATGAAATTAGTTGTACTAATTTTCACCATAAATTTCGTAATTTTAATTATTTGATTTTTTAAAGTGTTTGTTTATTATTGCATTTAGAAAAGACTTTATCGCATCGAGTTATGTTTCAGTTTCATTTGTCTTGAACGTTAATTTAAAGATTGACTATTATTTACCTGAGTGTTAATTATTTTTGGAAAAGAAATCGTTTATTAAAAAATTGTTGATATCGATTCAGTCGCTTATTCTGAACAAACTACTTTCAGAGTGTGCGTTTAATCATGTTACATGTTTTATATACATAGTCATGGGGACTACCGATGGAAGTGAAAACTTAGACTGGAATTACTGTGTTCTTTTTTGAAATAGCGTCCATGGAGTAGGAACTTTTTGTTTATGATAGCTTGTAAATAATGATAGAACATCATAGACGTACTTATATTTAAAGTAAAATAATCTGAGCGTGACGATCACGCGAGTTCAGTGCTTTTTCCCCATCCCAATAGTGGCCAACGAGCCTAAAGAAGTTTTCACCTCAAAAAGTTTTCACTTCAATATTTTATTTGCGAGCCAAATGAGTACCAAATATCTTCACCACATGCCTCGTCACTCGTGAGTCATTAGGTTGAATCATTGCCGCGATAAGGTTCGCCGTGCGGGGTTCAAAACCAGTCTCCATGTTTGTTATTGAAACTGTGTTAATGTTTACCTAATGTGGCTAATTACTTAAAGGTATACACTGTTCAAGGTACTGTAGTTGCGTAATACGCTAACGAGGCTGAAGGACAATGTTTCTTTTTACATAAATAGGCTTGCGTTTGACCACTATCTCGCCTGATGCTAAGTGATGATGTGGTCTACGGTGGAGCACGGTTGCCTAGGAGATACCTATTCACTCTTGACTTAAAGATACCCAAATTATAATTTTCGGGAAATATAGACTCCGGCAAAGAGGTCCTCTCTCTAGCGGTGCGTATGATAAATGTACTAGCAAAACGCTTCGTGCGCACTGGTGGAATATCAACCATGTATCGATGACGCTTCGCCGTGTCTCTTGTCGTCCGATGATGGAAAGGGATTAGGGGTTGTGTTCCCAACATATGAATTCTGAAACAATTTAAATATTTGAAACGTGTTAAATATTTGTGAGCGTCTTATTTTTCAGTGTTTAATTAATTCATAAAAAGTACACCGACTTCAAAAAAAAACAAATTATGCGTCATTATAAAATTTGAGGGTTGCCCTTGATTTTTCTGAGATCCCATCATCAGATCCTGACTTCGTGCCAATGGGACCACTTGGGAAGTATACCCTTTTAAACAAAAAGAATTTCTCGAATCGGTCCAGGCGTCTTGGAGTAATCAGGGAACATACATAACAAAAAAAAGATTCCGACGAATTGTTAACCTCCTTTTTTTGAAGTCGGTTAAAAATTAACAGTGATTAGATAGATTGCTAGTTGTGTAGAGATGCAATATTGGTTTATTGATACTATATCATGATAGCAGCGATAGCCTAGTTGGTTGCGGTACGGACTGGGAACACGAAAGTCGTATGTTCGAAACCGAATGGCAAATCTAAAGTTATATGTGTATTAAATGTTTATTATCGCTTGCTTTAACGGTGAAGGAAAACATCGAAACCTGCATACCTGAGAATTCTCATAAGAATTTCGAAGGTATGTGAAGACTATCAACCTGCATTAGGCCAGCGTGGTGGACTTAGGCCTAACCCCTCTGATTAGTAGAGGGGGCCCGTAACCAGCAGTGGGACAATGTTTAATACAGGGCTAGTATTATTGATACCATATTGAAACGAACCACTTGCGAAGAAAAGAGAGGTCTGTGTCCTACAGTGGGCCAGATGAGAGTTATGAAAATGTACTTTAGATTATCAAATAATTTGCTTTATTTGTCGGTGTATGGCAAATTTACATATCTATATCTATCTATATACTATTATATAAAGCTGAAGAGTTTGTTTGTTTGTTTATTTGAACGGGCTAATCTCAGGAACTACTGGTTCGAATTGAAAAAATCTTTTAGTGTTGGATAGCCCATTTATCGAGGAGCGCTATAGGCTATATAACATCACGCTATGACCAATAGGAGCGGAGCAGCATTGAAAAATGTTGCAAAAACGGGGAAAATTGATTCCTTTTGAGAGCTTCCGTTGCGTACGCTGCGTTAACGGTTAAAGTTACATAACAATCATGTACGACGAAATTGTTCGTCTTAAAAAGTTCTAAAAAAAAGTCCGCGATAGCATATGTCTATCTATTTCGGTTGGCTCACTATAACCTTTTTGATGGTTATCGAATTTGTTCTGAAACAATGCATTATTTGGAAAGGGGTTTTTATAAACATGGTATTAATCCTTATCCAAATAAATACTTTATTCATCACAAGTATTTAATTTTGAACAAAGTTGCCCTTTACGTCATTTGATTTCAATGAATATCTTAGGAGATATAATAGTTTTAAAATATCTCCGCAGCAAAATTAATATTGTTGTTTGTATGTCTGTTTCTTACCTTTTCATGACTAAACGGGTGAACGAATCCTAATGAAATTCAGTAGAGGGATAGATTATATCCTAGGTAAGGACATAGGGTATCTTTTGTCTCAAAAAATTATCTTGAAAGGGGTGAAATAGAGGTTAAAAGTTTGTATGGGCAATCCGTAATACTTCAACTTAGGGATCTGAAAATTCATATTTAGGCTTTTGGTAAAAAATTAAGAAATACGTGTTTCAACGTTTTTACCAAATCATCCCTCAAAGGGCGAAGTGAGGAGTTAACTTATGAGGTACTAGCTGTTGCTCGCGGCTCCGCCCGCGTGGAGGTCATGTTTGAGACAAAAAGTATACACTACAAAATACCAATTTTCATGCATTTCTTTACTTCAATAATGAAGGATTTTCATACAAACTTTCTTACCCTATTTAACCCCCTTAGGGGTGGAATTTCCAAAAACCTAGAAGAATGTGTTTTTAATTTTTAACTGTAAGGCCAAATACCAAATTTCATGCGTTTAACTGCAAAAATGACAGATTTTCATACAAACTTTCTTCCCCTATTTTACCCCCTTCGGAGTGGAATTTCCAAAAATCCTGAAATACAACATATTTTTTATTTTTGACTAAAAGGCCAAATACTAATTTTCTTAAATTTAACTTCAAAAATGACGGATTTTCATACAAACTATCATCCCCTATTTTACCCCCTTAGGGGTGGTATTTCCAAAAACCCTTCCTTAGTGGATGCCTATGTCATAAAAGGTACCTACTGTCAAAATTTCAAGTCTCTAACCCCAGCCGTTTAGGCTGTGCGTTGATCGATCAGTCAGTCAGTCAGTCAGTTTCTTCTTTTATATATACAGATTCTTTAAATGTAATCTCAAGATTCAGGCACAACACTTTTTTTTGTCGCGGGGAAAGCATTTTATTACTGCCGTCCGCTCCGGGGGCAAGCGGAATGAGAATAAAACGGTTATGCTGGACTAGCCGGTCTTACGACCCAGCACCCCCTCGCCCGGATGATGGCTATCCGGGCTGTGGCTGGGCCGAGTCCCTACTATTTATGTACACCCAACCGGACACTACCAGCTAAAACCCCGCGGTGGCCTTCTTCGACACTTACGGAGTGATCCCGGGGTATTATAAGGAGTGCTAGAAGTTAAGTTAGGAGTTGTGCCTGTCTAGCCATCTAGACAGTCACAACACCTGAGATTCAGGACGATCGCTATAGGTGTCTCAGTGCAGAAGACAACTCCTTGCATTGATACTTCTGCTCCCGAAAATAACCTCCACGGGGGCGGAGCCGCGAGCAACAGCTAGTATACTATAAAACAGATATCGTAAAATATTTTCAAATGCAATGACATCGACCGTCAGCCGGATATCTAGAGATAAAGCTAACGTGTTATCTACAGATAGCTTACGAGATATACATAGATCGATGACAATCTAGATAACGTATTGTGCGACGTATATTAAAATAATAACATTGCCCTCGAACTTGCGTGCAATATAAACAAGCTATTCTCATATTTTTAACCGACTTCAAAAAAAGGAGGAGGTTTTTATGTATGTTCGAAGACGCCTGGACCGATTCCAGAATTTTTTTTTCTTTAAAAGGGTATACTTCCCAGGTGGTCCCATTGGCACCAAGTCAGGATCTGATGATGGAATCTCAGAAAAATCAAGGCCAACCCTCAAATATTCTAGTGACGCATAATTTGTTTTTTATTGAAATCGGTGTACTTTTTATGAATTATTATGATATTTTACTAGCGGTCGCTCGTCGTGCGGTAATTTTGCAAGATTAAACTTACTTTTAATTGAATATGCTTATTATAGGTTATAATGGAAAAATTCCAATGATTTTAAAATTATTTTTATATAACAACTATGATAGACATCCTTGATATAGGATTTCTAGCTTTCTTTTGGAAAATTTTGAAGTAGAATTTTATATTTAATAGTATTGTTGAATGTAAGTACTAGGAAATCGTGATTAATATTTTCGTTTATTTTTTATACTAAGATACGCAAACAAAAGAAATATATCTGATAACGAATATATTGTTCCTGATAAAACTCAGGAAGGCAGAATCACAATTTCGTAATGCGAAATAAATATATAAATAACACACAACAGTCACACATAGCCCCCACACTAGGATACGAGTCTTGTGTTGTGGGTATCAGGTACCTAGAGAGACGCACGGTCTCACAACACCCAGACCCCGGACACAAATATCTATCTGTCACACAAATATTTGCTTCGGTGCAGGAATTGAACCCACGGCATCTCGTTTCACAGCCGGCTACTCGTCCGCTGCGCCTCAGAGGCGAATATTTTAGAAATAAAACCCTTTCTAATAGTAATATTATATTTGACTACAAGTTAATCTTAACATTTCGAAAGTTACCAAAGTAAACCGTGTACAATTATTAAGCAATATTTTTTTGAAATCGCCGTTTGAAATATCATTTACTGCACAATATTTGATGCAACTTTGATTGCAGTCATTTGTTTCGTGTCTCACTTTGTTGGTTGGATTTGTTTTGTTTTGTTTTGTTAATATTTTAGCTAGATAATTATTGTACTATGAAATGAAATGAAATCGTTTATTGATCAAGTAGGCAATTACATATGTAGCTCTTATGACAACTCAGAACATTAAAAAAGTAAAGAAATTTTAAGAAAAGCATATCAGCTTATGTATACATAACATACATAGCATCATCAATACACTAGCAATTAATTATTCATATGGTATTTAACATAATTATTATTTATTTTTTATTTTTATATTATGGATTAATATTATTCTAGTATGATTTACCTATGGTTTATTTGACTTGAGGTAAATAATAGCATGGATTATGATTTAGAAATAATTGAAAGCTAACAGCTGAGAGCTGAGTGGGTTAACAGAAAAGAAGCATATGAAACGAGAGGTCACGGGTTCGATCTCGGCATTGAGTTTTTTTTAAGTGATCCACATATTTGTTTCGCGTTATGTCTTGGGACTGTAATACCTCGGAGTTGTTGATACCCATGATACAGGTTTGACCTAGTGTGGGGTCAGGATTATGTGTATGAATATTGGGTATTACTATTCATAGATTTGTTGTATTAAACAATATATAGCTAATATTTATTATTGAATATATATTTTTTTATCGTGGCAAGGCAAAGTGACCACACTGCACCCGTGCCGTCCAATTAGATTATCGAGTAGCAAGAGACGATCTATCCCCCGCTACTGAACACAATCATGCCGGCTTGCTTCTTCACACTACGCCATGGGCAAGAATGTGAAGAAGCGGTCGAGGGCCTAGGGTCAGAGTACTCAGAAGGCTGCAGAACGGCCAAACATCGTACCCCAACTCTAGACACCCAAGATTATTTTTTAGATATGATTATGAACAGTAATACATATTGAAATTTTGTATATGGATAAGGTTCACTGTCTGATAATATTCTGATTGATGTATAGCAGTCACAGGTGATGATGACTCAATGATATGCAATCATTGACACTTAAAAACATACACAAAAAATAGATTATACTATAAATAAATAAATAACACCCAACAGTCACACACATAGCCCCGATCCCATACTAAGATACGAGTCTTGTGTTGTGGGTGTCAGGGACTACGAGAGACTTTCGGTGTCACAACACCCAGACCCGGACACAAATATCTGTCTGTCACACAAACATTTGTCCCGGTGTAGGTATAAACAGTGGTAACGGTGTAACAAGTTCGGTGGGTATCGAACCCACGACCTCTCGTTTCACAGCCGGCTACTCGCCAACTGCGCCACGGAGGCTGTGAATCTACATTATCATCTGACTATCATTCCATAAATACTTTAAATTACGTCCCAGAACAATGTAGAAAAAACAGAAAAATATAATAATAACAGAAGTAGACGAAGCAAAAAGTGTTTGAAATTAATTTAGGTTTAATATGTATTGTGTTATTTTATTATAAAATCTAGACTAACTATAACAACTTGTGACTTGTTATAAGCCCAGTTTAACGTAAATCTGCGTATTATAAAACCTCATATGTTCCTAGTTAAAAGTGCCCTTTGGGAATTCAGGCGTGAGTGCATATGTATGTATTTTTTTTAAGGTAGTAATTTTCAAAGAATTCTACTTTCACACATCCTTAATCTATTTCGTCATATTATATCACGGGGGTTATTAATTTGTAACTGACAAATCAGTCGTTAAAACTTTCGGTATACATCAGTAATTAATAGGTGATATATCACAACAGACTAACGATGGTCGATTTCGCCTTTAAATATGTATGTAATGTTTATAAACATTTTTATCATTAGGTTCCGTATGATACCAGTATTAGTATCATGCTATATATAGTATTCCGTATGATAGCGATTTAAATGTTTTACTGCATTTGTGAGGCTGCGGGCGAGTAGCGGGTTAAGTATCGAGAGTCCACAGGTTCGATTTCTGTACAGAGGCAAATGTTTGTATGACCAGACAGATATTTGTGTCGGGTCTGGGTGTTGTGGGACCGTAGTTTCTAGTTGTTCTTGATACCGACGGTACAGGTTTGATCTAGTGTGGGGTTTAGTTATTATTATGATTTTTCGGTGTTTGTATCTTAGCAACTATAGTCACATTTTTTTATTAATTCCATTCACCTTTCTTTTTTTTACTGCCTGGATTGTCAGACGAGCAGACGGGCCACCTGATGGTAAGTAGTCACCGCCGCCCATAGACTTCTGCAATGCCAGGGCACAGCAAAGCCGCTGACTACCGTTATTTGCCATTCGTTTTAATCCTTACTGGTGCGGTTACAATGTACAAGTGGCGTCATCTGTTTGCGTGAAACACCATTACGTTGGCAATAACAGATATCGTAATAAAATTACGACGGATCTATCGCGGTTTATTTAACTTTTTTAACCCGATGTCCCGAAGGCTTTACAGCCTTCATGGTCACGGGGCAGACTGAGTTGTATGACGTCACGAAATTATAGTGCAATGTTTCTACCCTCTATGTAGTTGATTTTAAATGTTATTTGCTGTAGTCCGATTAAAAACTAGTTTTAAACCGATAAAGCAGTTTCTTTTCAATGTGTAATACTTACGTAAACATAAGAAACCATTAAATGACAGACTTGTTAACCGTCCTTACGTTCATTCAATAACACTTCGAAGTGGATGTACATATAAAAATATACAGTGTAAACTCTATATAGCGACACTGAAGGGACTGTGCATTTTATGGCGTTATAGAGAGTTGTCGTTAAATGGAGAGAAGAAACATCAGAATTAGAAAAATAAAAAGTTTATTTCTGACTATTGTTAGTAGTTATGTGCATAAAAAAGAATGTTATTTGAACGCTATTGAGTATAGTCTGTTATTTTTGTCTGACGTCTTTTGCTGCACCAGTAATTTTGTTGTATTTTTTTAGTTATTTTATTAATATCTAGCAATACTGAGGCATCTTGGTTATAAAGGAAATATTTTTCCAATAATTTTGCTGCTTCCAGAGCTTCTTTAATGCTCGGCGGAAGCTCAGGCTCATCCGTCTCATCTTCTTCATCACCTTGTTCTTGATCCTCAGTTTTTCTCACTGAATCCAAAATTTCTTCGTCTGTGAGTGAAGCCGTTGTAAGCAGGCGGTCGTCCACTTCAATGTAGGTTTGAAGATTTACCGTATTTCCTGCCATGTTGAATTGTTGAATCCACTCAGTTAATGGAAGGTCGTCGTCGCTTTCAAACTCAGATTCTGTTTCCACCTCATCACTCGTAGAATTGGTACAAAGTCCAGCATGTCGAAAAGAGTGCTGTATAGTTGTGGGTGTCACTTCTTCCCAGGCTTTAGATAAAAAATTTACTGCATGCAGCATATTAACAGAAGTTTTACCCTCAGATTCGACTAGCTCCATCAATAATTTCCTTCTGTAGTGACCCTTGAGGCTTTTAATCACACTCTGGTCCATTGGCTGTAAGACACTAGTCGTATTTGGAGGAAGAAATGCCAACTCTATGTTTTGAAGGTTTGATATAAAAGGGTGGGCAGGGCAGTTGTCAACAAGAAGTAAAATTTTTCGTCCCTTTAATTCTGCATCCCACTTTCGCACTTCTTCTTCAAAAAGTTGACTGGTCATCCAAGCTGATTTATTAGCTTTATACGTCACTGGCAATTTTTTGATGTTCTTAAAACAGCGCGGATTTTTCGATTTGCCTATTATTAGTAGCTTTTTTTTCTCTGTGCCATCCATATTAGCAGCCACAAGCACCGTAATACGTTCCTTGGAAAGCTTTCCTCCCACACACTTTTCCCCTTTAAATTTCAGAGTTTTATCTGGAGTCAACTTATAGAAAATTCCTGCTTCATCAGCATTGAAAATGTCACTTGGGGCGTATTTTTCTATGAATTTTGACCACACTCTGTTAATCCAATCATGAGTCACATTTGTATCAACACTTCGTGCTTCCCCACTTATTTTACCATAGTTGATATGATGACGCTGCTTGAATTTTCCGAGCCATCCTTCTGATGCTTTGAAAGAAGTTAAACCAAGTTCAGCAGCAAAATTCTCCGCCTTAGCTTTCACGAGCGGCCCCGAGATAGGCATATTATTCTGGCGCTGTCGATGAAACCATGATAGTACAGCTTTATCCAAATCTTCGTATATAGGTTTCTTTAATTTTTTGGAAGATTTTCCCTCGCCCGCAGCGTGGAGGATTTTTTCTTTATTTTTCCATATTGTGGACACGGTAGAGCGACTAAATCCAAAGCGTTTGCCAACATCACTTATCTTCTCTCCCGTTTCTATTGCGCGTATCAGTAAAACTTTTTCGTCAATACACAGTGATTTTCTTTTAGTAGCCATGTTTACAGTTTGCAAGTTTGTGAGCAACTAAGAATATGATAAGGTATAGATAATCCATGACTCCTAGTTATGAATCATGGTCAATAACAGTCTACACGTGCAAGCAATCCCAATTTGTAAACAAAAGAATGAATTTCTTAGAAAGTTCGGTATGCATGATGCCGACAGTCGAGTTTATTGCGGGCTAGGATAATAAAGCGACAATAGATCGTACACAGCTGCGCAGTTTTTACTAATTTTAGCAACTTAATTTTTGTCGTTATTGAGAGTGGGTGTAATGCTGTATAGAGTGAAACATTGTATGAAAAACAAGCTAAACCAACCAAAGCCAATTGATTTCGACGCTTAAGAGAGTTTGTCGTTAAATAGAGTGACGTTACATGGAGTTTACACTGTATATATGATCCTCCCTCCTATGATCCTGCGTCCTTTAGGCGTAATGTTAAGAAGCTAAACAGCAGGCCGGCGTGATTTTGTTGAGTAGCGGGAGATACTGTCTCTCGCTACTTGATACTCTATCTGGACGGCACTGCGCTTACCATCAGGTGCAGTATGGTCACTTTGTCGCGCCAGAATAAAAAAAAGTGAATAAAACAAACACATTGTGAACCAAG
This sequence comes from Laothoe populi, assembly GCA_905220505.1. NCBI lineage: Eukaryota > Metazoa > Arthropoda > Insecta > Lepidoptera > Sphingidae > Laothoe > Laothoe populi. The sequence continues at coordinate 15,550,083 of HG992167.1, read as the reverse complement.
AGCCATGCGGGGAAGTAAGACGCAAGTTGTAGATTTATCCACATGACTGAAGACAGCTATTGAGTAACATACATAAAATTTCTTTTCTCATTCTATAACTTGATGACTCAGTTGAAATTATGCTCCGAAGGGTCGTAACTTGTAACATAATGCACTAAATTTCTTTTTACTGCAGCATGAAATAAGTACAACATTTGGTGTAACCAATTAATTATAACAGACTTACTTGTACAAAGGCGAATATTAACTACAAATGGGACTAGCTCATGCCTAAGCTCTATCACCATATACTGGCTATTGCTCTCGGCTCCGCCTGCTTGCAATTTTTGGACGAAAAGGGATGAAAGGGGAAAAATAATTGAGGCATTTTAAGATATTACATCATTGTATATCTGCCTAGTAATAAATTTATAAATAACCTAATATTTTTCTAGGATAAAACATATCCTATGTGTTAATCCAGCTCATAAACTGTATGCCAAATTTCATCCAAATCTGTGCAGCCGTTTTTGCGTGACTGACTAACAAACATCCAAACAATCAATTTTAACAGTTTTTTTAATTAAACATAAAAAACTTTCACATTATTAGAAGATATTGGTAGGATATGCATATTCACCCGGAGAGCGACCACCGTACACGGGGTGTAAACACCGCCATATTGCGTTCCGGGATCAGCCAGTGTACATCCGGTTTTTGTCGGGAGTCTACAGTTGAGGTACGATGTTTGGCAGTTTTGCAGTCTTCTGAGTGCTCTGACACTGGACGCTCGACCGCTTCATCACCTTCTTGCCCATGGCGTAGTATGAAGAAATAGGCCGGCATATTGTGTTGAGTAGCGGTCGATAGATTATCTCTCGCTACCTTATACTCTAATTGGACTGAACTGCGCTTACCACCAGGTGCAGTATGATCACTTTTCCGTGCCAAGATAAAAAAAATCCTTGCTTAACACATTTATCCACAGTAGCCATTCACAAAAACACCTCCAAACATAATTTAGCCAAGCGTTTTTAATTACACGACCGTGTTTGGCCATCGGCCAATAAATCTAGTTCATTGCCATACAATGACTCGACTCGCTGTGGTGTAATACTTCCACTGTTACATCAAAGCCATGTACAAACACAGTGATGGATCGCGCAAACACGATAATCTGCGTCGAGATCATCTGTGAAAGTCACGATCAATGTACAAAAGTGCACTAACCGGTTATCGATGTTATCTTGAATCGATTTAGCATCGATTAATTTCAGTGCCGGTCAGAATTATATATTGTCATTATCATATAGTATTATTTTCATTGATACCTATCGAATGTATGAGTCTTGAAAAATAAGCAGTATTAAAAATGGGTGCGTGTACTTATGTACGCGCGTGAGAAGTTATACTTATAAAAGTATAATACTACTACATAGTACTTATTATTATTAACTCGTAACAACTCGCAAACCACGTACCCACTTTCATAACGGTGTTACTTTTGTGTCACGGTATCTTAAAATGTCACTCTCATCATTTTTATTTATTCACACTGTTTAATTGTACTATTACGAAACACGTGTTCTCAATATAAAAATACAACTTGAACATAGTTATATATCGATATTCATGCCACCTAGAATTAACTTCACGATGTCGCTTTGTAAAAATTCACTCTCATCATTTTTCTCCATAGCGCCAAAAGAAATATAACTTCAAAAAGTTTTGATATAAGATATTTTAGGGAGATTCTAAGAACTCGTTTGCAAATCCGAGTTTATGTAAACAAATGTTTGAAATAAAATAGTTTGCGCATTCATCTGCAGCTAGCCAAAACATAGTAGGTATTTTAAACCAGATTTCTACAAATAACATAATAATTAAGGTTTAAGGATCGTTATTACATACATATACACTCACTCCTGTAATCCCCGAAGGCAGAGATACCAGTACTCCCACTTTTCGCCCAATTTATTTCGGTCCCATAATATAATAGGGGGCGTGCCTATCACCGGACACAAATTCCAGACTTCGGGCTAATACTGAGAATTTCTACATAGAAAAACCCAATACCACTTTATCTGACCCGGGGATCGAACCCGAGACCTCAGCACAGCAGTCGTAACGCATGCACAATTACAACTGCGCCACCGAGGTAACGTTCGTTATTGTTATAAAATACATATTTGTATAATCGCATATTCAATGTGTTTTAAATATTTTACCAGACGTCTCAAGAACAACAGTTTTAGCCTCGGAAAATGCAACGTCATCTTCCGGCCTCTATTATGATGAACTAATTATAACTTCTTTATCAAGGTGGTTTTAACAAGAAGTTATTGTTATTAAAAACAATGTGAACTGTATTCGCTCGGAGGCAGTAATATTATGTAACTCTGATATAACCTAGTCAGGTCATAAGTATTGTCACACAGTAAAAACTTTTATTTTAGAATGCTGACCACAAAAAAGTTTATTGAATTCGAATTTCAAATTGTTCATGAAAATAAAAATGTATACTTTTTAGAATTTTACTCGTTTTTAAATATGGAGTGGACGCTTAAAGAAGACCGTGTTGCAGTAATTGCGTTGCATCGTTGCGGTTACGCGCCAATTAAAATTTTTGACATACTGAAAAATTTGAATATAACCAAAAGATTCGTTTATCGTACCATCAAACGATACAATGAAGACTCTAGTGTAGATGACAGGTCAAGAAGTGGTCGCCCTCGGTCTGTTAGGACTCCAACAGTGATAAAAGCTGTGAAGGCGCGAATTCAAAGAAATCCCAAATGTAAGCAGAAACTGTTGGCCCTTCAGATGGGGTTAAGCAGAACCACGGTGAAAAGGGTGTTAAATGAAGACTTAGGGCTTCGGGCATATTGAAGAAAAACAGGACATCGTTTGAATGCTCGTCTAATGGACCTGAGACTGAAGAGATGCCGCGCTTTGTTGAAGCGGTACGCGGGAAAAAAATAACGAGAAATTCATTTTTCAGATGAATTTTTTTTTACCGTAGAAGAGAGCTACAACAAACAAAATGATAAGGTGTACGCACACAGTAGTGAAGAAGCGAGCAACCGTATTCCGCGTGTCCAATCCAACGAGGTCATTTTCCATCCTCGCTCATGGTATGGTTGGGAGTTTCTTATTGGGGCTTAACAGAGGTACATTTTTGTGAGAAAGGTGTAAAAACGAATGCAGTTGTGTATCAAAATACAGTCCTGACGAACCTTGTGGAACCTGTTTCTCATACCAGGTTCAATAACAGGCACTGGGTATTCCAACAAGATTCGGCGCCAGCTCATAGAGCGAAGAGCACACAAGACTGGCTGGCGGCGCGTGAAATCGGCACGAAGACTGGCCCTCCTCCAGTCCAGATTTGAATCCGTAAGATTACAAGATATGGCAACACTTGGAGGAAAAGGCGTGCTCAAAGCCTCATCCCAATTTGGAGTCACTCAAGACATCCTTGATTTAGGCAGCCGCCGATATTGACATGGACCTCGTTCGTGCTGCGATAGACAACTGGCCGCGCAGATTGAAGGCCTGTATTCAAAATCACGGAGGTCATTTTGAATAAACTTTAGTGTCATAAGAATCTATGTTTTGTTAAGCTCATTTTGGTATATAAATGGTTACATAATGAATAAACTTGTTTCAATTATTTTATATTAAACATGTGACAGAATTTATGACCTGACTAGGTATATTCTGACTAACTATTCTGAAAACTAGCATCACTAGCAAGGATTGATTCAAGCCCAGGCTAAATACATAAATTCTAATGTTAATATAAATACGTTCAGCTAAACAGTCAACATCTTTTACAGCATGTCAATAGATATCATTTTCTCAAAATCCACATCGCAATACCTTAGTTTGGAAACTTGAAAAAGTTTTTTAATTCATAAAAAGTACACACACTTTAATAAAAAAACAAATTATGCATCCCTATAAAATTCAAAGGTTGCCCTCGATTTTTTTGAGATACCAGCATCAGATCCTGACTTAGTGCGAATAGGACCATCTGGGAAGTATACCCTTTTCAACAAAAAAATAATTTCTCGAATCGGTCCAGGCGTCGTTCAAGTAATCGGGGAACATACATAAATATTCCGACGAATTGAGAACTTTTTCCTTTTTTTGAAGTCGGTTAAAAATGTCGAAAGAATGCATCACAAAGAGGATATTTGTGAATTCGTTGGCGCCAAGTTTGCTTTAATTAGTCAGATGTTATTCTAGGGGAGCGCGCTGAATGCGTGGGCGGGTCTCCTTTGGTATTCACTCGTTACGTGGCACCCTGACAGGTGTGGATTCAGGAATACAGAATGGGTCAAAATTATACAACGCGGAAAAGGTTTTAAGTGGCAGTTTTTTTTTATCCTGACACGGCAAAGTGACCACACTACTCAATCCCCCGCTACTCAACACAATCATGCCGGCCTGCTTGTTCACACTACTCTGGATGTACACTGGCTGCTCCCGGAACGCGACACACCTGCGTGTGCCACTGTGGCGGGTTTTACACCCTGTGTACGGTGGTCGCTATCCGGGCTAATATGAATATCCTACCACCAGCATATACGGTTATATAATTATGTGCCTTATCAATTGTGGTATAATGTAAGTAGACTTTTTGGTTCACCTGGTGATCAGTTCCAACTTCCAGTCACTGCACGTAAAACTGTCTGTGTCTGTCCTTTTATTGTGATCAGGAACGCATTATGAAGACTATGATTGATAATAATTTTCGCGAAACTGTGACGTATTTTGCCTATTAGTTTAACTTCGTTTTATTGATAAAGAGTCATCGAATACAGTCATTGAATTGGTATGTGGTTAGAAAGTGCTTTATGACCTTCCAGATGTTGTAAAATAAACAACACGATCACGTAAATTAAGTATTCGATCCCATGCTTCAATTTAATCTCACATATCTGTATTATACAAAAAATTAAGTGCCGCAGCTTATGCTGTGAGTAAAATACGTCAATTGACCGATGCTAACACGGCTAGGTTAGTCTATTTTGCGTATTTTCATAGTTTGATGTGCTACGGGATATTACTATGGGGTGGTGCTGCTGACATAAATATCATCTTTACTCTCCAAAAGCGATCTAAAAAAACTATCATTTTTGGATTATACTTTTTTATTTCATTTTGATTTTCATAATATTTTTTGTCGACAGATTCTACGACGAATGCAAACGGAGGTACAACATCAAATTATGGAAAACGTTCACAGACTGTTTCAATTGCTTGCCGGTCGCGGCGATAGGTGAGTACTAGATTAATACTGTATATTATTTGTTACGCTATTTATTATTTTCTTATATAGAGCCGATCACCGTAAACAACATTGTGATCAAATTGAAGAAAAATAATATAAGTATTTTGCCTGGCTAGACAGAGAACGCACTATCCTTACAAATGACGTCATTTGTAACGGCGCCATATAAATTTTTACATGACACTCGCGTTGCGGGAAAGAGAAAGAGTATCGCTTTCAAATCGGACCAAAGCTTTAAACGCTTACATATCAGCACTTAGCCTTATTTATATCTTCCCTAACGCTGTTATTGTAAACAAAAGTCAAAGAACGTTTCTTGCAATTTATGGAATCATCTGCGTAAACATCCATACAAGCGTATAGCCTATTACAAGAACTCTTAGATCTAACGCTTCAGGATGACCGCAAAGAACTTTTAGTTCTTTAAATAGACAATTTATCGTATAATACACACCGCATTTCTATAAAGAATGTTGCACTGTATAAAAATCTCATTAAACCGTCTGGGTTTCGTTAGGCATACAACGGAGCTATCTAGTCCGGGCCATATAGGTATTCTAGGATAGACAGAGGTGAAAGTATTGCGTCTAATTTGATTTCCCTAAAGACTACAATGATTTTGCTAATGTATTATATGTAATACGATAAACTGGGTATTTGTGGATATATGAGTGCATAGAATCGTTTGATGTTGCGTACCGGAGAAAAGGTCTGTAAAACCTCAGTTTTCTGAATAGATCGGACTGACAATAAATTAAATTCAAATTATACTACGTGTAACGGGAATAACGCACATCCTCAGACACCCCAATTTAAAAATATTTTTACAATCATAATTCATGTATTGAAATTAGACTGCGGTGAATATAAATATTGTTTTTTATGAAATAAGTTGTACTAATTTTCGACATAAAGTTCGTAATTTTAATTATTTGATTTTTTAAAGTGTTCGTTTATTATTGCATTTAGAAAAGACTTTTGTCTTGGACGTTAAATTAAAGGGTGATTACCTTTTATTATTTACCTTTATTATTATTTATTTTTATTTTTTAATATTAATATTTGGAAAAAAAATCGTCTATTAAAAAATTGTTGATATCGATTCAGTCGCTTATTCTGAACAAACTACATTCAAAGTGTGCATTAATCATGTTACATGCTGTAGAAATGGAAGGCAGAAACGTTACACTATCCTTTCATGACATACAACTCAGTCCGCCCCGTGACCATGAAGATTAAAGCTTTCCAAACGTCTGTACTAAAATAGTAAAATAAACCGTGATAAAATAGAATGCTGAATAGTAAATGACCTTTGAATTACCTACTTTATCTTCATACTTACAAAAGCGGGAGGATTTTAATTTTCGACTAGACAGTAGACACTTAGTTATCTCAAGATCGGGTATTGCCCTCTGATTTCAAGGTCAAGAGTGAGTGCTGGAGATCGAAGTCTACCTATAATCTACATACCTCCTCTAATCTACATAATTTTCCATAGAGTTTGCCGAAACTGTTTTGACACACCTTATGACGACCAATTATCGTATTCAAATGACACGACGATCGAACCGAGATAAGATTATGAATCAACTAAAAAATGATATTCATGTGTGTGTTATTAAAATGCGTTATATCTTTGATCAACTTTCGATTCTATCAATCTCTCAAGAAATTGTCACGATTGACGCATATCAATTGTGACAATCTTGAAGCTGAGACTAGATCGAAAAGATTTTAGTTTCTTGAACTGTATTTGGCCTTCTGGTGATATATTAGCGACTTTTCAGATATTATTAAAGAAATATTTTTTTATTTATACACTTAATATACATCGTATAGAGACGGAATAAGCTTCCGTAGGTATTTTATACGATATAAACGGATTTAGTAAACATTTTTTTTTATTCTGGCACGGAAAAGTGATCATACTGCACCCGATAGTAAGCCCAATGCCGTCCAGTTAGAGTATCTTGTAGCGAGAGACAATATCTCTCGCTATTTAACACAACCATGCTGGTCTACTAGCTTCTTCACACTACGCCTAAAGGGCCCAAGATCATAAGGAGGGACGTGTTCTTCTTCTTCGTTCAGCCTGTATCGACCCACTGTTGGGTATAGGCCTCCTGTTTTACGCCATTCGTTCCGGTCCTGTGCTAACCTCGTTCACCATGTACCTGATGTCATCAGACCATCTGGCCGGTGTTCTGCCTCTCTCTCTTCGTCCCCTGCACACCACTCTGTTACTGCCCTAGTCCACCTGTTGTCATCCTGCCTCATCAGATGTCCCGCCCATCTCCACTGTAGCTTCGCGATCCGCTCAATATGTTTTTTTTTGTAGTAAGAAGCTGTTATTACCTACGTATATTGCCATAGGGTTGTTACTGCGAGGGCACCGTTCAACGAATGATCGAATTAGCTGATCACCGGAGCATTCACTTGACATAATGGACTCTTCTATTATGGTTTTGTGTTCGATAATATCTGCTGTATATTCAAAGATATTTTACCTTATGTGCCTTGAATTGTATTTACAACGGATTAGTGTAAAAAATCAGCATTTTATACGTATCTGAAAATTTTCTCAACTGCGTTTTTTTTAACTCTGTAATACTTACATCATTACTTTGAGAAACAGGAAAATTATATTAAATGAATGGTTTAGGCATTACGTTTGCCTTATACATTTACTATGTGTAATTACATACGCACTCACGCCTGTATGCGGGAATCGAACCCACGGCCTCTCGTTTCACAGCCGGCTATTCCCCCGCTGCGCCACGGTGGCTGTTTTATTATGATATATACTTTTGAAGTACAGACTTGTTTCATAGCACTAGTAATATCAATCTTTTCTTCAGATTTTGATCGAGGCTGTATTATGCAAATTTTAAAAAGCCATAGTCTTTAAGCACGCTTACGATTACCGTTAATCCCAACCTTGCTTTTACCATTTTCAAATAGTTTGTCTTTTGGGAGCCAAATGACTGGTAAGTTAAGTGTGCCGGTAAGGTCCCCCGGGTGGCATTGTGAAGGACGGTATTAAGTTTCACATATTATTTAGCAATAGACGCTTTTAGAATTTTAGTATACCTTACCCTTTAGATAGAAAGTAATAATGTGTTATAATTTATGTATGTAATATAATAATAATAGCGTTGTGTTAGATACTGTCCCACTGCTCTGATGTGGGTTGGTAGACTTCACATAACTTCGAAATTCTCAGGTTTCCGCAAGGTGTTTTTCTTCACAGTTAAAACAAGCGATAATTAACATTTAATACACACGTGACTTTAGAAAAGTCAGAGGTGTGTGCCATTGCCATCGTCTTGATAGTCCGTACAGCAACCAACTAGGCTATCGCTGTTTTTTATTCTAAAAATCATATTAAAGTTATTAAATATATAATATCGAGTATTCTCAGGCATGCAGATTGCCTCACGTTGTTTTCCTATTCTGTTAAAGCAAGAGATAATTAACAATGAATACTCTTAACTTTAGCAATGTCAGAAGTATTTGTGCAACTTTCGAACTTACAACTTTTGTCTCCGTAGTCCGTACCAAATCAAATCAAACCATTTATTTTGCAAATTAGGCCACTGGGGGCACTTTTTACAGGTCAGGTTTAAGTTTATCTACCGGTGCTTCGGAAATGCCCACTGGTCTGAGAACCACTACCACTCCACTCTATGCTATCGCTGCTTATTTAGATAAATACTACAAGTGTACAACCAGCTTAACAACCACAGCCACTCTGTTAAGAGTGTGCGACTAACAAGATAATACACAGCAATATTACTGGCTTTACATAACCGTATTTCGCCTTAGTTCTTCAACCTCATTCTAGCTGGTTCCTTATGTTAGCAATTACCAGCCTCCGTGACGTAGTGGGTGAGTCCGCTTTGAAATGACAGGCCGTGGGTTCAATCCCCGCATCGAGACAAAAGTTTGTGTAATCCCCATTTTTTTTTTGGTCTGGTCGAACAGGCTGAAAGTCTCGTAATTTCTGCTATCTACGATAAAAGACTTGTATCTTAGTCTGGGGCCAGGACTATGAAGAAAGAGAGAAAGAAGAAAGAAAAGATTTTTTATTGTTGGCACGTAAAGAACTAACACATATAAAAAAGAAACATTACAATCATAATAATATTCGCACCAACAATGGGAGTCCCTATTCAGCTTAAAGCTGCAGTACAGGCTACCCCATACTGCAGCGCTGGTTTTCAAAGGGAACCCAGAACCTATGCGTGTGACTTGTATTTATTTGCGTGAAACTATTGAACATGAGTAAAGACTGGAGCAAAATTACCATATACATTGTATAGATAAAAAAAGTCAAACAATGCACACGCCGATAGGTATGACCTCATGGAAGGATTACCGTGTTATCAGTTGATGGATTTTGCTCGTTCCTGATAAAGACTCGGGCGGATAGATTATCGACGTATTTGGTGGTAGTCTGTTTGTACGCATTTATAGTTTTCTTTATAGCTTTACCGTTAAAGATACAAAACTGTCCCGCCGATACACCTATCACAATAACTCCCAAGCAAGAATCGGCACTGCTATGCATTTTTCGACACCGAGTAGTGTATCTTTGGGAATGTTCAACTATCTTTAACCCAGAACGCCATCATCTAGCCATATTTGGCCGGGTTAAAACTAGCAATACTCGCCTTTATTCACGTGCGTATTATGCATATTTGTAACGTTAATATTATGTCAATAAAGTTGATTTTGGCTTGCATCTTTAGTCACTACTTATTACCTTTTTCCGAACACCGGTGTCCTTGTGATGCTTGAGAGGTTAAGAATTTCTTTAAAATTTATCTTTTATCTTTATATATATAATTTTATTGTACGTGTGTATGTCACGTGTGTGTGTATGTTGGGAGAGGCCTACGTCCAACAGTGGACTGACACCGGCTGATGATTATGATGATGATGATGATGTGTATGTCACTGAACTCTGGACTGATTTGAATGATTTTTTTTGTATGCGTTTGGGTGGCGCCCTGGATGGTTTAGATTCACAATTGGACCCGGTAGGTGGCCCTGCTGTCGGTGTGGCGCTACTTTTCCGAGCAGGACGGCGTCTGCCGGGCCCACTAGTTCATTATAATTAAACGTCTCTGTGCCGTCTACCAGTGTGTGGGAGCCCTTACTGCGCATTATGAAGGTCGCGTGTACACGATGTATCTATTTTCGACATCACTCGCGTGCGTCCTCTTTATGTTCCGCATATCTTATCATTATTGTACACTAGCTGTTGCTCGCGGCTCCACCCGCGTGGAGGTTATTTTCGGGAGCAGAAGTATACAATCCAAGGAGTTATTTTTTCTTGCAATTAAAATAGCCTGGTGTTTCTGTACCTATTTCTATAATTCTTTTTTTATTAAATTAAATAGGTAATAATGTTAACATTTATTAATTAGGGATGATTGAGAGTGTTATAAACGAAGAGTAGACAAATATAATCAGAAATCTCCGAACTGCTAAGCTATCGGGAGTTACACGTGTTATTATGAGTCAACCATAAAATATAGACATTTGCTGTCGTGGAATTTTTTTTATATAATTTTAAGGAGAACATTTCCGTCATACATGATTTCTGTGTAGCTTTAACTATTAAGGCTGCACACACGACGGAAGCTTAAAAAATGGAGTAAGTTCTCCTGTTATCCCAACATTTCCCTTCACTGCTCTGCTCCTATTGATCGTAGCGTGATGAAAAGTATACTATAACCTGCCCAGGAGTATGAAGAACAATTGTACCAAGTTTTGTTGAAATCCGTCGAGTAGTTTTTGTTTCTATAACGAACATACAGACAGACAGACAGACAAAAATTTTACTGATTGCATTTTTGGCGTCAGTATCGATCACTAATCACCCGCTGATAGTTATTTTGGAAATATATTTCATGTACAGAATTGACCTCTCTACAGATTTATTATAAGTATAGATGATCTGTGGAGCATTGTTTACCCTTTATATCCGGTAAGAAAATAGGGTAGTTTCCTGTGTTTTATTTTGTACATTATTCGATATGCAACCGAATACAATACGCAAAAGAAACTCTTTTGCGAAAACAGAATCAAAATTGTTTGAAAAATGAGGTCACAATATTTATTTTAAATATTGGTATGAGCAAATCAAAGGTATGTGCAAAAATGGTTGTGTATCGGGAACGTATCGCAATCTCCCTCGCACAACGGTTCAATAATGGCGCTTATGAGAACCGTGACGTCACGGGACATATGCATCCTTTTACTGTCATTTGACAATTACCCCTTCCAGCAGATTTGAATGGCGTCTAATTTATTTATTTTTATTCGGATTCATAAAATTCTTTCGACAATATGTTTAAGGTAATGTAACTTGTTGATTATATTAATACGAGCTAATTACCCTATTTGGTTGGTTGTCTTAGGGCTATATTACGATGGAATTGTGGCGGTCTAGACGGCCTAGGTCGTAAATTTTTGTATGAGAATTTTTGACATTTCAATTTCGATCTTCAACGACGTCTGATACATATTAGTTCAGTTGTCGATTCACTGTAAAATTTTACTGATACTTCATAGACGGGTTTATAATAAAGGTCATGCACGCAATTTCAACTAAGGCTTCATAAAGGTTAAGGACACAGCGGGTTAAGACTTAAGTCATATTAGTCATGAGCACGTACGTATTTGAAGTTCAAATAAAACTAATTCGAGTAAAAGTATAATATGAGTGTTTCTCTACAGAACTTGCGTACACAGGTTCTATAATAAATAAGCTAAGATTTAAAGGATGTGTAAATATAAATGTTCAATTCACGATCAACAGAATCAAAATTACTATCGGGCTTCTATGATATTAATATGGCAAAAGTTGAGGAACTACCAAATGCAACAGTAGGCAGCGGCTTTGCTGGGCCTGGCATTGCAGAAGTCTATGGGCGGCGGTGACTACTTACCATCATGTGGCCTGTCTGCGCGTCTGCCTATCGAGGCACTAAAAAACTGGACCATCTGGTAGTAAGTGATCTCCAAAGACCATGAACCCAACGGTACCAGAAGAATTACGGATTCTATGATAGGTGGGAGATTTGAAAATTGGAAAACCTCGCCTACTAACCTACTTCGCGTCAATTTTCTGTCAGACAGTGATACTAACCCAGTCGGTCGGGCCATTTCTGTAGACAAAATTGTCTCCAGCGTGGCCTCTTCCAGTTTTCTGGGTAAAATATTTACTTACTCTGCTAGTTTTATTACAAAATCTACTTAAATAGTCGGCTGTCGTATACTAGATTTTAAACAGAGCCTTGATGATAAGTAAGACAATGGCTTAAAATGAAAGCTTTGTTACACAACTTAAGTTACTGCAGACGTTGTCGCTTTGTTATTGTGTCCTTACGTAACAGAAGCCTAAATATAAAATTCGGCACTTTCACCGCATAATACTGGGCGATGATCTCATGATGACAATATCTTTACGATTTAGGTAACGATATAAGAAGTTGTTAATGATATTGTTAGGGTAGAACCTGTTTTTTGAAAATATCGGGGGGTCTCTAAGAAATAAGTACGGGTAGATTGATAAAATGTAGACTGGACGGAGTGAAAGTTTGTAATAAAAGAGCTACCCTCGGCGTACCAAGGTTCAGTCTAGCCCGGTTTCAGTCCAATCCAAGTAGTTCATTTGCAGTTTAATTCACTGAGTGTACAGTTTTCCTCAGTGCAGTGTATGTGCTTAGTCATTTTGCTAACAATATATTGATAATTAGGACCCCACAGTCACATTGTCCTGACCTCATAGGTTAAACTTGTGTCGTGGGTATCGTGAATAACGAGGAACTACAGTCCCGCAACACTTGGACTGGAAATGAATTTCGAAGTTCACACTAACATTTGTCTAGACCCGGAGATTGAATCCGCGTTATTTTGTTTCACAACCGGTTACTCGTCAACTGCGCCATTATTATGAATTTACTGTAAAGTGTCATACATATAAATATAATTTATGGTGAAAAGATGGAAAAATAGAAAACTATTAAATCATTCGAGAGTTTTTCAATTCATTCTATGATAGCCGACAAGCCTATCCTGCATTCCCACATACTGTATACTGATATTATAAAGAAATTCCATTTAAAAAAAAAAGAGGTTTAAATAAATAACACCCAACAGTCACATACATAGCCATAAGATACGAGTCTTGTGATGTGGGTATCAGGTACTACGAGACACTTCCGGTCCCACGATACACAGACCCCGGACACAAATATCATTTGTCCCAGTGTAGGAATCAAACCCACGGCCTCTCGTTTCACAGCCGGCTACTCAGTCTGTCAAATTCCAAGCAAATGCTTCCCTCTGGAATGGTCGCATCAAATTCTATCAAGTGTGGTAGTGGTCGCAGACTCCATTAATGAGATGATATGTGTGCGATTGCAAAATAAATTTACAGATAGGCAATAAAAGATTTGTCAAAGTCAAGAGATTGAATATTGAAACAAGACTACTGTCATTTTGGAACAGAGGACGATCCGAAACCGGATCGGTGCCCTCTGCCGGATAGATACAATCTTATCGTAGTTTCAGTGTATGGATCGGTTATTGAAAGACTTATCTCATATTTGCTTACTTCTCGCTTATTGAAAACGGCCTCATGCCATGTCCTATAGATAACATTCTACAGATAACAATCTTTGTATGTGAGGATATATGACTAGCTACCCCAAATTCATAAAAACATACCTTTCTTCAAGCAGCAGTGTGTCATCAGTCAGACATACCAGTGTTATCGCGCGGAAACGTGATAAATCAACGTGATACATATCAACAGGCGATCGTCTGAATATTGAAACGGTCTGTCGACGCATTCGGATCGGCGGAGATTTACGAGCGATCGCAGTGCCGACTCATCGCGTTTTGATGTAGCATACAATGTATGGTGCTTGGCAATACCTTTTGATAATATTTTGACACCAGATGTATTAAACATTTTTCAAAGGAAGATCAGTAAATAAAAAAGATAGAAGCATTTGATTTCATCATGTAGGCCCAACGTGGATTTTAGTGCCATAGTTAGTCGCCGTTGCCTTTGCTGTTGTTCGATAGAGTCTATCACCGGCTGGTAAAGTTGGCTTGGATTCTGGAAGATGTCAGTTGGAAGGCTCTACATGGAGTGTAAAGAAGTACACATAAAATGTGCTCATGAAATGTGTGAAGAAGCAGACCGGCATGATTGTGTTGAGTAGCGGGGATAGATTGTAACTCATTGGACGGCACTGCGCTTACCATCAGGTGCAATGTGGTAAATTTGCCGTGCCAGGGAAAAAAATACAGAATCTATACATAAAGCATAAGCAGAACATTAGAAAAATTTGCCCTATAATTTGTAACAGAACATGCAACTTGTAAAATTGCACCACTAAACTATTGTGCGGAAACGAAGCTGTACAATTGTTTATATGCGCCATTATCGATGCAGCAACGTTACCATGTCAACCGGCTTACATAGCACGCCTTGGTGCAATCGCAATACATGCGACGACATGTCAATGACCCAGCAATCAAAAGTTAGATGTATCAAGGAAGCTTCAAGGAAAATTAACGAATATAATTGGATCAACTGGGTGCCAAAATTCATTACATTTATGTTGCAAGCTTGCGAATCAAACTCTGTGAGCTTGTCTTTTGTCCGGTTCCTCAAATATAAAAAATGAGTTTTTTTTATCCTGGCACGGCAAAGTGACCACACTGCACGTGATGGTAAGCGCAGTGCCGTCCAATTAGAGTATCTAGTAGCGAGGGACAATCTATCCCCCGCTACTCAACACAATCATGCCGGCCTGTTGTGTAGCTTCTTTATATTACGCCATGGGCAAGAATGTGAAGTTTGTACATTGTAATTCGCGAATGTTTTCATTGTACTATGAATAATGCTTAGGATTTCCCCATTTCAATAAATAACAGATAATTAGCCATGTTTTCCATGTATATACTGCTTTACCATAAATATTTAAAACACAAATTACCTTATTGTTAGTGTTGTTCAATTTAGTATTTTGTTATCATATTTATTAATATATTAATTATTAACCTGTTCCATTGTCCTAAATTTGAAATATATGATGATGATATAAATATATCTGAGTACACTGACAATAGACCCTCGACCGCTTCTTTACCTTCTTGCCCATGGCGTAGTGTGAAGAAGTAGGCCGGCATGATTGTGTTGAGTAGCGGGGGATAGACTGTCTCTCGCTACTTGATACTCTATCTGGACGGCACTGCGCTTACCATCAAGTGCAATGTGGTCACTTTGCCGCGCCAGAATAAATAAAAAAAAACAGCTGTATGTGTAGAGGTTTGTTATTAGGATCCCTAAATTATTATTTTCGGACTAAGGCCTAACCCCTCTGGTTAGTAGAGGAGGCCAGTGGGACAATATTTAATCCAGGGCTAGTATTGTAGTGGTAGTATAAGTAGTTATTATAAGCAGATCGAATAAAATTCATTTTTTGAATAAATTTGACCTCTCGTTCAAACGGCATAAGGTCACGTCGTATAACAAATGGGCGACACAACACTACAAAAGCCGGTTTTTAAGACATTTCCTGCAGATGTTCGTTTATTATAAATAATACAGTTTTAAGGCGATCGAGTCACGGTCTGATTGGCGGGCGCTTCCGCACCGTCTCCCCTTTGTCAATAACCTATATTTTAGCTTAAATGGATCGCTCAACTGTATAAATATGAAGTAATGTTTTTTTGTTTCTCAAGGGGACTTTTTATCTTGATAAAATAGCTTAAATATGTTAAATGACAACTAGCTGTCTATTAAACTGGTTACTTATTCATTTTACAGTAGCCTATTTATTAATACAATGATGTGACGTTAGTTTGTTGATAAAATTCTATTAGTTATAAGAGCTATTCTATAGCTAGCCATGTCTACATCATAAATGTCTGCTGGATCAGAATCGTACCACTGTCTCACAAAAAACTTTCGGGGTTCCAGACATGTTGCGTTTTTTTTTATTATACCTACATAAATACACTCATGACTGTAATCCGCGAAGGGGAAGGCAGAGGTACACCTCTGGTTACCACTAGTACACCCACTTTTCGCCGAATTTATTACAGTCCCACGATGTGATAGGGGGCGAGCCTATCGCCATACCAGGCACAATTCCAGACTCCGGGCTGATACTGAGGATTTTTAAATAGAAAAACCTAATATCACTTTACACGACCCGAGGATCGAACCCGAGACCTCAGCACAGCAGTCGTAATCGTAACGCATGCGCAATTACAACTACGCCTCCGAGGCAGTCAGTCACCTTCCTTCCAGTCATGTGGACTACCGACAGAAGTGAAAACTTAAAACTTTGGAATTACTGTGTTCATTTTTGAAATAGCGTCTATGAAGTAGTAACTTTTATTGTTTATGATTGCCTGTCAATAATTATAGAACTTCACAGGCTACTGTCAAAAGTAAAATAATGTGAGCGTGACAGTTACGTGAGTTCTGTGCTTTATCCCCATCCCAGAAATGCCCAGCGTGTCTAAAGAAGTTTTCACTTCAATAACGAATCTGCTGACTGTCTGTAGAAATTTAAAAAACAAATTATTTTCTTTGTCTATCACCTGACAGCCTTTTAAAAGTAGTATAAACGTGGGCGGCGACAATGATACATTGTATAAGTTTTATTTTAAAACTCTTTCCTCACTGTTCTGCTATGTTATGTAACCGAAGATGATGCTGGCGAAAGTTGGTATATAAAATTTTACAAATAATTTATTAATTTACAAGTAATGATGATATGTATTGAAATGGTCCGGGGGGTAATGTCAAATTTACCCGGACCATTTCAGCACAATTTATTTCAATTTTAGATGATAGTTTTTGCTTTATAAACACAGAAAAAAATTGTCAGCTGGCTCAACTCTGTGGCGTTTGGGTGTGGCAGATCGGAAAACTCTTAAGAAAAACTTATTTTTGTAGTCATTTCAGCAAAGCTGAAACTTCGTAGATTATTTATTTATATTATTTATGTCATGAAAAAATGTGTCAGCTGCACGGAATAGGTGGAAAACTTTGTCAGTTTCCCATGTTAAAATGTATGAAAAATAAGGAAAATCGGGTGATTTCAGCAAAGCTGAAAATCATTTGTAAAATAGTTTACGACTTAAATATTGTATTTATAAGTGTCAGCTGGTATTAAAATGTGGCAAAACCTGTTAGCTACCATTTCAAAGCGCAGCGTAGCGATCAAGCGCGCGCGGTAAAATGAACAATGTATCTTCGCAGCTTTCGAAACTCGTATGAGAATTCTCAGGTATGCCAGATTTCCTAACGATGTTTTCCTTCACCGTTAAAGGAAGCGATAATTAACATTTTAATACACACATAAGTTTAGAAAAGTCAGAGGTGTTTAGGTTTAGAGGGTTTCGAACATAAGACTTTTGTATTCACAGTATGTACCGCAACCAACTAGGCTATCACTGCTTGTTAAAGTAATTTATATAAAATAAAAGTCACTGATATGGTCCATCTGATGAAAAATAGTCGATAAATGTATAAAAAGAATCCCGAGAAAATATTTAAATAAAATATGTATTTGTGCAATTTAAAAATAAAAAAATATATATGAAAATCTTTCGAACAACAATATATTTTTCTAAAAAATACAGTTGTAATTATAATGTATTGCTTCGTGCAAATGTATGAAACGAGGCTTCAATCCACACTTTAAAAATGATATTTTATAGCTTTCATATTACCGTAAAATAAAAACAAAAAATAGCTTTACTATACATTTATATAATAAAACCTTATTTTAAACTTTCTACAATAATACTTTGCTATTATTGTTGTAAATTATTTTCGTTTATGACTGTTCGTTTGGGGAATAGTCAAGAAACTGAGCCAATGCTCCGCTCAGTGTTGCCATCTTGCGAAAAAAAACTAAAGAGTAGAAAAGAATTCGTTTGATTTGATTGTAAAAGATCGTGGAGTGCTTGATATCATATGTTACAAATACTTCATTGGTAGCTGTGTACCATTAGAAAACATAGTCTTTGCTGCTTGAAATCATATTTTCATATAAGATACATTTTCAAATTATAAAAGATACTGTTATCCATTATTTGTAACATTATAATATCATGTTTCGTGCCGTTTTACTCCTGCATTCAATTTCAACCACATTTAGTTAGTAATGTGATATCAGCAACTATATAAATGATAACACCCCCAGTTTATTATATAAAGAATACGAAACGATTTGTCAGCTGCCAATAAAAAGTGGAAAAATGTGTTAGCTGCAATGTTACATTATGTATTGGACCGCGCGGGCCTGATCGCTACGCTGCGCTTTGAAATGGTAGCTAACAGGTTTTGCCACATTTTAATACCAGCTGACACTTATAAATACAATATTTAGGTCGTAAACTATTTTACAAATGATTTTCAGCTTTGCTGAAATCACCCGATTTTCCTAATTTTTCATACATTTTAACATGGGAAACTGACAAAGTTTTCCACCTATTCCGTGCAGCTGACACATTTTTTCATGACATAAATAATATAAATAAATAATCTACGAAGTTTCAGCTTTGCTGAAATGACTACAAAAATAAGTTTTTCTTAAGAGTTTTTCGATCTGCCACGCCCAAACGCCACAGAGTCGCGTCAGCTGACAATTTTATTCTTTGTTTATTAAGTAAAATCTACCATATTCAATAAAGGTACCTTATGCTGAAATGACCCATGAAATTTTGACACTACCTCCCGGAGTAAAACATCGAGTCATGATACGATGCTGTGACATATCGATTTGAACGCTGACCGCACCATACAAACAGCTTTTGAAGTTAAGGTTTCAGGCGCTTGAGGTGCAGTTTTTTATGTTTTGTTTCGTTGAAAGATGAAATTGTAGCCTGACCTGATAATATTACAGTTATTTTAGTATAGAATACACGTGAATTCGTGAAGTCTTCCTTGTTTTACAGACATTGCATTAAAAATCGGTGCCATATTTATGATTGCCTCGGTGGCGCAGTTGTAATTGCGCATGCGTCACGACTGCTGAGCTGAGGTCCCGGGTTCGACCCCCGGAGGGGTAAATTGATATTGGGTTTTTCTATCTAATAATTCTCGGTATTAGCCCGGAGTCTGAAACCTGTGCCCAATATGGCGATAGGCTCGCCCCCTATCACATAATGGGACCGAAATTCGGCGAAAATTGGATGTACTGGTTGTAACCAGTACATCCACTTTTCTACCTCTCTATCTATCCTCTGCCTACCCTGTCGGGGATTACAGGCGTGAGTGTATATGTATGTTATTTTAATAAAATAATGCTTAATACCTGTCGCACGTGACAATGTTCAGAGTACGTGCGCATTTTCGATTTTCCTCTCCGGGAGTCGAATCGACCATCCTGGTATGTGAGCCGCATACAAAACAACCTCAATTAACAACACCCGTCTAGAATCTTAAGCTCCCGTGATCATTGTCTATTTGATTGGAACGTGCCTTGGATGTTTGGGGAAACGAATGCGTTTTACCCATGTACCTACAGCATATTTTGTCTTACTTCTATATATTATTGTATTGTCTCTTGTACTACGGTATAAAGTAAGATTAAATCACAACAATGGTCATCTGAAATACAAATTAACGCTTATAAATAATGATATTTTTAGGGTAGACCCTTATTAAAAATATTTATAAATTATACACAGCGGGTGAAAGTTTGTAATAAAAGAGCGACACTCAGCTTACCAAGGGTCAGTCTTATGCAGTCTAACTCGGTCTAGCCCGGTTTGTGTCTAATTCAAGTGTTTCGTTTGCATTACAATCAATTTGTGTTTTCTTCAGTGCAGTGTCGTTTTAGTTTGTCGTGTTAGTCGCTTTGCTAACAATATAATATTTCTAAATTAAAAATTTTGCGACCTTCTAAGTACTCTGACAATAGACCCTCGACTGCTTCTTCACCTTCTTGCCCATGGCGTAGTGTGAAGGAGCAGGCCGGCATGATTGTGTTGAGTAGCGGGGGATAAATCGTCTCTCGCTACTCGATACTCTAATTGGACCGTACTGCGCTTACCATCAGGTGAAGTGCGGTCACTTTGCCGTGCTAGGATAAAAAAAAAAATCTCTTATAACCATCCAGCTCCATAAATACATACGTAACAACACTTAAAAAAACCAATACACAAGAAATGTTTAAAAAACTTTGAATGAACATAAATGGTATAAAAAATATATAAATAATGTTTTCCTGTCCCTACAAAATATTCAGCAAATCTTTTTCATCGTATAAGTCGCCAGTGCTTCCTGTTTCCACTAGGTCAGGGGCGTTGTCTCTACCTTGGTGATATTTCGGTGCGAAAATATACTCAAAGATTTACACAAGTGTTAATGCTTTTGATGATTTATAGAGAGTATGTTGTTACAAGTGTTTCCTTGTCTGTTAAAAAGTGATTTTAGTAAGGGCCAATTGCTCCTCTAACGTGAAAAAGTTTTTGAAGCCCAAGTGCGGCATAACGTAAAAATGAATATCAGTGACGCAAAAAATGACTAAAAGAACCAAATAAAAATGGTAACCGAACAGAATCATTTTGAAAAGTAAATCTAGTATTGAAAGCAGCGATAGCCTAGTTGGTTGCGGCACGGACTGTCAAAACGAAAGTCGAAACCCAAATGGCATACACCTCTGACTTTCCTAAAGTTACGTGTGTATTAAATGTTAATTATCGCTTGCTTTAACAGTGAATGAAAACATCGTGACGATACCTGCATACCTACCAACCCGCATTAGGCCAGCGTGGTGGACAGGGCTAGTATTATTATTTAAATCTAGTATTCCATGTATATAAGGAACCATTATGCTCATGTTATTTTAATGTATTTTTGTCTAACACATCTTTAAACATTACCTATATGGAGAGGAAATAGGTTATTGAACGCCGAAGGCTATTGGTATATGTACCTTCCTGGTCATTAGTAAACTCGTGCGAGGAAAATGAATAGCCTTCATTCATGTTACTTGAATACAGAGCATTGTCTTTCAAATTATGAGCTCATATATGTGCTTTATTGTAAATATCGGCTTATGTAAATCACCGCGTGCTGTCAAACAATTTTGAACTTTACTGCATACATAATTGAGTGTTGCAATGATTACGAGAATATCACGCATACACACCCGTCCACTAGAACGCCTGAAAACCAGGATTGAGAATGGCCCGCATTTTTGGACACAGATCAGTGTAGTCTAGGAATGCGCAAATGTCTTTATCCCGCAGCGAAATTAGTCAAATAGGGATAACCAAATAGAGGGAGGAGTTGGAAATATATCTTGTCCACTTCCTTCCATAGCTATGCAGGAGACAAAATAATAACCCAAAGAGGTATTAACAAGCATAAGGGTATCTGGAGAAGGCCGTTGTGAATGTTCAAAACAGAGTGGCGCGTGTCATTCAGAATAGAATAAAAATGATTATAAAAGCAGCGTTGGGTTTCCGTTTGAATGAAGCGTCTTTGATCTATGATTTTATTACCTCATGGTCTATTTGTTTATTATAAACAAAAATAAATAAATTACACCCAACAGTCACACACATAGCCTGTCTGTCTGTTAGAAAAACATTTGTCCCGGTGTGGGAATCGAACCCACGGCCTCTCGTTTCACAGTCGCCAACTACGCCACGGAAGCTGTCAAAGATTGAGTTCACCGCTGTATCATTTGTATTTTAAAGTACACAAGATACATTTAAATTCAGACCATAACCCAACCACACACGTATGTTATGTATGTTACCTAACCAGAAGGTTGCACCGCGTACAGAAAGTTTGGGTGATAGATGTTAGTACGACACCCTGTACAAATCTTGTTTTTAACGCTGCTTTTGCTCAGTCGTATTTTCGTGTAATGTTTAGAGAGATCGCTACTACGCTAAATCTTATTTTACAATGTCACTTTTTATCATTAAAGTAACAGAAAGTGAATGCTACTTACATTAAATTAAACGATAAAAAACAGTCTTTATATAAACCACACTAATGAGCTACTAAATATTTGTTAGTCCTGAAAACAACGGACGGTATAAACAACGGAACAAAAATGTAATTAGTCTGATTGTTACCTAACCGACGTTACATCTAATCTAGATAATGGTGTAGTGACTAGGGGTGTGTTTACGACATACTAGTTCAAGGTTCGATGCCGTGTTTTAACGACCGACGTCTATTGTAAGATACTTTATTTAATTATAGTAATTGAAGTGCAATATGTATCCGAGCATGTTGAGAAACGACAGAGCTTTCTTGTTTATGTACTTGCTAACATGACGAGTGCAATGTTCCACATCCAGCCACTAGGGTTGCCATCCGCACTTTATTAACCGACTTCATAAAAAGGAGAAGGTTCTCGATTCGTCGGAATCTTATTTTTATGTATGTTCCCCGATTACTCGAAGACGCCTGGACCGATTCGAGAAATTCTTTTTTTGTTTAAAAGGGTATAATTCCCAGGTGGGCCCATTGTTGGCACCAAGTCAGGATCTGATGATGGGATCTCAGAAAAATCGAGGGCAGCCCTCAAATTAGATTTTGTTCAAAGTTCCGTTAGGACTCTAAAATGTGAATCGTAATACTGTACTTGGTACAATGTTTTGCGAAAGAAGATCAAATGATAGATGATTTATTATCTTAGTACAGATGTATATATTTATTAAATGCCCGGTATTTTCTTTAACAAGATGGGTAGAAAGAGAATTGCCCTAAAGATTGGGAGGATGATGAATATATTGGATAAAATCGGCAGGATTTCATCAGATCTATATTTATACGGGGACTGAATACCGACCACCACACTCTTGGTGTAAACAATATAGTGACACATCCAGTGAGACAATTCCGGGGTCAGCCGTACATCTAGGGCAGGGATTGCCAAAGTAGTCGATATCGACCCCTTGGGGTCAATATCGGTTTCCCAGGGGTCTACATAAACGAAAACTGATTTTGAAGGTCGACGAGGTCTAAAAATCGACCCCTATAATTAACACAAGTTCTTTGAAACTTTCAAGATACTATATAAGTTGTGTTACGTATACCAACTTGTTATAAAATACTAATATTTTAGTAGGAAGTATCATTGTTGCACTTTAAAAAAACTCAAGAATTCGTGCACATGTTCGTACATGATACTAGAAAAAAACTAGACATAGAATTTTATCAGTTCATTTTGGAAAAGGGGTCTTTTGCCCAAAATAGTTTGGAAATCTCTGATCTAGTGTTTCCAGATGATATTGTACTGTCGCAGAATCGTTTCATTCGTCGCCATTATATCTGGACTGCAGTTACCAAGCCAAGATCAAAATCTAGGTTGAGTTGACTTGTTTATATCTAGTGCGGTTTGGCACGTGTATGCAGTAGTCTCCCATTCTCTTGATTCGTGTCCTTGAATCTTGCTGGGTTTTTGATATAGTTTACTGCGAGTAAAATTGATCTGTGTTTATACCAAGAAGAGATTTAACAAGATTCTTAAGTTCAGATCAGTGATTTATTTGATAGACGTTTTGAGGTTTTGATTTCTCATTGATTTAGCTAATTTCAACACTAGCAACATTAAAGTGGCTGGCAACTTTGTTATTATATTTCATAGCTGTTGCTCGCGGCTCCGCCCGCGTGGAGACCATATTTGGGAGAAAAATGACGGATGTTCATACAAACTTTCAACCCCTATTTTACCCCCTTAGGGGTAGAATTTCGAAAAATCCTGAAATATATATTTTTTGTTTTTAACTAAAAGGCCAAATACTAATTTTCGTGCGTTTAACTTCAAAAATGACGAATTTTCATACAAACTTTCATCCCCTATTTTACCACCTTAGGGGTAGTATTTCCAAAAACCCTTCCTTAGTGGATGCCTACGTGATAAAAGGTACCTACTGTCAAAATTTCAAGTCTCTAACCCCAGCCGTTTAGGCTGTGCATTGATCGATCAGTCAGTCAGTCAGCTTCTTCTTTTATATATACAGATTGTAAATACTGGAATGTAGGTGAGGTAGGCATCGGCTTTGCTGTGCCCTGGCATTGCAAAAGTCTATGGGTGGCGATGTCTACTTACCATCAGGTGGCCCGTCTGCTCGTCTACTTATCCAGACAGTATAAAAATGACCAAAATAAGTTGGGATCCTCAAATACTCGCATCACGATTCTCTGGACACGATTTTCACAATTTTCTGGTACTGTTTGATCACCAACTTTACAGAATAAAAAAGTAAAATTATCGTGGTGCCGGCCCCATGACCAATGAAAGCTGTGATTTCGAAACGTCGCATCGGGAATAAAAAAGAAGAAAATAACCACGATAAAATCCGTACAATTAGATTTATTTCAATGTGTAATTAATATTCACGTAAACATAAGAAACCATAAAAAAAATATAGGTTGTGTTTTTAAACGTGGCCCATAACTTATTTTATGGAACGCTATCAATTTCATTCTCGTGATTATATTTCACGTTGTGATAACAAGATGGAAGGCGTCTGATTACGCCGAATTTTTCCCGCCGTCCATAATTGGGTTCGGAAACTGAGATGAGCACTTTTACGCACCCTTGAACTCTCTCGAAGATGAATTTTGCTGTATCCATCACCGAACATCGTAAAAGTCGTGGTTTAGATTATATTGGAGGGTGGAGAAAAGGGAGTGGCCTAAAATTGTGAAGTAGCAAGGTTGTGAAGGTCGCAGGAACCCGCTGGGTGCAGGCCGCTTCTGACAGGTTGGTCTGGAAATCTTTAGATCAAGCTTTTGTTCAGCAGTGAACGTCCAAAGGCTGAATAAGAAGAAGAATTAAATATTATAATATATACTTATCTAAGAGCAGCGATAGCCTAGTTGGTTGCGGTACGGACTGTCAAGACGAAAGTCGTATGTTCGAAACCCAAGTGGCATACACCTCTGACTTTTCTAAAGTTATGTGTGTATTCATTGTTAATTTATCGCTTGCTTTAACGGTGAAGGAAAACATCGTGAGGAAACCTGCATACCTGAGAATTCTCTAAAAGAATTTCGAAGGTATGTGAAGTCTACCAACCCGCAATAGGCCAGCGTGGTGGACTAAGGCCTAACCCCTCTCATTAGTAGAGGAGGCCCGTGCCCAGCAGTGGGACAATGTTTAATACAGGGCTAGTATTATTATTATATACTTATCTAGGGTTTCGAGATGATATTGTATCTCCGAAGGATCGACTCATTAGTCGCCATTATATCTAGGTGGCAGTTACCAAACCAAGATAAAAATCTAAGTTGAGTTGGCTCGTTGACTTGACTGGTGTATCCATCACCGACCGTCGTAAAAGTCTAGGTTTAGATTATATTGGAGGGTGGGGAGAAGGGATGTCGTGGCCTAAAATTGCGAAGTAGCACTTGATAAGAAAGAAGAAAGAAAGAATTTATTTGGCTTTTCAATGAAACAAAATAAAAAATATGTCGGGTGCAGACATGATAGCAGGCCGGTCAGGTCATCAGGCAGAGGTTGTGAGAGGGCTTACACATCCCTCTCAGATCTCCAGATATTGTCAGGATGCATAGCGTGTAATAGTTCGGTAATAAAACGCAAGATTAACACTTCAGAGTCTATTTGAAGATTTGAAGCTACCACCAGTTCGGAATGCAGTCATCCATGGGGAAGAGCTGGCAAGAAACCCTCATGGTTGCTCTTTTAAACACGTCACAGATTACATTACAATATGCAGTACACAATAACACTTTCACATTACGTTAACTTACTACTTTTACAATATTTCGGCATTACGACCTCTAAGTTACTAACTATTTCAAGATTGAATATGGAACTCTTCTACAAATGACAAAGTGCACGCTTTTATTATAATATTTTCTATTGTGCCCCACTCGTGGACGGGATCACGCGATAAAACTAATCGAATCCACCCGCAATATAGCAAAACAAGTCGCGGTACAGATATTCTACAATAAAACGAGTTATTTAAAAGTTCAATTGAGTAACCGTTTTCATGTTGCTCCGACACGGCCTTCCTGACAGCTCACACGTCCCAGTGTGATGTACCTGAAAAGAAAATACCACACAGTATCATTCACGCTCGGCCATATCTGACCTAGTCTGATTACCCACACAGATTAGTGCCACATAGGCTTTTGCCACACAGAACCCTGTTACACAGAACCCCGTCACATAGAACTCCGTTACACAGAACCCCGTTACACAGAACCCCGTTACACAGAACCCCGTTACACAGAACCCCGTTACACAGAACCCCGTTACACAGAACCCCGTTACACAGAACCCCGTCACATAGAACCCCGTTGCCACATAGGCTCCTCACACAGACCCCTTTGCCACACAGGCTACTCACACAGACCCCCCCCTCATATACCTTAAGCGCGGACCGCGGACCCGAGGTCACTCAAAATACATTGAGTAGACAATAACCAGGCTACGGACGCAAGGTATAGACTAAACCCTGATATTTCAGACCCCTTGCCACATAGGCTCCTCACACAGATCCCCCTCCCCACAGATCCCCCTCATATACCTTAAGCGCGGACCGCGGACCCGAGGTCACTCAATATATATTGAGTAGACAATAACCAGGCTACGGACGCAAGGTATAGATAATAAACCCTGATATTTGCATCTCTAATAGCTCGCTTTAACAGGGGGCATAAAAACAAAACCAGAAGCGACTCACCAAATCCCAATAACATCCATACGCGCAGTCACGTGTGGGCACGTAATCAGTACGCTGTCGTACTACTTCCGCTGTCAGAGCACCGCCACAGCCACGCCACAGCCACGCCACAGCCGCGCCACAGCTCCGCGGGAAACCATCCACAGCATATGAAATTTGAAAACCAAAACCATTAACACAGTAATCTTCGACGCTTCATATTTTCTAGATGTATTTAAGACGTTCGTATAAAGACTTGTTGAAATAGGTAATGATTTTTATAAATAAACCAACCAATAAACCAAGGAGGTTTATATTTGGCCAGTGCTTTAAGAGATTTAAATTTGGATTGCTGTCCAACTTACATTGTCAATAAATAGAAAATTGAATTTTACTTCTTATGTATTGCTCTAAAGGACTAGTACATTCCTTATGATATAGTTCGTCTCTCTTAAATAAACTAAATATTTGATAGAACCACGTATATTAACAAAACTATGACGTTACTCTTTTTACAATTTAATTTGAATAATGATGTTAAAATACTCGTAACCTCCTCATGTACAGTAGACTACAGTGCATAAAGCCCTTTTTACCACGTATAACGCCCTAGAATACCACAATATACCATCACTATTTTTTTTATAATAGAATCCCAAACATAGATAACCTCTTGTACAACCCAACAAAGTACGCACTTTATGTGCGAACTATCACTGTTCTCTAATCTCTCAAACAACAAAAACAACACAGTACCAAACCATTACATCACCTGATTCACGATAGTGAGCGCTGTCCTCCATCGCACTTCTGATGTCGGGTGCAGACATGATAGCAGGCCGGTCAGGTCATCAGGCAGAGGTTGTGAGAGGGCTTACACATCCCTCTCAGATCTCCAGATATTGTCAGGATGCATAGCGTGTAATAGTTCGGTAATAAAACGCAAGATTAACACTTCAGAGTCTATTTGAAGATTTGAAGCTACCACCAGTTCGGAATGCAGTCATCCATGGGGAAGAGCTGGCAAGAAACCCTCATGGTTGCTCTTTTAAACACGTCACAGATTACATTACAATATGCAGTACACAATAACACTTTCACATTACGTTAACTTACTACTTTTACAATATTTCGGCATTACGACCTCTAAGTTACTAACTATTTCAAGATTGAATATGGAACTCTTCTACAAATGACAAAGTGCACGCTTTTATTATAATATTTTCTATTGTGCCCCACTCGTGGACGGGATCATGCGATAAAACTAATCGAATCCACCCGCAATATAGCAAAACAAGTCGCGGTACAGATATTCTACAATAAAACGAGTTATTTAAAAGTTCAATTGAGTAACCGTTTTCATGTTGCTCCGACAAATATACTAAAAAGAAAATGCACATTACAGTGAAAAACTAAAAAGGATCAAGCTCAGCTTAATGCTGCAGCATTTACTACAGCACTGATTTTCATCGTGACCTATTTTTGATCCCATTACATTACTGTATACTATAAAAAAATAAAACAAAATTAACTGCTATAATAACAAAAAACAAAAAAGAACATAATTATATAATATATATTATAATATATTATAATACATCATTACCAAAGTATCGAAAGCCAACACTCTTATAAAACCAACTTATATTTTTTCCCACTTCGCTATCTCACATGGTGATTACGGTAAGCCATCACTTAAAGCTAAGAATGCCGGAGCAATCTTGATTGCATTGTAGATATTTAGGGGAAGAGGTGTTACGGTCCTCGTTGGATTGTTATTGACACTTATTATGAGGATTAAGCCTTGCTTGCAATACTTCTGAAAAATAAAATTGGCGACATCTCGAAGTTATAAGTCGCAATCTCGGTAGCGCAGTTGTAATTGCGCATGCGTTACGACTGCTGTACAGTTCGATCCCCGGGTCGAGTAAAGTGATATTGGATTTTTCTATTCCGAAATACTCAGTATCAGTCTGGAGTCTGGAATTGTGCCCGGTATGGCGATAGGCTCGCCCCCTATCACATCATGAGACGGTAATAAGCTCGGCGAAATGTGGATGCACTATATACATCTCTCACTACCTCTTCAGGGATTACAGGCGTGAGTATATATGAGGAGTGATACTATAAAACAATCAATCGCCATGGAGGGCTACAGTCTATACCTTGTGCCAAACTGGTACGTTACGTGCCAGATGGGACCATTAAAACGAGTCCATAAAGCCGAACTGTTATCCTCAGTTTAGGCATGTAAAACAAGATTACACAACTCACAATTATTTTATTAATAATGCGTTGTTTTTCATAAAACATCGAAATTAAACGACAAAAGTTAAGAGGTCACCTTGCGAAGTCTGAAAGGTCGTCGGGCTTGTTAAAAATGTATGCTCGGTTCTCGTGAGATGTAATAAAATGTAAACAACGAGGATTGAATATTTAAATAACACAAAGAGAAAGGGGTAAAAAGTGACCTTATATGTTTAAGAGTAAATACCTGTTATTAAGGAGTCTGTCAAGCACCAACACAATTGTATAAATATGACCTGACGTTTCTTATTCTGTTAGTGATTGACGGCCTCTGTGGCGTAGTGAATGATATAACGGATAGTGAAACATGAGACAGCGGGTTCGATCCTAAAATCGAGACATGTTTGAGGATCCATAGGTGTTTTTATCGAGTCTTGAGTTTTGAGAGACCAATAACATATCCACGACGAGATTGCATTTTACAGTAGTCAAGACTAACTATTTGTTGATAACTTCAGTTTGATGTAATAGTTCTCTAGCGTCTGTTAGGCTGGTTAAATATTTGTCATAGATCACTCAATGTATTTATCAGATTGATATTCTACAGATCGCTGTTACTCGGTATGAAAAATTAGAAAAAAATATGCACTTGTGAAAATAATAAATAATCTATTAATAAATAGGCAAAGACAAAACAGTTCAGGTAGCTTTTTCTCCTCAGTTTTGCAACCGACTCCCTTTTTTAGTTTAGTGGCTTTTGACGATATTTAGAAGTTACCGAAAAAAGAAGTATTTTAATGTATTACGGTTGAATTTTGACCACTAGTATTAATTAAATAAATATAATCATATTGAGCCTGTACGCATCCTAGTACATATATACCTTTGTAAAGTCAATAGCTTATTAAATTATATAATAATAAAACCATAGTACAGATTACAAATATACATAATGTTATACATGCCCCACCACAGGCCGTTCGAATGCTAGTTGTACTGAAATACACTCAAACGATAATAGATATGCCATCTCTGGAATTAAGTGGATCGCACAATTCCCCGTGCTGCGGGTATTGATTAAAATTTTACGATAAGTGTAGGCACTGGAGGCCTGTACGTGATACCAAGCCCTCTAGAGCCGCCACTGATACTCTAGACCCAATTACCGTTCAATTGATCTCTTAAACATTTATTCTATAGTTGTAGAAATCCATAGCTCCGTTCATGCATGGTTTTTAGCTGTGTTTTATGAGGTGTTTGTAATCGATTATTTGCATTTAGAATGTTGATTTTTTTCTTACTGAAATTAGAAACAATTCATATAAAAACAAGGGCAAAATGCTATGGGTATCATATTCCTCGCAATAATTATCTTGATCTTAGCATTTTGAATGATATCTACATAAATTCCTATTACTTATAGACCCCATTGCTGCTATTTCTGGGATAGTACGTGTTATGACTCGCTTTAACAATGAAGGAAAACATAGTGATGAAACTTGCATACTCAAAACATAAAAAAACTGCATTATGATCACAAAGGTTTGTCATTCAACCTGATCTGCATTAAACATCATGAACTTATTCCTTATCCCCTGCATATTTAGTAGCCCGTGTCCAGCAGTTGAACAGTATACAGGGCTGATGTTTATTTAGTGCTAATAGAGTGCGCAAGTGCAGTAATAACGTCATACATTGCGGTTTTTGTCGTCCCCGAGGTAGTATATCAACTTGATTGTCGCATATATCGATTCAGATTGCTTGCCAAGTGAGACAGTTCCAAGAAGGGATGTCGGCACGTGTGAATTCTTTTCTTCTTCAAGTGCCTCTACAGTCTTGAAGATTGGCCGTCGGTAATCCACACGTGTGAATAAATCATTAAAATGTCTCGGGACTAGCATCAGATGATATCGTGTTCTCGATACTTCTAGAATATTCGCGTTAGATATTTGAATGCCTTGCACAGGGTATGTTATACAAATAATATCTACCAGTTTTAAATATCTTCATTATTTTTTCGTTATACATGATAAGTTTTAATATTGCTTACTATTATGCTAAACTAGACTATTTTGCTAGCCTTTAAGTTAGCAAAATAGTCTGCTAGCTGGTTAAATAATACTGTCATGCAAGATTGAACTTTATTCTACGAAGATATATCTATAAGTATAAATCCAATGAACCGTACTTTTTCCCGACATAAAAACCCTATGTGCTATTCCAGATTATTATCTCTGTGCTAAATTTCAACTAGATCTGTTCAGCCGTTCTGGCGTGACGGAATAACAAACATCCATCCAAACATTCGCATTTATAACATTAGTAAGATTTAACATACTGTAAACATATACTTTGGGTAAAATATACACACAATATCTTCGTTTAGCGACAATACCAAACAAAATGAGATAATGGCCGCTTAGGGCTAATAAAAAAGATTTAACCTATAAAATTAAACATTTATAGAACGTTTCTATTTTTACATCCCCTACATGTCCTACTACATACTAAACTAGAGCTGAAGATTAAACTGAAGATGTGTTGGAGAATTGTTGCTCGCCCCTGAATGTGGGTCACGTGCGACGAAAACAACCCGTGAATGACGCCTACGATAGAGGTTGATGTGGAACACAGACTGTGTAGAATTTATTTATTTACTTGTCGGAAGGCTTACACACACACACACACTCACGACTGTAATCCCCGAAGGGATAGGCAGTGGTGTAATCCGAACACCCACTTTTCGCCGAATTTCGGTCCCATAATGGACCGGCTAATACTGAGAAATTTCTAGATAGAAAACCCCAATATCACTTAGGCTTACAGACTAATAAAACAATGTATAGTATTTATTACAAATTTAATTTGCTATTTACAAGCCTCCACCAATAAGAATAGTATCTTGTCACAGCATCACAGGCTACTGGGCACCTATCACAGAACCACGACGCAAAAACTGTTTGAATTGATACTATTCATAAATGTATATGATGTTAGTATTTATTTAATAATTATAATTCAATGTGTATATAGAAGCTTGCAGGGCAAAATTTTAAATTTTAAAAGTGGCTTTATTATTTTTTCATTTACTAATGTTTGTATTTATTTACTGCTTTATTTATTTTCCATCATGTCACTGATATTGGCATTAAGAACATACTTAACCAGTGTCGGTTAGAATATTCAATGAGCCTAAGTCAGGTGCAGTCCACAGACAGATGACAATGTCTAACCGCAAGATCGCATTGAACTTAAAGTAGTTAAGGTTTCAACTTGACTGCATCGGTGGCGCAGTTGTTATTGCGCATGCGTTACGGCTGCTGTGTTGAGGCGAAATAAATTCGGCGAAAAGTGAGTGTACTGGTTACACCTATTGCCTACCCTTCAGGGAATATTGGCGTGATTGTATATGTACGTATGTATTAAGATTTTAATTTAGAACATACCAAATAGCAAAATGTCAGAGGTTAGTATTTTGATCAGAAAAAAAAACATCTCAGTGATAATTCTAGTGATTAAACTAACAAATGTCTTCAGCTTTGTTATGTTAGTATAGATATGAAAATGGAAAACTTTTCGCAAGGTTTACGCAGGTGATTACACCATCCCTTTCACATTTAGCAATTCTCCGGTCCCCCACGGATGACGTCAGGGAGTGTTTGCTTAGGCCGCATGCTATTTTTACACCGCCCACCTTGAATCGCTAATGGTGCCAACTCTCAACACCATCATGGAATTATTTCTTATTGACCGTTCATGATCCTTTAATATCAGAAGTGTTATATTCTCTTTATACTTATGAGAAAATAATACTTTATTCTCATGAAAATATATTTTTTTTTTATTTTGGCGCGGCAAAGTGACCACACTGCACCTGATGGTAAGCGCAGTGCCGTCCAGATAGAGTATCAATTAGCGAGAGACAGTATCCCCCGCTACTCAACACAATCATGCCGGCCTGCTGTTTAGCTTCTTCACATTACGCCTTAAGGACCCAGGATCATAGGAGGGAGGGAACACGGTAGCTGGCATATTTTGGTCTACTCAGCTACTAGAATACTTATACTTATAGTTTTTTTTATATATATCAAAGTCCGACAAACGAGCCAGTGGGTCACCTGATGTTTAGTGATCTCCACCGCCCATGAACATCCACAATACCGAAAGTGTCATGTATGCACTGTCGGCCGGAATAGGGATTAGGGAAGGGAAGGGGGAATCTGGGCCTCCGGATATCTCACTTACCATACGAAACGCGACAGTCAACTGACACTTTACGTTGGTTTTCTGTGAGACAGTGGTACTACCCCGGTCGAGCCGACCCATTCATGCTGTAGACAAATGTGTCTACAGAGTGGCTCTACCACTATCGAATTATAGTGTTAATAATCGACACATGAAATATTAGTTTACTGGTGCGTTTCATGCAGTAAGTGTAATCCTAAGTCCAAGTCTCTATTCGTAAGTAATACGTACCCTTTTCTTCTTGTATTGTAAATCTCCCTTGCTCCTTTACAAGTTTCTCCTAGTTTTTGCTTGTGGTAGGATATTTATATCCGCCCGGATTGCGACCACCGTACACAGGGTGTAAAACCCGCCATAGTGGCACACGCAAGTGTCGCGTTCCGGTATCAGCCAGTGTATATCCGGTTTTTGTCGGGGGTCTGGAGGTGGGGTAGGATGTTTGGTCGTTTTAAAGCCTTCTAAGTACTCTGACACTAGACCCTCGACCGCTTCTTCACCTTCTTGCCCATGGCGTAGTGTGAGGATGCAGGATGGCATGATTGTATTGAGTAGCGGGGAATAGGATGTCTCTCGCTACTCGATACTTTAACTTGACGGCACTGCGCTTACCATTAGGTGCAGTGTGGTGCCAGAATAAAATAATAATAATATAATATATATTTTCACGATTATTAGCTCTGTTAATAACGTTTTCTACATTTATATCGCAAACATCCTTTCTCCGTGCAAATAGGAAATGAGTTCGCGCTAATTTCCTTTTCCAGTTGCCATTAGCTTTTCGTTTGTGGGCGTTTTGTTACATAACTAGATACGTATAGAACAATAGTAAATTATATTTCTGTCTTGTAAAGAAATTAGATCAATTTTGCTTTTGTTTGTACTCAACTTGTTTGTACAACAGCAGCGATAGCCTAGTTGGTTGCGGTACGGACTGCCAAGACGAAAGTCGTAGGTTCGAAACCCAAGTGGCATACACCTCTGACTTTTCTTAAGTTATGTGTGTATTAAAATGTTAATTATCGCTTACTTTAACGGTGAAGGAAAACATCGTGAGGAAACCTGCATATCTGAGAATTTTTCGAAGGTATGAGAAGTCTGCCAACCCGCATTAGGCCAGCATGGTGGACTACGGCCTAACCCCTCTCATTCGTAGAGGAGGCCCGTGCCCAGCAGTGAGACAATGTTTAATACAGGGCTAGTATTATTATTTTTATTGTACTCAACTGAATAACTCTAACAACATCGCAAAGTCTGCCCATTTAAAAACTACAATAATGTTTGTTTCAATGAAGATGGACACATTCACCTGAAAATCTACTATAGTATGGTCTAGCTTCTAGTTAAAGTTTATTGTTTCAGCAGCAACAGTTAAATTATGATTATTCATAAAAACTTTACTAATAGTCACAATAGCATTTACATCGATTGCTGAAATAACGCGATGATCATATATTTATTTATGTGAAAGGATTAATAGTCATCAAGACTACGGTTAAGGGTAGGCAGCGGCTCTGCTGTGCTCTGGCATTGCAGAAGTCTATGGGCGGCGGTGACTACTTACCATCAGGTGGCCCGTCTGCTCGTCTGCCTATCCAGGCACTTAAAAAACTACGATTGCAACACGAACCAAGACTTCACACTTCTTCATCTCGATAAAATTTTGCATCTTTTAAAACCGGCAAGTCAATATTTTAGTGCTGTTTTACGAATTTGCCAGAGTTAAATGGGCCGTGGGCTCGATTCTCACCCGAGACAAATTATTGTGTGATTCACAAATATATATTTCGGGTCTGAGTGTTGTAGGAACCACGATACTGATTTGGTCTAGTGTGTTGAGTCAGGTTATGAGTATGACTGTAAGGTAGAGTTGCCAACCGTCCTGTTTTCCCAGGACATGTCCTGGTTTTTAGAGTATTTTTAAAGCGCCCTAATAAGGTCCTGTATTTTAAATTTCGCACACCACTTTTGCAATTCTTACTTTAGGGGCGGTCTCTCGGCTCACAAGTGTTCACGCTATTTTAAAACAAAGACACGTCCTACTACTTACTTCTTACTTCATACTAGCACATAGCCAGATGACGCCACAGAGAGAATTAGAACTCTATATCAAATGTTTCAAACTCGAATGATGACTACAAACAAATAAACGGGTGTTCTAGCTTAGGTTAGTACAGACAGTACAGTTAGACACAGATAATGGACTGTGCAATATCCTTACAAAATTGACCACTTTGTAGAAAGAGACACAGAGACTGTGCGGCCGATACCTATTTCTTTACGCTCCTGCAAGTCTGTGACGTAGAACAATCAAAATTGTAGAAAAGACAATTGCTAGCCGCACGTTCGCTTTATCTCTCTCACATTTTTCTGGCCGTATTTACTCTATAGTTGTATAGAGATTAAAGAGCACTCAATCCATGTCTATGGGTTAGTACAACGTTAAATTTTAAAGTAGGAAAATAATAAGAAACCATCGCGCCATATTGTTTTCTCGTTTCTATACAAAGCACAGTTTTTGTTGGCCGCCATCGTTGCCGGCGTATCCGCTGCCTATCATTGTTCAACTTTGCTGGCGAGAGGTTGAGAGTGTTGTGTGAATGAACAAAAACCTTTGTATAGTTGCCCAGTACCTTTGTAGTTCTGACTACATCGACGTTTGAATTCGTTGCACATGTTATGCTAGCACAGTTGTGTGGAATTGGCTCCTTAAAATTGTTCATATGTTTAGACAATCCATACTAATACCATAAATGCGAAAGTAACTCTGTTTGTTTGTTTGTTACCTCTTCACGACTCAACGGCTAAACGCATTGTAATGAAATTTTGTAAGGGAGTAGATTATATCCTGG
Organism: Laothoe populi; assembly: GCA_905220505.1. Taxonomy (NCBI): domain Eukaryota; kingdom Metazoa; phylum Arthropoda; class Insecta; order Lepidoptera; family Sphingidae; genus Laothoe; species Laothoe populi. The sequence goes on along the minus strand of HG992167.1, from coordinate 15,513,747 downwards.
AGAAGGACATCTTTCTAGGCTAGGCTATGTTTTTTCTCAAAAAACAACCTTGAAAGGGGTCAAAGAGGAGTTCAAAATTCATATGAGAAATCCATAATTCCTCGACTTAGGGATGTGTAAATTCATATTTAGCCTTTTGGTAGGAAATAAATAAATACGTGTTTCGTGTTAAATAGTGAGTGAGTGAAATAAAGAAATACGTGTTTCAACGTTTTTGAAATATCATCCCTGAAAGGGGCAAAGTGAGGTTAAACTTATGAGGTATTCTTTACATGCAATCTCAAGATTCAGGCACAACAACTGAGAGGCTGGACAATCGCTACAGGTGCCTCAGTGCAGAGGACAACTCCTTGGATTGTATACTTCTGCTCCCAAAAATAACCTTCACGCGGGCGGAGCCGCGAGCAACAGCTAGTATAATATATTATACAAAGATAACCCTGCTAAAAACATTGTAACAATAATGTCGATTTGTACAAAAGACTGATCACAATGTCCTCAAATATTTGTAACTCGTTATGTACCTATTTTATAATTAAGTATAATTATTACTCCGTTACTCGTACTTAGATATAACTTTCTGAAACACGTGTTTTGGGTTATAATTACTGTTCAACACACATGTTCTCGTAATTTATCACATACACGATTGTAAGCTGTTTTGTGTTTAGTAAATAAATAAATGCGTACTTATGAATTTCGCATATTTCTTATATTAGGGTAGATTATGGAAACAAGAGAGAGGTCCAGGCATACATCTTTCGCTTCTTCCACTGATATTAATTCCCTGATGCACGTAGGTTACGACAATCTTCATCGACAAACTGATAATTGTCATTTTAAGACTCGTATCTTAGTGTGGGTTCGGGGCTATGTGTGTGACTGTTGGGTGTTATTTATTTATTTTATTTATTCTGTGCGGTGTATGCTCTGCGACTGATATTAGTTCTTAAGTTCTTTTTGACAGCCTCCGTGGCGCAGTCAGCGAGCAGCCGGCTGTGAAACTAGAAGCCGTAGGTTCGATTACCACGCCGGGACAAATGTTTATGTGACAGACAGATATTTGTGCCCGGGTTTGTGTCTGGGTGTTGTGAGACCGTGCGTCTCTCGTAGTCCCTGATACCCACAACACAAGACTCGTATCTTAGCGTGGGATTGGGGTTATGTGTGTGACTGTTGGGTGTTATTTATTTTTATTTTGTCTTTAGTTTTACTTGAGCCTCCTTCATTATCACACGGCTAATGAAACGCTACTCAACTCCCCAAATATTATAAATGAGTTATCTAATAGAGTAGGCAAGTGTTTAGACATTCTTAAATATATGGCGTTCCTGTATCCAGACATAAGAGGCCCCAATATTTTCACATCCATAAATATGTAAACCTAGGTATAAAATCTAAATGAAGACCACGATAAATTATATCGTAAATTTTGTTATTATTTTTATACGTCATGGAATATGAATATAAATAGTTGCCAGCTGTTTGAAGTTGCCCGTTAACAAGATGGAATCGAACAAAATTGCAATATGATTGATTTCGGTCGTTATATGCGTTAGTCGATTAAACGGAATCGGTTTGTAGGATAAACAAAACCGTGGATTGTGGACGACCTTATATAAGTAGATTTTTTTTATATTTCGGTTTTCTTAATTATTACAATTAATTTTAGCTTAGCTTTTATAAATAGAAAAGAAACTGTATAAAAACAGTTTTTCTCGAATTTAAAATCTTTATTAGATGACTAGATGTTTGTTGCTCGCGGCTCCGCCCGCGTCGAGGTCATGTTTGGGAGAAAAAGTATACAATACAAATTTACATGCGTTTAACTTCAATAATAACGGATTTTCATACAAACTCTCTTCCCCTAATTACCCCCTTAGGGGTGAAATTTCCAAAAATATTTATTTTTATATAAAAGGCCAAATACATACTAATTTTCATGAATTTAACTTAACAATGACGGATTTTCATACAAACTATCATCCCCTATTTTACCCTCTTAGTATTTCCAAAAACCCTTTTTAGTGGATGCCTACGTCATAAAAGGTACCTACTGTAAAATTTTCAAGTCTCTAACCCCAACCGTTTTGGCTATGTCTTTCGTCAGTCAGTCAGTTTCTGCTTTTATGTATACAGATTGTATTGGCACTGTGGTAAAGAAAAAATTAAATTTATATTGTCAGTGGAAGTTGCCCTAGTGGGACGACATTTTCAAGCATGCACGATTCAACTTACGTTATTAATAAGAGTCCCTACTAAAAACTTTACTCTAACTGCCTCTGAACCTTGATCTTCAAGCTACATTAAACTCATAAAACGTTCTTACAAAACACCAGGTGTTTGAATAATGGACCATTATCCCGATTCCTTAGTAGAAGTGGTTCGTAAAAATAGATCATTATCTTACGTTATGACCTTTTCCATAACACCTGGTATACATCTACATTCATAAGGCGAGGCATTGGCCGTGGCATTGGGTACGGTGTATAAAAAAATTAGCACATGTTGAGCACACGTCGGTGCGGACGCGTCGTAAAATGCGTACTACGCACACCATGCTTTAAGTGAAGGTAGGAAATGTCCTAATAATTAGTTACGACTTTGTCTAATGCTGCTCTCTCACTATTCATTTCTATTTGTCCCACAAGGGTCAGCCTTCCTACTGTGTTTCCTCTACTAGTATAATTCTACTAATATTCATAAGTGTGAAATGTTGGAAGTTTCGATCATTTTTAATCAATTAGATCTAATATATACAATAAAAAAGTAGTAATTATTAATACATATATCTTTTAGTATGACATATTTTGAATTTTTCCCTTTAAAATAATTTCAATACTATTAAGCTTAAATTCAAAGTTAAAATTGTTACTCAGTTGTTAGAATATGGGCTTAAAACTTTCTAGTGATTCCAACGATAGTTTAACCAAGAAACAGTTGATCTTATTCACTAGTTTAGATTTAAATTTCACAACTCGTAAACTAAGTTTAGTTAATAAAATAATATAATAGCATTACTGAACATCATGTGAATTAACAGTTAATGATGCTTCACTAATCCCTGCGCAAAGTTTTTGAATTAATTCTGCAATTTCTTCCAATATTACATGATTAATTGGACACCTAGTATTATAAACTAATACTTCACATACATTCAGTTTAGTCTAGAAGTTTAGACACACACTTAGAAATTCCTAGTAAATTCATAAATTATGGCAAACTTAGCGATACTGTGTGCAAAAAAAAACAAGGCCGAGTGTGAATAAATAAACGCGTGGTAGGCGAGACGATGTGTTTTAGTAGGGCATACATCTGAGCTCACTACACTCTCGTGATCGTATACTACACTGGTTTTCAAGCGATTTTAAACTTTACCACTTTACTATAAAGACTGCAATAAACACTGCAAAGGACATGACCCCATCACAAGGTGCGTCTCATGGGATTCGCACATTCTTGGAACAGGTGGAACAATCCTTGATAGTTTTTTTTGTATCGATTGCTTAATTTTTGGAGCCATATTGCAATTTTCTGTACATCATGAACAAAAAGGTTGACGTTTAAGTTGAACTGTTCTTATCTACTCCAATTTAAATTGTATGTTAAATATTGTTAACCTGTGTTTGGAAAGACCAACGCCGTTACCCGTTCCTCTCCTGCGAAACTGCAATCACATTTCATAGTTTCAATAAATATTTTGATTTAGTTCTGATTTTGTCTGGAGTAGTGTACTGAGAAATTACTAAAACATCGTCTCGAAACTACCATATTTGCTATAGCATTTTGTACCGTCAGTGAAATTACGAAAGCCGTAAGTTCCAATATCCTTAGTCTACCACACTTTTATTTGTGATAATTTGAGATTAGATGACTTGCTCGATTACCGACATTTTCCTATAAAAATGTTTGCAATAAAGACACTGATTTCTAGAGGTGGGTCGTTGACCGTTTTTGCGTTAACGAAATGAAACATTTTCCTATAAACGGTCAACTAGTTGAAAAACCAGTTGACGTCTTTAACTGGTTTGCAGAAACGTCCACAGATCTATACGTTAAATAATTTCCCGTTTTGTTAGCGTATGTCGTTGTTTCAACGACGTTGAATGAAACAGGTTGATAAATTCAACTAGTTTTGCGGTAAAGAGAAAACGGTTGGCACGTTAACAGTGGAAAAACAGTTTAAAAAATAGTTCGTTGATTCAACGCCCACTCCTACTGATTCCTATAAAAACAAATGCGCAACCACGTGCGGCCGTTCACGTGCACAGACAGGCGCGCGTCTCCATAACGCCTTGTTTCACGGCATGTCGACTGTGAAATTGATATTGTTATTGCTTGCATTGTTGAGAACATCAGATCAGTCTAAAAATACCCTCATTGGTTTAATCGCATAATGGGCTGAAAATAAAGTCTGAGAACCAAACCCCACGCCTGAGAATCGCATGTAAGTTACGAGTCTAAAGATATGAATTGCTCAGGACATTACTTGAGTAAGCTTTTGCCCGCTGGTCCACATCGTGATCGTTAATAGGTTGCTTGCTGGTGGTAGGATATTCATATCCGCCCGGATAGCGACCACCGTACACAGGGTGTAAAATCCGCCATAGTGGCACACGCAAGTGTGTCGCGTTCCGGGATCAGCCAGTGTACATCCGGTTTTTGTCGGGGGTCTAGGGTTGGGGTACGATGTTTGGCCATTTTGCGGCCTTCTAAGTACTCTGACAATAGACCCTCGACCTCTTCTTCACCTTCTTGCCCATGGTGTAGTGTGAAGGAGCAAGCCGTCATGATTGGGTTGAGTAGCGGGCGATAGATTGTCTGTCGCTACTCGATACTCTAATTGGACCGCACTGCGCTAACCACCAGGTGCAGTGTGGTCACTTTGCCGTGCCAGTATCAAAAAAGATGTATCCTACAGATACAAAATTTTTCGGTGAAAAAGTAGCCTATGTCACTCGGCCTATCGTATGTAAATAACCATCGATTGTTACTCAAATGCTAATAAACAAACCAACACACAACACACTTGCGCGTTCATATTGATAAGAATTACCTTTTTTTCATAATAATTGGATGTGTTTCACGAAAATGAACCTAGTTATCGTAATGTATTTTGTGTAATTATTATACAAATACCATAATATTATTTCGCTTCCAATTCTCTTACATATTTTCATACCTAATGAATACATGTAAAAGGAAACTTTCCCCGCAGCGTTTGAAACGTGGTTTGTTTAACCAAGTAAAATGAGGACGCAAACTGGCCCCAGGGCAAAGGGCAACAACGTGCCTACCGCCTATGAAAGGAATCATGAAAATCGAAACAAAAGCCGACTCATTGTCCTCGAGGGCTATTCACAAAGGAAAATGAATAACCTATTTGCGCATGATAATAATGTGCTTCATCATACTTTGTATAATTTATTTTATATTTCCATATCAAAAATTCAGAAAATATAAGTTATAGATACCCTTAGTTTTTCTTATTCCTTTTGCGAGTTTTAAGACGAATTAATAATGTGGATTATAAAGAACTAGATGTTGCTCGCGGCTCCGCCCGCGTGTTGGTTATTTTTGTAAGAAAAGGAGGCATCTTAATATTATGCATGTATCCTACATATAAACCTTCCTCTTGAATCACTCTATCTATTACAAAAAAGCGCTTCAAAATCCGTTGCGAAGTTTTGAAGATTTAAGCATACATAGGGACGGACAGCGACAGCGACTTTGTTTTAAACTATGTTATGATTAAGAATGGCTAACAGCTGCTTAAGCTCATTGTCAAATTCAAGATACAAGGACTATTGACGTACATGACCCTCGTGAGAGTGATGAAAATCTCGATTTCTTAACCTTATCAGTTAGTCCTTACTAAAACAGCTTGAGCAGTCCAGTCCACATTCGCAGCACCCGTTCACGGGTAATGGCACGCATGTGACAGCCTTAACCCCTCCAGTCAGGAAGGATATTAAAAAAAAAAGTCGGGAGTAAAGCAACAAGCTTTTATTTCCATAGCATTAAAGTTAAAAATTGCATGCAAGAACGGCGAGTGTTGCTAGTGTTACGCGCCGCCGGCGTGTCTATCCGTCATGACAGTATCGGCCTCCTCAACCCTGTTGAGACATTGTAATGTATAATATAATAATACTGGCCTTGTATTAAACATTGTCCCAATGCTGGGCACGGGCCTCCTCTACTAATGAGAGGGGTTAGGCCATAGTCCACCACGCTGGCCTAATGCGGGTTGGTAGACTTCACATACCTTCGAAACTCTTATGAGAATTCTCAGGTATGCAGGTTTCCTCACGATGTTTTCCTTCACCGTTAATGCAAGCGATAATTAACAATTAATACACACATAACTTTAGAAAAGTCAGAGGTGTGTTGCGTGTTCTACCGTCTGTATCATGGCGAATGCTCTGAAGAATTGTTTGATCTTATCCCATCCTCTCCCTTCCATACCAGAACCACGCGTACTGGCTTGCGGAGCCACAGCTTCGTGGTGTCTACTACCCCGGCCCGAACCAAGAGGTTCGCAAATTCGTATTTTTGCCGTACCATCAAGTTGTGGAACAGTTTGCCAGCTACCGTGTTCCCTCCCTCCTATGATCCTGGGTCCTTTAGGCGTAACGTGAAGAAGCTAAACAGCAGGCCGGCATGATTGTGTTGAGTAGCGGGGGATAGACTGTCTCTCGCTACTTGATACTCTATCTGGACGGCACTGCGCTTACCATCAGGTGCAGTGTGGTCACTTAGCCGCGCCAGAATAAAAAAAAAGGTGTATGCCTATTTGTGTTTCGAACATACTACTTTCGTCTTGACAGTCCGTACCGCAACCAACTTGGCTATCGCTGCACAAATATAAACGGTATTTAATTGTGCGTGAAATAGTAAAATATTATAGTAAACACGTACATCATATTAATTCTGCGTATAATGCACAGCACGTATCATTTTATTGTTGGCACCACGCCAGCGGGAACGCTTTTCGCTCTGATGTTGTCAGCACTGAGTGAATTATGAAAACGAGTTCCGTATGCGATGGGAACTTTTAAACAATCAAGGTTAACGGTGTTATATACCGAATTGTTAGCCATTTTTGATTTATTTACAATGCAATACATGCATTACTACAGTAATCTCGAGCAGACTCGCTCTATAGTAAGGACTAAGCTCAGTAGAGCCACCCGGCACCCGACCCGCACCACCTCACCTCGTGCGGTTAGTATTCTTTATATGGACTAGAGATGTTATGCATTTGAAATTTCGGATCTGGATATGGTTACGGATATGAAATGATTTCGGATAGTTTCGGTTATGGATATTAATTAGGTTTTGAAGAAATTGTAAAAGTAAAGAACAAATAGCTTTATTTTTAGTTTATCATTTGGTACTACTATTTTATGTAAGTAAATGTAGTCCCACAAAAGTAAATGACTGACAGGCTATGTCTCAGCAAAGAAATAAATATAATAAATACATTGAAGTACGGCTCGTGTGTCGGTTCGGCCGGGCAATAACAAAAACCAGTCATAACGTGTCTCATGTAGAAAATCCGAAATTATTTGTAACTTTTACATCAGATTCGGTTACGGAGCTCCATAACATCTCTGATATGGACCTTTATGAATATGCGCTTACTACATCAACTCCGTAGCGTCACCGGATCGCCTAGGTCGTAAGCCATCCACGCGTGGACGGCGAGTTGACCACTCAGTGACAACACGCTGCTCGCCTGCTTGCGAGATTGGTCAGTTTTTTATTGGCGTCAAATATGAACCAAATATTCTGGAATACGCGAGTATCTCTCATAAGGCTTAGTAGTGTTAGTTGTATTAATGTGTTTCTACACTGAAAATAAAGATGTAAACACGGTAGTGCTTGGCGACAGAAAGTACGTATTCAGACGGTGTACAACATTGAAACTGCTCACGACCTAGTAAAATTGCATTAATAGATAGTTTTTCATCCAGATGAAATGTTATATTCAATGAAATCCAAAGACAATTCTCGTTATAAAAATAGGTTAACACCAACCAGTGTACGAGCCGTTATAACAGCCTTCTTTCTGCTCACTCAGTCTGTATTGATTTTCGTTTATCTACAAAATTGAGTTACCAACACGAGCTCTTTTGTCCTTATTTTCACAATTCTCCGCAGAGACCGATTTTTAAACATTAAACGTCTTTTAATACAGTCAATTTTCTGACTCTGACAACTCTGCGTGTCATACTAAAAGCTGCGAAGAAGTTAATCGAATAGAATGATTCGTGGAGTTGTAAATATGTATTATCGACTTCCCTCTACAGTACAATATGATGATAACAAACTACTAATAAACAGTGATCTTTCACCTTTATGTGTAAGTTAACATCACAATATAACAATTAATGTAATACATCTGAGAAAACATCTAGAATTCCCAAACGAGTGTTTAATTTTGTACATTATTCGATATGCAACCGAATATACGCAAAAGATACCCGTTTGAGAAAACAGAATCAAATTGCTTGAAAAATTATTTTAAATATTGTGAGAAAAATGGGTGCGTATTGGGAATATATCACTATCTCCCTCGCACAACGACACAGTAATGGGCATTCTGAGAACCATGACTTCACGGGACATATCATGCTTCCTTTTACTGACATCTGACAATTAGATACACCTTCCAGCAGATTTGAATGGCGTCTGATTTACTTGTGTTTGTTCGGATTCATTAATTTTTTGCAATAATAGGTTTTAGGTAAAGTAACTTGTTCATTAATTAATTAATTACATAATTATGTAGGGTGAGAATAGGGTGGACGCACCCCCCATTTGTATCACGTTACAATTTAGTACCAACAGTTTTAATCTAGGGACTAGTGTTTCTTCAATATCAAACGCGTTGATAGACTACACCCACACTGCGTTTACTAAGTAAAAGGTTATCATATCATACAAGCGACGAGTGGCGCCTGATCACAAGTCTTTATCATTATGCATGTGGGTCTCTGGAAATCGCCGCTTGTATCTGTTGTACATTTCTGGAACGATTCCAATTTACACAAAATCACGTATTCATATGCGCTTTCTACTATGTTTTTTTTTAATTCCATAGAAAAAAAACGTTTCACTTTTTTCGAATATTTAGAACAATTTTTCTCTCCCTAAAAACAATTCGGACTAATTAGTTTTGATTATAATAAGTCACCGTTCTCTAGTGATGCGCTACAACCAAATGTATTTTTTAATCGTACACATACAAGGTACTACTACTAATCTCAATAATAACAACAATATCTCAGAATTTATTCTTTTTCTTTTTGCTAACACTTTTTTACATTGTCAACATATATTAAAAATCATTTAACCTTGTTCCAGTTGACGAGAAGATATTCTGCTGTCACGGCGGTCTGTCGCCGGACCTACAGGCGATGGAGCAGATCCGGCGGATCATGCGGCCCACCGACGTGCCGGACCAGGGTCTGCTGTGCGACCTCCTGTGGTCAGACCCTGACAAGGACACCGCCGGCTGGGGCGAGAACGACCGCGGAGTCAGCTTCACATTCGGCACTGAGGTACGGTTGTGTGTTGGAGTTTCGATAAAATATTTTATCACATCATTTTATAATAATAATAATACGCCCAACAGTCACACACATAGTTCTGACCCGAGAATCGAGAACTACGAGGGACTACGGTCCCACAACACCCAGACCCGAAACAAATATCTGTCTGTCCCACAAACATTTGTCTCGGTGCAGGAATCGAAGCCATGGCCTCTCGTTTCACAGCCAGCTACTCGCTCTCTGCGCCACGGAGGCTGTCAACTTATAGTTTCTTAAACCCGGCATTTCGAAAGCTTTCGTGATAACAATGGAGCGGACCATAAAATTAAAAGGAACCGCTATAAAATTACTTTTTTTTTCAATTTGTAATATTTTTGGAAACATAAGAAACCATTATGTAAGTCTAAAAGTTTAAGTTACTTGCAAAATAAAGTCATTTGCGTATATCCCGGAAATCGCTGAGCTTCACTGCTCAGTGTCGAAAAATGCGTGCCATTGTCGATCCTGGCTTACGGGAGTCTATCCAGGCAGTAAAAAAAAGTTTCAGTGGCGGGTGGGTGTGTGGGCGGAATAGACTCTGCTACTCTGTGGTGAAGGGTGAAGGGAAATCGATGATTATTTATCTAAATCACATTTAAAACTTTATATTGATTCTATAGAAGGTTATAAAAATACTGTTCATAAATATTGCAATTCAACTAAACGATTAAAGATGCTAATTTTCTGCTCGATAGAGGACTTAGCATTGTTTCGTATTTCACTGTTATTTTATATTACTTTGACTATAACGGGTAACTTTAAATCAACAAGAATAAAATTTTAAATATAACGGTTACTCTTACACTCAATTAATCTCAGATAGTTTACAACCAAAAACATGACTAAATTTCTATCTAAACACGAAAAATATAAATCATAACTCACAAATCAATTCCAATGGAAATTAAAAAATCAATAAGAGGGACTTTGTCCACACAATAAAAATTTGAAACAGTATTATGAATTTTATGAGTAGTAAGAAAATACGAGATAAATTCCTCAGACGAGCCACGTGGCCATCACAAGATAAACAATACTTTGTGACAACAGTACGTGCATGTCGCGATAACGATGTCACGCAACACCAGACGAATAAGCGTATAGACGCTACACATCCTATGGGTGTAAAATAATACCAATAATAATAAGTAGAGTTTTTTTTTATTCTTGCGCGGCAATGTGACGACACTGCACCTGATGGTAAGCGCAGTGCGGTCCAATTAGAGTATCGATTAGCGAGAGACGATCTGTCCCCTGCTACTCAACACAATCATGAAGGCCTGCCTCTTCACGATACGCCATGTGCAAGAAGGTGAAGTAGCGGTCGAGGGTTTATTGTCAGATCTACTCAGAAGGCCGCGAAACGGCCAAACATCGTACCCCAACTCTAGACCCCCGACAAAAACGGGATGAACACAGACTGATCCCGGAACGCGACACTTGCGTGTGCCACTATGGCGGGTTTTACACCCTGTGTACGGTGGTCGCTATCCGGGGGGATATGAATATCCTACCACCAGCAAGCCAACCGTCCCGTTTTCCCAGGACGTGACCTGGTTTATAGTTTTTATACAGCGTCCTGGGTTTTTAAATTGCCTTTATAAAGTACTGTTTTAAATTCGCGCGCCACTTTCGCAATCCTTACGTTACGTGCGGCCTTAAGGCCCTCGAATGTTCGCGCTGCTCGGGCTGTTTAATAACGAAGACGAGTCCTGTTTTTAAACTGAATTGTCCAACTTTCAATCCTAGTTTTTGAAATTAGTGGTGACTAACCCTACCCAAAAGGCATACCATACACGCATTCCGACCCCATAAGTACCCATAGTAAAATGCAAATAGTTTGAATCGTAGGTATCGGGAATAGGTATAAAGTGTCCTAGCACTCTCGATGTCACATATAGAAATACTATTGTGGCAAAAAGTTTCTTAATAAATACTCGCTTAACGTATATTTCTATATGACAATTTGTTCACTTCTCAGGGATTTCATGGAACTGCGTAATTTAATGATTTGCGCAACGTGCGGCGTCTAAAATGTTTATTTGTGCACGTAACAGAACAAACTGAGTCGACCTCCGCACCGTTTATTGTAGGCGTCTTGCACCGCTTCCTAATTACCGACCACATTACTACTGATTAGATACGCGAGGACTGGCGCCGGTACCTCGCTGAATGTCAAATATACAACATATATCACAGTAAACCCATACCTTGAAAGTAGTTTAACATTTGCTTAAAAAACACTATTATTTAAGAAAATGAGTGACCGTAGTTTATTCAGCCAAGGAGACCCAACAAAACTGGTAATGAACAAATGTAGAACAACACTTTATCAGAGAAACTGTCAAAGTATGTTTTTTTTTTTTTTTTTTTTTTTTTTTTTTATCCTGGCACGGCAAAGTGACCGCACTGTACCTGATGGTAAGCGCAGTGCGGTCCAAATAGAGTACTGAGTAGCGAGAGACGATCTATCCCCGCTACTCAACACTCTCATGCCGGCCTGCTTCTTCACACTACGCCATGAGCAAGAAGGTGAAGAAGGGGTCGAGGGTCTAGTGTCAGAGTACTAAGAAGGCCGCAAAATGGCCATTGTACCCCAACTCCAGACCCCCGACAAAAACCGGATGTACACTGGCTGATCCCGGAACGCGACACACTTGCGTGTGCCACTATGGCGGGTTTTTCGCCCTGTGTACGGTGGTCGCTATCCGGGCGGATATGAATATCCTACCACCAGCTAGAGTGTGTTAAAATATATATTAAGATTAGACAGGTTATTCGTGAATCGCCACAAAGTTTGTTCGAAAAAAAAATGGCTTATAGAACGATGCTTTCACACAATCCAGGAGTTTTTAATTATAAAATTCCAAAAAACCCTTCCGTCAATCAGATGAATTCTTTAGAATCCCATTTAACAACTAAACCTCGAATTAAAAATATGTGTACACGTTCATATGACCTAGAATATTAGTATGTCTAATATGAACTAATTTTAGAACTTCACGTGCGAACTTTTTTTACTTATCCGCTTCACGTGAAATGCCCCTAGTGCTAGGAATAACAACTGCACACACACTAATTAAACTGCAATCGGATTACTTGAAGTGGACACAAATCGGACTGGACTGGGCTCTGATATCTCGAGGCACTTATAACTTATCAATCTACCCGAACCTATTTTCTAATCCGGTATTTCTAATAAACAGGACCTGGCCTATCAATATGGTATATTATATAAGTATTTGTATTGGTTAAGAAACTTGAGGAAATAAGCCATAACGGGCCTTTTTACGTGTAAACAAGTTTATGTCTCTACAATAGTGTTACGGTGTACGTTTCCAGGTGGTGGGCAAGTTTTTGTCTAAGCACGAGTTCGACCTGATCTGCCGCGCGCACCAGGTCGTCGAGGACGGGTACGAGTTCTTCGCCAAGAGGCAGCTGGTCACGCTGTTCTCAGCGCCCAACTACTGCGGCGAGTTTGACAATGCTGGTCAGTATTTACCTACTCAAAGTGGGTGTATGGGAGAAAAAACTGAAGGAGAGAGGGCCGGCTATTATAATGATCTTATAGTTGAGAAGTAAAGATAATATTTCATACATGTTCATAGTGGTGTTCAGAGGATAATCGTGGTCGTATGCTACTTTTCAGAATGTATTGTATTAATTCAAATCAAATCAAATATTTATTGAATCCATGAAATGTTATACATCATTTAGATTCAGTAAATTTTTTACTCTACCCCCAGTTCGGAATGCAGTTTCGCTAGAGAATAACGGGCAAGAAACTCTAGCGTCGCTCTTTCACACCGGTTAACAATATTTAGTCATACAATTAGTAAACGATTTCAGTTTAATAACATTACATTAGAGCAGCTAAATGTATGTTAAGTTGCCTTATTGCAATATTGTGAATAAATATCATTACAAGACCTAGTGCATGTAAGAACGGCGAAAGTGGCCAGTATTTGAACGGACCTCGTTATGTGACGTGATATGTTATTAATGCTTGTGTTGTACGTTTCCAGGTGCGCTGATGTCCGTCGACGAGACGCTGATGTGCTCCTTCCAGATACTGAAGCCGGCCGACAAGCGCAAGCTGTACTCGGGACTGAACATGGGCCGGCCCAACACGCCGCCGCGCGCGCAACCCAAGAACAAGAAGAAGTGAGTCTACACGCACACACACAAACACATATACACATACATACACGCACGCACGCACCCGAATATCTGTCTGTCACACAAACATTATCCCAATGTGGGAATCGAACCCACGGCCTCTCGTTTCACAACCGCATACTCAACAATTACGCCATGGAGGCTGTCTAAAACGAAATGGTATGATATTGTCGAGTGGCGAGGGATAGATTGTCTCTCGTTACTCGATACTCGATACTCTAACTGGCACTGCGCTTACCATCAGGTGCAGTGTGGTCAGGATAAAAATAACACATAATATATACGCACGCGCGCACGCTAATAATAATAATTGTTTTTAACATAGTTTTGTTTACAATTTAGTTTTGACACTGGTTAACAACATCAAAAAATTATATAAAACAAACAAAACTAATTTCCAGGGGTCCCAAACCAGGCTTGGCCTGTATCTTGGGATAAACACACACAACTAGCAATACAAACAATACTAAGAAATGACTGTTAAATATGAGTAATGTATGTTAACTACTCAAAAAACCAACTTTACATGTACCAAAATATAAAAAGACAATTGCAACTCCTGGGAGAAACATCACTTGTACCGTTTATATTCATTGACACACACACACACAAAGTATATCCTGTGTTACTCTTCATAAAAACACACATACAAATTTATCCTTTTTTGTACTTCTGATGAATTTTAATTACCTCAAATGATATATTAACGATAATTTTATAAAACCGCAGAGACATATGAGCCAGATGAAGCCAAAAGGTACCAAATAGTGTGATATATTTTGAGTGATATCATTTAACTGTTAACTAATATTGAATGAGGTGACAGTCAGTTGCAAAGAACTTTCATTATTTATTAATTTAATATAACTAAATATATATTAAGCTAAAGGTAAATTAAAGTATTCATTAATAAAATATGCACAAATCCAAAAGACAATTAATATTTATGTACAATAACGAGCTAAGGTGAAGAAAAATATATGAATGAAAAAACAGTAAAAAAAAGTTAATTTATACAACATGTAACATGATTAATGCACACTCTGAAAGTAGTTTGTTCAGAATAAGCGACTGAATCGATATCAACTATTTTTTAATAAACGATTTTCTTTTTCAAAAATAATTACTACTCAGGTAAATAATAGTCACTCTTTAATTTAACGTTCAAGACAAACGAAACTAAAACATAACTCGATGCGATAAAGTATTTTCTAAATGTAATAATAAACGAAAACTTTAAAAAATCAAATAATTAAAATTACGAACTTTATGTCGAAAATTAGTACAACTAATTTCATAAAAATCAATATTTATATTCATCGCAGTCTAATTTCAATACATGAATTATAATTGTAATAATATTTTTAAATTGGGGTGTCTGAGGATGTGCGTTATTCCCGTTACACGTAGTATAATGTACCATTGAAAGCATCATATTTTTTATTATTAAAAAAATATATAATACAAAAATTCATATTTAAAAAACCTAATCTAAGCTTACCTGTAATTAAAAACTTCTAAATATACTTAATGCAAACAACAATATATATTTGTGCTGCGGAGATACTTTAAAATTGTTATATCTCCCAAGATATTTATTCAAATCAAATGATGTAATGAAGGGCAACTTTATTCAAAATTAAATACTTATGATGAATAAAGTATTTATTTGGATAAGGATTAATACCATGTTTATAAAAACCCCTCCCCAAATAATCTATTATTTTAAAACAAAATTGATTACCATTAAAAAGTTTATAGTGAGTCAACCTTTTGAGCCTTTTGAGGAGGAACAGTTCCGTCATACATGATTGTTACGTAACTTTAACCGTTTACGCAGCGCACGCAGCAGAAGCTCTCTAAAGGAATACATTTTCCCAGATTTTGCAACATTTTTCATTGCTGCTCCGCTCCTATTGGTCATAGCGTGATGTAACATAGCCTATACTCTACAGCGCTCCTCGGTAAATGGGCTATCTAAAGCTAAAAGCATTTTTAGTTGAGGAATATCGATATCTGAGGAGATTAGCGCGTTCAAATAAACAAACAACCATACTATTCAGCTTTATATATAGGTATAGATTAACATACATACATATACACTCACGCCTATGTACCCGAAGGGGTAGGCAGAGGTGTAACCAGTACACCCACTTTTCGCCGAATTTCGGTCCCATAATGTGATGGGGGCGAGCCTATCGCCATACCGGGCACAGGTTCCAGACTCCGGGCTAATACTGAGAATTTCTAGATAGAAAAACCCCAATATCACTCAATCAATATCAATTATTGCACACCATTACAAAAAGAAACCTTAAAGCTGAAGAAAGTTATAATAGGCGGTTTTATTTATTTGGGACATGATAAATCTTTTTTTTTTACATTTTATTTTGTGTTTGAATATTAACTTATAACAGATGCATTAGGGAACAATGATAGTTCTTTGCAACTGACAATTTTGATTGAAACATTCACTGGTTGATCTAAGAATCAATCTGTTTTCATCGTAACATAATGACGGTTTATTGAGTTATAAAAAACAAGTAACTAAATTATAATGTATTGTTATAAAAAGCATGTTAATAAATAATTTGCCATTTTCAATTTAACAGTGTGTGATTTAAATGGTCACTCATTATAAGTTAAAGCAGTCATATCTATCAAATGTAATTTATTTTGTAAGTTTGAATCTTCCAGCTATTTTTTAACAGACTTCAAAAAAGGAGGAGGTAACTGATAACTCCTGATAACTCGAAGACGCCTGGACCGATTCGAGAAATTCTTTTTTTGTTTAAAAGGGTATACTTCCCAGGTGGTCCCATTGGCACCAAGTCAGGATCTGATGATGGGATCTCAGACAAATCAAGGGCAACCCTCAAATTTTATAGTGACGCATAATTTGTTTTGCTATTGAAGTCGGTGTACTTTTTATGAAAAATAAACTTTTTCTATATTTGTTCATTTTGCTTTTAAAATCTACTGTCCATATACTTATGAGTATTGTTACCTCCCTACTTAAAATCTAGTAACAGAAAAAATTGTGTTAATAAGTTTAGTTTAATATAATCCTTCAAACGCTCTTTTTCATTTCATATTGAATAAATAAGAGCATGTTGGTACAGTGTCATCTCTCACAACTACTCTGCATAATGATATTCGTTCAAACAGGTATAACTTTTGATTGAATGCACCGATTCAAATGAAATAATGATTAAATGTTACGTCAAGATACACTTCGTCGTAACACCGTCCCTTGGACGTGATGCCTTGACAGACAGACAGACAGACAGACAATAATTCATATTCATGTTACAATCAAAATTTTGCAGTAATATTAATGTACAGACTAAGTGCCTCTTCAGATTTATTATAGTAGAAATATATTAATATATTTTATAAAAATGATCCAAGTTTCTGGGATTTAAATTTTTGCCAGCTTTCGTGGCACATATTGTCAATACCTGCAAAACGAGATGCAGTGGGTTCCCACACTGATACAAATGTGTGTGTGCGTAGCCATAGGATGTACACTGGCTGATCCCGGAACACGACACACTTTAGTGTCACTATGGCGGGTTTTACACCCTGTGTACGTTGGTCGCTATCCGGGCGGATATGAATATCCTACCATTTAAATGATCCTCCCTTGGAACGCTACCCTTGATATTGTGATATCCAATACCATATCTAAATTGTATTTGTTTGTCTGTTTCCGTTGGTGCGCTGCAGTTAACCTCTCCGCCACGACTCAGCCGAAGTGCATGGACTCCTCCCGCCATACTCCTGTACCCACACACACGTCTAGAGTACCTGCCTGGTGAAATGAGCCGTTTGTTCATAATGGAACTTGCAACAAGCAATGACACTACATAGCATCAACGTTCAATGAATAACTGATTCAAAATTTCGGTTGGACAGTTTTTTCGGTCAGTAATTGGCCGAATCTTCGGCTCTGCAAACATTTGTTATTGTCACAAATCTGGTTATATTTAAAGAAATCCTTCGCCTCTACTGACTATTCACAGGGTGATGTTTAACCCCTCTCCAATCACAAGTTCACCGCAGTTCGAAAAGGTAATAAGTAGAGTCTGTCCAAAATCAATTTTATTTCCATAATATTAAAGTTGAAAATGGAATGTAAGAACGGCGAGTGTTGCCAGTATTTTGCGCATGCAATTGATATGTGACTGGTTAATGAAAAAATGTAACTGATGCACAACAAGAGGATTTTCACTGACTCTAAAATGATTTTCTATGTATTGTCACACTATGAAATCGTTTTATGAACTGTTTGCAAGGTTTATTGGAAAATATTCTTTACAAGTGGATCGACTTGTTGACTGACGTGAGTTAACGTACCCGACAAGTTGGACGATAAATCCAACAAATAATAAAACTATGCCGATGTATGCAAACGGCTCATTTCGCTAAAATTAATACATCTATTAGACACGATTTTTCCAGAAACATAAGCTGTATTAATATTGTATGGTCAAAAATCAAGTTTAACGGTAGGCAGCGGCTCTGCTGTGCCCTAGCATTGCAGAAGTCTATGGGCGGCGGTGACTACTTACCATCAGGTGGCCCGTCTGCTCGTCTGCCTATCGAGGCACAATGTGATTTTCAGTCGAGGCGGTTTGTAAAAAGCATTTAACGGTTAACGGTACTCTAAACGTCTGTAGGATCAGTCATTGTGAAATAAAGTGCTTGTTACAGACTAATTTGTTAAATTTGTCCCGTACCCAGTGTAAAGGAATGCAGAAGTCGGTATAAGCAAAGAAACTGTCTGTAGCTCGTGCTTTGTCAAACCAGGATTATCATACTCCATTTTGTATTTCATTTTTATGTTTTTTTTTTGTGTAAATGTGTTACAATCAAGTATTACTTGTGAAGCCGTTAGCTCGCTCTCTGATGCTCCCACAGTGCTGTGACGTATGGAGCGATGTTGCCAGCCTATGTTCAAATTCACCAATTTTGTTTTATTCAAATGTCCAGAGGGTTTTTATATTCGTGTAAGCGTTACGCACCGACTGTGTATATTTTTCAGTTGAATTTAATTTTTTTGTTAAACAATTGATGGCATCACGCACACGTGCGACTAAAAGTCGACCGCGACAAGTCGCGCGTGCCAACACTGAATGGGAGAAGTTACCCGTCGCATTATATGTAAACTGCCAGTGTTATTCCATTTAGTCATCTATGTTATTTTTTGTTTATATTTATATGACAATGGCAGTCCGGACTCGGCTTGGGATATCCCTGTAGTTTCTATGGACGGATGTAAAGTGCTGCGTAAATATGTGCGCGAATGTTCGTGTGACTGTTTGTATGCTTGTTGTAATCATTATCAATTAATGTAAGTGTGTCGGTCGGTCGCCAAGTCGATGGTAAACGACTCCATAACCTGATGATCATATTGCGCTGATAAATAAACTACCGAAATAACTGACGCGAGTTACCCCGTCTACGTGGCGACCGAACGACACTGCGATTAAATTTAACGACAGATTAATTTTAATTGAAATATTCAAAGTAAAGTAAACAACTCCTTTGTATAATTAAGTAGTAAGCGTAAATAAACTTGTAACGACGCGTAGTGGGTTGAGTATATGAACAAAATATAAAGAATATATAGTTGTAAGGCGCGATCACACTGCACCGTCTGCACCGTCTGCACCGTCCCCGCTGCGGTGTGAACGACGCAACGACGCTTGTGCGACTGGGAGTCTTGTGCAACCTACCATCGCGACTTTTTGTCGAGCCGTTCCTTTTTCAAATTTCAACGGTCTTCATTAAACGTCACTATAATGCATTTTGTAAATATTGTTTTGAAATCCAAAATGTGAGTAAATATTGTAATAAAAATAAAGTTTAGAATTTCCCGCTTGCTCGCTTGCTGCGGTGATTAAAAACATATTCATTGTAGGCTTTATATCTGGTTTCTAATGTCCGGCACTATCTGATCCATGCACCGCTAAGGTTTAATTTTTCTCTACGAATTCTCCACCGATAGTGTTACCCTGCTGTATTTACTAAACCGCAACAAGAGGGTAATGTGTTTATTCCAAGGGTTGTATGAGACGAGCGCGGTAAGCGGTAAATGGAACATTTTAATTTAATTGCTAATGAATGTGTTAGGAGTGACCCGCGCGGCCGCTTGTCGGTCAACATTGATCTATTGATGTATGAAGAGAATTGTATATTAATTTCGTAAATAAAATACTTCTCAAAAATGTGCTTATTTATTTATTCTGCTAATGTGCTCCTAATCACATCGTAGGGATTTCTCCAATTAAACTCCAAGCTTGACATTCTCTTGTGTAATACTTTACAAACAACGGTAGGCAGCGGCTTTGCTGTGCCCTGGCATTGCAGAAGTCTATGGGCGGCGGTGACTACTTACCATCAGGTGGCCCGTCTGCTCGTCTGCCTATCCAGGCACTAAAAAAAAAAACCGTTTCACAATATAACTGATATACAATTCAGGTATAAATTTTATTATTGTACATCGCTTGTCAGCTGTTCACAACAGAATGAGCCCGTCTACAGAGTGCTATAATAAAATTCTTTAAATAACTTCTTCACAACTACCCTTTACAAATTAGTCATATTAAAATTACGAAACCTTATAAAATACACAATTGTGACCATATAACGAACTTTATATTATATGCAAGAAGATATGTCTGTCTCATAGACAGATATGTCTCCTGTGACCACTCACTTGCTGGTATTTGACCAATAGCATTATGTAGCCTGAAGTTTGCTCTATTAGCAAGCGCCGCAGTGAAAGTGTTAGAATCAAATTTGGAATATGAAAACGTAAAGCATTTCAGTTACTTTCTGTGTACTGGCTGGAATTAAAGATCGTTATAACGCACATGTGCCGTTATATATGATATGGATGAAAGTATTCATTTTTCATTAACATTCACTAATAGAGTGTAGTATGAAAACGATGTCTTGATTATCTGAAACAAATATTAAAATACAGTTATAGCTCATTGAATGTGAAACACATCCATCAGTCCATCACCCATCAGGTGCAGTGTGGGCAGTACCATGCCAGAATATACAAAATCGAGCGTTGAATCCAAATCACCTAAATCATAAATGTTCACACGACTTTGACAAGCGAAGTACTTGTACGTCATCTACTTAGGTTTATGTCTCTTTCTATCCTGGCACGGCAAAGTAACCACACTGCACCTGATGGTAAGTGCAGTGCCGTCCAATTAGAGTATCGAGTAGCAAGAGACTATTTATCCCCTGCTACTCAACACAATCATGCCGGCCTGCTTCTTCACGCTACGCCATGGGCAAGGTGAAGAAGCGGTCGAGGGTCTAGTGTCAGAGTACTCAGAAGGCCACAAATCAGCCAAACATCGTACCCCAACTCTAGACTCCCGACAAAACCGGTTGTACACTGGCTGATCCCGGAACGCGACACACTTGCGTGTGCCACTGTGGTCGCGTGGCACGTGGTTGTGAGGTCGCTATCCTTACCTTATCCTTGGTAAGCTACCTGGCAAATACTGAGCATATGGCCTTTTGGTCATACTTTAGACACAGGTGTTCCAAATTGAGGAGTAGCGGATGTATTTAGGGTTTATAATTGTTTTTGTGTCTCTTATCTGTATTACTCCTTTGTGTAATATTTTCTTTTAAATTGTATGTGTGTAAAAAGTGTGGACCAAATAAAACTTATTTTCTTTTATGAATATTACCATCAGCAATGTCTGTGATATTACCACGAGGAATGTGTGCAAGTCCATGGGTAGGAACCTGCCAGCGCGGACGACCACCGGCCGCCTGTTGCCGAGGATTATGTTGAGGAGCAAGCGACGTGGCCTCACGCCCATCGTGTGCCAGGAGCTGTGGTACGCCGCCGTGGACACGCGGTCAGCCTACAACACGGCTTTAGTGTAATATTTCTGTGAATTCCCAGCTATCGGCGACGCCAGGATTTACAATACAATTTATTTGGGAAATGATAGCACATAACACAAACACAAATATAAATGTGATAAATTATCTACCAGTACACTCAGTGTGGCGAGAGAAAAAAAACGTTTTTTCTTTATCTTTTAATATGTGTTTGATTACTTTCAGGGAGGTACATCTGCGTGTATACGTTATATTTTGTGTACCTATTTATGGATTTATCTACCATTGACAACACATAGTGTAGTTAGGGGCTTCTTAGGCCAAGCCGGGGATCCTAAAAACAAGAATTTGGAACCCTTCAGGAAAAATATTGTCTTTCGGGCTTCGATCAACAATACAATCTAATAACTAATATCAAATTTTGAATAAAATTACCGATTTTAAAACATTGCCTAAGAATGTTCAGCCAACGTCGGCTAATACATGCGCGAACTTTGTTCAACAGAACAGCAGATGCATGGAGTAGATTTGTATTGTAATATTATTTATTTATATCTTGTTCTTCCACGGGACGTGGAAGCAAAGCACAAGTTACCGACTTCCCAACCAAGCAGTGATCGGAGGTCCCCAGAGAAGCACCAACTGCCACTTTTTATACCCTGCGTACGGTGGTCGCTATCTGGGCGGATATGAATCCCCTACCACCAACCATAGTCCGACAAACGACACAAATGTAACTTAATAAATTTTAAATGATAATGCTAACAAGATATAAATAAATAATATTACAATACAAATCTACTCCATGCATCTGCTGTTCTGTTGAACAAAGTTCGCGCGTGTATTAGCCGACGTTGGCTGAACATTCTTAGGCAATGTTTTAAAATCGGTAATTTTATTCAAAATTTGATATTAGTTATTAGATTGTATTGTTGATCGAAGCCCGAAAGACAATATTTTTCCTGAAGGGTTCCAAATTCTTGTTTTTAGGATCCCCGGCTTGGCCTAAGAAGCCCCTAACTACACTATGTGTTGTCAATGGTAGATAAATCCATAAATAGGTACACAAAATATATCAAATGTGCCCACAGGTTTGCGTTTTAATTTCCAACTATTTTTTTTATTTATTAGGCACAGAAATAATTTACAAATATACTTATGTTAGGAACATCAACAAAACTATGCAAGATGGATATTTAAAAGGCACAAATACAATGTTTATAATTTATTGATTCATTTACTGTACACACTGGCACTGTTACACATCTCAGTGCTCAATATTAACAGACACTCATGTCAGGATTCACTTAAGGCTTCTCTTTATAATTAATCTACCAGCATTACCCTCTTAAACTGAACAACGCCATTGAACCGTTTACAATTACTTACTGCCCTGCAAACGAACCACGAATGTTCTCACTACCAACTCACTGCTACACCACTAGTCTTCTGAACTGAACACCGGAGCGCGGAAGGCACTCCGTTTTATATTAAACATTTACTACTCCCAAGTTGGTTGGCATTATTAACTACCCCCAACTAGTCTCCTAAATACCTCCGTTATACCTTCGGTATTTCTAATAATAGGAAATATACTAATACTTAATTATCTAATATACATAAAAACATTTTTATATTTATACACCGATAAAATCCGCGCACAACATTCAAATGATGACTTGAATTTATTCAATTATTATTACTTTTTATTTAATATTTAATTTATTCAATTATTTTTACTCCAAATAATTGATTTAAATTGCATATAACTAATTGATTTAAATGTAACCAATTATTTTTTGCTTTTTAGTTGTGTCTGGGTTTTTTTGAAGGCGGTTTAATTTTTATTTAAAAAGTAATAATTTATTTTTTGCTTTTTAGTGGTAAATTATATAAAATCGGTTAAAAGCTGCTGAAGATATTAGAATTTACGTGTATTTTAATTTTATCACCCCCCTCCCTCACCCCCACCCCTTTTACCCTCTCTCACTGAAACTTAACTTTTATAATGAACGTAATGCAAAAAGAACCACTGGAATACTACTTAATTTTAAGGAGTTACCCTCTCCAGCTCCGAAGATATTCATCAGATCTTCACCATATTTTTATGGGACCAAATGACAAGCACCAGCTTTCAATCAAAGAAAGAATGGTCGAAATCGGTTCACACAGTACAGAGAAACGAGGTAACAAACATAAAAAAAAAAAAAGCAACATACAGTCGAATTGAGAACCTCCTCCTTTTTTTGAAGTCGGTTAAAAATGATAAAGCTGCAAAGGAGATTTACGGTAGTTTTAAATTCTTAATATGTGTTTAAACTGGCAAATACTTTTTTGGAATATATCCAACGCTTTGCAGTGATCATTGTAACAATTACACATACGAATTAACGGACTTTTATGTGCTACATTCATCATAGCTGCGTCATATACTGAGAACAAATGTCGTCTACAATCGCAGTAGCGCATTGATATATAGAAGCAGTAGCGGCTCGAATGAATCCTGTCCCAATCATCAATGAGATCACCGTGCATTGTGCAATGTACATTCGTTCGACGCGTGCGCTGTCATGCGTCATCACTTTTAGTGTAAGTATTAACTATGGCTTTATCCACAAACGACGCAATTTGCTTATTGAAAATAAAGTTTAGATCGATTATCGTCAAGTTATATATTATTTTTTGCATTTAAGATATTACCTGAATAATAATTTGATTGCCATAGTAACAATACACGAATATGTCCAAAGCAACCGCTGCCAAATATTCTACGGTGATCATGTCGAATTTCTGTAAAAAAAAAATTAAAACAAAATATAAAACATTTTCCGCGAAAGTAAAAATACTTTCCCGTACCGGGAATCGAACCCGAGCCTCCTGGGTGAAAGCCAGGTATCCTAGCCACTAGACCATACGGGAGATATTGGAGGAGTTAAATTTGTGCATTATTTTATACTAAATGTAACGGGAATAACGCACATCCTTACACTCCAATTTAAAAATACATATTATAACAATCATAATTCATGTATTGAAATTAGACTGCGATGAATATAAATATTGTTTTTTATGAAATTAGTGGCACTAATTTTGGGCGCATAATATGGACAAACTACGAAAAGGTGAATGACACAGGCGCGCGAGCACCCACACATAGAGAGGTGCCGTATAGATAGGTGAAGGTCACACGAGTACACAGCTGACTCGGCCGTGCCGCGGTGTGCGTTCGTTTAATGCGAGATTACGTATTAAAATAACCTTGATGACTATCCACATAAAGTTCGTAATTTTAATTATTTGCCTTTTTAAAGTGTTCGTTTATTAGTGCATTTAGAAAAGACTTTATCGCATCAAGTTATATTTCAGTTCTGTTTCTCTTGAACGTTGAATTAAAGGGTGACTATTATACACAAACATAATCGTCTATTAAAAAATTGTTGATATCGATTCATTTGCTTATTCTGAACAAACTACTTCAGAGTGTGCGTTAATCATGTTACATATAGTACATAAATAAATTGTATAGCACAAAAAATAAAATTAAGTATTATATTTAAGAAGTATATCTTTTATTTTTATTTCATTCTGCCTCCATTCACCTGGTACAATCTTAATAACATACAAGGCCAAGTGTAATAAATAAATAATCTGTCAAAACTGGCCCCACTTTTTTGGATATCTCAGTACCGTACCAACTAAGCTATTGCTGCTTATAAGCAGGCGCGGATCCAGCCTTCAAAAAAGATTGTGGTCACAGCCACTCGAAAATCGGCCAAGTGCGAGTCGACGTACGAACTTGCTGATGATCGATATAGTGCATTTCTACAAAGATGTTTATAAAATATATCCTGATCAAGATTTAATACAGTGTGCCACGTGGGCAAAGCTGTATGGCAAACACTATTAAACCTGTAAAATGTTAGTTTGTCGCTGTCATTGTTTTTTTTATTAAGGCATTGGATATTATCAGCCTATCCATCTCAATAGACCGTGAAAGTGACGTCACAAGACTATTAGGGTTGTGGGCATGCCTATCGTGCCCACTACGGTGGATTCGCGCTTGCTTATAATAGGGTTGCCAACCTTTGATTTCAAAAACTATGATTTGAAGATGGACGAACCAGGACAATTCAGTATAAAAACAGGACGTGTCTTTATTTTATAACAGCTTGAGCATCGCCAACACTCGCGAGCCGTGTTGCCCCTAATGTAAAAATTGCAAAAGTGGCGCGCAAACTTTAAAATACTTACAGGACCATATAGGCACTCTTTAAAAACCCAGGACGCTGCTTAAACTGTCATGACGGATAGACACGCCGGCGGCGCGTACACTGGCAACACTCGCCGTTCTTGCATGCAATTTTTAACTTTAATGCTATGGAAATAAAAGCTTGTTGCTTTATAATATAATTATAACTCCCGACTTTTTTTTTAATATCCTTCCTGACTGGAGGGGTTAAAAACTATCCAGGACATACTAGGGCACTCTAAAAACCAGGTTATGTCCTGGGAAAACAGGACAGTTGGCAACTCTAGCTTAGAAGGACCTATATCATGTTAATATTTCTCACCAAAGTAGCTGCATACAACAGCGTGCACAGGTACAATGTCACCTGCACCACTCGCAACACCAGCAGAGGCGAAACAAACTTCTCGAACATCTCCTTATACTGCTTTATCATTTGACATAAACATGCGCAATCGCACAGCGCTTCTACAGTGGCGTCGTCGTACGCGGCGCTGTAGATTTCTACGTAAAATAATTAACAATAATTATAGGCAGATTAAATCCACTTCCGGTCGCAATTTTTAATTTTAGTTTTATTTATTTGGGAAGCTTACGGCTACATTTACAAATTAGGTTAAATAAATATAAGTAGATATATGCCAATTACAAGCTTCCACATGTAGGAAGAATACAATACAAACATCAATAAACTTATATACACAACACAATCATAACAATAAATTTGGCTCATTCGTTAAGATATTTAATTTGGTGGGTGCTACTGCAAAATAAGTTAATTTTCTCATTATGGTTTAACTTATTAAATAAACGGAAAACTCTTGGTCAATTACTAGTGCATCGATAATTAGTGTGGCAGAATGGAATGTGGAGCAGATTGCTGGAACGCAACCTTCTAGTAGGAGTGATGAGTTTAATATTGCTGAGGAGATCCGGGCAGTCCAGTTTATTTTGTGCAATATTCAAAGGAAGACATATATCCATACTAATACTATAAATGCGAAAGTAACTCTGTTTGTTTGTTTGTTTGTTACCTCTTCACGACTAAACGGCTGAATGGATTGTAATGAAAAAATTGGTAAGGGAATAGATTATATCCTGGAGAAGGACATAGGCAATTTCTTTTTTCAAAAAACAATCTTGAAAGGGGTCAAATAGGAGTTCAACATTTGTATGGGAAATCCATAATTCCTCGACATAGGTATCTGTAAATTCATATTTAGGCTTTTGGTAGGAAATAAAGAAATACGTGTTTCAACGTTTTTTGAAAAATCATCCCTAAAAGGGGCAAATTAAAGTTAAACTTATGGGGTATTCTTTAGATGCAATCTCAAAATTCAGGCACAACACCTGAGAGGCTGGACAATCGCTACAGGTGCCTCAGTGCAGACCACAACTCCTTGGATTGTATACTTCTGCTCCTGAATATAACCTCCACGCAGGCGGAGCCGCGAGCAACAGCTAGTCAGCTATATTTCTGCGTTGATAATGTGGTAAAAGATGCAGTCTATTACATTGATGCTCATAAGATATAATTGTGTCGTTTGATGAAATATGAGGTAGTTTTAATTCCCCAAAACATATATATAAAAATGCTGAAAAGTTTTCCAATTTTGATGCCCAATATATTCGAACAATGCATTATGTAAAATATCATAACGAAATTGATTTGAAATAGTAATCTAGTTATAACATAAAGCATACAGAAGGATAAGCCCAACCTGGATGGTTACTCTAGACACTCGATTCCAATTTAAAATTGGGATTGGGTACGAAAACGGTACAAGAGTGCCACTCTTGAACGCAACACCAGTTTTTAGTAACTAAATGAAACAGAGTACTTATTAACTTCTGTTTCATTTAGTTGAGTGATTTAGAGTTCCAATATCTTCTAGATTAGAATTGAAACTGTATCGAGTTCGAGATTGGAATTGATTTCAAGAGTAGTCCTACTGAGCGCGTGGTCGGAGTGGCGACCGCAGACTTCCTGTTGACAGGACGGCGAGATACTCACACAGACATTATAAAAATCCCAATATGGTAAAGCCCTGTTCAAGTGATTCGCTTATTCAGTGAACAGAATATAATATTTATTCATTACTAGCTGTTGACCACAGCCTACCGCCTACCTTGCCGACTCCGTCCGCGAGGATGTAATTCTTGGGAGCTAGCTTTACACTTCATAGCTCACCACACTTATCGCCGTAATCCAGTTATTGTGAACTATAAATACTCATAACTTTTTATTGAATGAACCGATTTTAATTAAATAAAGACTAAATGTTATCTCGATATATGTTCATTGGTTTTATTGTCGATTCTTTTGTAAAAACACAGTTCTTTAGATGTGAAGCCTTGACAGACCGACAATAATTAATAAAAAATGATTCGGATTCTATATCGATATTATAAGGTAATTTAATAACACAATCAAAATTTTGCAAAACATTTAATGTACAGACAAAATGGAAATGTGGATGGACGAAAGTGTCGTGGGAGACTAAAAAGAGATGGATGGATTGCGTGAATGAGGACATGGGCATGCAAGGAGTGAATGCATATTTGACGGATGATAGGGCTGCGTGGAGAGTTCAGACCATTTGTGCCGACCACACTTAGTGTGGGATAAGGGCAGTTAGATGATGATTTAATGTACAGACAATGTGCCTCTGTAGTTTTATCATAGTATGGATTAACTTGTACTTTGGTAAAATATAAATAAATGAATTCGTATGATGTGCAGTATCATAAAACACTTACCATAGTGCGATTCAGTTGACCGTCTCCAACTCTGAAATAATAATTACATGATTTTTTTTTAGTGCCTCGGTATGCAGACGAGCAGACGGACCATCTGATGGTAAGTAGTCACCGCCGCCCATAGACTTCTGCAATGCCAGGGCACAGCAAAGCCGCTGCCAACCGTTAAGGAATAGCTTTTCGAGCATTTCTTGAAGTACGCTATTTACTATTTGGACTATATTATTCACTATGGCTATTCGGCCTGCTGTGTATCTTCTTCACACTACACCTAAAGGACCCAGGATCATAGGAAGGAGGGAACCGGGAACACTCTTGTATTTTATTAATTTTTGGTAATATAATGCACGTTAATTAACATACAAGCTGCTCTTATCTAATCTAATCGAATTTAAATTATATTATATTTAGTGTCGTGGAATAATTATAAATTAGTTTTTGTAAAGAGCAACGCTCGCGTTTCTTGGCCCCATTCTTAAGATTAATGACTTTTCAGTAATTATGGATAAAATAAATATTTTAATTTGGTCTCAGCGATACTTACAACTTTCTTATCATAATGAAACTCAGAGTTGTTAGTTTCAGCTACGTTATATATGTAGTTATGTCGCTCGTCATCTGTAACATCGTTGTGTGCCGCGAACAGAGCCGCGTGCCGAACGCCGCATCGCAACAGCGCTGTGTAACGCACGTTGCGCAGGCTGCAACACAGCAGATCCAGCTGCCCGCAGATGAGGATCGAGTTTGACGCAAAGAAAACTCCTTTGGAGACATTTACATATAGTTAGAGATAAATTTGTTGTAAAGTATTTCGTAAATATCCGTGGGTAGATTGATGATAATTACCAACTGAGTGGGGTGAAGAGTTGCAATAAAAGACAGCTCTCGGGTGCTCCAGAATACAGTCTATTCTGGGACTTTTACCACTATTGGTCTGGCGGCAGTTCAGCATAGAGAGTTATGCTGTCCGTGCGCACTTGGGACTAATTGGTATTTGGTACATCCTGACATGAAATTGTTAATTGCCACTGAGGTGCGTAACTGTGATCAATACAGTGATGATTATCGTTTATGTGCCATTTAAGGTATCCGACTTAAATATCACTTTGAAGTGTTTCTAAAAATATTATTTTAGCTTTTCGCTGCTTCGTCGCTCACGTGACAGCCAATGAGTCTCGCCTAGTATAACTAGTATACTTATATGTGGACTGGTTAAGTGTACCTACGACCATTACAGCGAAAACTTACCGAATTGCCCCATAGCCAATCCTACAAACAACTGTGCCAGACAAGAACGCAAGAAGACGAACTCCAATAAGGGTGAACCAGAGACATCTGTGTATATCCAGCTCTGAATGGGTTCCTTGGTCCACACTGAAACAAATATGGGAGCACATACACATAAATAGATGTAGGTATGTATTTGTTTCACAGTGAGCGAACTGCCTGCTGTACCAGGAAGGCTGAATATTACAAGTACATTAATTTTGTAAAACTGAAATCTAAGATGTAATACGTACTAACGTTTATACTTCCAAAGGGACATTTTTTTTTTTTATTTTTTTTTGCACAAACGAGCATGTGGTTCGCCTGATGTTAAGTGATCTCCACCGCCCATGAACATCCACAATACCGAAAGTATCATGTATGCGCTGTCGGCCTTAAAGGACAGGAATAGGGATTAGGGAAGGAAAGGGGAATCTGGGCCTCCGGATATCTCACTTACCATACGAAACGCGACAGTAAACTGTCACTTTACGTTGGTTTTCTGTGAGTTATTCTTGAAAAATTAGTGTATTATTCTTGAAAATGGCAATTGCCCTAACCTAACCTAACTTTTCAAAGTTATAAGGGTTCATGCAACTTGGTCTGCAACTTTAATGTAAACAACCCTTGGTAAGGAACTACTTACTTGAGAGCTTCCCAAAACATTCCCAGTTACTTATATAAAGTCTATCATTATGTTACCTCATCGTGATAGACTTAGAAATCGGATTACTACAAGGGGAAGCTTATGTTTATCAGTGGAACATAGTATAGATTATAATACCGGCATAATACAGAGCTCATATTAATAATAATAGGGCGGGGCACGAGCCTCCTCTACTAATGACAACGCTGGCCTAATGTGGGTTGGCAGACATGCCTTCAAAATTCTTATTTAGGATTCTCCGGCATACACGTTTCCTAACGATATTTTCCTTCACCGTTTTAAGCAAGCGATAAATGTACATGTGTCTCCATGTCAGAAGTGTATGCAATTCGGGTTGTTTTCTAACCAGAATTTTCTTCTTGGCAGTCCGTACTGCTTCCGACTAGAATATCGCTGCTTTTGACATATTAGTAATGTATATGATAAATAATCTCACATGTTTAAAACCCAGAGTTTTTTTAACCAGTGCGCACTACCCGTAATTACCTACGCGGATGAAACGTTAACACTCAATAATGGACTGGTCCATAAATTCAAAGTCGCTCAGCATGCTATGGAGCCGGGAATGATTGGGGTTTCTCTGGTGGATAGAGTTCGAAATGAAGTAATCCGCTAGAGAACCAAAGTCATAGATATTGCTCGCAAAATTAGTATGCTGAAGTGGAAGTGGGCTGTTCAGGTGTGCAGACGGACAGATGGCCGATGGAGCAGACTTGTGTTGGAGTGGATATCGCGTTTAGGCAAACGTAGTGTGGGACGCGGGATGGATGCGGGTTTCCGAAGACCGGGATGGTTGGCGTTCACTTGGGGAGGCCTACGTCCAACAGTAGACGGCAACAGGCTGAGTATAAGTATATAAATAAACTCACAATGAACTATGACCGGCAGCGTCACGTACATAGTGACACTGAACATGGTACAAGCGGTATAGATCCTACCGAACCTCCTGGCTTTGTAATAGCTCTGCCACATTGTCATGTTCGTTAAGCCCCTCGCCGAATGGTGCTTGAAGTTCTGCTCCATGTACTCCAAAAGACCGTATAACTCCTGCCTGTAGATGGCGTAATACGACACTATGGCCACAGACACCAATAAAGGCAGGCAATCCGCAATATTATCCAGACTCGCCATGATATCCTGCCATTCTGTGTACAAGTGTACTATTAGGGCTGCTGGCATATAAACCAGGACAAACAAAACCAGCCCTAAATAAATATTGTTTATGAGGATTTCTTGGTTTCTCTTCGGTTTTGGAAACCAGTCCCAGCAAGCAACTATCTTTAAAGGTAACACAATGTAATGGATGTAATTCTTTGGTTTTGCTGTATCTGCTTTGACCTTCATAGTAACGGTGGTTCACTTGATTTGTCCTCTGTTTTCTTTGTTAATAACCTTTTTATATGGTTGTATATTTTAGATTCCTTGTACATAAGACAGTTTCATAATCAACAATTTTTTTTTGATATGGTATCTTATTCTGTCTGATTGTTGGGCAAAGACATTTCCATATTTGTAGGGTTACATTTGAACATAATGGTCCAACTACATTAGTGCAATGCAGGTTGGACTCTACATTGCACCATCAGTCTCAGACTCTCTCTCTCAGACTCATCAGTCACCTTATGGTCTACAACGCGTAAGTAAGCTATGGGCTCAAACTACAACTGTATCGACTCAATCTTTATATAATTCTACTGTACGTGTGTATGTACTCCTCCTAAACGGCTGGACCGATTTGAATTATATTTTTTTGTATGCGTTTGGGTGGCGCCCTAGATGGTTTAGATTCACAAATCAGGCCGGCAGATGGCGCTGCAGTCGGTGTGGCGGGCTTTTACAGGACGACGTCTGTCAGGCCTAGTTGGCAATGATACGGATTGTCAAGACGAAAGTCCAAATGGCATACACCTCTAGCTTTCCTAAAATTATATTCATTGTTAATTATCGCTTGGTTTAACGGTGAAGGAAAACATCCTGAGGAAACCTGCATACCTGAGAATTGTCTTCAGAATTTCAAAGGTATGTGAAGTCTACCAACCCGTATTAGGCCAGCGTGGTGGACTAAGGCCTAACCTCATTAATAGAGGCGACCCGTGCTCAGACGTACAGCAAGTTTTATACAGGGCTGGCAATGATATTGAAAGGTAATTTTATTTTGATTTTTATTTTTTCTGTTATTTAGTTTAAAAGGAATTAATACTTGGGCTGGACAGTGTATAAGGGCTATTAATCGTCTTATAATACAAATTAAGTTTGAAACTTAGCCAATTGAACATTTACAAACTGTATCGAGAAGCAATTATGTATCATGAAATGTAATTATAGTTGAAATTCTAATTGATCGTATGTGAATTGTATTTTACAATTTGTATTATTCAGTAAGTTAATTAGGTAAGGGGTTGTTAGACATTGCTTTCTTCCTCTAGTCTAGTAGAATTTAGGCTCTAAACTGAAAACTACAAGGTTCGGATTTCTGTGTTGTCAAGACGCCGGTCAATCGCTGAAGGATAGCATTTTTCATGCAATTTAGAGGGAACACAATTGAGTATTTTTTACAAAGTATTTACATCGTATACACTCACGCCTGTAATCCCCGAAGGGACAGGCAAAGGTGCAACCAGTACACCCACTCCTCCCCGGATTTTTTTCGGTCCCATAATGTGATAGGGGGCGAGCCTATTGCATTGCCAGGCACAAATTCCAGACTCCGGGCTAATACTGAGAATTTCTAGATAGAAAACCCAATATCACTTTACCCGACCCGGGGATTGATCCCGAGACCTCAGCACAGCAGTCGTAACGCATGCGCACTTACAACTGCGCCACCGAGGCAGTCATTATACTTAGGCAGTATTTACATCGGTTTTACATTACTGTTTAGTAGAAGACTAGCTGACCCGTGCTAATACTTAGCACCAATAGTCGTCAGTTATACTAAAACACCTATAATGTAGGTGTTAGAGTGCCCATATAGGTCCTAGATCTACTATTTATATAGATTTCTCCAACACGTGTGAACGGCGTTTAATAATAAACTATGTAATTCCATTAAATAATTTATTTATAAAACCATTTACAGAAATCTTTTAATGTGAATATCTCTTCATTGTTCTATTTTCATGCAGTGTGCGAAGATTCGGCGTCCCTGCAGAAAATATATAAGACTTGGATCAATGAAGAAAATGATTATACGGTTTAAACCATAAAACACCAAACAGTCATTCATATTCCTGACCCATACTAGATCAAACCTGTATCGTAGGTATCAAGAACTAAGAGGGACTACACCCACAACACCCAGACTCGAAACAAATATTTGGGGGTGACACAAACTTTTGTCTCGGCGCAAGATCGGTTCGGATCGGTATAACTGATACGGTAGGCAGCGGCTTTGCTGTGCCCTGGCATTTCAGAAGTCTATGGGCGGCGGTGACTCACCATCAGGTGGCCTGTCTGCTCGTCAGCCTACCAATGCACTAAAAAAAAAAAAGTTCGAACCAGCGACCTCACGTTTCACAACTACTCGCCTGCTACGCCACGAAGGCTGTCAATTATAATTATAACCTATGGAAGTGTGAAACAAACAGTGAACATTTTTGTGTGGCTTTTTTTTATCCTGGCAAGGCAAAGTGACCATACAGCACCTGATACTAACACTCGTATTTATAATCGAGAAAAACATTTTATTTATTTATTTATTTTAATGGGTTCACAAACAGTTGTTACACTATTTTGCAATACAAAATACATTTACTACATGACTAAACTAAGTGCACAACATAAAAAAGTGAACACTGCATACTTCTTTTTACTTGAGTAAAATTAATCACATAAGTAATGATTCTGTTTTATAGTTAAGAATTCTTAACCAAGTAAGAATCGTTTGACGTAAGATTGCTAGGCAAAGCATTAGCAGCGATGTCCGATGCTTGAGTAACGAAATGACTTTATTAAGTAATCGCTTGATACAAAGTAATGTCTTGTTTATAAATACGAGTGTAAGTGGTGTGGAAGGGAGAGGATGGGATAAGATCAAACAATTCTTCAGAGCATTCGCCATGATACAGACGGTAGAACACGCTAAGCGAGGAAATATCCCATCAATTATAGTGATGATGCATATATGCATCCTTTTCTCTTTCGAGCATATATACTCAGCCTGTTGCCGTCCACTGTTGGACGTAGGCCTCCCCAAGTGAACGCCAACCATCCCGGTCTTGGGTAGCCCGCATCCACCCGCTACCCGCCACCTTCTTCAAGTCGTCGGTCCATCGTGCAGCAGGGCGTCCCACACTACGTTTGCCTAAACGCGGTCTCCACTCCAACACATGTCTGCTCCATCGGCCATCTGTCCGTCTGCAGACGTGACCAGCCCACTTCCACTTTAGCGTGCTAATTTTGCGAGCAATATCTATGACTTTGGTTCTCTGGCGGATGACTTCATTTCGAATTCTATCCACCAGAGAAACCCCAAGCATTGCCCGCTCCATAGCACGCTGAGCGACTTTAAATTTATGGACCAGTCCATTTGTGAGTGTCCACGTTTCAGCCCCGTAGGTCATTACGGGTAGGACGCACTGGTTAAAAACTCTTGTTTTTAAGCATTGAGGGATCGACGACTCAAACAGGTTACGTAGTTTACCGAATGCCGCCCAGCCCAAACGAATTCTTCTATCTGCCTCTTTCTCGAAGTTGTGCTTGCCTAGTTGGATTATCTGGCCCAAGTATACGTACTCTTGCACAACCTCGAGAATGGCATCACTCACGGCGACGGGTCTCGAGAGAACGTGACCGTTAAACATGACTTTCGTCTTGTCAAGGTTCATCCCGAGACCTATCCGTTTTGAAGAACAGTTAAGGCTGTTCAGCATGTCTTCCAAATCCTGCAGAGTTTCAGCCACGATGACTATATCATCCGCAAATCGCAAGTGAGAGATGTACTGGCCGTTGATATTGATGCCCCGTCCTTTCCAATCAAGCGTCTTAAATGCATCTTCCAACGCGTTGGTAAACAGTTTCGGAGAGATTACGTCTCCCTGTCTTACCCCACGTCGCAGTTGGATTGGCTTTGTGCTTTGTTTTTGTACTTGGACGGTCATCGATGCGGCTTCATACAGGCATCTCATCACTTGGACATATCGGTCGTCAATGAGGCATCTCTGCATAGCCTCCAGAACAGCCCAGGTCTCGATGGTGTCGAAGGCTTTCTCGTAGTCCACAAACGCTAGGCAAAGAGGCTCATTGTACTCCTCGGTCTTCTGAATTATTTGCCTTAGTGTGTGTATGTGGTCTACGGTACTAAAGCCCCTCCGAAACCCAGCCTGCTCCGGGGGTTGGAAGTCATCGAACCTTTGGGCAAGACGATTCGAAATAACCCTCGAAAACAGCTTATAAACATGGCTCAAGAGTGATATAGGGCGGTAGTTCTTCAATAGAGTGTTATCTCCCTTCTTGAAGAACAAAACCACCACACTCCTGCTCCATGCCGCCGGTGTTGTACCAGTGTAGATGACGGAGTTGAAGAGCTTTACAAGCTCAATCAATACTGGCATACCGCCTGCCTTGAGTAGCTCTGTAGTTACTCCGTCATCACCCGCAGCTTTGTTATTGTGAAGCTGTTCAAGGGCTCTTCTAATCTCGCCCAAGTCGATGTCGGGAAACTCGTCTGTATGGTGGCGGGTTAGTCTGGCACGCGGATCATCTGCGCTCGGGGCCTCAGGTGGACTTGTTTTTTGAGTATACAAGTCCCCATAATACCTTTCGACCTCTGCGAGTATCTCTGGCATGGAAGTGACGGTGTTGGTCTGTGATGTTCTGAGCTTTGTCAGGTGACAACTAGAGGTAAGTGGCTTGGCGAAAACTCTGGTACCCTTGTTCTGCGTAATAGCATTTTCAATATCCAGAGTATTCGAGCGTCTTATATCGCGCCGTATTAGCTTCTTTACCTCTTTGTTAAGTACCTGACGCTCAGATGGTGTGACCGTTACGAGTTCTCGTCGTTTCCTTAAAATTTCCTTAAAATTCGTTTCCTTTCGAGCATATACATCTAAAATTGCCATATACAAATAAGAATCTACAAAATTTTCCAAAAAATATCCCCGTACATTGATTGATACTTGAAACGCCCTTAAATTATTGAGCAGTACTCATACTTATCTCTGGATCTCCTCTGCGCGATCCTGTATATCTTCCGCAGCTCCAGCAGTGCCCTCATGATGACGACCAGCTGTTGTTCGAAGTCCGTGACCGGTGCCTCCAGCGGCAGCCCCTTTTGTTTGCAGATCTTCACGTACAGGCTCCATATGGCTGAGCGCACGTGGCTCAGTTCCACGTGACGCCTGGACGCGGTCTCCTTCAACCGGTTCAGTGCCAGTTCCCATTTTATCACGCGGTTCCGAACTTTGTCGTAGCGCCACTGAACAATATTCATTAATACACCCAACAGTCACACATAGAAACCGGTATCGTGGAGATCAACTACGAGGGACTACGACCTGTCATAAGTGCCTTTTATATGCCTACATGATGATAAAGATTTTTATTTTATTTTATTTTACGGTCCCACGACACCCAGAAACAAACAAATGTCACAAAAACATTTGTCTCAGTGTGGTAATCGAACTCACGGCCTCTCGTTTCACAGCCGGCTACTCGCCTGCTGCGCCACGGAGGCTGTCAAATACTTACGACATTTTTATATAAGTGTCGGCAACGCGCATGTGATGCTCCTGGTGTTGCAAGCGTCCATAGGCTACAGTAACCGCTTACCATCAGGCGGGCCGTAAGCTAGTTTGCCACCATCGTGATATAAAAAAATGGGTGCGTGTACTTTTGTACGCGCGTGAGAAGTTATATTTCTTTGGCATCATTAAAAAATAGTTTTTAATTGCATGTAAATATTAATAATTAATATTAATAATATTTTAATTTATATCAAATAAATTAAAATATTATTAATATTAATTATCTATATATTCTATCACGAAACGAAATATCAGCCCGGGTTCTGGAATTGAGCCCGTTAAGGCGATAGGTCATTTATCAAGACATGGGACGGTAATAATCTCGGCGAAATGGACACCCAGCACTGATCGCACCTCTGCCTACCTCGCCTCGTCGCGGGTTAGAGGCGTGAGTGCGTATGTATATTTTTAAGGTATCTGTAAGTAGTACTGTTAAGTAATTATTAACAATAATGTTAGCCTCTTATTGTACTGTCTTCTATAGCAAAAGCCTCCAAAACGGATTGGTAGACGTCACAATCCTTCAAAATGCTTTTCTAAAATTGTCAAGCATAGGTAGCTTCGAGATATCTTTTATCGGTAAATCAAACGATAGTTAACAATAAATTACATCACTCAAAAGATCTGATATACCTTAGAGATTCTTTCAAACCACGGATTTCGCATCTGTATCACATCCTGCTAAACAATCGCTAATGATTACCTGGTAATTAAAACCACTAACAACAAACACATGATCATATAACTCTACGCCATTCAAATGTCGGGCACTGTAGTAATCGGCCGGCCTGTCGACACCGTGGCTATTCTCATTTAGGGA
This sequence comes from Laothoe populi, assembly GCA_905220505.1. Taxonomy (NCBI): domain Eukaryota; kingdom Metazoa; phylum Arthropoda; class Insecta; order Lepidoptera; family Sphingidae; genus Laothoe; species Laothoe populi. The sequence continues at coordinate 15,475,583 of HG992167.1, read as the reverse complement.
CCCCGCCTCACGCTCATTGATATTCAAATTCGATGACCATTCCGTAGCACCTAATCAGGCTACCCTGTGGCAATGTCAATCAGTTTTGGGCGATTGAGTTCTTTGTATATATGTAATCAAGTTTAATAGCATGCGAGCTGTTAAACTTGATTTCAATAATAAATATAGCTAAAACGCAGGAAAACGTGGAAATGCATCCATATAAAATATCTGAATGTCTCTACACGAATTTTAAATGTGATCAATTAATCGAAATCAGCTAGTACGCTATATTTTTTTCCATATATGTGATCGCTTTACAGACAGGTACCAATATACATATACCAGGCTAATCCAACTAAAACATGACTTGAATTTGAGTTTGTTTTTATTAATAAATGATACATACGGATAGTTTTAACCTCAATTATATTGGAGCACTTGAAAAAGTATATAACCACAATTTTTTCACTAATATTTACGAATAGTAAATAATATTGAATTTAAATAACTACTGAATATAACTGATAGATATAAGTAACTTAGAGGTTCTATTTCTATTTTGTTGGTAGCTATTTTTCGAGACTTAATGAGTGGTTTAGCGGGCAGCTAGTGTTACTTTTGTGTCACGGTATGCGCGCGCATCTTAAAATTTCACTCTCATCATTTGTTTAGTAAGCGCCTAAAGAAGTATTACTTCAAAAATAAGGTAATGCGTTACTCGTAAGTTGGCGAGGGTATTGTTGAGGCCCATGATGAAGAGTTTCTTCTCGTCGGTGAGTGCCGCGATCTCCCGCCGCGCCTCCTCGAGCGTCTCCAGGTCTCGCTCCTGCCGGTCCGCCAGGGTACTCTTGGCAGCGGCTTGTGGTATACATAAGTTCAACTTAAACTAACAATGGCTTCGAATGTTCAAGAATATTACACATTGAAATAATTTTACGAGTTTGGTCGCCGTTTTACAGTTTTAACCAGACGTTTCTGGACTTTCGTGAAAGTCCAGCCTGTTACCATGAAGACTTTTTTTTATCCTGGCACGGCAAAGTGACCACACTACATCTGATGGTAAGCGCAGTGCTGTCCAATTATCGAGTAGCGAGAGAATCTATCCCTCGCTACTCAACACAATCATGCCGGCCTGCTACTTCACACTACGCCATGGGCAAGAAGGTGAAGCGGTCGAGGGTCTAGTGTCAGAGTACTCAGAAGGCCGCAAAACGGCCAAACATCGCACCCCAACAAAGACTAAAGCCTTCGAATCCCTTTATTTTTTTTTATTTTATAATATAGTCTCTATTTGTATGAGGTCATCTCTAAAATCGAGACGCACTGAATCGCCATGACCACGATGCGCCTAGATTACTCTGGCGCCATTATCCTCAATTTTTTGACGGTGAGCGCAGTGCCGTCTAGTTAGAGTATCAAGCGAGAGACAATCTATCCCTCGCTACTCAACACAATAACGCCGTGTAGCTTCCCACTATGCCATGCCTAAACGACCCAAGATCATAGGAAGGGAACACCGAAGCTAGCAAACTGTTCCACAGCTTGATGGTGCAGAAAACATACGAATTTGTTTTGCTCTTGATTCAGGCCGGGGTAGTAGACACCACGAAGCTGTAGTTCCACAAATAATATACTGTTCCGTTATAATCCGCAAGCCGGTAAGCCCTATATCAACTTATTGAATTATATTTGAAATTTTAATCAGTAAATTTTTAATCAATCTAGTGACAGTATGTTCAGAATTTTCTAAATCAATAATTACTCGACAGTTATCCGTAAAGTTGAAATATGAATAACATACATCTCGAGATAATAGTATATCGACAGTTGGCGGACTAAGTGACATTCTTGTAACGTAACAGGAGAGAGGTTTAAAGTTTTATTGTATATATACACTCACGCCTGTAATCCCCGAAGGGGTAGGCAGACGTGTAACCAGTACACCCACTTTTCACCAAGTTTAGGGTCCTATAATGTGATAGGGGGCGAGCCTATCGCCATACCTGATTCCAGATTCCAGACTCCGGGCTAATACTGAGAATTTCTAGATATAAAAACCAAATATCACTTTACCCGATCCGGGCATCGAACCCGAGACCTCAGCACAGCAGCAGTCGTAACGCATGTGCAATTATAACTGCGCCACCGAGGCAGTTAAGTTTTATTGTTTTTATTGAAAAAAATCACAAAAAACTATTGCATGGGTTTAAGTAGAATTAATATATTACTTGTGTAAGCACGTACTGCATACTTTGTGTCTTATTTTCATGCATTTATGAGCTTTATTTACTAAGATAAATGTGCCCTGACCAATAGGGAACATTACGGTAAACTCGGCGCAGAGGGCGCCACTAGCGCATACAGTAAACAAAACAAACCGCTAATCGCTATGTCCTCCTAATATGTTTTCAAAGAGCATTATAATACTACCGAAATATGCAGAAGGCACTATTCCTTTCTTTAAAATACGCCTCTATATATTATTATATTATTAATATAAGTCTTTACAACGTGTTGCTGCATCCCATAGTTTTCGGACATTTTTTTCTCTTGGAAATGAATGATTTCCTTCATTCCTGCATCCAAACACACAGCACTGATGCATTTTTGTATAATAATACACTTATCTCAATTTAAAATTCAAATACAGGTAAAATTTTACAATTTTCATCACACTTTGTACGACCTGTCAAATAACTGTTTACTGTTAACGCTAGTGCTGCACTCTGGCGCCAGAACATTGCAGTGTTATCCCCTATTGATTTGAGCTCCCAAAAAGTGCACAAAAAATTTAATATAGGGTCAAGGATACAGAAACATTTGCTAATTCCATATTAAATAGCCCGCCAACCTTTGATATTATTATGTAATCGCCGCAATAAATTTGTAGTGTACCTACTTAATAGATAATTAGAAAAATTACAAACCTAATGCTTCGTACCGGTTCAGGACGTCCAGCGGTTGTTTAAACTCGGGGTAACTGTGCACCACCGCCATCAGGTAATCCTGTTAAAGATTAGAAACTACTTACTTTGATTAAACTTTTTTTACTGCCTGGATCTGACCAGACGAGCTGACGGGCCACCTGATGGTAAGTAGCACTGCCGCCCATAGACTTCTGCAATGCCAGGGCACAGCAGTGCCTCTGCCTGCTTCGGAGGCACAGTCGCAATTGCGCATGTGCATGGTAAAGTAATATTCAGTTTTTAAATTTAGAAATACTCAGTGTTAGCCCGGAGTTTGAAATTGTGTGTGGACCGATTTCGCTAATTCTTTTTTGTTGAGTTTGTTATTGTCTGGAGAAGGTTCTTAGGAAAAAAAAATTGAAAATTTAGGAAACTTAACAGCTATATAAACTTTTCTAATGTAACCTTAGCGCGTTTGACATAACTGTCTGTCGTTTGACAATTTGCAAATTTAGGAAACTTAACATGTGGAAACATGTATGTAATAGCTTATCACGACACCATGGATTCAAATTTTCAAAAATACCACGGGTGGAGCTGCGTGCAAAAGCTAGTTTTCAATAAAACAATTTATAAAACAAGTTACTCTTGAATATGTACCTCATAGATGGTGTAGTCCTTGACCTGTTTCTCCATGAGCTGCCGGACCTCCTCCATCTCTAAAACTCTTTGCCTCATGGCCTCTGTCTCCCTTGTCTTGCGTAACAGCACTTCGTTATCAGCTTCCATTTTTCTCTCAGCCCTATCCCGCTTCTCTTGATTCTCCCTTATGAACTGTTTCATTGGAAAGTTTATAATCTTTAAACCTGACGGTAAGTGTTCCACGGAAACAAAAATGTTTTTTACTGTGTTTTTAAGCGAAGAAGACGTGCTATATTAGGATAAAATTGTAAATTGATGTAATAAATCTATGTGTATCTATGTAAACAGTTGCATTGTCGGCTCACCGCTATCAGCTTATATTACTGCTTACACATAAGGATACAGTGGCGTGTAGTTGTCGGATGATATGGTTTAATATTATTTTTCAGTAAATTAATTGATATAACACCTTTTTTCTTTCGTTTATTCTAGCATTTTCTAGAATTCAAGTAGGTGTTTACAAAGTCTCTGAATAATATCAGAGGGAGCAAACGGGAGTGTGTGTCCCCCTCCCCACAAAAAAAGGGTTCCACCGTAAATGGAACCTAAATCGCACCTTATTGAAGCTGATAAATGACTCCTTGAGTAGCATCTCTTTGGTACGCAACTCAGCCCACTTAGCATCCATTGCGACCCGGTTCCTCTTCTCTTCTTCCCGTTTCTCCGCCAGTCTCTCCTCAGCCTCCATGAGGTCGCGACGGGCCTGCTCCATCAGGATTTGCGGCGTCGGACGCGCGATATCCCATACTGGATATTTCCTGAGCGGATGACGAATAAAACTGTAGTACTGTAAAATGTGTACTTAAAGGATCTATTTTTTTCAATCATTTATATAGTTTTAAAGCATTGAGGTGGCGCAGCGGTGAGTTACAAAACGAGGCTACGGTTTCGATTGTTTGTATAATTTATGAAACAAATATAATTTTGCACGAATGCGGGAAAAACCGAGCAATTTCGAAAACTTGTGGTTTTTCAAATGATGTGTAACCACAAAAAATTTAATACAGTCTATTATTAATTTATATTACAGACACATATAATGTCCGTCGTAAACGCTTCAGGAATAAAATAAAGAAATTTATTATCGTCCTATTGAAACCGTTATTCGATCTAATATTTTGGTTGCTGCTTGCTTGTTGCGTAGTTTTAATTGCGCATGCGTTACTGCTGCTGTGCTGAGGTCTCGGGTTCGATCCCCGGGTCGGGTAAACTGATATTGGGTTTTTCTATCTTGAAATTCTCACTATTAGCCCAGAGTCTGGAACCTGTGCCCGGTATGGCGATAGGCTCGCATCCTATCACATTATGGTACCGAAATTCGGCGAAAAGTGGGTGAACTGATTACGCCTCTGCCCACCTTTTCGGGGATTACGGGCGTGAGTGTATTTTGGATGCTCGGCTATGTAAAAATATAGTTGATATCATCCTACTAATATTATAAATGCGAAAGTTTGGATGGATGGATGGATGTTTGTTCCTCAATCACGCTACAACGGCTGGACGGATCTGGTTGAAATTTGGCACAGAGATAGATTATAGTCTGTAATAGCACATTTATTCCGGAACAGTGTAAGGTTCCCGCGGTATAGATGTTTGTTTTCCACAGAGCAAGGGATGGACATGATTTCTTGCATAGTGGTTGTTAAGGGGTTAGATAATTATATAGGCTACTTTTATCCCGGAAAAATGCACGTTTCATATGGAATGCTCCACGGCTCCATGCCTACACGCGGGCGGAGCCGCGAGCAACATCTAGTCTTTCATAAAATTAATACCTAAACACTCTTCGATCAAAACGTATAGTACTCCAAATTAAAAAAAGAAGAAGATAATAGATAGAATGATGATGGGTGGGTGAATAATACTTCCGTCGAGTACAGGTACTTACTTTACCATACTAGAACTCTCCTTCAAAGATTTGAAATATTCCTCAGTGCACTCCACGGGCGGGCCATGGGGTATGGCGATCGGGGCTAAGTCTTTTAGATTTTTATTCATTTTCATTATTATGTATAATAATATCAAATAATATATTTATTACAATCCCACGACGATAAAAATGAAAAATTGCTTTGGTTGCCTAGCAACCGCAACAAGGCCGTTGCATGGTTCAATAGAGTAACCAGAGAATATGCCTCAAAAAATGAAATCAAATAAAAAAAGATTTTTAATTCATAAAAAGTACACCGACATTTTTGGAACCAAGTTCCTTACGGCAGGCTTGGAGGGATAGGGATTTTGCTGCGCGACCGAACTGAAAAATATGTGATAGTAAAACCGTGGAAAAAAGTGCGTGGAATAAAACCGTTAAATGAGACAGTCGCATACACAATTAGTTCCTGGGATTTTGCTGCGCGACAATAGTGACGTCCAGTTAGAGTAGCAAGTAGTGACGTCCAGTTAGAGTGGCAAGTAGTGACGTCCAGTTAGAGTGGCAAGTAGTGACGTCCAGTTAGAGTAGCAAGTAGTGACGTCCAGTTAGAGTGGCAAGTAGTGACGTCCAATTAGAGTAGCAAGTGATGACGTCCAGTTAGAGTGGCAAGTAGTGACGTCCAGTTAGAGTGGCAAGTAGTGACTTCCAGTTAGAGTAGCAAGTAGTGATGTCCAGTTAGAGTGGCAAGTAGTGACGTCCAGTTAGAGTGGCAAGTAGTGACGTCCAGTTAGAGTAGCAAGTGATGACGTCCAGTTAGAGTAGCAAGTAGTGACGTCCAGTTAGAGTGGCAAGTAGTGACGTCCAGTTAGAGTGGCAAGTAGTGACGTCCAGTTAGAGTAGCAAGTGATGACGTCCAGTTAGAGTGGCAAGTAGTGACGTCCAGTTAGAGTAGCAAGTGATGACGTCCAGTTAGAGTGGCAAGTAGTGACGTCCAGTTAGAGTAGCAAGTAGTGACGTCCAGTTAGAGTGGCAAGTAGTGACGTCCAGTTAGAGTAGCAAGAAGTGACGTCCAGTTAGAATGGCAAGTAGTGACGTCCAGTTAGAGTAGCAAGTGATGACATCCATTTAGAGTAGCAAGTAGTGATGTCCAGTTAGAGTGGCAAGTAGTGACGTCCAGTTAGAGTGGCAAGTAGTGACGTCCAGTTAGAGTGGCAAGTAGTGACGTCCAGTTAGAGTAGCAAGTGATGACGTCCAGTTAGAGTAGCAAGTAGTGACGTCCAGTTAGAGTGGCAAGTAGTGACGTCCAGTTAGAGTGGCAAGTAGTGACGACCAGTTAGAGTAGCAAGTGGTGACGTCCAGTTAGAGTAGCAAGTGTTGACGTCCAGTTAGAGTAGCAAGTAGTGACGTCCAGTTAGAATGGCAAGTAGTGACGTACAGTTAGAGTGGCAAGTAGTGACGTCCAGTTAGAGTGGCAAGTAGTGACGTCCAGTTAGAGTAGCAAGTAGTGACGTCCAGTTAGAGTGGCAAGTAGTGACGTCCAGTTAGAGTAGCAAGTGATGACGTCCAGTTAGAGTAGCAAGTAGTGACGTCCAGTTAGAGTGGCAAGTAGTGACGTCCAGTTAGAGTGGCAAGTAGTGACGACCAGTTAGAGTAGCAAGTGGTGACGTCCAGTTAGAGTAGCAAGTGTTGACGTCCAGTTAGAGTAGCAAGTAGTGACGTCCAGTTAGAATGGCAAGTAGTGACGTACAGTTAGAGTGGCAAGTAGTGACGTCCAGTTAGAGTGGCATGTAGTGACGTCCAGTTAGAGTAGCAAGTGATGACGTCCAGTTAGAGTGGCAAGTTGTGACGTCCAGTTAGAGTAGCAAGTGATGACGTCCAATTAGAGTGGCAAGTAGTGACGTCCAGTTAGAGTAGCAAGTAGTGACGTCCAGTTAGAGTGGCAAGTAGTGACGTCCAGTTAGAGTGGCAAGTAGTGACGTCCAGTTATAGTAGCAAGTGATGACATCCATTTAGAGTAGCAAGTAGTGACGTCCAGTTAGAGTGGCAAGTAGTGACGTCCAGTTAGAGTGGCAAGTGATGACATCCAGTTAGAGTAGCAAGTAGTGACGTCCAGTTAGAGTAGCAAGTAGTGACGTCCAGTTAGAGTGGCAAGTAGTGACGTCCAAATTGAGCACGATTTTTTTTTTGCAATTTGTGTCGATTCTACATTAACCGAAGGAACTTCGTTTGGTGTGTATACCTATTAATTTTTTTTTTTTAGTGCCTCGATAGGCAGACGAACAGACGGGCCACCTGATGGTAAGTAGTCTCCGCCGCCCATAGACTTCTGCAATGCCAGGGCACAGCAAAACCGCTGCCTACCGTTGAAGGACTACTCTTTTTAAGCCTCGTTTAAAGAAAGACATGTCATAGCGCTCAGGCAACACCGCTGCAGGGAGTTCATTCCAAAGCTTACACGTTCGTGGTAAAAATGAACGCTGGAAACGAACCGTGCTAGACGGAATCGTTTCCAGGTGGTATGGATGAACTCTGCTGCGGTGTCGGGTGGTGCGATGATAAAACGGTGATGTAGGCACCATTTTGAACAGTTCCTCGGAGCACTCCCCGTGGAACAACCGATAGAACAAACAGAGAGACCCGAAGTCTCTCCGCAGCCCCAACGGTTCCAGGCTATCCGTGATATCAGGATCCCCGACAATTCGAACGGCCCGCCTCTGTAAGGAGTCAAGTGGGTCTAGCAAGTATTTCGGGGCTCGTGCCCAGAGATGAGAACAGTACTCCACGTGGGGCCGGACTTGCGCTTTATAAAGCGCCAATCTATGGCCCGGCGTGAAATATCGCCTCGCTCTGTTCAGGATCCCCAATTTTTTGCTAGCCAATTTGGCTCTGTCCTCCACTTGACTCCTAAACTGGACCAAGCTCGATATATTGACGCCGAGGATCCCAATACCCTCGGAAACCCGGAGAGTGACTCCTTGAAACTGTGGCGCCATGACAAATGGGTCCTTCTTAGAGGTGAACGCGCCAACTTGTGTCTTCGTGGGGTTGAAGTGAACTAGGTTCCTTTCACCCCATTCAGAGGCCCGCCCTAGAGAGCTATATATAGCGACTTCAATAAAACCTCGACGTTTCTGAGATCCCACCATCAGATACTGACTTGGTGACAATGGGACCACCTGGGAAGTATACCCTTTTAAACAATAAAATAATTTCTCGAATCGGTCCAGGCGTCTTCGAATAATCGGGGAACATACATAAAACAAAAAAATTCCGACGAATTGAGAACCTCCTCTTTTTTTTTGAAGTCGGTTAATAAATGGTGTTTACAACGATGCCATTTGTTAGTCAATGGGCTAGGTACTAGTAGATTCAGGCAAGTCTGGTTTATGTTCTAGTCGAAAAAATATATTTATTATATTTTAGTACCCTGTATATTGTTAACAAAACAATACATCATCACTAATATGCTACGCTATATATCATATATATTATATATATATGATATATTTATTATATGTTAATAAATATGTAAAACGTTAAATTATCAAAATTTAATGAACTCTGGACTAAAATTCAAAGCCGGAATATACCTAATTAAAAAAACAGCATGGAGACTGCCACTGTGGAGACTGCCACTATGGAGACTAAACTATAAGGAGCACTGTCTTATATGGAGGACGAGTTGATAGTGTCCAGCTGCAGCCAGCAAATTACAACTCAAAAACCGAGAACAATAACGTAGCAAGTAAGTGGTGTGATATGAATGTAGCAGTTGAAAACGGAGTGAAGCGTGCTTGGCGCCACCCTAATTGGTCGCTTTATGATTTGAATGGACATAATACCTAGCAGTTGCCTTTTGGAGCTACCTTGGAAATTGCATCACATGCTACGGTAGTGCCGCTTTTCGACATACACTTTTCATACAGAGAGATTATACTCATTTTTGATCGAGTGGCATCGAGTGGGAGCTCTAATATTAACTAAGCAAACACTGTCTTGATTGTTTCAATGCTTTAACGACGTTTAATTGATTATTCGAATACTCAATTGCATAAAACAGATATCATTACTCACGGTTCGCTTCAATAGATTGGAGGCGGGCGACATAATTCGACGTAATGTAAGTTTCACTTCCGCCCAAAGAGCATTATAATACTACTGTAACTTCCGCCGAGTGTGATTTTTTTTATTTTAATTTCTCTATAAAAGAGAAGGCACAGGTTCTCCACCATGCAGCCTTGTCTGTCGTTATTTTTCCAAATCTGGGTTAAAATTGAAAGTCTTCTTCTCTGGTTTATATAAGTCAAAAGGCCAAAGCCATGTCTGTTGATGTTTCCATTTAAATGGGGAAAGCAATATCCGATATTTTTCCATTCTAAAGGCCGAAGCCATGTCTGTGATAGTCACAATTCGAAAGACGAAAGCCATGTATGAAATAGTCACAATTCAAAAGCCCATAGCCATAACTGAAATAGTCATATTAAAGGCCAAGGCCATGTCTGAAATAATGAATTAATTTACTAATCACAAATAAAACGTTACATCACATTCCCGCCATTTTCAGAAGTCCGATTATACTCCTTATACTCTAGTCTCCACTAAAAACAGAAGATGGTGAAAAAGCTAGAAAAGCTACTTGGATAATAAATATCGATTTCAACAAGATTTCAACATATCTATAAAGAATATCTGTAATAAATTATATTTATATCTTACTTAAATATTGATAATCGGTAAAGTCTCAATACGTTAGTGGTACTGAAAAATACATATTTAAATTCTATCATTCTGTGTAGAAATGAAAATTATTTAAATATATCGCTAGAAAAATTTATATGTAGAAAAAAGCGAAATACTATTTTAATATCTATAGACTCAGCTGTTTTCCGTATCTGTTTTCATTCCTAATCTATGTTCAACAACGACCAAGGATCTTGATCTTTGGTCCGAAAAAAAAAAAGAAAAATGGCGGGAATGTGATGTGATGTTTGATTGTGATTAATAAGTGAAAAAAATATTTCAGACATGGCTTAGGCCTTTAAATAGTGACTATTACAGACATGGCTTCGGCCTTATGAATTGTGACTATCTCAGACGTGGCTTTGGCCTTTTGAATTGTGTTTATTTCAGTCATGGCTTCGGCCTGTAAAATGGGAAAAATATCGGACATGGCTTCCCCCTTTTGAATGGATGAAGACTACAGACATGGCTTCGGCCTTTTGTATAAGTTAAAACCAGAGAAGAAGAAGACTTTAATTCTAGCCCAGATATGGAAAAAATAACGACAGACATGGCTGCATGGCGGAGAACCTTTGCCTTCTCTTTTATAGAGTAAATAAAATAAAAAAAAGATCTTTGGTCCTTGATTTTCAAGCATGGCAATTCTTCCTAAAACATCGAGTTTTGAATCGATTACAAGTTAAGGAATTGATTTCTAAAAATGGCGACCTTTTTGAGCTCTTTTCTGAAAAAGAGATACTCTTGCCCATTAAACAATCTGTCAACGATTTTTAGTTTCTGAATGAAAGTATTACTCTTCAATATCTTGTATTATGATTTATTTACAAGTTATTAACGTAAATATTATTTTAAACGTATTTTCAATACTTTTTTTTTTATTTATTTTTTGAGAAAACCAACAGCTGTCTTAAAATATATAAAGTACAGTTCATTTTCAACAATACATAATTTATAGGTTTACCTAGATTAACATATATATTTTACAATCAAATAAGCTAGTCGGAAGGACACACTAGATTTTATAGGCGAGTACAACAAAACATGTGCGTGTACGAGTGCGTGTGTGTGCGTGTGTGTGTGTGTGTGTGTGTGTGTGTGTGCGTGTGTGTGGGTGCGTGTGCGTGTGTGTGGGTGAGTGTGCGTGTGTGTGCGTGCGCGTTTGTGCGATTGTGTGTGTGCAGAACTTATTTTCCTGTTAAGCCGATCATAACGAATTTATAAATTATTGTGTTCGAGGTTATTAAATAATTTTTCCATTATTCGTTTTCTAAAAGTTGGTTTTCTGTTGTAAAATAAATCTGCGTCTAAACCTGAGAAGATACGATTATATGCTGAACATGTTCTATTTAAGGGCGAGTTATATGCATATTTGGTATGACTTAAACTCCATGGAAAATAATTTAGTGTGCCTAATACGATATGAAGGGATTGAAAAGTTTAATTGTGCAAGTAAGCAAGTGACCGTTGAGGATATCATAGAGTATCATTTGATCCAACAGTATTCTGCGATCTTTCAATGGCAGATATTTATAGTGTACACACCTATCTTTATATGTTTCGTGCCGCGTTTTAGTTTTGAAGTCTAAGAATTTAAGGTATTTCTTCTGTTGTCTTTCTATTATATCTATATATACTTGATGCTGTGGAGACCACAAAAAACTGCCATTTTCTAAAATGATACGGACAAGAATTATACAGGAGATTTATACATTCTATATTACTAAATGGTTGGCACGTCCGCAATACAAAACCTAGGTTTTTATATGCTTTATTTACAATGTGGTCAATATGAGTACTAAAGCTAAGCTTTGGATCCAGTAAAATGCCTAAGTCCCTTATAACTTCTACTCTTTCAATATTGATACCATTAATGTTATATGTAAAAATAATTGGTTTAGTTTTACGTGTGAAAGTTATAGTCTGTAATTTTTTTACATTTACCGTGATATGATTCAGTTTATAATATGAGGATAATCTGTTTAGATCACTTTGTAGACTATAACAGTCGTGTATATCATTCATCTTGAGAAACACTTTTTTGTCATCTGCATACAGCACGTGTAACGAGTGTTTAAAACATGTGTAATATAGTAAAGGTAGGCATTATAAAATAGAGGCCCTAAATGGGATCCCTGGGGAACTCCCGATGTGATATGTATAAAGTTCGAACGATATCCGCCCAAAACCACAGCCTGACAACGATTTCTCAGATAAGACTCAATCCATCTCAAAAGATCTCCATGGATACCAAGCATTTCAAGTTTTCGAAGCAGGATGACATGCTCCACACGATCAAAAGCTTTTTTAAAATCAGTGTAGACCACATCCACCTGACCGCCACCATCCATATTGTGGATAGTTTCCGTGATAAACTGTGTCAAGTTACTGACCGTTGACCTCCTCTTAAAAAACCCATGCTGTGTCTCAGGAATACCATGATTTATAATTTATAAATACAATTGTATACAATTTTTTCAAAAACTTTAGGGAATACATTTAGTATAGAGACTGGTCTGTAATTCTCCACTTTCACCCGTGAGCCTTTTTTAAAGATAGGAACTATGTACGCCTCTTTCCATTTGTTTTGGAAAATAACCTTCACTAAGTGAACGATTAAATATAATAAATAACGGATCAGCCAAAGAGTCAGCACACTTCGTGATTAAAAGAGGAGGTATTTTGTCACTACCTGGTCCCTTCATGGCATCTAACTGTTTTAAGGCCTTTAAGATCTCTTCTTTGGATAATAGGTGGTGATAAATATCGAGGTTGTTATTCCCTGTTGGTGCTGGTAAATTGACATCAAAATATGACGGTGCGGGTAAAAAGAAAACACTTTTAAAAAAGGCATTGAAGGCCTCTGCTATTGCAGGGCCATCGTAGTACATGTTGTTTTCATATAATATTTTAGTAGGGTAAGTACATTTATTATTACGTTTTGATTTAATATACGTCCAAAAGTATTTTGGATTATTTATAATAGTACGTTGAGTTGTGTCTATATATCTATTGTAACAATCGTCATGATAAGCAGATGCCCGCGCTCGCAATAAGGAGAATGTCCTATAGTCTGCTTGATTACGAAACTTTTTCCAAATTTTGTGTGCCTTGTTCTTCTCGTTTATCATTCTAATGAGTGCTCTGTTATACCAAGGAGACATTACTTTGTCTCAAGTAATTACTTAAGTAAGTCATTTGTTACTCAAGCATCGGACATCGCTGCTAATGCTTTGCCTAGCAATCTTACGTCAAACGATTCTTACTTGGTTAATAATTCTTAACTATAAAATAGAATCATTGCTTAAGTAATTACTTTTACTCAATAAAATGTTTTTCTCGATTATAAATACGATTGATAGAGTTGGGGTACGATATTTGGTCGTTTTGCGGCCTTCTGAGTACTCTAACACTTGGCCGCTTCTTCACCTTCTTGCCCATGGCGTAGTGTGAAAAAGCAGGCCGGCCTGATTGTGTTGAGTAGCGGGGGATAGATTGTCTCTCAACTCGAGTTGAACTCGAGTTAACTATATGAAATTAAATGTATGATTTGTTTAGTTTTTTTTCAATTTAATGACTCTGTTTCGCGATAATATGAAAACCGGTATTACCGGCACTCAAAAACTAACTTCAAATCTGCATTTCGCCGAATTTATTTCGGTCTCATAATGTGATAGGGGGCGAGTCTATCGCCATACCGGGCACAAATTCAGACTCCGGGCTAATACTGAGAATTTCTAGATAGAAATACAAAATATCACTACCCGACCAGGGAATCGAACTCGAGACCTCAACACAGCAGTCGTAACGTATGCACAATTACAACTGCGCCACCGAGGCAGTCTAGCCTAATGAATGTAGTCACACACAAATCGACCTCTTCGACGCATAAGGTCGTAACTTATAATATAACTTTCGGTATGGCCATTTAAAGTTATGATAATGTAAGATTGTATATTTTGACTTAAACCTAGTATATTATAATTATCCTGAATATAATAAAAGTTATTCCCCATTATCAAAAATATGTATAAAGAATAAAGAGGAATAAATGGTTTTTTTTCATTATTTTGAGGCAAAAATATGATGTTGTATAAATGTCGCAAACGACTTTATGCGTCGGAGATATCGAAATGATCGCTGCACGCGAATAAGAATGAGACAGAGTGAGTGCGTCAATCAGTTCGCTTCTTCATTTACCGCAGCAATCCAACTCGAGTTAGGAAGAGTTCAACTCGATCTAAGGGCAACTCGAGTTGACCATCACTACTTGCAGCGCTCGCGCATGCATGTTTCTCAAAAATGACGTAAGTAGATCTACCAATCACATTGCGCAGGACGACCAATATGGAAATCACAGAGTGTTAGAAGGGGAGGGAATACGCTTGTTATGTTGCAGTGCAAACCAGCCGGTGGAACGGTGAACGATGTATGGTGTGTCTGTGGTATATATGTCGTCTTTGTAAATCAGATTTGTGTACGGTATTAAACAGTTCAACAAGTCTGTTTCAATGAATATCCTGATTGTGTAAACGTAAATCGTAGTGCTATTCACAATTAAATGTACACTAAAGGTTATTGACTTTGTTAAACACGTATTGATAAGGCAGTTTTTAGTAAAGTATTTCTCAGTTACGTAGTGAAGATAGAATAAATCGGTAATAAATAAAACAAACGTGACTATTGCAGGATAACAGGTGAGTTATGTATTTTATTTTTTGGTAATAAACAGTTTACGGGTCTTCGGGGTGGTGAAATTAGATTGAATAAAATTAAAATTTGCAAAGTTTTGCTCACGGAGCTTTTCACCCAATTTTGTGACTGAAATAGTAAGAAAATTTGGTTTTGCTACATGCACATTTGAAATCTACTGAAGATCTCGAAATATAATCGTCAACTAGTGGTTCCTCAGTCCCTATGGCCTATGTAGTTACATCTAGTTATCGGAAGAGAGAGATTATATACCAAGACATATTAAATTATATTCAGATAGCTAATAGTATCTACGGAGACTGTATTATGAATCCATTAGTCAGTGCTCAGTGATATAGATATAGAATACTTACTATTCTTGAAATCGCGTCGAAAACTGAAAACACCAAGGCCGATGACAATATAGAACATATTTTTACTATTTTAGATTTTTATCAATCGTAAGCTAAAATATATAAGTATATATTAGATAAAAGAAAATATCAATAAGTTTATTGGTTTAATATTGAAATAGTATTAATATAACCTCTTATGAAATTTGGTAAATTTGAACGCCGCCATATTGGCGCGCATTCAGTGACGTCAAATTATGCGACCTTGGTCATCGACATTTTGTTTTTTGCAAGTTGCACGGTGTGCTTTTACGTGTGAGATTATATTAAATGGAATATACTAAATACTAAATCTACATGTGCGAATAGTTTGAAATGTACTTGCGTACAATATTAAATCTTACTGGAATGCCAAAATGACTGAAACAATAAACTGAAATTATCTTTTGATATTGACACTTGACAAGTATGACATGAATCATAGCTGTAGTTTGTTGAAGAAAAAACATTTGTATATCCTGCATGAAAAGTGAAATATTATCGAATTGACGAAATTGAAATATTCCTCTTCATCTTGTTATTATTTCTTATTTGAAATAAATGTAGTGGTTCGACTTTGCCGGTGCCACGCTTTGGGCTTTGCAGGGGCCATAGCAATGTTACGATTTGATATTACACTATTGTCTGAGATTGGAGTTAGCATATTATTATTTTTATATTTTCTCGACTGTAATGTCTTCTATTCTTTATTTTCTTGACTATTTTTACTGCTATTGAAGAGTAAATTCTTATTTATTTTAGGGATTTTGAGTCAAGTCTGTCAACCTGTCAACTTCAGTCTTGTAATATACACACAAGAACAATTAATAGTTTATAAATATCTAATATGTGGAAACCGAAAGCTACTTAGCTGTGTCTGATATTCATTCAGATAAAATGGTTTGAAATGCACCACATTGAACTGATTTACATTGAAAACTTTATATAATTCTTGACTCATATTTCCACTCCATACACACTCTGTCAAAAAATAGTAAACAACTTCTATACAATTGGCACAAAGCAAACAATATGATCTCTGTTTTCCTCATTAAACATTTTAATTTATTAAAGGGAAAGTGTCCAGAGTGCAATCTGTTAGCCTCTACAATTAATTTATGGCTCAGATGACTGTTTGAAAACCAAGGATCATGGGGAGGTTTGCTCATCATAGTTCTATACCATATAACCTTTTCCTGAGAGACTACAACAAAATATTCTTTCCACTCACGCAAAGTGTGTTGAATCTACATTTTGAATGCAAATTTGAGTAAAAAGGTTTTATTTTGATTGCTTAATTATCAAACTTAGTAACTGGTATTTCGGAAAAAGGGAATAAATGGTTTATTTATTTTTAGATAAATTCTACTAGAAAATAGCGTCACATATTTTTATTATATAGAAATAGGCTATTTCTGTAAAATAACAATACATGCATCCATAATTATTGATAATATTTAACATACAACAAATAATTAATTCTCTTTTTCTGAAAAGGAGTTACTAAGTTTGATAATTGAGCCATCAACACCTCTACACCGTTTGATGTAGCCTCTCCGGCTAACCTATCTGCCTTCTCATTGCAAATTATGCTTTGATGAGATGGCATGGCATTTGTGCCAGCATATATCCAGATGCCTTAAAAACCTCTATAATAAAACCATTATTCAAGAAAGAAAATATATAGTTATTGGAATATAACAGACCTATATCACTTATCCCAATAATATCCTTCTTACGGATACCTTCTGGTCCCCGGGGGAGGAGAGATGGCACCATCCCTGCGCCGTGCCTTTACGGCCCGTCTCTTCTTGGGCTACATGCCCTCCATAATTTTCAGCAGCAGCACGATGTTTCGCGCCGCCACCCGTCTCAGGTTCGCACCATGAGAATATATATATTAATTATAAATATATAAAGGCCACACATCCCCCGCTGTGCAGCCGCGACCCCCGTGATCCCTTTTAGTTGTCTCTTACGACAGGCAGGGTATACCGTGGGGTGCGAAGTCAGGAAACCTCCACGTGGTGTACCCTGGGCAACGGCGGTCACATTGACCGACGGCCGATATCCTGACAAAAGGAGGTTGATGGTTGTCGCTTGTTGCGGCGGCCCTCAATCAAAAGTCCGTGCTCGTTTATGGAGCTACCCCCGGGTTCTGTCTCGGGGGTGTCGGCGGGCTCGGTGTGCGCTCACCCCGCCGCCGAGCAGGCAGTAGGGGGGACGCTCTCTCCTGCTGTCACCGTCGTAAATCGTAATCCGGTCTGGAGGTCTGTGGTCATGTCTCGCGCTCCGACTGGACCGAGGGTCTTGGCTTAACCGCCCGGGCCGCGAGGGAGAAAACCTCTATAAAAAGTCACCCCGAATCCCAAGCGGCGGCGCACCGCGAGGGGATGCATGGCCGATGGGTAGTTCGGTCGCTAGTGCGAACCCCGGCGGGGAACGTGCTGAACCCCGTGCAGACATTTGCTTACCCAGCTACAGGGGGCTCTGGCTGGGTGGACCGAATATTTCCCCCATACTCGTGGGATTCAATATGTAAATAAATTTAATACCCAACAAAAATAATGAAGATGACGCTATGGAGAAGTTGTCTATCCCAAAGGACGCTAGCGACCTAGGGAAGACGGATGACGCTGGGCATAAGCCTAAGATAGCGACAGTCGGGGCCGCTTCAACTGTCTCGGCTCCCGTAGCTAAGACCGGAATGAGCGGCGTAATGACGCGCTCAAAAAGGGCACTGAGAGATCGGCAACTGGACGCACAGACAAGCGACAGTGACTTAGAACCAGCGCAGAAAATGCTTGCTCTTTCAGCAAGTCCATCTGTGGTGTCCGACGAAGAAACCGTTCCGATGGAATCAACGAATAAGACAGCTGACTGCGGTGACTGGCGCTTGCAGCTGTCAGCCATCATTCGGGACGTGGCACACAAGGGCCGGAGTCTCAAAGGGACGGAGCAGCGCAGGCAAAATCTCGCGGCTAAAGATTTATTGGAGAGGGCCCAGGAGTCTGCCTCCGCAGAAGTGGCCAGGTTAGAGGCGGAGAAGGTGGCAATGGCGCAACAGATTGCCCTTCTCAAGGCCTCCCTGGCAGCTCAAGAGAAAAACATGCAAGAGATGCTAGCAACGGTCCAATCGATTAGACCGTCGCAGCCGGCGACCCAGTCAGGGTTTGCTCCAGGAGAGGGTGACCGTTTCGAGCAACTCGAGCGCCGTTTACGTATTTTGGACGTGCGCTTGGGGGAAATCTGTTCAAGGCTGCCCCCGGAACCCATCATGCGCCCCCCGCTGGCTGCTGACCGGGCCAAAGTTGGAGCGACCGTGCAGCCGCCGGATGCTGTCGCTGGACCCTCAAAAGCCCAGCCTCTTGTCAATGGTACACTAGCCTCCCCGAAGGGCAAGGAACAGGGAAAGGGCAAAAGCAACGCCCAGACCGCCCCTAATAATGGTCCTCGACCCGTGCCTGCTCTTCTGGCTGGGCCTGTACCATCGACGTCTGCCACGTCCCAAATTCCTCCCCTGAGTAAGTCCCGAAGGGGGGGAAAAAGGAATAAAAGAGGGCGTGTCGCTCCACGGGCCCAAACACCCCTTGAGCCCCGGCTACTGCCCCTCGCTCCTGCGTCAATGGAGGAGGGGTGGAACGTTGTGGCTAAAAGGGGTAAAAAGAATGCCCAGCCCGTGCCTGGGGCTGTAGTTGCCACTCCGCCGCAGCAACCAATACCGCAGCAGCGCCGGCCAGAGCCGCGCATACACTTGCCCCGTAAGGCGGCCGTCACTTTGACGGTGAGGCCTACGGGTTTGGCGAAAGGCGTTACCTATGCCAAAGTTCTGCGGACGGTCCAAAGCCAAGTGGACCTGTCTGGCCTTGGCATCGCTGAGATGAGGGCGCGCCTTATGGCGACAGGTGGGTACCTGTATGAGGTACCCGGCCCGGAATCGGAGGCAAGGGCTGACTCCCTCGCCGAAAAAATGAGGGTAGTGTTCCGGGGGTCGGAGCTGGAGGAAGACATCAAGGTCTCTCGCCCCGTTAAAACCGCGGAACTGCGCGTCTCAGGACTTGACGCATCAGCTGATCCGGAACTAGTCGCGGCAGCCCTCGCAAGGGCTGGGGATTATCCCATAGAAAATTATAAGGTCGGGGAGATCCGTCCCGACCGGTCGGGCCTTGGCGCAGCGTGGGTGCGGTGCCCCGCTAAGGTCGCCGACAAAATTTTAAAGTCCGGCCGAATCCTGATCGGCTGGGTAGCGGCTCGCGTTCAGCTCCTTGAGCCGAGGCCCATGCGGTGCTACCGCTGCCTGCACAGGGGACATGTGCGGGCGCGGTGCACTGACGAGTGTGACCGCAGCGAACTCTGCTATCGCTGCGGTAATGTGGGCCACAAGGCCAAGGGGTGCTCCGCGGAGCCGCACTGCGTATTTTGCGCAGGTGCCGGTAAGCCCGCGGGGCACCAGGTGGGCGCCAAGGCATGCGTCGCCTCCTCCCGCCCTCGCCACAATAATCGTGGTCGAGGGTTGGAGGTTGTGACCCAGCCGACAGCGGGCACCAGTGGCGAGCAAATGGAGATCGCCCATTAATATGGTACAACGTTTCCTCCAGGCGAACATTAATCACTGCGCCAGGGCTCAGGACCTGCTAATCCAGAGCATGGCGCAGTGGTCGATACAAGTGGCTGTGGTCGCCGAGCCTTATTTTGTTCCCCCCAGGGAAGACTGGGCAGGGGACCTTAACGGTTTGGTGGCCGTCATCACTCGGGGCGCCGCCGGCTCCCCACCCTTCGAAAAAGTAGCGAAGGGGGCGGGATGTGTGGCGGTTCTGTTGGGGGGGATCTGGATTGTGGGTGTGTATTTCTCCCCCAATAGATCCCTGGCAGAGTTCGAGCACTTTCTCACTCGGCTAGGGGCCCTGGTGGTGCAAGGCAGTCAGCCTCGCCCCGTTCTCGTTGCCGGCGACTTCAACGCCAAGTCTCAGGCTTGGGGTTCGTCGGTCACCAGCAGGCGCGGCGAGGCCCTGGAGGAATGGGCGATCTCGGCCAACCTGGCCGTCGTGAATCGCGGGTCAGTTAACACGTGCGTGCGGCATAATGGCGGATCGGTGGTGGACCTCACGTTCGCCACCCCAGCTATTGCCCGCCGTGTCCGTGACTGGAGAGTTCTGGTGGACGAGGAGACGTTGTCGGATCACCGATACTTTCGGTTCGACGTCGCCTTATCCCCTAACCCCCAGTCCAGTGGAGGACCGACTGGCCCGCGGTCGGACGGCCCGCGTTGGTCTGTAAAACGCCTCGATGTTGAGGCCCTGAAGGAGGCCGCACTGGCCCAGGCGTGGCTCCCTGCACCAGAGGCACCGATGCAGGTCGAGCAGGAGGCGTCGTGGTTCGGGGCAGCGATGTCGCGCGTCTGTGACGCGGCCATGCCCCGAGTCCGACGTCTTCCCGAGAAGCGCCAGGTGTTCTGGTGGTCGGCGGAACTCACGCGGTTACGTGTCTCCTGCGTGGCCGCCCTTCGTCGTCTCGCCAGACACCGTCGTCGTCGGATCCGTCTTCCCGGCGACGAGGACCAGGAGCGGCTGCTTCACGGCCTCCACAGGGAGGCTAAGAGAGCGCTGCGCGTGGCAATAGCTAGGGCAAAGTCTGCAGCTCAGGAGGAGTTCCGGGGAACTCTCGATAACGACCCTTGGGGGCGTCCATATCGCGTGGCGATGAGGAGATATCGCCCGTGGACGCCCCCACTGACGCAGAGTCTCCGGGGCGACCTAGTCAAAGAGGTCGTCGCAGCTTTGTTCCCTGCCACTGAAGATGTCACTCCCCCACCGATGGCGTCACATCCATCGACGCCATCGTCGTTGAGTTCGGCAAGGGTTATTTTGGAGGTTTCGCCCGAGGAATTTCGGGCGGTGGTGCTTCGGCTGCGGGGCAAGAAAACAGCCCCAGGTCTCGACGGTATCCCCGGACGTGCGTGGGTGTTAGCCGTCGAGCATCTGGGGACTAGGCTTCGTGGCCTGTTCTCCGCGTGCCTGGAGCAGGGCCGTTTTCCGTCTCAGTGGAAAACTGGGAAGTTGGTCCTGCTCAAGAAGGAGGGGCGGCCCGCAGAGTCGCCATCGGCCTACCGGCCCATCGTGTTGCTCGACGAGGTCTGTAAGCTCTTCGAGCGTATCATTCACGCTCGCCTCGTCGAGCATCTTGAAGGGGTCGGGCCGGACCTGGCACAGTGCCAGTACGGGTTCCGGCAAGGCCGATCGACAGTACACGCGATTCTGCGGGTCAAAGCACAAGCGGAGGATGCAGTGGCTCGGGGTGAAGTGGTGGTGGCGGTGTCTCTAGACATCGCCAACGCGTTTAACACCCTGCCCTGGGCCTGCATACTGGAAGCACTGCGGTACCACGTGGTGCCACCGTATCTCCGGCGTCTGGTGCGCTCGTATCTCTCAGACAGGTACATAGTCTATCCAGGCGCCGACAGGTGGCACCGAAGAGCGATGGCCTGCGGTGTTCCACAGGGCTCAGTCCTGGGCCCTCTCCTGTGGAACATCGGCTACGATTGGGTGCTCCGTGGTACCAATCCCCGAGGCGTCGCTGTCGTCTGTTATGCAGACGACACGCTAGTAACAGCGATAGCCAGGTCTTTCCAGGAGGCCACCCTGCTCGCCTCGTTCGCAACCGAACAGGTGGTGGGCAGGATTCGGCGACTGGGCCTTAAGGTGGCCCTGAACAAATCCGAGGCCCTTTACTTTCACGGTCCTCGGATTCGGCCACCTTTAATGCCCCACATCAATGTGGAGGGGGTGCGGATTCCCATCGGCTGTACAATGAAGTACTTGGGATTGATTCTGGACAGCCGGTGGGATTTCCGTGCCCATTTCAAGGAGTTGTCGCCGAAATTGGTACGGGCGGCGGGCGCGCTCGGACGCCTGCTGCCGAACCTGGAGGGACCTAATAGCCCTTGCCGAAGTTTATACGCTGGAGTCGTGCGGTCAATGGCCCTGTACGGATGTCCCGTCGGGGCCCAGTCCCTGAAACCCCGCTGCGTCGCCTTGCTGCGCAAACCGCAGCGTTTGTTGGCGCAGCGAATAGTAAGGGGCTACCGCACGGTCTCCCACGAGGCGGCCTGCGTATTGGCCGGCACCCTCCCTTGGGAGTTGGACGCAAAACTCCTCTCGTCCGCGTTCTTCTGGCGGGAGGAGGCGTCCAGTCGCCGTCAGGTGAGACTGGCCCCGAGGGAGATTGCGGCCCGATTTCGCAGAACCGCTGTGGAGGAGTGGCATACCAGGCTGGAAAGCCCAAGTGCGGGCTTGAGGACCGTCGCGGCAGTGCGTCCTGTCCTAAAGAGATGGCTAGACAGGCGCCACGGTGCGCCAACTTTCCGGCTGACGCAGGTACTGACGGACCACGGATGTTTCGGTTCGTTCCTGTGTCGGATCGGAAAGGAGGTGTCTACCGTGTGCCACCATTGTGGCAACTGCCACGAGGACACGGCCCAACATACGTTGGAGGAGTGCCCAGCCTGGGACGAAGAGCGCAGCGCTCTCAGAGCAGTCGTCGGAGGAGACCTCTCACTGCCGGCCGTGGTGTCGTCCATGGTCGCCAGCCGGAGGTCCTGGCGTGCGGTGGCCCACTTCTGCGAGAGCGTCATCTCGCAGAAGGAGAGTGCCGAGAGGGATCGGGAACGAAATGATCCCTCCCGCCGCCAGAGAAGACGTAGGAGGCGCCGGGTGGACGACTGACCGGCGTCTCCCGCCCTGTGGAACGGGGGCGTTTGAATTCCACCACGGTAACCCCTGCCTGTCGTACGAGGCGACTAATTGGGGCCATCGGGGGTCGCGGGCTCGCAGCGGGGGGCTGTCAGCCCGAATCGATGCACTCCCAGTTTCGGAGCATCGTGCGACCCCGAGATGGACGGCAGCGCGTGTGGTAAGGCCTCGTTCGCTGTCGTTGTTCGGTGCGCGGGGGCTCCTAAGCCCTCCCATGGAGATGGGCTGCTACGCAGCACCGCGCAGGGGCAATTCTAGCACTCCTTAGAATACCCCGGGATCGCTCCGTAAGCGCCGAAGAAGGCCACCGCGGGGTTTTAGCTGGTAGTGTCGGGTGGGGTGTACATAGGGGGTAGGGACTCGGCCCAGCGGCTGCCCGGATAGCCATCATCCGGGTGAGGGGGATGCTGGGTCGTAAGACCGGCTAGTCCAGCATAACCGTTTCATTCTTATTCCGCTTCCCCCCGGAGCGGGCGGTAGTAATAAAACGCTTTCCCCGCGACAAAAAAAAAAAAGGCAGGGTATACCGTGGTAGAATTCTTAAGGGCCCCATTCCACAGGACAGATCCCAATAATATCTAAAGAATTGTTGAAATACGTGGAACATAATAATATACTATGCGACGAACAAAAGGGATTTAGACAACATAAAACCATTAAAGTTGAGGTACGTTATTTGTAATCGCCTTACGTCACAAGTTATAAGGAAAATATTGGTTTAAATCAATCTTTTTCGCCATTGGTTCAAATATATGTCGGAGAATCATTTTTTCGTCGACATCGTTTGATATTTCAAGTAACGCGCGCCTAAGAAGCCGACGGGATGCGCCGCTCGCGCATAGACTCCCCCTGCCAGTCGCCTCACCCCGAGAGCGAGACGCACTGTCTACGTCAGTGGCGACGGCGAGACGCCACTCGCGGCCGACGCCCGGCACTCGGCACTTCGGCAGTCGTGCTCCACAGCCTTAGCGGACGGTCGCGGTGTATCAATTCTTTGTCGCTCGCTGGGGTTTTGGGACGCGGCGCGACACGGAAGAGTTGTAAAACGTATTGATAAGGCAGTTTTTAGTAAAGTATTTCTCAGTGACGAAGTGAATATAGTAGAATAAATCGTTAATAAATAAAACAAACGTGACTATTGCAGGATAAGAGGTGAGTTATGTATTTTATTTTTTGGTAATAAACAGATTACGGATTACAATCTTAGGGGGTGGTGAAATTAGATTTACGAGTTGGATTAAAATTTGCAAAGTTTTGCTCGCGGAGCATTTTACCTAATTATGTGACTGAAATAGTAAAAAAATGCGGGTTTGCTACATGTACATTTGAAATCTACTGGAGCTCTCGAAATACACTGCTCAACAAAGTCTAGGAACAAGGGAAATATAGTGTTTATTTTAAATTCAATAATTTTTGTCCTAGATATTATACACCAATAGAAGCGTAATTTAATATTCATTTTAGTTCTGTAATTTAATAAAAGGCTTGTGAAAAAAATAAAAATTAACTACAATGGCATACTGAGACTGAGGTTATCAATTGTCGTCTGTAGAATATGGCTCCATACTCTGGAAAGGTGTACAAAAAAGTTCTTCTTTCGTGTTCTAATTTTGAGGAAAATTACTGAAAGCTCTTCTCCCGAGCAAATCCCACGCATGCTCAATGGGATTGAGATCGACGGACTGAGCAGGCCACTCTAATACAATGATATTGTACTCGCGGAACACATTCCTCACCAGCCTTGCGGTGTGAGCACGTGCATTATCATGCATGAACATGTAATTTTGGCCGAGTTGTTGTCGATGAGGGATGACCATAGAGTGCACAATTTCGTCATGGTATTATTCCGCATTTAAATTGCCTCGTATCCAAACGAGATCTGTTCTTCCAACTAGGCGAATTTCAGCCCACAACATTATTGTTCCGCCTTGGTAAGGATGAACTACCTGAGGATTCTGGAGTCGACTCTGTATACTAGGAACTCGCCAAACACACACTCTCCTTGTATCGGGATGAAATCCGAATCTACGCTCATCCGAAAACAGAACATGTGCCCACTGATTGGCGGTCCATCGCAAATGTTTACGATAAACGACGACCCACAATAAACGACGCCCTCGATTTTCACGTCGCAGGGTTGGAACTCTTAGCGGTCTGCGAGTGTGAAGATTGACTACATGTAACCTTCTTCTGGCATAATGGTTTCTTATGTTTACGCGAATATTATACATTGAAATAAAACGAAATTTACGGATTCTCTCGCGGCTTATTTTACTTTTTTAACCCGACGTTTCGAAGGCTTTACAGCCATCATGGTCACGGGGGAGACTGAGTTGTATGTCGACACGAAAGTATAGTGCAATGTTTCTGCCTTCCATATAGTTGAGATTTAATTTTTATTTGTTGTAGTCCGATCTACGTAGAAGGAGCTCACTTCTTTGAGCCTATTCTACTAATGAGAAGGGTTAAGCCTTGGTGCATCACTAATTATTGATGAATGGCAAATGGTGCCGATGTCGATAATTCTGCCAATGTCTTAGGTGCGATGAGTACTCGTGTGTTTTGATGAAGACGAAAGTAGTATGTTCGAAACCCAAATGGCACACACCTCTGACTTTTCTAAAGTTATGTGTGTATTTAATGTTCAATTATCGCTTGCTTTAACGGTGAAGGAAAACATCGCGAGGAAACCTGCATACCTGAGTATTCTCTTAAAAATTTCGAAGGTATGTGAAGTCTACCAACCCGCATTAGGTCAGCGTGGTGGACGGAGGCCCGTGCCCAGCAGTGGGACAATGTTTAATACAGGGCTAGTATTATTATTTTTTTGTATTAAGTTACTGTTTTTATGAAAACTGACCCATCTAGGTTGCTGTTCAAATTGTTCATCACCTTGTTGATAAATTCAGAGTCCTCGATGACATTTATCTACATAATGTATAAATCTATATTTTATGTTATTTAATGGTATAATATATAAATGCAGATGCACCTCCCTGAAAATGAATCGGGTTTGTCAAATAGTTTGTTAATTCCGTACCTATGATTTTGTAAGCTTAAGCGGTAGGGATGAGAACTTTGCTTACTTTTGCTGGTAACGGGCATGGTGAGGGTTAAAAGACAAAAATTCTGCATATTATGTAATACTTCAACGACCCCTTGCACGGTACGCGCGACCGCTTCCCATATGACCACGCGCCTGCTTGAAGGTTATGGCAAAAATGCGTATGAGACAGTTATTGGTAAGATTTGTGTATAATTTAAAATGGTTATACGAGAGTCCCATATTCAACCTGTGATTAAAATAAGAAAAAACTAGTTTGTATTTTTTTCTTTTGATCAGTAAAATAGAAAGGTACATAATAAAATGTATAAAAACAAAACCTTTGTCGCACTATCAAGCTGTGGAACAGTTTGCCAGCTACCATGTTCAGCTCCTTCCTATGATCCTGGGTCCTTTAGGCGTAGTGTGAAGAAGCTACACAGCAGGCCGGCATGATTGTGTTGAGTAGCGAGGGATAGATTGTGTCTCGCATCTTGATACTTTAACTGGACGGCACTGCACTTACCATCAGGTGCAGTGTGGTCACTTTGCTGTGCCAGGATAAAAAAGCTGTTGGGATTTGCAGTTAACAAAAACAACATCCATGTCATTAAAACTAGTAACTACTTTAACGGGAACTATTTAAAGATAACACCAGTCCTGTATTTAACATTCTCTTACTGCTGGGCACAGGCCTCCCTTATTAGTGAGAGGGGTTAGGCCTTAGTCCACCACGCTGGCCTAATGCGGATTGGTAGACTACGCTTAAAGGATCCAGGATTATAAGGGACCACGTGGGCCTGCAAACTGTGAAAGCTTGATGGTGCGGCAGAGAAACGACTTGGCGAACCACTTGGTCCGGGCCGGCGAAGTCAACGCCACAAGGCTGACTCTATATTTTATAATCAATCACTCAGAAACTCGGTTGAAGAAAGTGTTGCAGTTGCGATAACGATTACCAAATACAAATAAAGCAAAACAATATCTCCCTAGGTACCTACTCGATTTTTTTGGTATCGCGTAAATGAACTTGGCGAGATAAAAGTCGTAAGCGCCGTGTATTCATTGTCGCTTACGCGTTTCAATGAGAATAGCCACAGGTTCGACGGTCGCTCTCATTCTCGTGAACTCGGCATTCGACGATGTCAGCGACTAATTTAGACTGCCATTTTCAAGGGCACGAAGCCGCTTTGCAAATGTCTGTAAAATTCTATTTACTGGCTACAGTACATTACTGCTACCACATAACATTTGCATTGTCGCGATAATTATAACCGAATAATTTGCCATAGGCACTAAATTTTTATTAACTTCGCTTGATCTTTCTCTGCATAGCAATTCCGAACTCCGGCCAAGTACAGTAGGTATACAATTGAATCATTTATCTAACCAATTGATATTAGTTATTATTATCGATTACCGGTCCTGGATTCAGTAGCTCATAAAATAATTAAGCATAGTCAAAATAACAAAGTTGTTAATATTTATTATATTATATTCAATACTACTGCCTCGGTGGCGCAGTTGTAATTGCCATGCGTTACGATTGCTGTGCTGAGGTCTCGGGTTCAATCCCGGGTCGGGAAAAGTGATATTGGGTTTTTCTATTAAGAAATACTCAGTATCAGCTCAGAGTCTGGAATTGTGCCTGATATGGCGATACTCTCCTCCTATCACATTATGGGACCGTAATAAATTCAAGGAAAAGTGTTTGTACTGGTTACACCTTTGCCTACCCCTTCGGGGATTACAGGCGTGAGTGTTTATGTATGTAAGTGTAAATTCAATAATATTACACCGATAATTGAATATGAAATCAATAGGGGTAACAGCTTTCAGCTTCAATGAAAAGATTCTAAAATTACCACGAACGACTATTCACATCGAATAGGTACCCATTGTAATATTGATTCCTCATTATTGATGAATACCGTACGATTTATAATGTAGAAAATATAATACATATTAACATTATAATATTACATAGATTTCGTGCGCGTTTAAAGAAATTGTCATTATCTCGAGGAACCCAAATCATAATTAGTAATTACTTCTAATCATAATTAATTTATTGGTTAAAGTTACACGTGTGTTTTTTAATTAATACAGTAGCAAATTAAATATGAGTTTGAAAAATTAAATACATTAAATAATTACATCTAACGGTCAGTAGATCTACTAGCTGATTCGCTTGATCTCTAATATTACACAATCAATCATTCAACAATTATCATTTCAGGGGGTAGTCCGACATAAATAACGGCTCTGTTTAATTACGCTGAATAAAAATGTTATAATACAGTATAAGTAATTTTGTGTGAACGAAGATGTGACTTAGGGTCCAATAGATGCTATCTATCGTTTGTGAGACAATACGGTCGTAATGTCAAAAAATGTCAAACAATGGTTGTAGTGTGAAGTGCTGAAATACGTTAAAATTGTGAAAAAAACATCCGAAGATTACAGACTACAAAACCTATTCTATTTAAAAATAGTGGCTAAACTCCAAGGTAAAACATAAGGACGAGAAAGTATAATGGAAACCAAATAATTTTTATACCCGTTACACCAACTTAAACTCTAAATGAACTTTGGACTACATTGCAACAACAATATTTCAAGCCTTTACCTTAATTCGACAAACAAACATAGTTACTGTTTGGAACAGAGGTTTGAACATAAACTAATAACTCAACAAATCTTCAGTAGGCGCGAGTTCGAAACCCAAGCACTATCGACAAATTTTTCATTTACATTCGTGGTTTTTGATAATCTACAATTCAACTACCATACCGAGAAAAGAAAAAACCATAAAAATTCTTCGAGAATAATTACCATCCGGAGACCACGATTCAATTACAGAAATATGAAACCTAAATAGCTCTAGTAATTCTACGCTAGATGGCACTACCAGTAGTCTACCTAACATATCATACGATGGACATAACAAATCGACGACGAAACACGTAATTTAAAGCAACAAATAAAAATATTACAATTAGAGTTTGTGCAGCATACGAAGAAATTAATAGTCTATCAATAGAAAATACGGAATTTAAAAGAAAAATAAAAGATATAATATCTTGCAAACACGACATTGTTATCCAAGCCACAAAAATACTAACAACTGACACACACAACACCTAAAAAAAGTGCAAAAATACAGCCGCCAAACTCACCGAAATCAATGAACATAAATACAAATAAAATGGATAAAATACACATCCAAGATAAACAAAAAAAATCTAACTCCGTACATTTAACTGAATCATATTATGAAACAACCCAGCAATAAACAAAATAACATCAAGAAAAACATAAGTTATGCATATTAAGCAACAATAAACGAAATAAAATTTTGAAGATTGCCCAAGCCACATATCCAAATCATCAAATATGCCATTACTTGAAATCCGGCTGTAGCATAAGCAGACTTATCAGTGACATTGACTTACAACTACAAAATGATACTGTGAAAGACTACTGTCTAATTTTTATCGGCGAAGAAAACTTCAGACAAACAAATAACTATTATGACTTAACAATTTATATCCGTAACATGCTTACAGGCTTAAAACACACAAATATTATACTATGCCTGCCTACTTATTGCTGGTGGTAGGATATTCATATCCGCCCGGATAGCGACCACCGTACACAGGGTGAAAAACCCGCCATAGTGGCACACGCAAGTGTGTCGCGTTCCGGGATCAGCCAGTGTACATCCGGTTTTTGGGGGTCTAGAGTTGGGGTGCAATGTTTGGCCGTTTTGCGGCCTTCTGAGTACTCTGACAATAGACCCTTGACCGCTTCTTCACCTTCTTGCCCATGGCGTAGTGTGAAGGAGCAGGCCGGCATGAGTGTGAGGCGACTAATTGGGGCCATCGGGGGTCGCGGGCTCGCAGCGGGGGGCTGTCAGCCCGAATCGATGCACTCCCAGTTTCGGAGCATCGTGCGACCCCGAGATGGACGGCAGCGCGTGTGGTAAGGCCTCGTTCGCTGTCGTTGTTCGGTGCGCGGGGGCTCCTAAGCCCTCCCATGGAGATGGGCTGCTACGCAGCACCGCGCAGGAGCGGTTCCGGCAGCAATTCTAGCACTCCTTAGAATACCCCGGGATCGCTCCGTAAGCGCCGATGAAGGCCACCGCGGGGTTTTAGCTGGTAGTGTCGGGTGGGGTGTACATAGGGGGTAGGGACTCGGCCCAGCGGCTGCCCGGATAGCCATCATCCGGGCGAGGGGGATGCTGGGTCGTAAGACCGGCTAGTCCAGCATAACCATTTTATTCTTATTCCGCTTCCCCCCGAAGCGGGCGGTAGTAATAAAACGCTTTCCCCGCGACAACAAAAAAAAAACAAAAAAAAAAAAAAGGCCGGCATGAGTGTGTTGAGTGGCGGGGGATGGATCGTCTCTCGCTACTCGATACTCTAATTGGACCGTACTGCGCTTACCATCAGGTGAAGTGCGGTCACTTTGCCGTGCTAGGATAAAAAAAAAAATATTACAAATATGGTTTTATGATGTACTAGATGAAGGTTATTTTTGGAAGGAAAGGTATACAATCCATGGAAGCATCTTAAGCTATTACACCTTTCTATATTTTGCTATCCCATAGGATGCGTGCATTTTTCCGGAATAAAAAGTGGCATATGTCATTTTTTGATCCCTAAACTATCACTATGCAAAAATTGATGTCGATTCATTAGCGTGCTGCTAATAAAAAGCCGGGAATGGAAAACTGCTTCCACCTTTGTTATGGTTCCGATAATTGTCTGCTCGATGGTTGATATATATTGCAGCGACAGGCCATCCGCATTATGAATGATGCAGACGTGACCAACAGCTTAGAGCTGCTACAGCTGCCCAGGGATATTTCTTCGCTTGGCATGTTCTACCGTCTGTATCATGGCGAATGCTCCAAAGAATGGTTTGGTCTTATCCCATTCTCTTCTGTACACACCAAAACTATACCCATAACATCCATTCCGTTCTTTCCTGTAATCCCGGGTTTATTAAGCGTACTGTGGAGAAGCTAAACAGACTGAAATGTTTATCTCGAATTGCGAGGGATATTTGTCATCGCTACTTGATCGTCTACTTGGACAGTACTGCGCTTACCATCGGGTGCAATGTGGTAACTCTGACGTGCCAGGTTAAAAAACGTTTTAACTGTACTCGAATACAGCGAAATTATATAAAAAAACATCAAATATTACGTCAGCACATTGATAATAATAACAATAATTTAGTCCTGTATACAAATACTATAAACACGGGCTGACCCCGTAACTCGACACACGTGCGTGAGCCACTATGGCGGGTTTTACACCCTGTGTACGGTGGTCGCTATCTGGGCGGATACGAATATTCTACCACCAGCAAGCAAGTTAGGTTAGTTGGACAACACCATCAATCGATTACATTTGTTTAAGGAATGTTCTTATTTGTGTGAGAAAATTAACTCTTTTTTTCATATAGTGTGTTTTAGGCGAGAGCATATAATATTGTTATAGTTAGTTGTTATAGTTTCCTGTTAGGAATAACTACTAAACACACAAACTGCAAAAAGACTACTTTAACTACGCACAAACTGGAATAGCCTGAACTCTGTCTCTATTTATCTTATCAATCAACCCGGTTTAAATAAGTATTATTTAAACCAACCAATTCCAGACTCCGGGCTGATACTGAGTATAAAGACGAAAAATCTAATATAATTTTACCCGACCGGGGTATCGAACAGAAGTCATACCGTGTATGCAGTTACAACTGAGCCACCGAGGCAGTCTTGTCTATACACTAATTATAGCATTTTTATCGAACAAATGTTCGGGCGTGATCCTTTAAATTGATATAACTTTTTTATTTATCAACCGATTCATTCATAAAAAATACCCTAAATGTTAATTGAAGCTTACCACAATACAATAGTGAAAACCACAACCAAATCGGTTTAGCCGTTTCTGAGATTAGCGCGTTCAAAGGCACCGACAAACAGACAAAAATTCTAAAAATCATTGATTTGAGTTCTATTGCGTTAATAAAGACCCCCAATCATAGTTTTTCTCATATATCTTCCATGTACAGACATCGATCAGTTACAAATCTGTATATATAAAAGAAGAAACTGACTGACTGACTGACTGATCGATCAACGCACAGCCTAAACGGCTGGGGTTAGAGACTTGAAATTTTGACAGTAGGTACCTTTTATCACGTAGGCATCCACTAAGGAAGGGTTTTTGGAAATACCACCCCTAAGGGGGTAAAATAGGGGATGAAAGTTTGTATGAAAATCCGTCATTTTTGAAGTTAAATTCATGAAAATTAGTATTTGGCATTTTAGTTAAAAATAAAAAGTATATGTTTCAGGATTTTTGGAAATTCCGCCCCTAAGGGGGTAAAATAGGGAATGAAAGTTTGTATGAAAATCCGTAATTTTTAAGTTAAACGCATGAATATTGGTATTTTGTATTGTATTCTTTTTCTCCCAAACATGACCTCCACGCGGGCGGAGCCGAGAGCAACAGCTAGTATATTATATGTATATAGAAGTAGTGTAATTTTGCTTGCCCTCAGCAGCCACCGGCCGGGCAATGCGATTTTGTACCATGAATTCGCATTGTAATATTACAACAATACTGCTCTAAGAGGTGGTGGTAAATTTTGCAAGAATGTGGAACCTCGCAATACGTGCAGTGTCCAATAATAATATGGAATTTATCTATAATATGTATAAAAATGTTAAGTTTACGCTTTAAAAACTCAAAAAGTTCTGCATCGATTGTTCTCAAATTTAGACACGATATACAACCCGCTTCAAAGATTTTTTATTACAAGGAGATATGGGAGGTGGAAGTGGGGATGAACAATCGAATATTTCAAATATACCCAAGTGGGGTATCAAATAAAAGGGCATGACGTGTACATTACAAAACTGTAAGTTACATGAAAATCAGTTCAGCCGTTTAAACATTGCGAACTCTTTTATCGGGGATATATAAAATTTTATAAAATGTATATTATATTATTCAGTACATACCCGCGACCACGAGGAAACAGTATTCTTAATCGACATTATTTTTTGCGTATTTTAGTTGAGGGTCTAAGAATGACAGAGGCTACTTTTTATCGAGGAAAATGCACTGTTCGTATGAGATAGTAAATATAGAAAGATATAATAGCTTAAAGTGTCTCCGTGTATTTTATACCCATTTTTTTTCAAAAAATACAACCACGCGGGTGAATCCGCGGGCAGAAGCTATTATTATATTTATTAACATGAAATCTATGATCAGCAGTGTTGGTGCTAGTAATTGAAGCCGCCAACCAACGATGAGTGCCAGAAATTCAAGCGCCTCGATATCGCTTCTAATCTTTTGTCCGGAGGGAGGTAAACAGAAACTACGGTGCCACTTATAGTAGTATAGTAGACTGTATATACTAGGGTATGTTTATACTAGGGTTGCCAACACCGAATTTAGAAAACTATGATTTGAAATTGAACAAACCAGTAGGCCTACTCTTGAAATCAATTCCAATCTCGAACTCGATACAGTTTCGATTCCAATCTAGAAGATATTGGAACTCGTAACTCACTCAACTAAATGAAATAGAGTATTTACGAACTAGCGATCGTCAATACTCTAATTATTTAGTTACTAAAAATTCTATCATCGGACGACAAGAGACTCGGCGAAGCGTCATCGATACATGGTTGATATTCCACCAGTGCGCACGAAGCGTTTTGCTAGTACATTTATCATGCGCACCGCTAGAGAGTGGAACTGTTTGCCGGAGTCTATATTTCCCGAAAATTATAATCTGGGTATTTTTAAGTCAAGAGTGAATAGGTATCTTCTAGGCAAGCGCGCTCCACCGTAGACCACATCATCACTTACTATCAGGCGAGATAGTGGTCAAACGCAAGCCTATTTAGGTAAAAAAAAACGCCGTATTTAGTTAAATCGTGCGCTGGTGTTGCGTTCAAGAGTGCTAACTGTATCGTTTTCGAACCTAATCCCAATTTTAAATTGGAATCAAGTGTCAAAAGTAACTCCTCCTGTACAATTCAGTTTAAAAACAGGACGCGTGTTGGTTTGAAACATTGCGAGCAGCGCGAAAACTCGCAAGCCGTGGCCGTCGCCGGCAAAACTAATAAAAACTGGCGCGCGAATTTTAAAATACAGGGCCTTATCTGGGCGCTTTAAAAACCCAGGACGCTGCTTAAAACTATCCAGGGCACCCCAGGACACTAAAAACCAGGTCATGTCCTGGGAAAACAGGACGGTTGGCAACTCTACTTTATACAAGTTCACTGCTCTGTAGCCCTACCACTGCTTCATTAGGCCCCACCACCGTTCACCGCCGTCTAACATCGTGGTCGTCAGAAATATATTTTGTATATAATTTTTCACACACACCTAATAATGAAGTATTACAGATATTTTCTCAATTTTAAAACGTACAGTCTTCATGACTGGCACTGTATAGTTTCCGTAACGGCAGGACTGAAAAGTAAAAATAAACCATGATAAAATCCGTAAAAAAAATTTAAGACTGGTGACCCGGTCGAGCCGGGCCTATTCATGTTGGATGTGTACAGTGACAACATGCAGTTAACGTAACCTGCCTTTACGCGTTTGTAATAATACATAGAGAATAATGCTCCAAGACTTTGCGTGTCGTGTGTGCGTGTGTTGTGTGTACAAAAACTAATTTACAAGTAGAATTTAACTCATACATATCGACTGTTGTTGTGTTATTTGATTTAAGCGATATAATTCAAAAGTTACAGGAGAGAGAGGTTTAAAATAATTTTTGTTTTTCGGATAAAATCACTATAAAAATATATATTTCGTGGATTTTATTCGAATTAATATACAGTGTAAACTCTATATAGCGACACTGAAGGGACTGTGCATTTTATGGCGTTATAGAGAGTTGTCGTTAAATGGAGAGAAGAAACATCAGAATTAGAAAAATAAAAAGTTTATTTCTGACTATTGTTAGTAGTTATGTGCATAAAAAAGAATGTTATTTGAACGCTATTGAGTATAGTCTGTTATTTTTGTCTGACGTCTTTTGCTGCACCAGTAATTTTGTTGTATTTTTTTAGTTATTTTATTAATATCTAGCAATACTGAGGCATCTTGGTTATAAAGGAAATATTTTTCCAATAATTTTGCTGCTTCCAGAGCTTCTTTAATGCTCGGCGGAAGCTCAGGCTCATCCGTCTCATCTTCTTCATCACCTTGTTCTTGATCCTCAGTTTTTCTCACTGAATCCAAAATTTCTTCGTCTGTGAGTGAAGCCGTTGTAAGCAGGCGGTCGTCCACTTCAATGTAGGTTTGAAGATTTACCGTATTTCCTGCCATGTTGAATTGTTGAATCCACTCAGTTAATGGAAGGTCGTCGTCGCTTTCAAACTCAGATTCTGTTTCCACCTCATCACTCGTAGAATTGGTACAAAGTCCAGCATGTCGAAAAGAGTGCTGTATAGTTGTGGGTGTCACTTCTTCCCAGGCTTTAGATAAAAAATTTACTGCATGCAGCATATTAACAGAAGTTTTACCCTCAGATTCGACTAGCTCCATCAATAATTTCCTTCTGTAGTGACCCTTGAGGCTTTTAATCACACTCTGGTCCATTGGCTGTAAGACACTAGTCGTATTTGGAGGAAGAAATGCCAACTCTATGTTTTGAAGGTTTGATATAAAAGGGTGGGCAGGGCAGTTGTCAACAAGAAGTAAAATTTTTCGTCCCTTTAATTCTGCATCCCACTTTCGCACTTCTTCTTCAAAAAGTTGACTGGTCATCCAAGCTGATTTATTAGCTTTATACGTCACTGGCAATTTTTTGATGTTCTTAAAACAGCGCGGATTTTTCGATTTGCCTATTATTAGTAGCTTTTTTTTCTCTGTGCCATCCATATTAGCAGCCACAAGCACCGTAATACGTTCCTTGGAAAGCTTTCCTCCCACACACTTTTCCCCTTTAAATTTCAGAGTTTTATCTGGAGTCAACTTATAGAAAATTCCTGCTTCATCAGCATTGAAAATGTCACTTGGGGCGTATTTTTCTATGAATTTTGACCACACTCTGTTAATCCAATCATGAGTCACATTTGTATCAACACTTCGTGCTTCCCCACTTATTTTACCATAGTTGATATGATGACGCTGCTTGAATTTTCCGAGCCATCCTTCTGATGCTTTGAAAGAAGTTAAACCAAGTTCAGCAGCAAAATTCTCCGCCTTAGCTTTCACGAGCGGCCCCGAGATAGGCATATTATTCTGGCGCTGTCGATGAAACCATGATAGTACAGCTTTATCCAAATCTTCGTATATAGGTTTCTTTAATTTTTTGGAAGATTTTCCCTCGCCCGCAGCGTGGAGGATTTTTTCTTTATTTTTCCATATTGTGGACACGGTAGAGCGACTAAATCCAAAGCGTTTGCCAACATCACTTATCTTCTCTCCCGTTTCTATTGCGCGTATCAGTAAAACTTTTTCGTCAATACACAGTGATTTTCTTTTAGTAGCCATGTTTACAGTTTGCAAGTTTGTGAGCAACTAAGAATATGATAAGGTATAGATAATCCATGACTCCTAGTTATGAATCATGGTCAATAACAGTCTACACGTGCAAGCAATCCCAATTTGTAAACAAAAGAATGAATTTCTTAGAAAGTTCGGTATGCATGATGCCGACAGTCGAGTTTATTGCGGGCTAGGATAATAAAGCGACAATAGATCGTACACAGCTGCGCAGTTTTTACTAATTTTAGCAACTTAATTGTTGTCGTTATTGAGAGTGGGTGTAATGCTATATAGAGTGAAACATTGTATGAAAAACAAGCTAAACCAACCAAAGCCAATTGATTTCGACGCTTAAGAGAGTTTGTCGTTAAATAGAGTGACGTTACATGGAGTTTACACTGTATTTGTAAGCACGTACTGCATATTTATGACTTACTAGATGTTGCTCGCGGCTCCGCCCGCGTGGAAGTTA
Source organism: Laothoe populi (assembly GCA_905220505.1). Lineage (NCBI taxonomy): Eukaryota > Metazoa > Arthropoda > Insecta > Lepidoptera > Sphingidae > Laothoe > Laothoe populi. Next base: position 15,438,498 of record HG992167.1, on the reverse strand, counting down.
TTTTTCGAAGGAAAGGTATACAATGCATGGAGGCATCTTAAGCTATTACACCTTTCTATATTTTGCTGACATTTTTCCGGGATAAAAAGTGGCATATGTCAATTTCTGATCCCTAAACTACCACTATGCAAAAAATCATATCGATCCCTAGCTCTGTGAAAAACTAAATTATCCCACGGGAACTATATATTTTTCCGGGATAAGAAGTGCTATTCCAGACTATAATCTGTCTCTGTGCCAAATTTCAACCAGATCCGTCCAGCCGTTGTAGCGTGATTGAGTAACAAATATCCATCCATCCATCCATCCATCCATCCATCTAAACTTTCGCATTTATAATAGTAGTAGGATTTTCATGCATTTATATACAGCCAATTTCAATTAACTATCTGAAATATGTTCAGATCGAAAAATAACCCAATCAGATAATGGCGTAGCATTGAAACTTTATTCTTATTGGCTCATTTCTGGTTACGATCTGTAGACCAAGATTAAGATTATGTATTGAAATTGGCCCATAGTCCTCACTATTTGCACCTCGTTCCTACTTGTATGTACTATGTGTTTAGGCATAGCTTCGTATATTAATTGTATGACCAAATATTGTTAACCGGTGTGAAAAGAGCAACGCTAGAGTTTCTTGCTCGTTCTACTTTAGCGAAACTGCATTCCGAACTGGCGGTAGAGTAAAAAATTTACTGAATCTAAATGATTTATAACATTTCATGGATTCAATAAATCCTTTGGATTTTGATTTGATTTTACTAACTCATAACAAGTATTAATTATAAATATTTAAAAAGTTTTTCATTTCAGACATACAGCGGCAAAAGACTCCACTATGGCGAACATTCCATCCGCCAATTATTTTGATCCTGACCAAATTGAAGAGAATAATATAATGTTAGATTTGTTTACGTGAGTATTGTTTTTTTTTATTAAATTGTTTTCCAATGTAACCTACGCAACCGTACGAGTTATTATGCGATGTTTATGCTTTAATTTAGATAAATAATAATAATAGTCCTGTATTAAACATTGTCCCGCTGCTGAGCACGGGCCTCCTCTACTAACGAGAGGGGTTAGGCCTTTGTTCACCACGCTGGCCTAATGCGGGTTGGTAGACTTCACTCACCTTTGAAATTCTAATGAGAATTCTCAGGTATGCAGGTTTCCTCATGATGTTTTCTTTCACCGTTAAAGCAAGCGATAATTAGCTATAAATATACACGTAACTTTAGAAAAGTCAGAAGTGTATGCCATTTAGCCTGGTTAGGAACATAGGTTACGACTTTCGTCTTGACAGTCTGTACCGCAACCAACTAGGCTATAGTTGTTTAGATAAATGTATGTAAAATCGATGTGTTTTTTTATTCGATCTCAACTCGCATCGTAAGGCCTGGGTTCCGAACCTAGGGGTAAATCAGCTTTTGCCAAAAGCTGGTGCCGAATAACCTGTTATAATAAACAGAGCTTTAAAATGTGAATACCATTTGCCACCACTTATATTTTTTTTTGTTACCCTGGTACGGTAAAGTGGCCATACTGCACCTGATGGTAAGCGCAGTGCCGTTCAATTAGAGTATCGCGGAGCGAGAGCCAATTTATTCCCCGCTACTCATCATATATCTATTATGCCTGCCTGCTTCCTCACACTATGCTATGTCGCAGAACGGCCAAACATCGTACCCCAACTCAATACATTACCTCGACCTCTTAAGCCAACATGGCCTTGTGCCTGCTATTCACAAACCTACCAGATTTAATGCCTGTTTAGATCATATTTTCGTACGGTCAACGTCAACAGCGCTAGGTATCGTCTGTGAAACAGACATCACCGACCATTACCCAGTACTTCTTAAATTATCACCACTCACCCAAAACGTACTAAACCAAGTCGTTATAAAACGGTTATTGATTTCTCCGGGTTACGAAATACTCTTGAAAAAGAAGAATGGAATGCAATCGTCGAACAAAATGACGTCAACGTAATCGAATTGTTAGTCAAACGCATTCAATCTGCCATCAATGAGAACACAAAACAAGTACGTGAAACAAGATCCAAATACACACTAACTCCTTGGTGCACTCCAGGTCTACTACGGTGTATTCGCCATCGCGGCAGACTTCATTCTAAAGCCCTCAAATCCCCCAAGGACGAGATAGCTCAAATGAGCTATCACGCCAATCCATAAATCTGGCACTCCAGATGACCCCAAAAACTATCGTCCAATATCACTGTTAACAACACTCTCCAAGGTTCTTGAGAAAATTGTAATCAAGAGACTGGTGAACTACCTGGAATCCTACAATCTGCTGTCAGATAGGCAATTTGGTTTTAGGAGGCAAAAATGTACCAATGATGCTATTAAGTTGCTCACTGATACTATCTCTTCTCACCTTGACAATGGACTCAGCTGTATGGCAGTCTTCCTCGATCTTGCAAAAGCTTTTGACACCGTTTCCATACCAATCCTCTTGCAAAAGCTTGAAAATATAGGGATACGCGGCGTGACTTTAGACTGGTTCAGAAACTATCTCTCGCGAAGGCAACAAATTGTTCAAATACAGGGGTCTTTTAAGTAATAAGCTTCCAGTAAACTTTGGAGTGCCTCAGGGCAGTATATTAGGTCCCACCCTTTTCCTTATATATATGAATGACATACATCACCAACACATTCCATCAGCAGAACTCCTCTGTTACGCCGACGACACCGTCGTCGTATTTCACGACCAAAATTGGGAAAGTGTCATAAGGTGCGCCGAAAGAGGAATGAGTCATATAAGGGACTGGCTGGAAAGGAACCTACTCACTCTAAATGCTTGCAAGACCAACTACATCTGCTTCTACAAAACAGCGGCTTCTCAACCTAAAAAACTCATCCATGTTTACTTACACTCCCACACACCTTCTATTCTCCCATGTAACTGTGTGGCCCTTAAACGCACTGAAAGTGTTAAATATCTCGGAGTCACCTTGGATGAACGCCTCACATTTCATCCTCACATAAACCTCACTGCTGCTAGAGTAAGAAAACTGATTGGCATCATGCGAATACTGAGAAACTCTGCCAGCTGGAAGATCTGTCGCCTGTCTAGGCGCTCACAAAACAATCACAAACTCTCCGCTATATGACAATATTAAGTCTAAACGCACCTATAAGATACCACTACCATCCATTAAAACCACATTCGCAAAAAGATTCACATCGTACAGCCATCCAACCACATACAACAGTGTATCATCTAAATGTTCTAAGGACTGCACCATCTTCACAGCTAAAACTAAACTGACTAGCTTTCTATTAGGCCTGGATTACATCGCGACAGAGGGGTTAATATCTGGGTACGGGGATAATGATAAATATCATAGTGCGGGGATAATGATTAACATTATTTTATTATATTTTTAGTTACAATTTTTTTATATATACTTTTAGCTTAATTTAACTTTTATACCAAGAGCCAGCTCGCAAAATTAAAAACTGAGGATGGTAGAATTGTTTCATCCAAACCTGAGCTTGAGAGTGAGATAGAGTGCTTTTATGGACAGCTATACATGTCAACTAGCAGACCCGAAGTTGGTCTGGCGGAAGATCCTAGAGAAAGACTGACCCGACGGAATCACAGCTGAACTCCTGAAGGCGGGTGGTAAACCGGTCCTTATGGCCCTTCAGAAGTTGTTCGACTCCGTATTACTGGAAGGGAGAACGCCAAAGGCATGGAACAGAAGTGTGGTGGTCCTGTTCTTCAAAAAGGGTGATAACACCCTACTGAAGAACTACCAACCCATCTCACTTTTGAGCCATGTTTATAAGCTGTTTTCAAGAGTCATTACGAATCGTCTCGCACGCAGGCTAGATGACTTCCAGCCTCCCGAACAAGCCGGTTTCCGAAGAGGCTTTAGTACCGTAGACCACATTCATACGCTCCGACAGGTTATACAGAAGACTGAGGAGTATAACCTGCCCCTCTGCTTGGCGTTTGTGGACTACGAGAAAGCCTTCGATTCGATCGAAACCTGGGCTGTACTACAATCTCTCCAGCGGTGCCAAGTGGACTACCGCTATATCGAAGTGCTGAAGTGTTTGTACGAGAACGCCATTATGTCTGTCCGACTCCAGGACCGGACCGGAATTCGAAACCTATTCCGTTGCAGCGGGGAGTAAGGCAGGGAGATGTTATTTCTCCTAAACTATTTACCGCTGCACTGGCGGATGTTTTCAAGGCTCTGGACTGGAAAAGTCTTGGCATCAACATAAATGGCGAGTACATCACTCACCTTCGGTTTGCTGACGATATAGTAGTCTTGGCTGAGAACATGGAAGACTTGAGTACGATGCTCGATGACCTCAGTAAAGCTTCGAAGCGAGTTGGTCTAAGGATGAACATGTATAAGACGAAGATCATGTCAAATGCCCATGTAGTACCAACTCCCATAAAAAACGGAGACTTTACACTCGAAGTTGTAGACGATTATATATACCTAGGACAGACTGTCCAGTTAGGTAGGTCCAACTTCGAGAAAGAGGTTAATCGTCGAATCCGACTCGGTTGGGCAGCGTTAAGGGAAGCTACAGCACATCTTTTCGTCCAATATTCCGCAATGTCTCAAGACGAAAGTCTTTGACCAGTGTGTGTTGCCAGTGATGACATACGGAACTGAAACGTGGTCCCTTACTATGGGCCTCATAAGAAGGCTCAAAGTCACCCAAAGGGCAATGGAGAGGGCTATGCTGGGAGTCCCTCTGCGTGATCGCATCAGAAATGAGGCCATCCGCAGAAGAACCAAAGTAACCGATATAGCCGTCCGAATCGCTAAACTTAAGTGGCAGTGGGCGGGGCACATTGCGCGTAGAACCGATGGCCGTTGGGGCGGAAAGGTTCTCGAATGGCGACCACGTACCGGAAGGCGCAGCGTGGGTGGACTGATGACCTGGTAAAGGTCGCGGGAGTCCGCTGGATGCGGGTGGCGCAGGACCGGTAATTGTGGCACTCTTTGGGGGAGGCTTATGTGGACGTCCTTCGGCTGACATGATGATGATGATCTTTTATACAAGTCATTTAGAAAAATGTATCCTGTACGCGTCAAATTCCATTCTTGTAACTTGTAGATACTATGGCAGCCCAAGATACAAGCGTAGCTTAGTTTGGGTGCCACTAGCAATTACATTACATGCTAGCTATTGTACATGTTGTGTAATTGAATAAATACTAAATACCCCCGACAAAAACCGGATGTACACTGGCCGATCCCGGAACGCGCCACACTTGCGTATGCCACTATGGTGGGTTTTACACCCTGTGTACGGTGGTTGCTATCCGGGCGGATATGAATATCCTACCACCAGCTAAATATGTATAAAAAGCTATATATGTGAAATTGGATTTTCAATAATGAATAACACCCAACAGTCAAATACATAGCCCCGACCCACACTAACATTCGAGTCTTGTGTTGTGGATATCAGGGACTACGAGACATCTCGGCTCGCAAAAGATGCGTGTTTTTAAATTGAATTGTCCTGGTTTTTCTAACTTCAAAAACTAAAAATCCTGGTATTTGAATTTTGGGGTTGGGCAACCCTATGTTAACGTAACGAAGGGAGTGTTTGTTGCATTATAATGGCATGAGTTATAACTTATATGAGACACATTTTTGTGTGGGACTCGGGTTACCACGGCTTGAAATCTAAAAGCTGGTTGCAAGCAGTTAAAAATCCTGATTTGTGTAAAAAAAAAGTCCGGTATTTGACTAAAATAACACTCGACAAATTATAATTAGACTGTATTAACATCTCAATTACTTTTTTACCCAACTGCCAAGGAAGGGGTATTTTTTTCGCGCGTATCTTTTATGTATGATTGTAAATTTCTTTATTACCTCGTATCTTCCAAACGCCTGAATGGATTTCGACAATTAAGGTATCGTTATATTCGTCTTAAAAGCCCAAGTGTCCTTAGATAAGTGTTGGACATAAAATATCAAAATGGAGAATTTTTGGTGCGAAATAATAATAATAATACTAGCCCTGTATTAAACATTGTCCCACTGCTGGGCACGGGCCTCCTCTACTAATGAGAGGGGTTAGGCCTTAGTCCACCACGCTGGCCTAATGCGGGTTGGCAGACTTCTCATACCTTCGAAAAACTCTCAGATATGCAGGTTTCCTCACGATGTTTTCCTTCACCGTTAAAGCAAGCGATAATTAACATTTTAATACACACATAACTTAAGAAAAGTCAGAGGTGTATGCCACTTGGGTTTCGAACCTACGACTTTCGTCTTGACAGTCCGTACCGCAACCAACTAGGCTATCGCTGCTATTGGTGCGAAATAGTAATACATTAATAAAAAAAAATACCAAACCTAGTAGGGGATTCGGGGATATCGAGTAGGGGATTACAAATATATATATAAGTTATATGTTTAAATTACTTTTCATTTGGGTATATGTTTTCGCTTAAACTCCAACAAGTAACGCATTATATTCATCAATATAGTATCAGTAGTAGGGACACTAAAAAGTCCAAAATAAAATAAATAAGGTCAATGAGGGCAAGATCGGCATATTTTTTTATGAGCTGAATTTGATTGTTTATATCTCATACCATTTACATTTTTTTGCTGGTATTCTTGAACTAAGCCACTAACTAGTTCATCTTCTATTAAATTAATCTTTTAAATATCGATTATCATCCTTAATGTGTAAATAAATATGATTATTTAAAACTTAGTAAGTAGACGGACTTTCTCGACTTTTTTGGGAAGGTCCATCTGGTAACAAATTTGTCTATAATATGATGGTTATTTAAATGGGTATGAACACTGCACATGTGAATATAAATATTATAGAAATATGTGTATTAATGGTACATACATATAGGTCTAGTGAGATTTTATTGTAGAAAAACATTTCAGGGGGCTAGTCCGGCATGTTTTTTGCATCAGGGGTTAGCAACCCCGTTCTTTAGGTTTAAATTATTATATTTGCAATATTTTTATATATTGTACATTTTTATAATATATCATAGGATGGCTAAGAAAATTAAAAACCAGTCCATTAAAACTCAAATATATTAAAAAAACAATTCTCTCTTTTTATGCACGTGGTCCATTATTGTCGTGCGCGGTATTTGGTACAGTATTGAAGCTTTGTAGCCACTCAAGGGCCCGTTCTGTACTGCTCGGATACTTGTAATTTGTCATTAGAATGTGCCCCTTTATTGGATTTCCTTTTATAACTTCTAACCATAGTGTTAATCTGTAAAAATACAATATATTTGATGAAATTAAATGAAAACTGCGGCTATTTAAACGTAAGTTGCGTTGACAGTGAAGTTTTTTTAAATTATAAATTCTGTTTATTAGTTTAATGTGATTTTTTTATTTTAATAAAACATGAATTATGTTTATAAAAGCCCTGTATTAACATAGGTACCTACGTAATATACTAAATACAAAAAAATAAAAAGTGACTTCATTTCATCGTTATAAGTTAAATTAATAAATATAGAATGGTTTGTAATATATGTCTTGGGTTAAGTCCGGCGTATGACGGTTTGGCCCCGCGTGGAATAGACGGACTTCGCCACTTTATCATTTTGTAAATAAACATTTGTTTGAAGGCATAATTCTATATTGTACAAGCTACTATTTAAAACAAATAGTAAAAACATTAAAATAAACATTAAGCTATACATATATTAAAAGATAAAGTTGTATCTTGCTTAATTTAATACTTACAATTTTTGAAACACCAAGACACTATACTCTGCTTCCGAGTTCAAAACACACTGAAACTTACGCGACCGTTTTTTCAATTTATCTAGTGCATAACGACATCTATGAAATATGGTTTGGACCCTAAAATTGTACTGTTTTGTGGATGGAACTGTCGACAGTCTAGCTGTTGAATTGAGGCATTTAATATACGCTTATGGTCTTACCCCGCAGACGGACTTCCCCACATTGACCTTAATTAAAAAAATCAAAAGCCCGACTGCAAAAAAGTTATGCAATAAAATGACCAAAACAGTTACTAACTTTTTTGCAGTCGGGTTTTTGATTTCTTAATTATTTATTTCTACATTATATTTTTGTCCACTGGCGACGGCTTTCAAGAAGTTTGTTTATGAAGAAATTTCACTGTGAATTTCGGCACATGTCATGTGTTTGAAGTTGTATTGTGTGATATTATAGTGAGTTATATGCGCGACGCCTAAAAGTCCGGTCATAAATGAAATCCCGGCGGAGTCCGGTCTGACCTCGTAAAATCCGGATTTATCCGGTCAGGTGGTAACCCTATATAGGACGCTTAGCGCTCAAATCGTAAAGGCCACTGATTTGGATGGACATTGTTAAAAGAGTTTCAATTTAACTATAGTTGACGATGTTGACGGAATGTTAAACGCCTCGCAAATATTTATCGTTTTTAACCGACTTAAAAAAATGAAGGAGGTTAACAATTCGTCAATACTTTTTTTTATGTATGTTCCCCGATTACTCCAAGACGCCTGGACCGATTCGAGAAATTCTTTTTTTGTCAACAATCCTTTTGCTCATGACATTTCTCAAATTTAGCCGGAATACAGTAGCAAAGGCGGCCATCCTACCTTAGTTGGGTTCAAACTCGGCAATCTAGAAGATTTAATAAGATTTTGCACCATTAGTTTTTTATCATTGTTATTGCCATTGATTAAATTAAATATCTCGTTAGATTGAAATAAAATATGTCTAAATATTTACATATTTTATTTCAGAAAAATTGTCGTTCCCCTTAAACTTAAAAAAAAAATTTTTTCTTTAATTGCCAAAATATAAGTAGTCCATATTTGCCGACTTTGGTTCTAAACAACACATATATGCCAAATAAAAATGTGTTAAAGGTAGATACGGTAGTTTAACGGTAGGCAGCGGCTTTGCTGTGCCCTGGTATTGCAGATGTCTATGGGCGGCGGTGACTACTTACCATCAGGTGGCCCGTCTGCTCGTCTACCTATCAAGGCACTAAAAAAAATGATTGACACATTAACAAAAAAAACATGGATTCGTTGAAGAATATCATTGAGGGCATAGTAGGGCATAGGAGCATATATTAAGTATACCCAAGGCGTCAATAGGAATTGATAAACTGACAGCCTCCGTGGCGCAGCGGTCGAGTAGCCGGCTGTGACACGAGAGGCCGTGGGTTCGATTCTCGCACCGAGACAAATGTTTGTATGAGAGATAGATATTTGTTTCGGGTCTGGTTGTTCTGGGACCGTAGTCCCTCGTAGTTGTTGATACCCACGATACAGGTTTTACGTAGCGTGGGGTCAGAGCTATGTGTGTGACTGTTGGGTGTATTATTTATTTATAGGGAAAATCTCGGACCCACTTGACACGTGACACATTTGCAAATCAAATGCTTAGTAGATGTTAACTTCGTTAAAATCTGTTCAGCATTGTATAGCCGCGCGTGCCGACCTACTCCAACGCTAATAAATTAAACACTTGAACAGAAAGTGAACTTAAAAGGCCTTTTAAACTAAACACGGCTCTCGCACTAACGCAATAAAGTTCGTTTTATACCGATAATTATTTATGGGCATTATGCAGCCGCGCAAATATGTACCGAGTGACTGCGTGCGAGAGCTTCTTTTACAGTGTCAGCGAGGTTAGTTTACCCGCCCGGTACTCGGTAGCATTGTTTGATAATTGGGAGTCTAGCCGGCTGTCGCGCGTGGCGTGAACGAGTTGGGAGACGTGTTTATGTATTCTTATTTGTTGTTAACTAGTGATGTCATTATTTGTAGCCGCATCACCTCTAACACATTAGTAACTGTTACGTATAAAAGGAGTAGTGAGACGCTTCGCAGTTGAATACGCACTGACCTTTCTTTGACATCTCCTTGATGAGTCGACGCAGCTACAATAAGTGAATATCTATACATATGTCTGTATACATAACTGTAACATATTGTGTTCTGAAAGCTAATTCTCGTCATTAAAAATGTTCAAGTAAACGGTAGAGCCACGCTGTAGACATATTTGTCTACAGCATGAATGGGCCGGCTCGACCGGGGTAGTACCACTGTCTCACAGAAAACCAACGTAAAGTGACAGTTTACTGTCGCGTTTCGTACGGTAAGTGGGATATCCGGAGGCCCAGATTCCCCCTATCCCTTCCCTAATCCCTATTCCTGTCCTTTAAGGCCGACAGCGCATACATGATACTTTCGGTATTGTGGATGTTCATGGGCGGTGGAGATCACTACGTTCCCTTTATTGTAAATCTTTACCCCACTGAGTCTGCAATTGATTTATCTACCCGTAGTTATGTTGTGAAACACCATCAATAATTCTGATAAATAGAGACTACAGAACAATGCTGTAATCATGCATACACGATGTTCACACACACACACAAACACGCACACACGCTAAAGAATACGGGCACAAAATTAATCAGGTATTTTTCTTTTTAATTTTTTTTTTGCAAATGTTTGTGTGCTGTTAGCTTATACTCGCTTTTACAGCTCCACCTAATTTTATAACCGGCGCTTATGGCGCTCTAGCCAGATAACATAATATTTGGCAACAGCTAAACTCAAGAGCGTCTTGTAAAAGACCTTTATTGTAGCCGTCACGGTGCACGCCGCACACTGGTCCGGATTTTAAAAAAGTGTACACTCCTTGTTTTAAAAAATACTATTAGATGGAACTAATGAAACAGAATAATAATTGTTATGTACGGTTTTTCATAAAAATGTGTCTTTGGTACATAAAAAAAATGTTGTAAGAAAAAATGTATGGAAGATTTTTATTTTTTTTCTCAAGACAAGAGGTGTCGAGGTCTAACCGAAAGGGTCGTTTAGACCTATTCTTTCTTAACACAATACAGTTTAAATCTTTTGCGGATATCTGCGGCTTTGCCATTGGCTTTAAAAAAAATTATATTTAAACTATTTTTTTACCGCCCTTTACAGTTAATTTCACGCGAGATTTATTGCGTAACAGTAATATAAAATGAGAAAAATATGTAGTGTAACCCGAAAAGGAAGGACTTGGATGCATAGTCCTGAAATGTAAAGACTCAGTAATACATAGCAGTAGCAATCATTTGAAACTAGAGAAAGTAGTGTAGCCCAGAAAAGGGCTATTGTTAAGTCTTTAAGAAGACTTGGCCCTGAAAAAGACTTTTATCATTAAAATATGGAACAAAAATTTAGAGCGACTATTTTCCGATTGTCAGAGGATCTTGAATTGTTTCTGGTTCTAGTACTAGCCTTCGGCGTCATCATAATCTTCGTTTCCCTATTGAATAAGAAGCTCAATAGCCTCTGGAAGTAATTGAGTGTGTGTAGTTCTTGACAAATTAGGTCAAATCCTACTAATATTATAAATACGAAAGTTTGGATGGATGGATGGATGTTTGTTACTCAATCACGCTACAACGGCTGAACGGATCTGGTTGAAATTTAGTACAGAGATAGATTATAGTCTGGAATAGCACATAGGCTACTTTTTATCCCGGAAAAATGTATAGTTCCAGTGGGACAGTTTAATTTTTCACAGAGCAAGGGATCAATATGATTTTTTGCATGACTTTAGGGATCAAAAAATGACATATGCCACTTTTGTTCCCGGAAAAATGCATGTATCCTATGGGATAGCAAAATAAAGCCGCGAGCAACATCTAGTATGGGAATACAACAATACTAATAAAATTCAATTTCGGGACTATATATCCAAGTCTTTTCTTTTCGGTTTACACTATTATTTTAAATTTTAAATTACTGTTATGTAATAAATAACAGACAGCCTCCGTGGCGCAGTTGGCGAGTAGCCGGCTGTGAAACGAGAGGCAGTGGGTTCGATTCCCACACCGGGATAAATGTTTGTGTGACCGACAGATATTTGTGTCCGGGGTCTGGGTGTTGTGAGACCAAAAGTCTCTCGTAGTCCCTGATACCCACAACACAAGATTAGTATCTTAGTGTGGGGTCTGGGCTATGTGTGTGACTGTTGGGTGTTAAATATTTATTTATTTTTATTTAAATCTTGCGTGTAATTAACCGAAAAGGGCGGTAAAAAAATAATTAAAACTTTGAAAGCCTCTCAATGGCAGAGCCGCAGGTATATTATAACAATAATTGTTCTGATTTGTTAGTTCTATCTAATAGTGATTGTAGTAATTGTTATGTACAGTTACAGGATATAGTTTAAAAAAAAATGTATTGAAGATTTTTTATTTTTATTATTTTTCTCGAGACTGTTAGGAGGTGTCAAGGTCTAACCTAAAGGGTCAATTAGACCTATTTTTTCTTAACACAATGCAGTTTAAATCTTTTGCTGATACCTGCGGCTCTGCCATTGAGAGGCTTTCAAAGTTTTAATGGTTTGTTTTTTTTACCGCCCTTTTCGGTTAATTCTTAAGATTTATTACATAACAGTAATTTTAAATTTCAAGAAATAGTGTATCCCGAAAAGGAAAGAAGTTGTATAGTCCTGAAATAGAATTTTGTTAATATTGTTGTATTCCCATATTTGACCTAATTTGTCAAAAACTACACACACTCAGTAATTTCCAGAGGCTATTGAGCTTCTTATTCAATAGGAAAACGAAGAGTATGATGACGCCGAAGTCTAGTAATAGAACCAGAAACAATTCAAGATCCACTGATAATCGGAAAATAGTCGCTCCAAATTTATGTTCCATATTTTAATGATAAAAGTCTTTTTCAGGGCTATCCAAGTCTTCTTAAAGACTTAACAATAGCCCTTTTCTAGGCTACACTACTTTCTCTCTAGTTTCAAATGATTGCTACTACAATGTATTACTGAGTCTTTTCAATACTTACAAAATTACATTTCAGGACTATGCATCCAAGTCCTTCATTTTCGGGTTACACTACATTTTCTCATTTTATATTACTGTTACGCAATATATCTCGAAAATAACTGAAAAGGGCGGTAAAAAAATAGTTAAAATATTAAATTTTTGAAAGCCTCCCAATGGCAAAGCCGCAGATATCCGCAAAAGATTTAAACTGTACTGTGTTAAGAAAAAATTGGTCTAAACGACCCTTTCAGTTAGACCTTGACACCTCCCAACAGTATTGAGAAAAATAATAAAAATAAAAATCTTCCATACATTTTTTCTTTCAACATTTTTTTTATGTACTAGGGACACATTTTTATGAAAAACTGTACATGACAATTATTGCTCTGTTTCATTAGTTCTATCTAATAGTATTTTTAAAAAAAAAACAATTTGGAGTATCCGGTGTTTTTAAATCCGGACCAGAGTGCGGCGCTTGGGATAGTATCCCGTTCCACAGCCACCTTTAACATCAGTATTTGTTTTACCGCCGATAGAAAGTTGACGGTGGGGGGTAATACATCTCTAGGTTCCTTGTCTTTACTTACCTCCATGACCACACCTTTTTGCACAGGTTCGTAAATTATACAGTTGAATAGTGATAAATAATTATAATCCAATAACTCAATAACAATTCATGCAAAACATAATCAGCTGAGTTCATAAAATGAGTAATCAGACAGTGGCACATTACGTCGCGCGTCGTTCTCGTAATGTTATGAAAGTATTACATAGAAGCTTCGAGATAACGCCAGGCCCGAATGACGGTCATTTATTATGCACTGTATACATTGCCTGTGTAGACTGCCTCGGTGGCGTAGTGGGAATTGCGCATGCGTTCTGACTGTTGTGCTGAGGTCTCGGTTCGATCCCCGGGTCGGGTAAAGTTATATTGGGTTTTTCCATTTAGAAATACTCAGTATCAGTCCGAAGTCTGGAATTGGCACCGTAATAAATTTGGCGAAAAATGGGTCTACTAGTTTACACCTCTGCCTACCCCTTCAGGGTTTATAGGCGTGAGTGTATATGTACTGTATATAGTGTCCTACTTCTCGCCACGGGCATCCTTTATTAATGAGAGGCTAGGCAGTCCTCCACGCTGGCCTACTACGGGTTGGATGTATAACAATGTATAATTACAATTACATAATAGGGCAGTTGACTCGATTTTATTTATTGATTTAATTAACAATTTACATTACAAAACCTATTATCGAAAGAATTTTATGAATCCAAACAAAAATAAGTAAATTAGACGCCATTCAAATCTGCTGGAAGGGGTAATTGTCAAATGACAGTAAAGGGATGTATGATATGTACCGTGACGTCACAGTTGTCAGAATCCCCATTACAGTTCCGTTGTACGAGGGAGATAATATATTCCCAATACGCAAACGCTTTCGCTCATGCCTGTAGTGAGTATTTACTCATGCCAATATTTAAAATAAATATTGTGACCTCATTTTTCAACCAATTTTGATTCTGATTTCGCAAGAGTTTTGTTTTCCTATTATATTCGGTTGCATATAGAATTATGTACAAAATTACAGGAAACTACCCTATCGACAATGAATACATACGTAACTTTAGGAAAGTCAGACGAGTATGCCGGTTGATCTGGTTTCAAACCGACGACTTTCGTCTCGGCAGTGCGTACCAGGGATGTTATGGAGCTCCGTAACCGTAACCGAAACTATCGGATATCCGAAATAAAATTATATCCGTAACCGTAACCGAATCTGATATAAAAGTTTCAAATAATTTCGGATTTTCTAATTGACACACATTAGGACTGGTTTTTGTTTTTGTCTGGCCGAACCGACACACGAACCGCGCGCGTATCTCAATGCATTTATTATATTTAGTTCTATTGCTTAGACATAGCCTGTTAGTCATTTACTCTTGTGGGATTACATTTACTTACATAAAATAGTACCAAATGAAATACTAAAAATAAAGCTATTTGTTTTTACATTTACAATTTCTTCAAAACGTAATATCCATAACCGAAACTATCCGAAACTGACGGATAATCCGATATAATATTATTCACATATCCGTATCCATATCCAGATCCGAAATTTCAAATCCATAACATCTCTAGTCCGTACCACTAACAATTAGGCTATCGTTGCTCTCATTTTTTGTAATCTTAAAAAGAGGATGTCTGTTTTTATCACACATTTACATTTTGTATGTATTTTAGTGAACTTGCGAGCTCTGCGATGGACAATCAGGATCCGGTGCTTCAACTTCCACAGGAGCAGCCTTTGCCTCCACCTTTGCCGGTAAGTGGTATCGTTTAGAGGTTTGTAATTACCCTTATCACGTTATACAACTTAAACGTCAGAGGTACCCGAATCCAAAAAATACGTCGAATTCCAAGAAATTACTGAGTTATTTACCAAAAGCCGTCCAAACGCCATATCAAATATCGTCGGTGATACTCCAAAACGAGCTATGTCACGAAGAACTGATTTTACAGCAGAGACAAAAAACGTTTTTTTTTTGTTGTTAAATAATTCGCTAAGTGTTTATAATGATTTAACGCTATTAAGACATAACATATAATAACAGGCAAATAATCCCGGAAACAGATGCGTTCGGATACAGGAACTCGATTTTAACAAAAAAAATAAAAATATTTTTTTTTTGACATGTACCGTATTGCAGTATCACCGACGATATATGTTAATGTAAAAAAAGGGTGCGTGTACTTATGTACGCGTGAGAAGTTATACTTTTTTGCCATCATTAAAAAATAGTTTTTAATTGCATGCAAATATTAATAATTTTAATAATTATTAATATTAATAATATTTTAATTTATATCAATTAATAATACATATAGATAGTTCATAGTACGCGCGCATCTTAAAATTACACTCTCATAATTTTATCAAGTAAGGTCAATGTGGGGAAGTCCGTCTGCGGGGTAAGACCATAAGCGTATATTAAATGCCTCAATTCAACAGCTAGACTGTCGACAGTTCCATCCACAAAACAGTACAATTTTAGGGTCCAAACCATATTTCATAGATGTCGTTATGCACTAGATAAATTGAAAAAACGGTCGCGTAAGTTTCAGTGTGTTTTGAACTCGGAAGCAGAGTATAGTGTCTTGGTGTTTCAAAAATTGTAAGTATTAAATTAAGCAAGATACAACTTTATCTTTTAATATATGTATAGCTTAATGTTTATTTTAATGTTTTTACTATTTGTTTTAAATAGTAGCTTGTACAATATAGAATTATGCCTTCAAACAAATGTTTATTTACAAAATGATAAAGTGGCGAAGTCCGTCTATTCCACGCGGGGCCAAACCGTCATACGCCGGACTTAACCCAAGACATATATTACAAACCATTCTATATTTATTAATTTAACTTATAACGATGAAATGAAGTCACTTTTTATTTTTTTGTATTTAGTATATTACGTAGGTACCTATGTTAATACAGGGCTTTTATAAACATAATTCATGTTTTATTAAAATAAAAAAATCACATTAAACTAATAAACAGAATTTATAATTTAAAAAAACTTCACTGTCAACGCAACTTACGTTTAAATAGCCGCAGTTTTCATTTAATTTCATCAAATATATTGTATTTTTACAGATTAACACTATGGTTAGAAGTTATAAAAGGAAATCCAATAAAGGGGCACATTCTAATGACAAATTACAAGTATCCGAGCAGTACAGAACGGGCCCTTGAGTGGCTACAAAGCTTCAATACTGTACCAAATACCGCGCACGACAATAATGGACCACGTGCATAAAAAGAGAGAATTGTTTTTTTAATATATTTGAGTTTTAATGGACTGGTTTTTAATTTTCTTAGCCATCCTATGATATATTATAAAAATGTACAATATATAAAAATATTGCAAATATAATAATTTAAACCTAAAGAACGGGGTTGCTAACCCCTGATGCAAAAAACATGCCGGACTAGCCCCCTGAAATGTTTTTCTACAATAAAATCTCACTAGACCTATATGTATGTACCATTAATACACATATTTCTATAATATTTATATTCACATGTGCAGTGTTCATACCCATTTAAATAACCATCATATTATAGACAAATTTGTTACCAGATGGACCTTCCCAAAAAAGTCGAGAAAGTCCGTCTACTTACTAAGTTTTAAATAATCATATTTATTTACACATTAAGGATGATAATCGATATTTAAAAGATTAATTTAATAGAAGATGAACTAGTTAGTGGCTTAGTTCAAGAATACCAGCAAAAAAATGTAAATGGTATGAGATATAAACAATCAAATTCAGCTCATAAAAAAATATGCCGATCTTGCCCTCATTGACCTTACTTCAAAAAATTATTGTGACCAGTACATATGTTATAGTATTATGCAAAACCAAAATACTAAAACAAATCTCCTTATATTTATGCCAGTCTGGTACATAAAGTGAATAATGACAGTGACGTCATGCTGACGTGCACAAGAAGTATGTAGGAGCAAAGAAACCTTGCATTTTTATTACCTAGAAGTAGTGTCCGACGGAAACAGGAATTTCTACCGAAACCGAAAACGAATCTTCGGTACCTGTTACAGTTTCGGCCGAAACAGAAACCGAAACTTTTCAGACATGTTAAAATGTCATGTTGTTTAGTGAAAATTGGCTTATTTCATACAGTTATATACAGTCAGGTCATAAGTATTGTCACACAGTAAAAACTTTTATTTTAGAATGCTGGCCACTAAAAGTTTATTGAATTCGAATTTCAAATTGTTCATGAAAATAAAAATGGATACTTTTTAGAATTTTACTCATTTTTAAATATGGGGTGGACGCTTAAAGAAGACCGTGTTGCAGTAATTGCGTTGCATCGTTGCGGTTACGCGCCAATTCAAATTTTTGACATACTGAAAAATTTGAATATAACCAAAAAATTCGTTTATCGTACCATCAAGCGATACAATGAAGACTCTAGTGTAGATGACAGGTCAAGAAGTGGTCGCCCTCGGTCTGTTAGGACTCCAGCAGTGATAAAAGCTGTGAAAGCGCGAATTCAAAGAAATCCCAAACATAAGCAGAAACTGTTGGCCCTTCAGATGGGGTTTAACCAGAACCACGGTGAAAAGGGTGTTAAATGAAGACTTAGGGCTTCGGGCATATCGAAGAAAAACAGGACATCGTTTGAATGCTCGTCTAATGGACCTGAGACTGAAGAGATGCCGCGCTTTGTTGAAGCGGTACGCAGGAAAAAATATCGGGAAATTCTTTTTTCAGATGAAAAAATTTTTACCGTAGAAGAGAGCTACAACAAACAAAATGATAAGGTGTACGCACACAGTAGTGAAGAAGCGAGCAACCGTATTCCGCGTGTCCAACGAGGTCATTTTCCATCCTCGCTCATGGTATGGTTGGGAGTTTCTTATTGGGGCTTAACAGAGGTACATTTTTGTGAGAAAGGTGTAAAAACGAATGCAGTTGTGTATCAAAATACAGTCCTGACGAACCTTGTGGAACCTGTTTCTCATACCATGTTCAATAACAGGCACTGGGTATTCCAACAAGATTCGGCGCCAGCTCATAGAGCGAAGAGCAGACAAGACTGGCTGGCGGCGCGTGAAATCGACTTCATCCGGCACGAAGACTGGCCCTCCTCCAGTCCAGATTTGAATCCGTTAGATTACAAGATATGGCAACACTTGGACGAAAAGGCGTGCTCAAAGCCTCATCCCAATTTGGAGTCACTCAAGACATCCTTGATTAAGGCAGCCGCCGATATTGACATGGACCTCGTTCGTGCTGCGATAGACAAGTGGCCGCGCAGATTGAAGGCCTGTATTCAAAATCACGGAGGTCATTTTGAATAAACTTTAGTGTCATAAGAATCTATGTTTTGTTAAGTTCATTTTGGTATATAAATGGTTACATAATGAATAAACTTGTTTCAATTATTTTATATTAAACATGTGACTAGAATTTATGACCTGACTAGGTACATTATACAGACAGTGAACACGTGTTAAGTTAAATAAAAAACAATAATTGAAGTATGTGAAAAAATTAAATAATTATATATTTGTTTGATATTGCCATTGTTTTTACCCGACTACGGCGAAGCAAGAGGGAGGGTTATGTTTTTGACCGGTATGTGAGTATGTATGTATTCTAAACTACTTCTCATAATTTGACAAATGAGATGTCGTTGGAAGCGTCTTGTAAGTCCGCTGGTTATAGGCTATGTGACGTCACATTAAATTGAAAAAGCGCCCTCTAGGGGGCAAAAAACCGTGAACAAAAAAATTTTTTTCGCCCCACCCCGTCATTTGAGGTATCATTGAACATGGATTTTAAAATGAAGGTTAGGTTTGGTAAATCATATTTTTGTCAAACGTTCCGTTTGCGAGATATATCCCGTCAAATTCATAAAAACTCATTTTTTACCCGACTGCCGTAGTCGCTATACTTTTTAGAACGTGTTTTTTCAGTAGTCGGGTTTTAGTGTTTTACTTTAGACTTCACTTTCTCATATGTTTGTGGTATCAGTGATATTCTAAAATGTTTTACAGACTTCATGCTATATTTATGAACCACGTAGGGATCAGTGAAATTGAGTCGTCGGAACGATTCGTCTTCTACTAAAGTATACGGTATGACCACAATTATGAGGTCAGTTATTGCTTTGTTACATACGATACACGAACTCTCCCCATTGATATACTCGTATCAATATTGATATTCCTTGATCAAAGATTCTCCCCAAGGCAACCGCGCGACGCCCGATAATTCACGAATGCAGTTTCGGTTCGGCCGAAGGTTTGGCAGGTTTTCTGCCGAAACCGAAACTGGTACCAAAACTAGATTTTTTTGCCGAAACTTGCCGAAACCGAACCTTCGGTCGGTCACTACCTAGAAGCATCTAGAAGTTACTAGAAATATAAGTATTATGAAAGACCGAAAAAATAAAAAGAATAACAACAAAATATTTTTAATGGCCAGTTCTTTATAGTATTATGAAAGACCTAAATAATATTACTGTATAGTACTAATTCGGTATTTCATAATACTATAACGTACGGGCCACATTTAAATGATTAATTTAAATTTTATAATTCCGACCGAAGCTTCTCTGCTCTCTTCTCCTTACATTTCTGCTAGCCTGGTACTTAGGAAAACTTCAAAGGTGTGACTTTTGTGTCACGCGTATTTTAAAAGGCGATTGTCCAAAGTCGCCTAGGAATCAACAGAGATTTGACTTATACCATAATTCTTTGCTTATTTTATATCCTTTATTCCAAATACTAGAATTTAACGGACGCTTCATATTAATAAGATAAAAAATAAATAGGCATTTTATTTATTTTAACCCCTTGTGTGAGTTGTCACTTGTCATATTCGTCAGAGTAATAAGTAAATAGTGTTCTGTGGTCATGTATATTGTTTTTAAGTCATTTGCTTGTTGTTCAGTGCATCGTTTCTGTTGTGTTTTGAGTGTGTTTATCTTTTAACACTATGTGGGTAGGTACTTCCCTATAAGGCTATAACAACATACTTTGGTCATCCTATCGTAAGGCAGCTACGAGTAAAACCGTAAAAAATATACCTTATAGCTTCTTACTTCGTGAAATCATTGTCAATGATAATTATTATTTTTGCTTATTATTAGGTAACTAATCGGTAATTAGAACCTAAATGTCAAATAAAACCAAATTAGCTGGAATGTTGGTATCGTAACACTGAATTGAAGGCATGCATGTATTCTCACGCCCGTACATAAGTACACGCACCCATTTTATCATGTGGTGTTGCGTTCAAAGTCCATTGTGAATTCATCATTTACGATGGACTTTGAACGCACACGCCCCTTATACAATCGAAACTTATTACTCCTCAGAGACTTAAAAATTAACATCGATCAAAGTCCATTGTGAATTCATCATTCACGATGGACTTTGAACGCACACGGCCCTCATACGATCGAAACTTATTACTCCTCAGTGACTTAAAAATTAACATGGATCAAAGTCCATTGTGAATTCATCATTCACGATGGACTTTGAACGCACACGGCCCTCATACGATCGAAACTTATTACTCCTCATAGACTTAAAAATAAACATCGATCAAAGTCCATTGTGAATTCATCATTTACGATGGACTTTGAACGCACACGGCCCTCATACGATCGAAACTTATTATTACTCTTCTGTGACTTAAAAATAAACATCGGTCAAAGTCCATTGTGAATTCATCATTTACGATGGACTTTGAACGCACACGGCCCTCATACGATCGAAACTTATTACTCTTCTGTGACTTAAAAATAAACATCGGTCAAAGTCCATTGTGAATTCATCATTTACGATGGACTTTGAACAAACACGGCGCTCGTACGATCGAAACTTATCATGTCCTTCCTCATTTAAATAGCGTGCACCGCCACGAAATTGTGAATACAAATAAAATTGAGTGAGACGATGGTTTACCGAACCCGCATTCAATAATGACGTACTGCGGTTTATGTAAAATTCATCTGTTTTCCTTGTAGAAGTGTTATGTATAGTCACTGCATATTATTTAATATAGTCCTCCGCCGCGTCTGTCTGTCTCTGTCTGTCTGTTCGCCATAAACTCAAAAACTACTGAACGGAGTTTCGTGTGGTTTTTAACCGACATCAAAAAAAGGAGAAGCTTCTCAATTCGTCGGAATCTTTTTTTTTATGTATGTTCCCCGATTACTGGAAGACGCCGGCACCGATTCGAGAAATTCTTTTTGTTTAAAAGGGTATACTTTCCAGGAGGTCCCATTGGCACCAAGTCAGGATCTGATGATGGGATCTAAGAAAAATCGAGGGCAAGCCTCAAATTTTATAGGCATAATTTGTTTTTTATTGAAGTCTGTGTACTTTTTATTTATTAAAAAACTTTTACTTATAATCAATAGATAGAGTGAAGGTTTTGGTATATTATTTGTCGAGGTTTTGTGTAAATTGGTTGAAATATAACGATAATTGTTAGAAGTTTCGAAAAAAGTCAAGGTGCCTGGGAGCTTTTATCGAAAACACTGCCTTAAGCCCTTTGACCAGTGTGTGTTGCCAGTGATGACATACGGAACTGAAACGTGGTCCCTTACTATGGGCCTCATAAGAAGGCTCAAAGTCATCCAAAGGGCAATGGAGAGGGCTATGCTGGGAGTCTCTCTGCGTGATCACATCAGAAATGAGGCCATCCGCAGCAGAACCAATATAGCCTCCGAATCGCCAAACTTAAGTGGCAGTGAGCGGGGCACATTGCGCGTAGAACCGATGGCCGCTGGGGCGGAAAGGTTCTCGAATGGCGACCACGTACCGGAAGGCGCAACGTGGGTAGACCCCCCACAAGGTGGACTGATGACCTGGTAAAGGTCGCGGGAGTCCGCTGGAAGCGGTCGGCGCAGGACCTGTCATTGTGGCACACTTTGGGGGAGGCCTATGTCCAGCAGTGGACGTCCTTCGGCTGACATGATGATGATGATGAGGAAGCCCTTTGAGGTATAATAAAACAATGCGTAGTGGGATATTCCTCTTTAATAAATCTACAAAAAAGTCCGTGATGGCATATATCTATCTATTAAGGATAGCTTACTATAATAGCCATTCTATCTTCTTTCTGTCTCTCCTGATATAGTAAAGTTAATATAACAAATAACACCAGACAGTCACACACATAGCCCCGACCCCACACTAAGATACGAGTCTTGTGTTGTGGGTATTAGGGACTACGAGAGACGCATGGTCTCACAACACCCAGAACCCGGACACAAATATCTGTCACACCAACATTTGTTCCGGTGTGGGAATCGAACCCACGGCCTCTCGTTTCCCAGCCGGCTACTCGCCTACTGCGCCACGGAGGCTGTCATAAGTTAATTTATAATTTGAACACAATTATGTCGATCTGCTGAATAACTTCTTCGCACTTTAAAGCTCCCAGGATTATAGGAAGGAGGGAACATGTGGGCCGGTGAACTAGGGCGGGAAATATAAGAATTGGCTCTGCTCTTAATTCGGGCCGGGGTAGTAGACACGAAGCTGTGGCTCTGTAAGGCAGCACGCGTGGTTCTGGTGTTTTATTAAAGTTCTCTAAGGCCGTGATGTTTTATTTTGAATGTGTTCAACAGGTATCACCCATCTGTACGCCTAGCACATCCACAATCATCGACCCTTGCCATTTCACGGCGAAAGTTCGCCTCCCCAGCACAAAGCCACAAATGTGTTTTGTAAGTACATATGCACAATATATTGCTTAACTAATTGACACATACGCTACTTACTTAGAACGCTATTTTCCATTTTCACCGAATCATATCCAACTTTAGTTGATAGATAACGTATGACTTCCTCACCTAATCACCTACTTACTCTACTAACGTTCATGTAGAAAATTGATGACATGTTTTTCTTAAGTTAATTTTTACTTTTATTGAATTCATTTATTAGACGCGTGTTTGTTTGTCACGGACCGTGCTTTTTTATTTATTTGCAGTTCTCAACTCTATTGAACCGTGTTTATATGAATAACAAGACTGAATTATATGTGGAATTCAATTGGGATACTCTGATTACTGACTTGATGTATGTACGGTCGACGATGGTGTTCGCCGACGGGACTCAAACCTCGAACCGAGTAGAAACTTGTGTGCAACATTACCATACGGCGGTGCAAAACGGTGAGTTCACGGTTCGATAAGACTAATCTATTATGACAGGCTCCGTGGCGCAGTTGGCGAGTAGCCGTCTGTGAAACGAGAGGCCGTGGGTTCGATTCACACCGGGACATATGTTAGTGTGACAGACAGATATTTGTGTCCGGGGTATGGGTGTTGTGAGTTCGTGCGTCTCTCGTAGTCCCTGATACCCACAACACAAGACTCGCATCTTAGTGTTGGGTCGGGGCTATGTGTGTGACTGTTGGGTGTTATTTATTATCAGATCTGTATATTTGGATATAATCATAAAAAAAAATTTTTTCAACATAATAGTTATTTATGTTTACGCGAATATTATACATTGAAATGAAACTAATTTTACGGATTTTATCGTTGTTTATTAAACTTATTTTTTTTTATTTCCGATATTTCGAAAGCTTTACAGCCTTCATGGTCACGGGGCGGACTAAGTTTCATTTCAATGTATATTGTTTATTTAACTTCACATCTTATACCAAATGTACCTATAAATTAAGACATTCGTTTATTATATGTTATCGAGGATTGGTATCCTCTAATGGCGTTTCGAACCCGAATATTTATTGGGAAAAATATAAAATAGTATATAAGAAAACATGCTTAAAAAACTATTTATAAATACACATTACCATTTTTTTTACCATAGATCCACCATAGATCGAACACAATAGTTATGACTGAGTAAACTGTGAGTAATGAGTCTAGTGATGTGCCGGATATCCGTATCCGCGGATATCCGAGGGAAATGAAAGATCCGTATCCGTTACTTTTTCGGCGGATCTTTTATCTTATTAATTCTCAAGACATAGTTGAAATTCTATGTACTTATAGGTGATTAGGTAGCCATGAAAAACTATTAAACTCCATTCAGATTCACACGGACAATTATAGAACCTTAAAAAATTATGATTCATACATAATTGAAATTAAGTAATGCTAAATTGTACTTCAAAAAGAGTTACTTGGCAGCTTTGTCCCGCAACAGTCTGTTACGATGAGGATCATAAACAATTCATTAAGCCGTTTGTAAAGATATTCCCGGCTGTGACATTATTTCGTCCGTACTCTTTTTTGCGGTCTTCTTTCAAAAATAAATCATAATCTTGAGGATGTTCGCTCTGTAGATGATTTTTTTAAGAAGTTGAACTTATCCTTACATAATCACTATATCTAAGCTGCCCAGTGTCACTAAACTATAAACAAAACAAAAGAAAGACCCTCGCCGCCCCGCTATGAAAGCCGAAACATGACCTTAACACAAACCGTTAATAGTATCAAATATCGTTACGGTGTGACGCGCACCGATTGTTAAGATCCGTATCCGCGGATTTTGACACCAAATATCCGTATTCGGATCCGTATCCGCGGATATACTTTTAACGATCCGGCACATCACTAGTAATGACTAACGGTGCACACCCGCTAATCGTAATAATATATTGAGTTTCAAGAAATTACTGAAAACTGGTGACGCTATCTATCTCGTTGATAAAAAAATACTTGTCAATGTTAAACATGACTTCATTACAATACTTTCCACGCAAATAGTGCAAAAGAAATCTAAATCTGATAAATTCTTAATCATGAAGAAGTGGTAGAGCCACGCTGACATATTTGTCTACAGAATGAATGGGCCGGCTCGATCGGGGTAGTACCACTGTCTCACAGAAAACCAACGTAAAGTGACAGTTTACTGTCGCGTTTCGTATGGTAAGTGAGATATCCGGAGGCCCAGATTCCCCTCCCCTTCCCTAATCCCTATTCCTGTCCTTTAAGGCCGACAGCGCATACATGATACTTTTGGTATTGTGGATGTTCATGGGAGGTGGAGATCACTTAACATCAGGTGACCTGGCTCGTTTGTCAGACTATGCAATAAAAAAAAAATGAATTTTGATAGATAATCTTCGTCCCGTTACCGCATAGCTTTCAGTGTCTTCCACAATAATACCACCTATATCAACTTGCAAGAAATAGAGTAATTTATACAATTTTATTTATTTTTGTTCTGAAAAAAAACTGTTTTCTATTGTGGCGCCACATGCGCAGTTCGTGATCTTATATAAGAGTTGCCAACCGTCCTGTTTTCCCAGGCCGTGACCTGATTTTAAAAGCGCCCTGATAAGGTCCTGTAATTTAATATTCGCGCGCAACTTTGCAATCCATACGTTTCGGAGGGTCTCGCGGCTCGCTAGTGTTCGCGTTATTATACTGAATTATCCTGGTTTCTCAAACTTAAAAGTTTTGAAATACCAAGATTGGCAACCCTACGTTATATGGTAATGCTGGTTGCCTTTCCCATCCTTACCCTAGCCGTGATGCGCTTGCGTCACTCGAACCGCAATGGCTCGACCTTGGGATTGGAAGCACGCAGTTTTAATTCGACTAACTGCGCCACGCCGCTTTGCTCGTTGCCTGTGACGTCACATTAAACCTTTTGCTTCGGGTGTTTGAACATGTTTGCAAGTCATAATAGGGTAGTTGACTCGATTTTTTTTATATATGTATTCATATATTTACGTTACCCAAAACCTATTATCGAAAGAATTTTGGCAGTAAAAGGATGTATGATAGATATGTACCGTGACGTCACGGTTCTCAGAATCCCCATTACTATGCCGTTGTGCGAGGGAGATAGCAATATGTTCCTAATACGCAACTATCTGCCTCAGTGGCGTAGTTGTAATTGCGCATGCGTTACGATTGCTGTGCTGAGGTCTCGGGTTCGATCCCCGGGTCGGGTAAAGTGATATTGGGTTTTTCTACCTAGAAATACTCAGTATTAACCCGGAGTCTGGAATGGTGCCCGGTGTGGCGATAGGCACATTATGGGACCGAAATTCGGCGAAAAGTGGGTGTACTGGTTACACCTCTGCCTACCCCTACGGGGATTACAGGCGTGAGTGTATATGTATGTATATATGTACGCAACTATTTTCGCTCATGCCTGTGAGTATTTGCTCATACCAATATTTAAAATAAATATTGTGACCTTATTTTTCAAGCAATTTTGATTCTGTTTGTGTATTATATTCGGTTGCATATTGAATAATATACAAAATGAAACACAAGAAACTACCCTATTGCTATTGGACTGTATGTGTTTGCTTCGCGCGGGACTCAGCTTTCGCAAGCACCCAACCTGCTGTAGGTTCTGTAGCCTCCGACGCTTGAAGAATACCGCTTTTCCAGACGCCAGTGCCACTACACCAGAAAACCAAGTGGCGCGTCTACCATTCCTTCAACACTACGTTAGGTACATCCCTAATGTACCGCTTCGGGATCAGGTTTACTTACTACCCAGGGGCCTCCCACCACCTCTTAGCGCAATAAAGTAGATAACGACGCGTCGCGACACACACATTCTTACTCATAACAATTATTGCGGCAACATTATTGAATCATAATATGTTTTCTTTTTCTTATTTTTATATCAAACTAGATGTTGCTCGCGGCACCGCCCGCGTGTAGGTAATTTTTGGAAGAAAAGGTATACAATCCATGGAGGCAACTTAAGCTATTACATCTTTCTATCCTTATTTTTTCTTGCAATAAATATAGTCTATATGTTACTCAGGGTCAACGTAGCTTTCGAATGGTGAAAGAATTTTTGAAATCGGCACAGTGGTTTTTGAGTTTATTCATTACAAACATACACACAAAAAAGTTTTTTTATTCATAAAAAGTACACCGATTTCAATAAAAAACATATTATGCGTCATAATAAAATTTGAGGGTTTCCCTTGATTTTTCTGTGATTCCATCATCAGATCCTGACTTGGTGCCAATGGGACCACATGGGAAGTATACCCTTTTAAACAAAAAAAGAATTTCTCGAATCGGTCCAGGCGTCTTCGACATAAACAACGAACGGTAACAACGGGTAACATACATAAAAAAAAAGATTCCGCAGATTGTTAACCTCCTCCTTTTTTGAAGTCGGTTAATAAAAATATAAATCTTTCCTCTTTATAATAGTAGTGTAGATAATGTAAAAAATTTAACACGGGAAACTATTATCAAAACTATTCTTAATCTAATTCGTATTTTAAAACCACATTTTGTGGGAGTTTATTACACATTACTTATCCAATATCGACTGCTTTCTATTTGATTTTGTTCCTAAGGACAGGGTGTTGTCTCTCGCCGAGCTACTCCATCTACAGATACTTCGTGTGATCGCTAGACACATTTCAGGTTTGAGTGAGACAATTGCTAAACACGTGATGGTGTCGTCTCGCTCTGTTACGGACGGAGTGTACTACTGCGGTGTGCCGGACCAGTCAGACTCCCGTTTCTCAGTCCTCGTGGAGTTCCACAAGACCTCAGCCGACGCGTGCCACCACACTTACCAGTTTGTGTGTAAGAACTCGTGTGCCACGGGCATCAATCGTCGCGCTACCAAAATCATTTTCACTCTCGAAGACAAATGGTGCGTATAATTCTGAAATGTAATTTTATAGTTGTCCAGGCTTCCGTACCTAGAGGATAAAAGTGCGTCTATAATCTAAAGTCCTATTCCTAAGTCGTAGTCCATATTTTCAATTATAATAGGCAGTTCAGAATGTGTCGTAGATAAAGGTATTTTGGCGAATGTCATCGATTATATTATTAACTAGCTGTTGCTCGCGGCTCCGCCCGCGTGGAGGTCATGTTTCGGAGAAAAAGTGTACACAAATACCAATTTAGTTTCAGTAGTATTCAGTAATACAAAATACCAATTTTAATGCTAAATGCATTAGCTTTATTTACTTAAAAAATTACGGATTTTCATATAAACTATCATCCCCTATTTTACCCCCTTAGGGTTGGTATTTTCAAAAACCCTTCCTTAGTGGATGCCTACGTCATAATAGGTACCTACTGTCAAAAATTCAAGTCTCTAACCCCAGCTTAGCGTTTAGGCTGTGCGTTGATCGATCAGTCAGTCAGTCAGTTTCTTCTTTTATATATACAGATTTCAAGGTGGCCCACATACACGTGGGGAGCTAAGTAGCCAACTATGCAACAACAGGCTGCCGTTTCGATCCCCGTAACGAGACTAATGTTTGTGTAATCTACTTATATTCATTTCGGGTCTTGGAGCTGTGGTACCGTAGTCTAGTTCTTGATACCTACGATAAAAGATTATCCTAGTGTGTGACTGTTGGATGTATATATTTATAATTGGTTTATCTGATGGTAAATGATATCCTTTACTCATGAACATGAATGCTAAAAGAATTATGCGTTATAAACCTGAAGAAATTTGAGTTAGTACTAGGAGACCCCCCCACTACTCACCGACTGTAAACAGATTTTTGAAAGACATTGGAAATCCAGCCGAAACACGTTCAAAAAACTAAACTACAATATGGGATATTATTATTTATTGTGCATTATTGTGCCGGCGCTTTTCTCCACATTTTTTTCAGTGAAGCTTAAAGACTGTATTTCTGTAATAGGGTAATTGACACGATTTTTTTATGTGTAACATATTTATTATCGGTTTCTGGGAGTGATTTCGTGAAAAGGGACGGAAGTGTGTAACAGGAAATCGGGGAAGCGCGCGCTATTTGATTTGTGTGCAGGGTGCTAGAGTTGGCCGTCAGATACCATTATCAACCCATTTTCTGAGAGGTTTGATTTTGGTTTTCGAATGGAATCGAATATAATCGAATGGAATAAACGGAATCGACTGGAATAGAATGAATTGAAATGAATGAATGGAAACGGATGAATGGAATAGAATGACAGGAATCTAATGAATGAAATCGAATGAATGGAACCAAATGAGTGGAATACATACATACATATACACTCACGCCTGTAATCCCCGAAGGTGTTGTCAGAGGTGTAACCAGTACACCCACTTTTCGCCGAATTTCGATCCCATAAACGCATGCGCAATTACAACTCCGTCACCGAGGTAGTCATTGAGTATACAATTATTATTAAAAAGAATTATTCTTCGTTACGAACACTCATAATTTTTTTTTTGTTGCTTATTACCAAGGTGAGATGTCAGATGTTACACATCATATTCGAATACTGTAAGGCTCGTTCGTTTTTTTAATTAATTTAAGCAATATATTACATTACATAAACCATATTATATATTAGCAAATTTGAATGGCGTCCAATTTACTTATTTTTGTTCGGACTCATAAAAATCTTTCTCTAATAGTTTTAGGTAATGTACCTTGTTGATTAATTTAATAAAAAAAAACGTGTCAACTACCCTATCGAAGATACTCTACTTGGACGACATTGTACTAAACAATTAGATTCAGTTTGATTTCTTTACCGTGCCAAGAAAGAAAAATTTCTTCCGCCTGGATATGGATGTGGCTTCGATGCACTAAAGTGTAGAACGTGGCGTGTGCAGGGGCAATGTGTTCGGGCGACAGGAGGTGGGTGTACGCGTATGCGCTAGTCCATGTCGCGACTTGCAGTTCGACGAGAAAAAGCAACAGGCAGGGCCGGGCGCTCGCAAGCGACGCTCTGAGACTCAACGCTCTGAGACTCAAAACACCAGGACTCAACGCCGCCGAATGATTATGCTATCGGTAAATATAATGGTCAATATCCGTCTGCGCAAAATGAATCCGATGGGGATATGTTGATTACGTCTTCACACGCGATACTCTTTTACGCAGTCGGGTTTTGATATTTACACAAAATGTTGCATCACTTCACGTTATTGGCACTCTTAATTTCACTGAGAGGAATCTATTTACACACATTACAAAGCAAGTCAAAATACTCACATACTAAAATATTTTTTTTGCAGTAGAGTAATTAAGTACTGGGGTCAGTTGGACCTGGCTGATCAACAGAAACTCATTTACAGGATCGTAAATGCGTTCCCATAAATGAATATCTTCATATTGCCTGTCATGCCTGTATTTGGTTTAACTAAATCGCGAAAATTACTTTGAATTGCAATAATTTCTAGTTTTATTAAGTGCCGTATAAAATATATGCTAAATATGGCTTAGTTACGAAACCTTCAGTTTCAATAGTATTTCTACAAGTGTTGTAAAATGTATAGAAAATCTTCGTATTTTACGATAGCTTTCTTTATGAAGCACACAGCTCTCAAATCGTCAAGGTCATTGGCGCGGTGTACACACTTAACACTTTATTGTTTCGCTTCACAATTACTTTAGAACGATACTTAAATGAGGTTCTTGATAAGTACGTGTAGATTTCTGTGTACGTTTTTACAATTTTGTCATTGGTCGATTTTTGGCGCCTAAACTCTGACCAAGTTTTGACCGTGTTTAGTTGATATCAGCAACTACAAGGAACTTCAGTATTACAACACACTGCAGAGTTTATTTGCAAATCACTTGTCCATTTACGTTGTATTAGATCTTAGATTCGATCTTCAAGTTGGGCAATATTTCTTTTACAATTGATTCAAATTCCAATTTTAGAAATACATTTACGCATATGACGTCAAATAATAAGTTCAGCTAATGGTCCATTACTGCCTTCCCGTCTGGATGCGGGGCATTTTTATAGCTCAGTTCGACAATTACTAAGTGTGTTACTAGATGGTAAATTTCCGCCGCCCATGAAAACCTAAAAGACGTGACAGTGGTAACAACCCAGTCGAGCTGGCCTATGCATGCTGTGGACTGTCTACAGTATAATCCGGTCGAGACGTGCCATTTATGCTGTGGACTGTCTATAGTATAATCCGGTCGAGACGTGCCATTTATGCTGTAGACTGTCTACAGTATAATACGGTCGAGACGTGCCATTTATGATGTGGACTGTCTACAGTATAATCCGGTTGAGACGTGCCATTTATAATGTGGACTGTCTACAGTATAATCCGGTCGAGACATGACATTTATGCTGTGGACTGTCTACAGTATAATCCGGTCGAGACGTGCCATTTATGCTGTAGACTGTCTACAGTATAATACGGTCGAGACGTGCCATTTATGATGTGGACTGTCTACAGTATAATCCGGTCGCGACGTGCTTTTTATGTTGCGGACTGTCTGCAGCATCATCCGGTCGAGACGTGCCATTTATGCTGTGGACTGTCTACAGTATAATCCGGTCGAGACGTGCCATTTATGCTGTGGACTGTCTGCAGCATCATCCGGTCGAGACGTGCCATTTATGCTGTGGACTGTCTACAGTATAATCCGGTCGCGACGTGCTTTTTATGTTGCGGACTGTCTGCAGCATCATCCGGTCGAGACGTGCCATTTATGCTGTGGACTGTCTACAGTATAATCCGGTCGAGACGTGCCATTTATGCTGTGGACTGTCTACAGTATAATCCAGTCTAGATGTGCCATTTATGCTGTGGACTGTCTACAGTATAATCCGGTCGAGACGTGCCATTTATGATGGGGACTGTCTACAGTATAATCCGGTCGAGGCGTGCCATTTATGCTGTGGACTGTCTACAGTATAATCCGGTCGAGACGTGCCATTTATGCTGTGGACTGTCTACAGTATAATCCGGTCGAGACGTGCCATTTAAGCTGTGGAATGTCTACAGTATTATCTGGTCGGGCCGGGCCATTTTTGCTGTGGACTTTCTATAGCATAAGCCGGTTGAGCCGACCCATTTGGTATGTAGACTGTCTACATCATAACCCGGTCGAGCCGGCTAATTTGTGCTGTGAAATGTCTACAGCATAAGCCGGTTGAGCCGACCCATTTGGTATGTAGACTGTCTACATCATAACCCGGTCGAGCCGGCTAATTTGTGCTGTGGAATGTCTACAGCATAAGCCGGTTGAGCCGACCCATTTGGTATGTAGACTGTCTACATCGTAACCCGGTCGAGCCGGCTAATTTGTGCTGTGGAATGTCTACAGCATAAGCCGGTTGAGCCGACCCATTTGGTATGTAGACTGTCTACATTATAACCCGGTCGAGCCGGCTAATTTATGGTTTGGACTATCTTCAGCATAGCTCTACGGCTTTGGGTGATATGTCATGTTTTCCGCAGCTGCCATGTGCGAACTCGGAGATCGCCAGGAGGGTACTGTCAGTGCATCGTTCGGAACATGCTGCGGAACACACAGGAGGCGATCCTCAATACTACCAAGACTGCATGACGTCCCTTGAGGCGAATGATCAGAGCCTCGCCGAACTCGACGAGACTTCACGCCTCTAAATATTTAGCAACCTCAGAGGGTGCAGGACAGCTGTGTTATAAAAAAATTTTTTAAAGCTTTTTGTACTAACAAAAAAAAATTTGCCTTTTTGTATATATATATATATATATTGTATACATATATTTTATACTTGCACGGCAAAGTGACCGCACTGCACCTGATGGTAAGCGCAGTGCGGTCCAATTAGAGTATCGAGTAGCGAGATAATTTATCCCCCGCTACTCAACAGAATCATGTCGGCCTGCTTCTTCCCACTACGCCATGGGCAAGAAGGTGAAGAAGCGGTCGAGGGTCCGTTGTCAGAGTATTCAGAAGGCCGCAAAGCGGCCAAACATAGTACCCCAACTCTAGACCCCCCCCCCCCCCCCCCCCAAAACCGGATCTACACTGGCTGATCCCGGAACGCGACACACTTCCGTGTGCCACTATGGCGGGTTTTATACCCTGTGTGGGTGGTCGCTATCCGGGCAGATATGAATATCCTGCCACAAACATATACTTATATAATATAATTCTAAATTACTAACTCTTATCAACTACAAAGTGTCATATCGTCGTTGCTCAATACTTGAGACTGCTTCGTAAGGGCGACTGTCCACATTGAGTTTTTATACTGTGTCGACGGTGCTGCCCTCTAAACTAAAATAATTGTAAGATAATGTTACCATCCATACTATAGTAGGAAATAAGTTCTTAAAATGTGCATTTAATATTATAATGTTGTATTTATCTAGTATTATGATATTGTTGTACTGTGTCCACAGTTGTTGTATTTTACATACAAACAAACTTCGAAGCCCTTGTAACTCGTACTAGAGGTCTCCATTAACTCATTTTATGCAATGAAATGTTTAATCGTGTATAATTTTAATGAAATACAATTAATTTAAAATCATATTGAAAGTACAATCATACTTACTTTTTCTTGTTGGTTAAAGTACAATTACTGCATAATTTACGCGAACTTGGCTCTGAGTCAAGTAGAGTCTCTACTCTCTAGTAGAGGTACATAGTGTCAGGTATATTCAGGTGTAGAACGACTCCCTCGTGTTACCGAGTCATCCCAGTGCAATACAGAACCCGTGCGTATGTGGAACTATGGATGTGGACCCTCATCAACATCCACTCTTACATTTCGATAGTTCGTACTGTGTTATATGTTATACTAAACCATGGCTATGTTTGTTGTTAATTTTTTAGTCATGTATTTGTAATTACGCACTTGGTAATGTTAATGTCCAGCCTCACTTGATGTTGGCAAAATTCACCCTAACTATAGAGCATAATAAGAAATGTCAAGTGAAAGATAAGGGATAAAGTGTGACAGCGGCGCGGCGCGGCTACAATAAGGAATATGAACTATCCTTGACCCTTGTGCCTTATGCCTCGCAACACGCTGGCTGTGTTCCGCACTCGCGTCGCGAACTATCGCGTCTGTGGCGCGGGCGGTGCGCGGTGATGTCACATTAGTGTATAGTGTAGGAGCATGCAGTCTAGCCTTGTGACGATTATACTACGTGTAACGGGAATAACGCACATCCTCAGACACCCCAATTTAAAAATATTATTACAATTATAATTCATGTATTGAAATTAGACTGCGATGAATATATATATCGTTTTTTATGAAATTAGTTGTACTAATTTTCGACATAAAGTTCGTAATTTTAATTATTTGATTTTTTATAGTGTTCGTTTATTATTACATTTATAAAATACTTTATCGCATCGAGTTATGTTTCAGATTCGTTTGTCTTGAACGTTAAATTAAAGAGTGACTATTGTGTCAATTATTTTTGAAAAAAAAAACGCCTATTAAAAAATTGTTGATATCGATTCAGTCGCTTATTCTGAACAAACTACTTTCAGAGTGTGCATTAATCATGTTACATGTTGTATAATTAAAAAGAAAAGAGAGATACATATCATTGTAATCAAGATATATATCACTCATTTAGCTCAGTGAATGACGAAGTGTTTTGTGGTACTGTTATAACCCTTATTGCTAAGCACACAAAGCGTATTCAGCATTTCAGCATATGACGATGTTTTATTCCATTGGAAATTGCATTGTCAGTACTTTTGCCATTTTACTTCAATACATTTAAATTATTCAATTAATCAGTCAGAATGAAAACCTCGCGGAGTACGGTTTAGCCGCTCAAACATTCGGAAGTAAGTATTTTATATTAAGTTTTCCCTTAATAAATATAGTGCAGTGTTTTGTAGTTTTTTTTAAAAAGACAAACGCGGTCGGCCTCCTGACAGTACTATATTATTGTTTAAAATTAATAAAGTATAATGCACTCTAATGTGGTTCGCAAAAAATACTTTTTCTCTTGTACAAAGCAAGACGATACGAGTTTATGACCTTGTGAATCGAACAGGGCCATCTCTCTTTTTCACATGATAAGTGCCATCATCCGATCGAGTGGCTCGCTCGCTCTCGCTAGTTTTGTTCACTCTCAATTAATACTTCAGTATCTCGAAAATAAATCATAAACCTAGCGAGCTGGAGATATATTTGAAAAGCAGGTGAGCTGGTGAGAGACTAGCTCACTTGAACAGATTCATTTTTATCTTTCTTTCATGAGTTACCCAAGTCAATGCAGTCCGGGTATGTAGGAGGCATGTGCCGGCCACATACGATGAGCGTTTGAAAACAGCACATGTGATGTGCCGCGATACACTTATTATATTAGTATTATCAAATAATATATACGTACCACAAGATAATTATAAAGCAATAATATATTTCTACTTTAAATGTTATTGAGTGCAATAGGCAGATCTCAGAGAGCTAGTCGATAGATGAAGTGTCAGCGTATACCTGGCGAAGAACTGTTCCAGGGTGTTCCAGCATTATATTCTGACCTTTGGCATTATGATAAGGAAATAGAGTTGATAATAGTCTGCAAGCTATCATTCATCTGACCGTTTGCGTATTAGCAGGTAGCCGAGTGAGTGGAACAGACTCTTGATATGATGGTAGCGGGATCGATTTCAAGGATAACGACACATTGACAATGCCTTATTTTTGAAGCTACAAGTGTGTATTTGTTTCGCAAATATTTCTTTGAAGTAAACCATCGTAAAGAGACCTGTATACCCGAGAAAGTATGCAGGTTTTATGCTTCAAGTGATTTCATGGTCTCCATAACAATTTAAAACGTTTATAAAGAACGGGGGAGGCTAAGCAAAATCGATGGTATTCAGGATTACCAGAGATTCAGCAAAGAATTTCAATAGTGTGGTAAGTCTACCAACCTCTACCTGCATTAGGCCAGCGTGATGGACCAAGGTGTTAGGACACCTCTCATTAGCAGACACTAGAGGGGTTAGGTTAGGTTAGGAATTATCATTATTGCGATGGATATTATATACTACAATATATCTGTTTTTGAACGTTGTG
This sequence comes from Laothoe populi, assembly GCA_905220505.1. Taxonomy (NCBI): domain Eukaryota; kingdom Metazoa; phylum Arthropoda; class Insecta; order Lepidoptera; family Sphingidae; genus Laothoe; species Laothoe populi. The sequence continues at coordinate 15,402,374 of HG992167.1, read as the reverse complement.
GTTTCGTTTTCAGCATAGGGCTCCAGCGGTAGGACGGTGTATAGAATAGTTGACATTTATTTTCAACTCTATTTCCGCCAGGTCTATACTGACCGTTAGAGAATTGTATTGTCCCGTGCTTATCGTTAGAGGCGACGACTACAATACGCGCAGTTTAACATGTCCGCCGTCCGGCTTGAAGTTGTTTTTATTGTTTTTTAAGGCAGTGAGTAAACAGCGGCAAAAACGACTGACTTCAGATGGTCAAATCTCATATTTTATTGACATTTCGACCGAATGTTGACAGAACTGAGACTACATTACGAGTTAACTCAAAACTGTAATTTTAATTAGTTTTTTCTTTTATCAACTTCCGACCTATTGTAAATCTCATTTTAATACAATGTCGCAATTGACGTTTCGTGACATTTCTTAACTCTGACTATATCGAAATGATTTTGAATTACGAGAATTGCCTGCAGGCTACAGTTCTGCCAGGTTAAAATGCGCGTATTGTGGCATTGATTGAACACTGAAAGTGTGTGTGTTGTGTTTTATGTTGTGATTAGTTATGCCAAAATCTGCCTCAAAGAACATTGTTGCATTATTCAAAGATTTTTGTACCAAATTTAAATATATTATGGCCGTTCATTTGTTTTTTATTTATTTTGCCTCCTGTCGCCTGTTAGAAAAGTATTGTTTACCCTTTTAACACCCTACAAAGAATTACAGGTTCTTTGAAAATATCTATAATTTTGTATATGTTTTATGGATAACTTACCATAATTATTGTAACAGAACACCGTCGGTGCCTCTTAGTATTTCAATATGCTAATAGATAAAGTGCACTTGTCTTTATATACCTCACCTGCTCCAGAGCTTCAACGCCCGAGGTGCCAAGGGTAGAATATCGGAACTTGAATATTCAGAAGTACTTACATTTGTTAGGTTAGATCAAGGGTACCAACCACGAGTTGAAAAAACTAGGATTTGAAGTTAGACAAACCAGGACAAGGTTAGTTGATTGTTTTTGGGAAACCGTTTTATATTATTCTTTATGGTCTATATTAAAATATTATCATTAAATATAAAACAAGTTTTCAAGATTTAATTAGCATTTTTATGAATCAACTTTATTTTTCCCACCAAAACGCTACCAACTGTCATGGCCTCGCAAAATTATAGACATTTGGCTCAGCGTTTTCTTAGATGTTTCGAACGGTGACGTCATGCATGACTGATGGGCGTTTCATGCCACTTGACAAAATGCTTCATTTATATGTGATTATTAAATATTTGTTTCTTGTCTATTAAATAATCACATATAAATTAACAAATTGGTAAATTTTTCGATATTTTTAGGCTAAAATCTATTATATAAACAACATTCTATCAGGTTTTCACTTACTGTCAACTACCCTTTTCGGTTTAAAAACAGGACGCGTCTTTGTTTTAAAACAGCGCACTGCGCAGGCAGCGCGGACATCGTGAGCCGTGGTGCCCATAACGTAAGTATTGCAAAGTGGGTGCGATATTAAAATACAGAACCTAATCAAGAGGCTTTAAAAGCCCTTAAAACTATACAAAATCCCTAAAAACCAGGTCATGTCCTGGGAATACAGAACCGATGGCAATTCTACGTTAGATCTCCTTTAAATTAAGTATGTATTATTATTTCTGAGTGATTTGTAAAAGGGGAATCCTATTAGGCAAAGATCACTCATAGCAACAACTTAGAGACACACAACTAAGTTGGCTACCATTACTACCCATGGATCTTGGGTCCTATATGCGTACTGTGGAGAATCTACTCGGCAGGTCTGATCGTGTCGAGTAAGTATAGTTGTTTTTCGCTACTTGATACCGTAACTGGACGACACTCCGCACCATCAGGTGCAGTGTGGTCACTACAATGCCAGAAAAAAGTCTTAGTTATAAGTAATAATGGAGTCGCTTTTTAACCTTCAGTATTAGTACAGATACGAATATAATAAACCATAATATCGATGAAACAAATGTCATGTAATATGTCATCTTTTTAAAACTGTTTATTGTGCAAATAACGTTATCGTCAATTTTTATAAATCATGTTATGGATTATTACGCGCTCTTTACATCCCTTTCCTTTATTCTCCTTCAAATAAATACTAGTGTCATTTGTTTGGTGTTCCACAATGTCGCAAAGGACATTGCTCAGCGCCCATACAAAGTTCACCTAAGAACCAACAGCCTTAGAAAAAATACTTTCGGGTTCTAAAGAACATCTATAAATCCATAAAAGTTGATTAAAACAACGGACACTTCTAAGAGTTTATTTATTAACAAAAATGTTTTCTATTTTAGGTTATATTCTTAATGTCAACATGCCTTCAATACAGTGGCACAATACCAACATTAGAGCTAATTCGGTTTTTTTTTTTTTTTTTTATGTTTTCTGCACCGTGGCTATCTGTTTCAGTCAACAATGGGCCACTCTTTTAACTGATAGTTAACTTATCTTTTAATGTGGTATTTATCTGGAAGAGACTTATCAGTTATAATTAAGCCTCATTCAGTCTGTTGAATCTGCCATGAAGATTGGGAACACTGTGTCTTTTTAATCTTCTGTATTGTAGGCCTCCAACTCCACTTAGCCTGTGAGCAAGTTCGTTCCTATGTTTCGATAGTCTTTGCTGGTACTTTATGCTATACTGAGCTATCTCCTGTTTGACGGTTGGCAGTTTTAAGTCTTGATATATGTACTTATTACTGATCCATTGAGGGATGTTAAATATGCATCTCAGTGCCTTGTTTTGGAACCGTTCTAGTATTTCGATGTTACTATTACTAGAAGTACCCCACAGTTGAATACCGTATGTCCATATAGGCTTGAGGATAGTTTTGTAGACTGTGACCTTGCTGTGTGTGTTCAGTTGTGAGTGGCGTCCTATCAACCAGTACATGTTACGGAGATTTGTGTCTAATTGCTTCCGTTTGGCCCATATGTGTCTCTTCCACGTTAGCCTCCTATCAAGGTGCATGCCCAGGTATTTAGCGTGGTCGTCCTGAGGAACTTCTTCATTGTTAAGAATTACAGGAGGGCAAGTATCTCTTCTGAGGGTGAATGTTACATGTGACGATTTGCTTTGATTTGCTTTAATTCTCCAGTTCATAAGCCATTTTTCTATTTGGTAGATGTGACGTTGCAGGTAGTCGGATGCTGTCCCTGGGTTTGTGTGTGATGAAAGAATAGCTGTATCATCTGCGTAAGTTGCGACCATGGTATTTTCGTTCGTCGGGAGGTCAGCAGTGAATATGGTGTAGAGTATCGGTCCTAGTATGCTACCTTGGGGGACACCCGATTTTATATCGTATAAGTCGGAATATTCACTGTTGAATTTGACTTCGAAACAACGTTTGCTGAGATACGATTCAATAATTTGAAAGAATGAATGAGGGAGCATTTTTTTAATTTTGTACAGTAGGCCGTCATGCCACACCTTGTCGAAGGCCTGGCTTATGTCTAGGAAGACCGCCGAGCAATACTCTTTTTCCTCCAGAGATCTACTTATAATATCGACAATACGATGAACTTGCTCAACTGTGCCGTGGTTTTCCCGGAAACCAAATTGATGATTTGGTATTATATCTGTTAGTTGCTCTTTCATCCTCGTAAGTAAGATTTTTTCGAAGAGTTTGCTGATAATTGGTAAAAGGCTGATTGGTCTGTATGAAGTAACGTCTTGTGGTGGTTTGCCAGGCTTGGCTAGCATTATCACTTGTGCTATCTTCCACTGTCCTGGAAAGTAAGAAAGTCGTAAGCAGGCGTTAAATATTCGAACTATTGCAACAATAGCTTTCTTTGGTAACTTTTTGAGTAGAGTGCTATCTATGTTATCGTATCCCGGAGATTTCCCTTCTTTGAGTCGTTTTATTTCTCTCAATACTTCCTTAGGACTAGAAGACGCCAATGGTAGACACATCTGTAGTGCACTTTTCAGGTAGCTATTCACTTCGACGTCCTGCTCCGGGCTTGATCCTGGGAATGGCTGGAAGACATTGCTTAGATGTTCTGCAAATATTTCAGCTCGTTCCAAGTCTGATCTGGCCCATTCACCATTGCGCTTTCTGATGGGTGGAATCTGGCTTTTGGGTTGTTTGAATTTTCTTGTAGCCTTCCACAGCGAGTAGTTTGTGTCCGATGATGGAGACAGGTTTGAGAGGAACTTTTGGAGGTTATTGTTATTCAATGTTTTGATGAGAGTTTTAAGTTCTTCGGAACATCTATTGAAAGCCGTTTTGTCTCTGGGGTAACGTGTTTTGTGCCATTCTTTTCTGAGGTATCGACGTTCATCTATTTTATTCTTAATCATTTTAGGATATTCATTTAATTTTGGAGCAATTTTTTTTGCGAACTTTTGTAGCCTTATCTGCAGCCTGGAAAATGATTCTGTTAAGATGCTCAATGTCTTCTTCTATGTTTTCAGTCGTATTTAATCTACTGGTGAGATTGATTTCCGAAGTGATTATGTTCTCATATAGTTCCCAGTTAGTATTTTTGTTGTACATTCTACTTGGTGGTTGAGTCAGTACCACTGTTGAGTTGACATATAGTAATACCGGTGTATGATCAGACGATAAGTCTGTCCGAGATTCTATACACATGTAATTGCGACTTACATTTTTGGTTATGAAGAAGTCAAGCACATCTGGAATTTTATTTCGATCTGCAGGCCAGTGCGTTGGTTCGTGAGCACTCATGCATTCAAGTCTACTGCTTTGTACAGCTTTGTATAGTTGCCTTCCTCTGTGAGTGATTAATCGTGAACTCCAGAATGTATGCTTTGCATTCCAATCCCCTCCACATATGAATCTGGGACCGAGTGAGTGGAAATAAGTGTTAAACTCCCCTTCTGTAATCGAATGTCTTGGTGGACAATACACAGACGATACGGTTAACTCAGCTTTGTCATTTAGCATTATTTTGATTGAAGTTGCTTGTATTTTCTCTGTCTGATGTTTTTCAAGTGCATAGTGCTTAATATTGTTTTTAATAATCACTGCTGTTCCACCATGGCTATTCCCCGATGGGTGGTGTGTTGTGTATATTTTGAAGTTTTTGATAGCTATAAAAGATTTTGCAGTAAATCTTGTTTCAGAGACAAGGGCTATATCAATCTTTTCCATATCCAGGAATGTTTGAAGTTCTTGACGACGTTCTGTCAAGCCATTGGCGTTCCAAGTGACCACTCGGAGTGAACGGATCATTTAGCTACGAGACGTGTAATTAACTGGATCATACGATCCATCATCTTGTCCATCATTTTGTCCATAATGTTGATCATTACGTCTTGGAATTTAGCGAACATTAATTCTAGGCTGTCTGTTATATTCTCTGAGTTTGATAGTCTTTCGGTTTCTCTTTGGTAATAGGTATTGTCCTTTGTTACTTCTGCATAACTTTTTCCTCTCTGTTGGTTTTGTTTTAGTTTTGGTGTAGTGGGGTAACCAATATTGGTTTGTTTTTCATTTATTTATTTATTTATTTATTTATTTATAGGGTCATCAACGTAATGTACACTAACAAAACCGAATACAAAATCAATAATAATTATTAAAGCTAAATGTAATTACAATTACAGATGACCACAGCATGCGAAGTTATGAACAACTTAAGAATTTATTAATTAAATAATTTAAAAAGAAGAAGAACATAAAATGCATCAACAATACAATAATTCAACTACAAAAATAATCAATAAATAATCAAACCCAAAAATTTAGTAATAGTCAATTAAAAAAAACATAAACAATCAATAACATAAAATAATAGTATTGCAAGTTATAATTCTTAGACTATACACAAAATATCCTATCGAGGCACTAAAAAAAAAAAATATATATATATATATATATAAGTATAATTACAAGTTATAAATTATGATTATCTTTCATTAAACGTTGTTAAATAATTTGTTATCAGAGATTTGAACTGGCCTTGTTTATTGTGGAAGATGTCTATGCCAACCGAAGCAAGTGACGCATCATTATACAGATTAACCAAGCGCACAATAGGTGAGTGTTTACCCAGATTTGTTCTATGTCGAGGAGCTTTGAATAATGCGACAGGGTGGCGTGGGATATTGTAAGGTACAATAACACCGATCTTAACAAGAAGTTTTGGACAATCAATGTCATTGTTGAGAAGTTTATAAAAGAAAAGAAGGTCAAGAATAGCACGACGAGATTTAAGGGATATAATTTTGAAATGTTTTAGTCTCTCTTCATATGATCTTAGAGAATTATGAATTTTCATCCTGTAGGCCAGATTTTTTACCAATCTCCTTTGCAACCCCTCAATTCTCGCAGCATGTACCTCATAGGAAGGGTTCCAGACAGTACTACAATACTCGAGACGACTTCTTACAAAGGCATTAAACAATAGTATTGCAGTGGCTGGTTCCCTGAATTCCTTTGAGTTCCTTAAAACAAATCCAAGTGCCTTATATGCAGCTCTGACCGTTATATCGATGTGCGACGTGAGACGTAGTTGGGAATCCAAATGCACACCCAGATCTCGGATATTGTCTGTTTCTGACAGAACATTCCCTTCAATATGATAAATAGATTTGAATTTATTTCGTTTTCGGGTAAACTTGATATGATAACATTTTGAGTTATTCAAATACATATTGTTACGAGAACACCATTGGCTTAAGCTATCGATATCTGTTTGTAAGAGCCGCATGTCTGAGTTGCTATTTACAATGCGCGTCAACTTCAGGTCATCGGCATATAGATATGCTCTTGAATGTTGGAAAACATTGCTTATATCGTCTAAAAATATATTGAAGAAAAGAGGTCCCAAGTTTGACCCCTGCGGAACACCTGAAGTGGCTAAAAAGGTGTTGGACTCCATACCGTCAACAACAACCGACGACCGCCTTGATTCCAGATAAGACCTACACCAGTTCAAAGTAGTGTTGGTTATGCCGAATGACCTCAATTTTGCAAGTAGTATACTATGGTTGACTTTGTCAAAAGCCTTGGAAAAATCGGTGTAAATGGCGTCTACTTCAAGGCCCTGGTCAACAGCAATAGTTAAATCGGAAACGTAATCAATTAAATTGGTGTTGGTAGATTTTTTTATCATAAATCCATGCTGATTACTAGACAGGTATTTCCTTACGTGATTATATATTATTGAGTGAACCAATGACTCAAAAATCTTAGAAAAAGAAGAGAGAATTGAAATTGGTCGATAATTAGAAACTAGGTCATGCTTGCCACTCTTAAAAATCGGCACAATCCTAGCTTTTTTCCAAATACTTGGAAATATTCCCGACTTAAGTGACATGTTGTATAAATTTGTTAGAGGGACAGATAAAGAATGAGCGCAACGAGAAATGAAAAAAGGTGGTATGTTATCTGGTCCAGCCCCTTTAGAACAATCAAGTTGAGACAATTTAATACGTACACTTTCAGGTGTGATAGAAAATTCATCCATCTCATTCTTGTCCTTAGCGTGGTTCTGTTGTTTGTTTGTAGGTTTGATTTTCAGTATTCTTTCTTTATACTGTTTATACTTTGCACATCCCTTGTAGTTTGCTGGATGTTTCTCTTGGCAATTTGCGCATGTTGCATCCGTGTCAGGTTTTTTAGGGCAAGATGAGGTTGAATGATCTTTGCCACATTTCACACATCTGAATGGTCTAAAACACTGATTTTTGCTATGACCAAACCTTTGACATCTTTTACATTGTATGACTTCTGTTTTTTTATATGGAGCTTCGAATTTGACTTTCATTTGGCAAAGGTATTTCAAGTTAAAGATGTCCTTGTTGTTTTTCTTTGGTTCTAGATCTACGAAGAACAAGGGTAATGCTTCTTTGGTATTTCTATGCCGTACGTTTACTATTTGTCTGACCTCGTGACCTTCTTGTTTTAATTCTTCTTTAATGAAGGAACTGTCTTCAGTGGAGTGTAGCCCACGCAATACAACTCTATAAGCTCTTTCACTCTTTAGTTGATAAGTATAGTGAGCTATGTTGTTTTGGATAAAATTCTCTCTTATCACTTTGTAAGTTGCTATGTCAATAGGTAATAATTTAATGATATGTCCGGATCTTAATGTCGTCATTGTGTAGGACTTGGTGTCTACAATTTTGTTAATTATGTCCTTCAGAGATGTTATATCGATGACTCCTGTAACAAATATAGGTTCTGGCTTTGGTATGTATTCCTTCACTGTTTTCTCTACTTCATCATCACTTAGAATATCGAATCTGTTATGAGTTGGTATTGCAATGGTTGATGCATTCTTAGATTTTTTGTTATTGTCGTTGTATATAGGGCTGTTTTCCTTTCTCTTTTGTCTCCTTTTTGGTACTTTGTCATTTTGCCATTCTATGAGATTTTCTGTTTCTTTCTCTGGCTCAAGTATTCCTCCAACGGATGTAGTTGTCGGCTTACATAAGCTTCCTACCGACGAACTTCTCGATCTGTTGATGAACAGGCTGGGGTGGAATGCCTATTGAATCATTCGCTTATTGCCAGTAACATTCACTGGCACAGAAGCCTGGCTACCCACTTCCATGCAGTCTTCAACAGCTTGTTGGACCTTTCTCTGACCAGTAACATTAACTGCAGAAGTGGCCTGGGTATCCACCACCTCGCAGTCTTCGGTAACTGATTTCACACTCACAGTACCGGTATCCTGTGAGCGCCGGGCGCTAGCCGGAGGGCATGGCAAATCGCAATATTTATTCGTACTCATCATGTTGGGGTTTGGGAAAATAGTCACAGTGGCTTCCCATACCACTGCGCACAGAACTTTTTGAGGTTATTTAATCCCTCACGGCCTCTGTAGGCCACCATGGACAGGCCCACGGGATCGGGTTATTTACGGCCGCCTGATACTCGGCACTGTTGCTCGTTTAGCACCACCCGGGGGGCACGTGTAGGGTGGGCCTAGGAAAGGTGGTAAATCCTACGGACGCGAACAACTCCACCCCCCTAATTTTATTTGACATTTAGGTTCTAACTATTGAATAATTACCTAATAATAAGCAAAAATAATAGGTATATCATAATTATATCAACGACAATGATTTCACGAAGTAAGAAGCGAATATATTTTTTTACGGTTTTATCTGCCTTATCAAAGTATGTTAGTTTAGCATTATATGTAGGCAACTACCTACATTATAACTGTTATTTACCTACATAGTTTTAAAAGATAAACACACTCAAAACACAACAAAAACGATCCACTGAACAACAAGCAAATGACTTAAAAACAATAAACATGACCACAGAACACTATTTACTTATCACTCTGACGAACATGACAAGTGACAACTGAGACAAGGGGTTAAATCACTGACGTGAGACGTCTATAATTATCGTCAGTGGGTTAAATCAAAAACTGTTTGCGCTATTTCCGTTTACTTTCAGCGAATTAAGCGCCTTAACCTTTTTTCTAGCATTACGGACGATTTATAGATCAAGCGCTTAAAGTAGAATTTGATTATTTTTTGGGGATCCAAGTAACATCGCGAAATCAATAAAATGCCTATTTTTTTTTCTTTTTAATATGAAGTGTCCGTTATATTCTAGTATTTGGAATAAAGGGCATAAAATAAGCCAAGAATTATGGTATAAGTTAAATCTCTGTTGATTCATAGGCGAGTTTGGACAATGTCCTTTTGAAGTGAACTAAATTAAAATATTAAACTTACCTGTATTGTTTTTTTTGTGTAGAAGTTTCAAGGAAGCTATTATATGTAACATAAAATAAAATTGAGACTTAATTGTAACAGCACTAAATTTGAGTCTAATATAACTAAATTGAGGCTAGGCGTTAGTCTTCAAGTGGAAGTTCAAATTAAAAGTTCGCTACGAAAAAGTAAATGTGGTAGAGCCACGCTGTAGACATATTTATCTACAGCATGAATGGGCCGGCTCGACCGGGGTAGTACCACTGTCTCACAGAAAACCAACGTAAAGTGTCAGTTTACTGTCACGTTTCGTATGGTAAGTGAGATATCCAGAGACCCAGATTCCCCCTTCCCTTCCCTAATCCCTGTTCCTGTCCTTTAATATATAGAACAATGCATGTAACATGATTAAAGCACACTCTGAAAGTAGTTTGTTCAGAATAAGGGACAGAATCGATATAAAAAAAATTTAATAGACTTTAATAGACTAAAAATTTTTTTTCCATATATTTTTTTTTATTTATTTACTCTATAAAAGAGAAGGCAAAGGTTCTCCACCATGCATCCATGACTGTCGTTATTTTTTCCAAATCTGGGCTAGAATTAAAGTCTTCTTCGTCTCTGGTTATAAAAAAGGCCGAAGCCATGTCTGCAGTCTTCATCCATTCAAAAGGGGGAAGCCATGTCCGATATTTTTCTCATTCTAAAGGCGGGAGCCATGTCTGAAATAAACACAATCTAAAAAGCCGAAGCCTTGTCTGTAATAGTCACAATTAAAAGGCCTAAGCCATGTCTGTAATAGTCACAGTTTAAAGGCCTAAGCCATGTCTGAAATATTTTTTTCACAACATCACATCATATACCGCCATTTTTTCTCTTTTCCATAAATAATTAACACTGGTAAATAATAGTCACCCTTTAATTTAACGTTCAAGACAAACGAAACTGAGACATAACTCGATGCGATAAAGTCTTTTCTAAATGCAATAATAAACGAACACTTTAAAAATCAAATAATTAAAAGTACGAACTTTAGTCGAAATTAGTACAACTAATTTCATAAAAAACAATATTTATATTCATCGCAGTCTAATTTCAATACATGAATTATGATTGTAATAATATTTTTAAATATTTAGACGTAAGTTACTAAATGGTATTGCTGAGCGGTAATTTTTTTCGTATGTTTTTTTATCTTGTTATTATAGCATAAGCGTATAAAGTACAAAGTATTTTTATCATTCTGGTACACTCTTAGAATGTTAAATACTTTAAGGGTACACTGAACATAATTATTATATCTGTTGCGTTATATTTCAAAAATTTATTGTTATTAGTAATATTGCTTTAGAATGTTTTGCCTTGTGGCTCATGCTGTGATTGCTTGTAATCAGAGTTGCATTTACAAAAGATACTATTATTGTATTTATAAGTAGATTTTAAGTATTATTGTAAACTCCGTAAGCAATCCTAAAATAATAAAATAAAATAATTCCCGTTACACGTAGTAGTTTCTCGGCTAAAGGACATGTGCCCATGACTATGGATATCTCATATCAATCTATGACTGAATTAAAAAAATATTCATGTAGCTTTTGAGGTTAGGTATTTATATTGTAATTTTAAAGATTACGTGATAATTACCCGAAGAACGAATCGCACAGAACAGAGTTTTATGTGTGTTGTTAAATTTGTGTATAAAAAGTGTACAATATTACGGAACAAAGAAAAATGGACTATTTTAATATATCATTTATCACCGGCATTGGTTGTGGCATATGTATCGGGATATCTTTCTTTGCATACAAAAAGGGCTTGGGTTTATTTTCTAGCGCTGGAAATGCTATCAAAAAGGTAAAATATCAATCTATTACTTTACTTTTACCTGTTAGTGTTTGTATAATCAAGGAATGGTTACTGGTTCTTGAGAGAGGGGGGGAAGAATGATAACCACTTACATTCCGCAAGTGTGTGTGGATTATGTAGACGGATAATAATTGTTTGGTTTACTGTGTTTCTTATCCTAACATATTTCCTATTAAATCTTATGCTTCAAAATTCAGGATTATTGTCACAGAATAGTCAAATCTTAGGATCTTCTATCTAGGTCGTAGATCTAGGTCTTGGTAAATCTTAGGATTTACTTAATAGTAGCATTTAGCAAATGCTAATTTTGGATAGTTTGAACCTTTCAAATCAGGGCTGCCAGAACATATATTTGGATACAACACTTGTATAATATAGTTCACTTATGTATCCAGTACCTATGTACAGTAGATTTCCTGGTATAATTGGTTACAAAAATAATCATTTAAGTGTAAAGTAAACTTTTCAAGAAAAACATGTTTATGAGATATCGAATGTTTCCTAATAAAGATGAAATACATTTTTTTCTATGCAAGATATGGCAAAATGATAAAAAATTAATAATTATATTTGTTACAGACTATTTATATTTGTTTTACTATTTATTTTTATTTGTTTACTATTTTTATTTTGTTATATTTTTGTTTAGTTTTGTTGGTTTGTATAATGAGGTATGATTTTGTATAATTTCAGAGAGATAGAGTATAAAATAAGTAGTACTGGCAGCCCTGTTTCAAATATAAATTCAAAATAAGTAGATAAAATCTTAAGATGAGATCTTATAAAAAATGTACATGATTTAATGATGAACTTATCAATCAACATTTTATAACCTCTCGTAACCTAAAACTTTCAGCTTTAAATACATATTGTAGCAAATCATGTGTAAGTTAGATACATTATGGCCTTGTATGACGATTCATAAGCATTAAGTAAATATTGTATACAATAATGTATTTGTAGTGGTTCGTGACTCATGAGCGAACGGTGTTAGCTAGTAGACCGCGCTTTTGTTCAGTGTTGCCAACTTGACGGATTTCCCGAAGAGGGCTACAAAATCAACTTAAAAATGAACAACTAGGCCACAAGGCCTACATTAGATATGACCAACTGAATATAATGAAGGAGAATGAACAACACCCTCTTCGTAGTCACTCAAATTAAAGAAACTTGTCTGAATCACCAGAGCCAATAAAAGAAAAATCAAGACAAAAGTCAATCAAATAAAAGAACAAGGTATCAAACATAAAAGATTTTATTATACATAAACCAAAGCTTAACTGCAATCCCGGCGCAACGCTCAAGATTACCCTGAAAAAACTTAAAAGCGAAAATAACTGTCAGATATCAAATCAAATCAAATCAAATCATTTATTTTGTAAATTAGGCCACTAGGGGCACTTTTTACATGTCAGGTTTAAGTTTATCTACCGGTGCTTCGGAAATCCCCACTGGTCTGAGAAGAAGCACCAAGAAACTCAGCCGTAGGTCTTTTGTATTTTCATCATAACATATAATATTCAATTAAAATTAATAACAATACCTACTAGAAGTATTACACTTAAGTTCCATACACAATTATAGAACAAAAAAACTGTTTAAGATTGATATACGTGTAAATACAAGGCATAGACTAAGTAAGTGACGCTATACAAGTTAATTAATTAGCTTAAACTAACAATCAATGAGCAATCCGGGCAGACCAGTCCACGCGAGCAGCACCCGTTCACGAGTATGACGCATGTGCCAGCCATCGGCCTCCTCAACCATGATACAGGGAAGTGACCGACCCGGCACATAACGCCGCCGCAAGCATAGACATTTAAGCGAGCATGACATACCCTAATCGCATCAAAGAATGAGAGAAAATAAATAAATATGCGACACAAAAGCTTTATAAAAAGCCAAGACTATTAAACTCAGCCATCCTGTAAAAGCCATGTACATCAATCCGTCAAAAACAAAACATTCTATAAAATAAGCAATATAAAATATAATACAATAAATCAATGTCAATTATTGAGTTGTGTATTTAGCTAAGCGACCACTGTTTTTTATCATTTAAATATTCCAATATATTGTAATAAGCCCTTTTTGATAGAAAGTTTTTAACTTCGACTTTGAATTGGTCGAAGGGCAATATTTGCACTGGCTTAGGAATTTTATTATAAAAACGAATACTAAGCCCCACAAAAGAAGCATGTACTTTTTGCAACCGAAAATACGGGGTACACAGTTTATGCTTATATCTAGTATTTAAAGTATGTGCATCACTTTTCTTTTTAAACATACATATATTCCTCTTAATGTATGTTACATTTGCATAGATATATTGGGATGCAACTGTTAAAATACCTATCTCTTTAAAGAGCTCTCTTAAGGATACGGTCGTTCCTAACTGATAAATCGAACGAACTGCACGTTTTTGTAGAATAAATATGCTCTCAATATCAGCAGCCTTGCCCCACAACAAAATACTATAAGACATAAGACTGTGAAAGTAACTAAAGTAAACAAGGCGAGCAGTCTCTACATGAGTCAACTGTCTAACCTTTCTAATGGCATACACTGCGCTGCTAAGTTTCCCAGCTAGGCATGATATATGCTTGCCCCATTGGAGTTTTTTATCTAATGTAATTCCTAATAACACGGTAGAATCAACAGTTTCTAGAACCTCATTGTTCATTACCAGATTAGGTCCTAGATTTGTTACATTTGGCATTATAAATTTAACGCATTTTGTTTTTTTGGCATTAAGTACAAGATTATTTGCCGTAAACCACTGAGTTACTTGTGAAAGTGTACTATTAATTTCTTCAAAATTATCTCTATTTCTATCCACTCTAAAAACGAGTGAAGTGTCATCAGCGAATAGCACTGTATTGCACATGTTTTTTAAATAAAAAGGTAAATCATTAATGTACACTAGAAACAAGAACGGGCCCAGAATAGAACCTTGTGGTACTCCCAGTAGTACAGGAAGATCCCTGGACGTCACTCCATTCACATCTACGCACTGAACTCTTTGTAGCAGGTAAGAAGAAACAACGTCAAGAGCAGTGTTGTGTATACCGTAATGACGAAGTTTCCGTAAGAGCGTGTCATGATGCACACAATCAAATGCCTTCGAGAGATCACAAAGACCCCTACGGCGTTCTGCGATCGCTCCCACGCATCAAATATGTGTTTAATAAGAGCAACTCCCGCGTCAGTTGTCGAGCGACCCTTTGTGAAACCATACTGATTATCATGCAAGAGGCCGTTAACCTTAAAATGGTTAATCAGCTGCTTCAGTATAAGTTTCTCAAAAATCTTGCTGAAGGCTGGTAATATTGAGATTGGTCGGAAGTTACCTGGGTCTTCTTTAGAGCCAGATTTATATAAGGGTATAATTTTGCTATATTTCATTAAATCTGGAAAAATGCCCGTATCTATACACTTATTAAAAATTACAGTAAAGTAGGGAGCTACTATATCAATTATTTTTTTTAAGAAATTGACAGAAATGTCCCACAAATCACCCGTGTTTTTTGGATTGAGAGTTTTTACTATACTTATTACCTCAGTTGCTGTTATACGCTCAAATTTAAATAATAATTTACACTCTGACACGCTCTCACAAAGCAAAGATACAGCACGACTAGGTGAGGAATTTAAAGAGCAAGTAGTCGTTATAGGTATATTCGCAAAAAAATTATTAAAAGCCTGAGCAACTTCGACTTCATCACGAACAATTATATTATTTATATTTAATTCAAACTGGTTATCCCGTGATCGGAACTTCCCAGTTTCTTTATTGATGACATCCCATGTTGACTTTATTTTGTTAGTCGAGTTTTTAATTTTCTCACTTATGAAATTAGATTTAGCTTGGTTACAAGCTCTTTTAAATATCTTTGAGTAGTCTCTAACATATTGTAGGAAGTCATTATCAAATTTATATTTTTTCATACCATATAACTCATACAGAGTAGCTCGACTTTTATAAATTCCTGGAGTAGCCCATTCATTGAACTTGGAAGTGTTTCTGACATTTAGTTTTTTCTTTTTAAATATGTGATGAAATTCATTTTTAATAATCTTGAATACACTCCCATAGTTCTTATTAGGATCTTTGGCTTTTAACAATGAGTAGTTTAATTTTTTAACCATACTGTTCCTAAAAATGCTGATTCCCATGTCTGAGATAGGCCTGCAAGTAATTTTTGAATCCTGTTTTTGTTCACTATTTTTAAACACTGCTAATTGTCCACAATGATCAGAGGTTAAATTACTGAGAATCATGTGGCTAGTTGTATCAAAATTAGAAAATATATTGTCGAGGCAGGTAGATGAATGTGATGTTATCCTAGTTGGTGTATTAAATATATGCCTCATATCATAAGATTTAAATAGATTCAGCAATCTATTACTGGTTGAGTTTGCCTCTAGAATATTAATGTTAAAATCACCACAATCAATTATACCCTTTTGAGAAATACAAACTTTAGTAAGTACATCTTCTATAACTGATTCAAATAAATTCAGATCACTAAGTGGGGGTCGGTAAACGCAAATTATAATGTATCGCTCAAGCTCGACACAAGACAACTCAACAGTGCGCTCGATAGAGAGATTTACTATGTCTTGTCTAGGTCTTGATTTCAAAATGGTGGAAACAATAATTAAAGAGCCACCATGGATGGCATTTTCTCTTACAAACGCACTTTGTACTACGAATTTTTCACTATTAGTATATTTCACTTCATGATTTTTAAGCCAATGTTCAGTTACACAAAAAACATGAACATTGTATTTTTCTAAAAATAAACTTATTTCTAAATCTTTGCCGGGCAGACCTTGTATATTTTGATGAACTACATTCAAACAATTCAGCCTGCCCCTTGTCGCACCCTTTAGTTTAAACTATTAGGCGTGTAAATATTATTGTTAGTACGTATACTAACATTTTCATTAAAAACAGTACAACAAGTACCAATGTCACTATTTAAACAATTATTATCATCATTAGTTAAGCTAATGTTAGGAGAATGCTTAGATAAACTACTGTTATCTGTGTCCATACATAATAAATAAAATGCTAATGTTTTAGCAAGGTCTTTCTTATATACATAAGGCAGATACATAGTATCTTTTGTCAATTTAAATTTTTTAATAAAAATATTAGTATCAAAATAGGAAATAGCCTGATTATAACATGAAATATTGTACATTAGCATGTTCATGTCATATATGTGCCTATTTTGTTCCTTACTCAAAATATTAGAGTATGGAAAGGCACACAATATAAATTTATTTTCTAATTTAGAACTACATTTGGTCATAGTATTTACAATATTTAAAATGTCATTCTTACATACAGAAAGGCTGTCTCCCAGTAACATAAACATTGTGTTGTTACATTGATTCACTTGGCAAATTGAATCAATTTTTTTATTTATATAGTTAAAGCTAGCTCCGGGTGAACATATATTTATAAGAGGCTGATGTGCATAATTATTTAACAAGCTACCTAGACCTAATCCTAGCTTGTCAGTGATTATATAATATTTGTGTGCATGTCCTTTGGATGTATTATTGTTAGACTCATGTAATATAGTGTCGCTAACAATTGGACTTGTCTCATTTAAATTAATAGTGCACTGCTGTTCAGAACTACATTGTGGTTTGACCGGTGTTATAGTTTGATAACATTTACACTCATAGTTGTTAGTGAGTGATTCAAACCGCTCCATATTTTCATTGCTCAGTTTGAGAAGTTCTGAGGTGGCTAAAATATGCTCCTTAATCTGTAGTTTAGAGTCCTCATACTTTTTGGCTATAGAAGTAATAGCTGACTGAAGGTCTAAAATCTCAAGTTCAAGGCAGTGAGTGGCATGATCATAATGTTGTCTATTTTTTGTCATTTGTTCACTATAATCATGCAAACTTGAAAGTAAATTGCTACGTTCATTTATTAATTTTTTAACACTTTGAGCACATTTTTTGTATTTAATTGATTTTTTTATTTTCTTAAAAAAAAATATACAAATACACTTAATAGAAAAATATACTTAATATACAGAGAAGTGTAAAAGTCTGGAGGAGGCATCCACCCTCACGTAAGAAGGGTTATTGCATACATGCAAGATAATTATATAAACTATGTTTTAATCTCTGTAACTAATTTATAATTTTCTAGTTTACAAATGAAACTCACTAATCATATCTTTAATAATAATTGAATGAAAAATAAATTTAGGTATCGATATTTTTTCTCTATGTAAAATTATCCTAACCAAAGTAAAAACAGTGGTTCTTGGTGGTAGCGGTACGGACTGTCAAGACGAAAGTCGTATGTTCGAAACCCAAGTGGCATACACCTCTAACTTTTCTCAAGTTATGTGTGTATTAAATGTTAATTATCGCTTGCTTTAACGGTGAAGGAAAACATCGTGAGGAAACCTGCATATCAGAGAATTCTTATACGAATTTCGAAGGTATGTGAAGTCTACCAACCCGCATTAGGCCAGCATGGTGGACTAAGGCCTAACCCCTATCATTAGTAGAGGAGGCCCGTGCCCAGCAGTGGGACAATGTTTAAAACAGGGCTATTATTATTATTATTATTATATAAGTAAAAAGAAATGTTTTATAAATTCAAATGAATTTATTAAAAAAAATAAAAATTTATAAACACTTATATTACTTGAGATCTACTAAGCTTTGTAAAAAATGTACCTACTCTTAAATTTTTTTTTTTATTTGTTCAGTACACAAGGAAATAATTTTTTGAGAGACCTTATTAATAACATGGATAAATTATTCAGAGAAACAAAAAACTGAGAGTATTATTTGTTTTTATTATTTCCAGAGTATTTATTCAAAAAACTTTCCTGGATTAAGGATATAACTCAAAGAAATCTTTGTTCAGCTACACTTAACTCGCTTATGATCCCAACACACAACTCAACATGGCAAAGATCATGTTGCAAGTTTACTGCTGCAAGAACCTGGAATGATCTGCCCCATCCTCTAAGAAGAAAGATGAGTGTGTGGTCTTTTAAAATTAAATATAAAGCAGACTCACTTAAAAGACAACTTGCTGCAGAAAACTTGAAGCACTGTGTCACTGGCATGACATGAGTATGTGCAAATTCATTCAATGAATACTTTTACGCACACACACAAACATACACACACATTCATACCTATCATACTAAAGTTTCTATTGCTATATTATTTGTCTGTGTATTTAATTTGATTTTTACAAGCTTAATTAAATTGTTTGTCACTATGTTTGCCACCACTATAAAAATATCTCCCACATAACACCACAGGGAATCAGGAGTGGCTGAAAACCAGCGCTGCTCAGAGCTACGGTTCCGGCAGCTGAAGCTGAGCTACTTCCTTTTGCCTTATAAGCCGTTATATTTTTAATTTAAATTTTTAGTACATAGAATTTAAACTGTGTAAGTAGATAATAAGGCAATAAAATTTTATTTAAAATTATTTTAATACAGGATTTAGGTTTTATGTACAATGATAAGATGAACCTTGTAGTTCATAAAAAAGTTAATGAGATAAATGTTACATTGTTAGGTGTAATTATTATTTTATAGATTTAACTTTTTTACTGTATATGTTTGAAGTACCTACTGCTTATAAATTCAATGAAACATATACATACTTTTTTTGAGTTGAATTTATACACAAGTTCATCAGCGATAGTTTAATTGAAAAAGGTACAGACTGGAGAAAAGAAAATCAATAGTCACAGATTGAAACCACCCCAAATGGCAACCTTGTATCTTTTCGAAGTTACGTGTATTCATTGTTAATTATCGTTTGCTTAAACGGTGAAGGTAAACATCGTGAGGGCACCTGCAAGCCTGAGTATTCTAAATAAGAATTGCTAACTAAGGTCTAACTCCTCTCATTAGGCGAGCAATGGAATGAACAGTGTACAATACTCCACCTTGCGTCGTATTCCTCAGTATTGAGGGTCGTGACCTCCCTTCGACATCACTTTCTCTCGTACGATCTTTATCCATCTGTTTCTGCCTCTGGCGGCGTGTTGGGCGTTGTGAGCTGTAGAGAGTCAAGTTCGGTGCGGATCTGGTCAAATTAACGTATTGGGCTGCGTCTGAGAGGACTGTTCCCATCTACTTTGCCGGTCACAATGAGCTTCTCGAGGTTGCCATCGTCTTTCCTTACAAATTTCGTGTACAATTCAGAGCTTGTATTAGGTATTTTGTATTTAATTTTATTTTGTTACAGATCTCCTCAAAAGAAGAGTACAAGTTGGTGCTTGTTGTTAGAACTGATCTGAATATGGGTAAGGGGAAGATTGCTGCTCAGTGTGCACATGCTGCGGTTGGGGCTTTTGAAAAGGCTCAACGAAAAGACCCAGACGGACTCAAATACTGGCAGATGACTGGCCAGGCGAAAGTGGCCGTAAAAACAGACTCTTTAGATGAAATTAAACAAATTGTAGACAACGCAAAGAAATTGGGACTCAACACGTCGTTAATACGCGACGCAGGCCGAACTCAGATCGCACCAAACACTGTCACAGTGTTAGGTGTAGGACCAGCACCCAAAGATGTTATTGACAAAGTGACTGGACATTTAAAACTATTGTGAATTTGTAAATAAACTTAGTATACTTAACACGTATCTTTTATTTTTGTGATAGATACATAACTAATGTAATGTATGTATCAAGTATCAGGGAGAAAATTTTAACAACCAAAGTATGTACTATAATCTCTCACTTACGGAGGTAGCTATAAGGTACATAGTCCATAGTTATATTGTATGGATCTGCATTATCTAAACGGCATAAGAAAACTAAAGAGTATTTGACAAGAAAGAAGAATGTAAAATTGACAGAAAACAATAATTTCAATTATTACTATTACGGTATAATTTCCGTATTACTTTTATCACACGTCACTCGCACGTGAACTTCTGTTTCGCAATGTCACGAGCCCTCATATTATTTTACTAGCTGTTGCTCGCGGCTCCGCCCGCGTGGAGGTCATGTTTGGGAGAAAAAGTATACAATACAAAATACCAATATTCATGCGTTGAACTTAAAAATGTCGGATCTTCATACAAACTTTCATTCCCTATTTTACACCCTTAGGGGCGGAATTTCCAAAAATCCTGAAACATATAATTTTTGTTTTTAACTAAAATGCCAAATACTAATTTTCATGAATTTAACTTCAAAAATGACGGATTTTCATACAAACTTTCGTCCCCTATTTTACCCCCTTAGGGGTGGTATTTCCAAAAACCCTTCCTTAGTGGATGCTTAAGTGATAAAGGTACCTACTGTCAAAATTTCAAGTCTCTAACCCCAGCTGTTTAGGCTGTGCGTTGATCGATCAGTCAGTCAGTCAGTCAGTTTCTTCTTTTATATATACAGATAACGCCAAATTCTAAGCGCCAAATAAATTATAAAATACGAAAACCAAGAATACATTTAATAAAAACAGAAACATGTAAAGTAGGTTTGAACTCTGGTGTCACGACTTCTAATCACACCCCATTACCACTAAGCCATTAACTTATACTATGTACTGGCAAAATTAATTACCTTGTTGGTTAATAGTGTAGAATTATTATTTTTATGAAATTACCTATCTAATGGATTGTAAAGTGGATATTGTTTATACTAAGTATTACAGTTTAACAAATTTACTTAATAGTAATCAATAGGAAAACTAATACTAGGTAACACAGACGAAAGTATTTGGAGGGATAAAAGAATAATAATACTAGCCCTGTAGTAAACATTGTCCCACTGCTGGGCACGGGCCTCCTCTACTAAGGAGAGGGGTTAGGCCTTTGTCCACCACGCTGGCCTGATGCGGGTTGGTAGATTTCACATACCTTCGAAATTCTCAGGTATGCAGGTTTCCTCACGATGTTTTCCTTCACCGATAAAGCAAGCGACAAGGAACATTTAATACAAACATAACTTTAGAAAAGTCAGAGGTGTATGCCATTTGGGTTTCGAACATACGACTTTCGTCTTGACAGTCCGTACCGCAACCAACTAGGCTATCGCTGCTATATTTGGAGGGATATTGCGGGAAAATAGAACTGGTAGGCCAATTCTTTCTACTCGAGATTATTTGTTGCCTAGTATGTCTGCTGTCTAAATAGGTAGATTTCAAATATTATGTGGCCTGTTGATTTTTGTTGTAGAATTGGGTCATCTGAAATGACTCAGACTCATGCTTATTTCTTCAGTGCCGACAAAAGGTGGCGTGAGGTGCGTTCTTATCGACTACGTATGCCGTAGAGATAAGACATGGCAAAACTTTCAGACACATTGGAAAATAGATCTAATATAAATCCACGCTCGATTGTGCCGATAATAGGCTAGTTGACTGTTTTTGGGAAAACGTTTTATTTTATTTTTCATGGACTATATCAATGGTTCCCAAAGTTGCCTGAACAGCGACCCATCTAATAAAGTGTTCCACTGTTAAAATGAGAAAAAAAACCGTTTTAATAATTATATTCCGTTCGATCGAAGTATGATCCTATTTTCATGGCCCAACCAATATTCGCTCGCGACGCACTATTGGGTCGCGACACATAGTTTTGGAAGCACTGGTCTATATTATTAAAATATTATCGTTAATAAACAAAAGTCTTAAGTTTTCAAGATATAATTTGCATTTATAAACCAACATTTTTTTTAATTTTTTTTGTACCACGTTGGTGGCAAACAAGCTTACGGCCCGCCTGATGGTAAGCGGTTACCAACAAAACGCTACCAACTGTCATGGCCTCTCGTGTGACGTGACGTGACCATCCGC
Organism: Laothoe populi; assembly: GCA_905220505.1. Taxonomy (NCBI): domain Eukaryota; kingdom Metazoa; phylum Arthropoda; class Insecta; order Lepidoptera; family Sphingidae; genus Laothoe; species Laothoe populi. Next base: position 15,380,011 of record HG992167.1, on the reverse strand, counting down.
AAAACTAATAGACGTGTTTGGCTTCGCCTTTTAGATGTTACGGTGACGTCATTCATGACTGATGGGTGTTTCATGTCACGTGCCAAATGCTTTATTTTTACACATTCGTTTCTTGAAAATATTAAATAATTACATATAAATTAACAAATTGGTTTACTTGTCGATATCTTTAGACTAAAATCTATTATAAACAAAATTCTATCACATTTTCACTTACTGTCAACTACCCTATTCAGTTTAAAAACAAAACGCGTATTTGTTTTAAAACAGCGCACTGCGCAGGCAGCGCGGACATCGTGAGCCGTGGAGCCCGTAACGTAAGTATTGCAAAAGTGGGTGCGATTTTATAATACGGAACCTAATCAGTAGGCCTACTCTTGAAATCAATTCCAATCTCGAACTCGATACAGTTTCAATTCCAATCTAGATAATATTGGAACTCTAACTCACTCAACGAAATGAAATAGAATATTTACGAACCAGCGATCGTAAATACTCTATTTCATTTGGTTACTAAAATTTCCGCCGTATTCAGTTAAAACGTGCGCTAGTGTTGCGTTCCAGAGTGCCAATTGTACAGTTTTCGAACCAATCCTAATTTTAATTAAATTGGAATCGAGTGTCAAGGGTAACCCTCCAGGACGCTTTAAAAGCCCTTAAACTATACAGGATACCCTAAAAACCAGGTCATGTCCTGGGAAAACAAAACCGTTGGCAACTCTAGATTAGATCTCCTTTGAATTAGATTTTCTTAAAATCTCATTTGATGGTTGTACTGTATAAAAACCTACTTGCCTTTTTAGTATGCAGTCTAAGTCATATATTTCTTAATACGAGCCAGCCTCCGTGGCACAGTTAGCGAGCCGACTGTGAAACGAGAGGCAGTGGGTTCGATTCCCACACCAGGACAAATGTTTGTGTGACAGACAAATATTTGTGTCCGGGGTAAGTCTCTCGTAGTCCCTGATACCCACGACACAAGACTCGTATTTTAGTGTGGGGTCTGGGCTATGTTTGTGACTGTTGGGTGTTATTATATATTATTATTATTATAATTTAATGTATTGCATTAAGTATATAAAAAAATATATATATTGCTAATAAATTCAATATAATATTGAAACTTTGATAATTATGGGCACACATATTAGCAACCACAGGACCTGTGACCCGTAAACATAACTGCATTCACATATTAAAATGCAATCTTCAATTCGTCAATCAATCAATGCCAACCTAATGGCGGAATATTTTATCGGTTATGGTATAGTCACAACAAACCATATGGATAGGGGTTTACTTTTAAAAATAATTATCGGTAGGTACTTAAAATAATTTAATTTTATGACTAAATAATTCCTTGCGAGAGGTCCCGGGTTCATATCCCGGACGAGCCCAATACTTTTTATCTCCCTCCGTCGTCGCCCTAAGCATGTTTTGGGAGATCCAAACGATCCCATCACGGTCGCTGTCGAGGCAGCACTGTCCCTGCCCAATCGCAATCATAATCATACTCTGAATGCACGTATGACTCGCCGGCGAGTCCAAGGAGCCCGGCCGAGGCTCAGATCTTCGATACAATAGTATATCGAGACGGCCCTAAACCTATTCCAAGCGACGCGACGGCTTAATTGAAGGCATTTTAGAGAGCGTCTTTGAGCTTAGCCGTTGACAAATGTTGCGTTTTCTGGCTGGAGCGCCATAAGCGCCGGCCACAATGTTCGGTGAAGCTGTAAAAGCAACTATGAGCTAACAGCACAAATCCATACGAAAAAAAAACGCTAGAACCATGCGTACTGACTTACGGAGCCACAGATTCTTGGTTTCTAAGCCAACACCCAGATCGAATCAAGTGCAGAGCAAATTCGTATCGCCGCACAATCAAGCGTGGAACAATTGCCAATTACCGTGTAGGGAACACGGTCATTCCTTCCTATGATCCCGGCTCCTTTAGTAGCCTTATTTAGTCCTTTAGACGAGTGAAGAAGCTACTTAGCGGGCCGACATGATTGTGTAGTAGCAAGGTACAATCGACTCTCGCTTTATATAACTAGCTGTCGCCCGTGTGGTAGTTATTTTTTAAAGATAAGGTATAATATCCATGAAGTCTTTTCATCATGGACGTCATTCATGGAGCTATTATATTTAGATCAGTTCAGCCCTTCTGGTGTTATTGAGTAGGTACTAAGATACATCCATCCAAACATTCGTAATATTAGTAACATTGAAACATTATCAGACCACACACGATGTTTTATTACACATATTATTTGTAACTTACCCATAAAATATATACAAAATTATAGTTATTTTCAAAAATTATTCGGCATACGTGTTTCGTGCTTTTCAAAATTCAGCCCCTAAAGAGGAGAGGGGAGTTGGAAATATTTGTAATGGAGCACTGGGCAAAACAAATAAAAAACTAATTAACGGAAATAATTTATTTAATTTTGGTACAAAAATCTTTGAATAGTGCAACAATTTTGATTTTGCTCTCTTCGAGGCAGATTTTGGCATAACTAATCACAACATAAAACACAACACAAACACTTTCAGTGTTCAATCAATGCCACAATACGCGCATTTTAACTGGCAGAACTGTAGCCTGCAGGCAATTCTCGTAATTCAAAATCATTTCGATATAGTCAGAGTTAAGAAATGTCACGAAACGTCAATTGCGACATTGTATTAAAATGAGATTTACAATAGGTCGGAAGTTGATAAAAGAAAAAACTCATTAAAATGACAGTTTTGAGTTAACTCGTAATGTAATCTCAGTTCTGTCAACATTCGGTCGAAATGTCAATAAAATATGAGATTTGACCATCTGAAGTCAGTCGTTTTTGCCGCTGTTTACTCACTGCCTTAAAAACAACTTCTAGCCGGACGGCGGACATGTTATACTGCGCGTATTGTAGTCGTCGCCTCTAACGATAAGCACGGGCAATACAATTCTCTAACGGTCAGTACAGACCTGGCGGAAATAGAGTTGAAAATAAATGTCAACTATTCTATACACCGTCCTACTGCCGGAGCCCTATGCTGAAAACGCAACCACAACGTTCAAAAACAGATATATTGTAGTATATAATATCCATCGCAATAACGATAATTCCTAACCTAACCTAACCCCTCTAGTGTCTGCTAATGAGAGGTGTCCTAACACCTTGGTCCACCACGCTGGCCTAATGCAGGTAGAGGATGGTAGACTTACTATTGAAATCCTCTGGTAATCCTGAATACCAATATATTTAGAATTTAAATCAATTAGCCAAGATAAAGCCGTAAGTTTAAGCATAAATATACAATGAGTATATTGTAATGTGGTATGTTTCAATATTTATGCGACTTCTTTTATTTTAAGAATAGTAATTTACATTTAAATGTAATGCCTATTTTATACATGCCTATATTCTTTGTATGCTTCGGAACTTTGTTTTTCGCATCGATTTTGCTTAGCCACCCCGGTTCTTTATAAACATTCTAAATACTTATATAGCACATGGAACATGAAACCTGCATACTTTCTCGGGTATGCAGGTTTCTTAACGATGGTTTACTTCAAAGAAATATCTGCGGAACAAATACACACTTGTAGCTTCAATAATAAGGCGAATGTGTCATTATCCTTGAAGTCGATCCCGCTACCATTATATCAAGAGTCTGTTCCACTCACTCGGCTACCATACGCAAACGGTCAGATGAATAATAGTTTGCAGACTATTATCAACTCTATTTCCTTATCATAATGCCAAAGGTCAGAATATAATGCTGGAACACCCTGGAACAGTTCTTCGCCAGGTATACGCTGACACTTCATCTATCGACTAGCTCTCTGAGATCTGCCTATTGCACTCAATAACATTTAAAGTAGAAATATATTATTGCTTTATAATTATCTTGTGGTACGTATATATTATTTGATAATACTATGCTGTTTTTAAACGCGCATCGTATATGCGGCCGGTCCATGCCTCCCACACACTCGGAGTCCGGACTGCATGCTCCTATACACTAATGTGTCCGCGGTGCCGCGGCCGCCACAGACGAGATCGAGTTCGCGACGTGCAGAACCTTTTTTTTTCGCGGGGGAAACGCTTCATCGCTAGCGTTTCATCCCGGGGGGAGGTGGAATGGTTATGTTGGACTCACCTGTCTTACGACCCAAGATAAGCCGTCCAGTAGAGATGGGAATTCCCGAACGGTCGTGGGCCAAGTCCCTAACACTATGTACACCCTACACCGGAATACCAATCAAAACCCCACGGTGGCCTTCTTCAGCGCATTCTGGTCGGCCTCGGGTTCTTGAGGCTAAGAGCGCCTCGATATCTACCGGGACCGACCCTGCGCAGTGCCGCGTAACGGCTGATCTCTGAAGTGGGGCGGGGTTGATCAGAAATTCCCGCACACTTAAGGACGCCCTTGGCGTCTACAACAGCAATGAGGCTAGCCACCCATGCTGCCGCCCATCTCGGGGTAGCACGATGTACAAACGTTTTATAGTACAGGGGGCGCTACAACAGCCCCCCACTGCGCGCCCACGACCCCTGATGGCCTGTTTAGTCGCCTCTTACGACAGGCAGAGGATACCGTGGCGGAATTCTTTAATGCCCCCTGTCCACAGGGCGAAAGACGCTGGTTATTCATGGCCCCGGCGCATCCTACGTCTTCTCTGGTGGCGGGAGAGATCATATCGTTCCCGATCCCTCTCAGCACTCTCCTTCTGCGAGATGACGTTCTCGCAGAAGTGGGCCACCGCACGCCAGGACCTCGGGCTGGCGACCATAGCTAACATTATGGCTCGTCCCAGGCTGGACACACTGCTAGAGTGTGTTGTGACACGCGGCTGTCTGTTCTACGCCGAGTATTTTACACAGGTATTCACCGAAACATCCATGGCCCGTGAGAACCTGCGTCGGTCGGGACGTTGCCTGTCTAGCCATTGGTCTCAGACAGCACGCACCGCTGCTACGGTCCTCAGACCCGCTGTCGGGTTACACAGCCTGAGAGAGTGCGGAACACAGCCAGCGTGTTGCGAGGCACTTTAACTCTTATCTTTCACTTGACATTTCTTATTATGCTCTATAGTTAGGGTGAATTTTGCCAACATCAAGTGAGGCTGGACATTAACATTACCAAGTGCGTAATTACAAATACATGACTAAAAAATTAACAACAAACATAGCCATGGTTTAGTATAACATATAACACAGTACGAACTATCGAAATGTAAGAGTGGATGTTGATGAGGGTCCACATCCATAGTTCCACATACGCACGGGTTCTGTGTTGCACTGGGATGACTCGGTAACACGAGGGAGTCGTTCTACACCTGAATATACCTGACACTATGTACCTCTACTAGAGAGTAGAGACTCTACTTGACTCAGAGCCAAGTTCGCGTAAATTATGCAGTAATTGTACTTTAACCAACAAGAAAAAGTAAGTATGATTGTACTTTCAATATGACTTAAAATTAATTGTATTTCATTAAAATTATACACGATTAAACATTTCATTGCATAAAATGAGTTAATGGAGACCTCTAGTACGAGTTACAAGGGCTTCGAAGTTTGTTTGTATGTAGAATACAACAACTGTGGACACAGGACAACAATATCATAATACTAGATAAATACAACATTATGATATTAAATGCACATTTTAAGAACGAGAATTTTTTTTTTCTTTTTTTTCGTATTTCCTACTAAAGTATGGTTGGTACCATTACATTACAATTATTTTAGTTTAGAGGGCAGCACCGTCGACACAGTATAAAGACTCAATGTGGACAGTCGCCCTTACGAAGCAGTCTCATGTATTGAGCAACGACGTTATAACACTTTGTATTTGATAAGAGTTAATAATTTAGAAGTATATAAAAATATTTTTTGTTAGCACCAAGGTTTCACATTGTATAAAATATGTCGTAACAATATTATTATTATGTCGTTATAGTCTAAAAATTCAAAATAGTAATTATAAATACAGTCAAAAAATCACGGCCATAAATGCGTTTAGACGGGTCGGGTTAGACGGAGACACCATTTCGTACTAATATTATAGAAAGTATTGCTCCATATCGACGATATCGGCTTTTCGACAACATCAAACACATTGAAAGACTATTTTTAAACTGTGTATATAACGGCTAACGAACAAACGGTAGGCAGCGGCTTTGCTGTGCCCTGGCATTGCAGAAGTTTATGGGCGGTGACTCACCATCAGGTGGCTTGCTGCTCGTCTGCCTATCAAGACACTAAAAACAAAGCTGTCCTGCATCCTTTGCGGTTGCAGAATATTTAGCGATGTGTAGTCTCGTTAAGTACGGTGAGGGAATGATCAATCGCCTCAATGGACGTCATGCAGTTTTGGTAGAGTCGACGATCGTCTCCTGCGTGTTCCGCAACAAGTTCCGTCATTAGACGAAACATTAACAGTCCGGTCCTGCCGATCCTCGAGTTCACAATTGGCAGCTGCGGACATAACATATTATAAAACAAAATGGAAGAGCCATACTGTAGACAGTTTACATCATAAATGAGCCGGCTCGACCGGGTTATACTGTAGACAGCCCACAGCATGAACGGGCCCGCTCGACCGGGCTATGCTGTACGCAGTCTACAGTCTAATTGAGTCCGCTCGACCGGGTTATGCTGTAGGCAGTCCACAGCATGAGTGGGCCCGCTCGACGGGATTATGCTGTAGACAGTCCACAGCATGAATGGGCCCGCTGGGCCGGGTTATGCTGTAGACAGTCCACAGCATGAATGGGCCTGGTCGACCGGGCTATGCTGTAGGCAGTCAACAGTATAATTGAGTCAGCTCGACCGGGTTATGCTGTAGACATTCCACAGCATGAGTAGGACGGCTCGACTGGGTTGTTACCACTGTCACTTCTTTTGGTATTGTAGGTTTTCATGGGCGGCGGAAATTTACCATCTAGTAACACACTTAGTAATTGTCGAACTGAGCTATATAAAGCCCCGCATCCAGACGGGAAGGCAGTAATGCACCATTAGCTGAACTTATTATTTGACGTCATACGCGCCTATCATATGAGACATAAAACCGAATTTCGGTCAATTTGCGTAAGTTTGCTGGTGGTAGGATATTCATACCCGCCCGGATAGGGACCACCGTATTTAATTACCCTACTGCAAAATAATTAGGGTTATGTTTGCGAGGTTTAGTATGTGAGTATTTTGACGAACTTTGTAATGTGTGTAAATTGATTCCTCTCAGTGACAAAATCATTACAGACAATAACGTGAAGTGTCGCAACATTTTGTGCAAAAAACCAAACCCGACTGCGTAAAAGAGTCGGAAACGGTGACATAATCAACATTTCCCCGATTCGGATTCATTTTGCGCAGACGCGTTTTTAAATACTATATTTACCGGTGGCAGCGTGATCATATGGCCGCGTTGAGCCCGAACACGGCGAGTCCTGGTGTTTTGAGTCTCAGAGCGTTGAGACAAAGAGCGTCGTTTGCGAGCGCCCGGTCCTGCTTGTTGCTTTTTCTCGTCGAACTGCAAGTCGCGACATGGACTAGCGCATACGCGTACACCCACCTCCTGTCGCCCGAACACATTGCCCCTGCACACACCACGTTCTACACTTTAGTGCTTCGAAGCCACATCCATATCCAGGCGGAAGAGATTTTTTTATCTTGGCACGGTACAGAAACCTAACTGCATCTAATGGTAAGTGCAGTGTCGTCCAAGTAAAGTATCAAGTAACTGGCCAGTGACAACTATTCTTCTTCACACTACGTTTAAAGGCCCCAGGATTCTAGGAAGGTGAGAAAACGTGGGCCGACTAATTGATCTGCAGCTTGATAGTGCGACAAAGATAAGAGTTTGCGAACCTTTTGATTAGGGCTGGGATATTAGACACTACTGCATAGTACTGGTGGTAGGATATTCCTATCCACTCGGATAGCCACTACCGTATACAGGGTGTTTTTATTATTTTTTATTATGGGGCACTATGCCCCAATCTCGTTCCCCTAACGACTTAAAGCTAGGGACCTTATCTACCTCCCCCTGTCTTCCTACTCTCCTTTATTTAATTCTTTATTTTACATCACTTTAGAATTTTCTATTACTCTATTTATTACTACTAATTTTAATCATTTAACCTGTTTTACACATCTATTTAACTCACTACCCTTATTTTATTACAGACATTTTACCTCTATTTTATTTTAATACTAACTATATACACAGTCAGGTCATAAGTATTGTCACACAGTAAAAACTTTTATTTTAGAATGCTGGCAACAAAAAAGTTTATTGAATTCGAATTTCAAATTGTTCATAAAAATAAAAATGTATACTTTTTAGAATTTTACTAATTTTTAAATATGGAGTGGACACTTAAAGAAGACCGTGTTGCAGTAATTGCGTTGCATCGTTGCGGTTACGCGCCAATTCAAATTTTTGACATACTGAAAAATTTTAATATAACCAAAAGATTCGTTTATTGTACCATCAAACGATACAATGAAGACTCTAGTGTAGATGACAGGTAAAGAAGTGGTCGCCCTCGGTCTGTTAGGACTCCAGCAGTGATAAAAGCTGTTAAGGCGCGAATTCAAAGAAATCCCAAACGTAAGCAGAAACTGTTGGCCCTTCAGATGGGGTTAAGCAGAACCACGGTGAAAAGGGTGTTAAATGAAGACTTAGGGCTTCGGGCATATCGAAGAAAAACAGGACATCGTTTGAATGCTCGTCTAATGGACCTGAGACTGAAGAGATGCCGCGCTTTGTTGAAGCGGTACGCGGGAAAAAAATATCGGGAAATTCTTTTTTCAGATGAAAATATTTTTACCGTAGAAGAGAGCTACAACAAACAAAATGATAAGGTGTACGCACACAGTAGTGAAGAAGCGAGCAACCGTATTCCGCGTGTCCAACGAGGTCATTTTCCATCCTCGCTCATGGTATGGTTGGGAGTTTCTTATTGGGGCTTAACAGAGGTACATTTTTGTGAGAAAGGTGTAAAAACGAATGCAGTTGTGTATCAAAATACAGTCCTGACGAACCCTGTGGAACCTGTTTCTCATACCATGTTCAATAACAGGCACTGGGTATTCCAACAAGATTCGGCGCCAGCTCATAGAGCGAAGAGCACACAAGACTGGCTGGCGGCGCGTGAAATCGACTTCATCCGGCACGAAGACTGGCCCTCCTCCAGTCCAGATTTGAATCCGTTAGATTACAAGATATGGCAACACTTGGAGGAAAAGGCGTGCTCAAAGGCTCATCCCAATTTGGAGTCACTCAAGACATCCTTGATTAAGGCAGCCGCCGATATTGACATGGACCTCGTTCGTGCTGCGATAGACAACTGGCCGCGCAGATTGAAGGCCTGTATTCAAAATCACGGAGGTCATTTTGAATAAACTTTAGTGTATTAAGAATCTATGTTTTGTTAAGTTCATTTTGGTATATAAATGGTTACATAATGAATAAACTTGTTTCAATTATTTTATATTAAACATGTGACAGAATTTATGACCTGACTAGGTATAACTAACGATACATATTTTAGTATTATCTTACTTTTTCCTATTTCTTATAATTACTTTATTTACTACATATTTACAATATTTAAAAAATGTTTCGGGTGTTTCCTTATTTCTACCGATTTCGTGTATGTTGTGCTCATAAGTTGTTCCATTTCGTATCTGTCTTTTTCAAATATGGGACACTCGAGTAGTACGTGCGTACACAGGGTGTTAACCCGCCATAGTAGCACACGCAAGTGTGCGTTCCGGGGTCTGCAGTGTACATCTGATTTTTGTCGGGGGTCTAGAATTGGGGTACGATGTTTGACCGTTTTACAGCCTTCTGAGTAACTCTGACACTACACCCTCAACCGCTTCCTCACGTCCTCCCCATGGCGTAGTGTGAAGAAGCAGACGGACATGATTGTGTTGAAAAGCGAGGGATAGATTGTCTCTCGCTATTCGATCCTCTAATTGGACTGCGCTTACCATCACGTGCAGGGTGATTTGCCCTGCCAGGATTAAGAAAAATGCTGTACATCGACACAATTCCAGAAAAAAAATCTTGACGTGGGCACTTAGAAATCACCGTCAAGGGCTGGTAGTCAAAGTTACGACGAGGACAGGACTGAGAAAATAGAAAAGAGGAAGACCTAGAAATGAAAGGAGGGGGGAATCGTGATGAAGTGGCAGAATGGGAGGAGAGACATCGGAATGAATCTGGACGGATCATTGTCTCACAGAAAATTATAAGGGATGTATCAAGAACTATGAGGAACTACGGTCTCAAACACCTAGACCGGATATAAAAATTTGTAGATTTCACAAACATTTGTCTCGGTACGGGGATCGAACCCGCAGTCTCTTGTTGCCCAGTCGGCTACTTGCCCGCTGCGCCATGATAGCTGTAAGTTTGCTCGTTTGCTTTTCCACTGCTATTTAAAAAAACAAATCTCCAAAGAAAAATTAATAATTATTTTTAATCAAATTCGGAAAAATACCTTTATCGGTGACACATTATTAACTATTATTGAAAAAATGGACTACGACTTAGGAATAGGACTTTAATAGACGCACTTTTATCCTCTAGGTACGGAAGCCTGGACAACTATAAAATTACATTTCAGAATTATACGCACCATTTGTCTTCGAGAGTGAAAATGATTTTGGTAGCGCGACGATTGATGCCCGTGGCACACGAGTTCTTACACACAAACTGGTAAGTGTGGTGGCACGCGGCGGCTGAGGTCTTGTGGAACTCCACGAGGACTGACAACCAGGAGTCGGACTGGTCCGGGACACCGCAGTAGTACACTCCGTCCGTAACAGAGCGAGACGACAGCATCACGTGTTTAGCAATTGTCTCACTCACACCTGAAATGTTTCTAGCGATCACACGAAGTATCTGTAGATGGAGTAGCTCGGCGAGACACAACACCCTGTCCTTAGGAACAAAACCAAACAGAAAGCAGTCGATATTGGATATGCAATCCTACTAATATTATAAATGCGAATATTTGGATGGATCGATGTTTGTTACTCTATCACGCTACAAGGTCTGGACAGATCTGGTTGAAATTTGGCACAGAGATAGATTATAGTCTGGAATAGCATATAGGCTACTTTTTATCCCGGAGATATAAACAGTTCTAAAACCTCTTATCGAAAGTATTTTATGAATCCGAACAAAAATAAGTAAATTAGACGCCATTCAAATCTTTTGGAAGGGGTAATTCTCAAATGACAGTAAGAGGATGCATGATATGAGCCGTGACGTCACCTCTCAGAATGGCCATTACAGTGTCGTTGTGCGAGGGAGATAGTGAGATGTTACCACTACGCACCCATTTTTGCTCATACCAATATTGCGATCTCATTTTTCAAGCTATTTTGATTCTATTTTTGGTCAAGGAATTGTGGATTTCCCATACAAATTTTGAACTCCTATTTGACCCCTTTCAAGGTTGTTTTTTGAGAAAAAAGATAGCCTATGTCCTTCTTCAGGATATAATCTAGCTCCTTGCCAAATTTCATCACAATCTGGTCAGCCGTTTAGTCGTGAAAAGGTAACAAACAAACAAACAGAGTTACTTTCGCATTTAGAGTATTAGTATGGATACTACACCCAACAGTCACACACATAGGTATGAACATTTTATGTCACCAGTTTTCAGTAATTTCTTGAAACTCGACGTAGTATCATTGTGTTCGATCTATATGCATCCCATCCGTGGTTTACAAAAACGTTTTTACAGGCATATTTCATTTATAATTTTTTTATTATTTTTTTCCAAAAAATATTCGTTTTTAAAACGCCATTTTAGGATACCAATCCTCTATAGCCTATAACATAGAATAAACATAATAGCTACTTTAATATTATTAGATGAGAAAAATAAAAAACATTTAGATTTTTGTGAACTCACCGTCTGCCAGCGCCTTATGGTAATGTTGCACACAAGCTTCCACTCGGTTCGAGGTTTGAGTCCCGTCGGCGAACACCATCATCGACCGTACATACATTGAGTCAGTAAACCGAGTGTGGTCCCAATTGAATTCCACATATAATTCAGTCTTGTTATTCATGTTATTCATATAAACACGGTCCAATAGAGTTGAGAACTGCAAATAAATAAAAAAGCATGGCCCGTGACAAACAAACACGCGACTAATAAATGAATTCATTAAAAGTAAAAATGTACTTAAAAAAACATGTCATCAATTTTCTACATGAACGTTAGTAGAGTAAGTAGGTGATTAGGTGAGGAAGTCATACGTTATCTATCAACTAAAGTTGGATATAGGTCGGTGAAAATGGAAATTAGCGTTCTGTCAATTAGTTAATCAATATATTGTGTATGTGTACTTACAAAACACGTCTGTGGTTTTTCGTCGGGGAGGCGAATTTTCGCCGTGAAATGGCAAGGGTCGATGATTAGGGATGTGCTAGGCGTACCGATGGGTGATACCTGTAGAATACATTCAAAATAAAACGTCACGGCCTTAGAGAAGTTTAATAATAACACCAGAACCACGCGTGCTGCCTTACAGAGCCACAGCTTCGTGTCTACTGCCTCAGCCCGAATCAAGAGCAGAGCAAATTCGTATCTTCCCCTATCAAGCTATGGAACTGTTCACCGGCCCAAATGTTCCCTCCTTCCTATAATCCTGGGTCCTTTAAAGTGCGAAGAAGTTACTCTGCAGGTCGGCATAATTGTGTCAAGTAACGAGAGATGGTTGTCTCTCGCTACTTGATACTCTAACACGACGCCACTGCTCTTACTATCAGGTGCAGTGTCGTCACTTTCCGTGCAAGGGTAAAACAATAGTATAGTGTTAGGGTAGTTCTCATTTATTAGAAATATCGGAGGTATATCCAAAGTATTTTAGAAAATAACTACGGGTAGATTAATAACTTATTGATTGAACGGGGTGAAGGCTTGCAGTGCAATAAAGGAGAATGCAGTGTCCAGTAATTAGTTCATTTGCCTTTTTCCACAATTGTGGAAAAAGGCAAAGGTTGTACCCGTGTATAAGTCGGATAAAAAGGAGCTCATCTCCAATTATAGACCCATATCCATTCTCTCCTCGTTCGCAAAAATCTTCGAATCCCTACTCTGTCCCTTTTTGCAACGCCATTTAAGATTATACCTAAGTGATCACCAACACGGTTTCGTCCCATCGAGGTCTACCAACACAAACTTATTGACATTCACAGAATCCCTCGTTCAAGCTGTTGACTCGGGTGACTAGTATGACGTGATATACACGGATTTTAGTAAGGCTTTTGATAAAATCTCGCATCCCATACTAATAAATAAACTTTCTGCATATGGTATCACCGGATCCTTGCTTGAATGGCTCAAATCCTACTTAAAGGATCGGGAATTTTATGTTGTAATAAATGGTTATCAATCTGAATTTAAATGCATTTCATCCGGAGTTCCCCAAGGCTCGCATCTGGGCCCACTACTGTTTAATTTCTTTATAAACGATCTACCCCACTGGTTTCAGTCCTCGGAGTGCTATTTCTACGCTGATGACTTGAAAATTGCTAAAAGAATTGAATCACGTGAAGATACACAGCTCTTACAAAATGATCTCAATCAACTTGTCAAGTGGTGTGGAATTAATCTTATGGAATTGAACTTTAAGAAATGCTACCATCTGAAATTTACGAGGAAACATCATTGTGTAAATTGTGATTACTTCCTAAACCACAATAAAATACAAGAAGTTGAAACAATTAAGGACCTAGGAGTAACCTTTGATAAAAAAATTACCTTTATTCCGCATATTGAGCACACGATAAAAAAAGCAAACAAAATGCTGGGATTTGTTATAAGAAATACCAGGAGTTTCAAGCACAATGGCGCAAAAATAATGTTATACAACAGCCTAGTACGGAGTATTTTGGAATACTGCAGTGTAGTATGGAGACCACATTTCGCGACACATGCGCTACGTCTGGAAAGAGTCCAGAAGCGTTTTTTGTGGCATTTAGCATACTCCAGAGGTAAATGTAAGTTCCTTCCCTCGTACAACAGCCGCCTGCAGTATTTCAGAATGCATCAGCTGGCTTGTCGATATGATATTAGTGATGCGCTTTTTCTATTCAAACTGATGAGAAACAAAATTGATTGCCCTAGCTTACTAACTCAAATAAGGTTACGTGCCCCTTCGAGATATCCGCGACATATCCTTACACCTCTCTGTCCACCCTTGCGAAGGACGGTTCTAGGTGCAAACTCACCAATACCAAGACTCTGTAAAACCTTGAACAGCTGTAGTGATAGGGTAGACTTGCATTATGACAGTGTTGGCAAATTTTATAAAAATATTGTCGAGTTCTTCTTAAAAAACTAAAAATTGTTGCTATATGGATTATAATATGATGTAATAAGTAATTAAAGTAATTCAATTTCATTTCTAAAATTCCTGAATAATCAATTGTCTATTTGTTGACTAAAATATTATTAATATTCAAATTATGTATGTCTAATAAAGGTTAATCTAAAATAATAATGATTGCTATAGTATTATAAATGTAACGATATTTCTCTATTATTATTGGCTAAAATTGGCCTATGTTAGTTGTGCATGCGGTATTAGCCTATAAGTAATTGTTGCACTGAAGTATGTTATTTTTTTTGCTTGATTTATATAGACTATTGAATTGGTGTACACAATTGTTGGCTAATCAAATAAATAAATAAAAATAATTCCGTGTTCACTCTAGTGGTAGTTCAGCTTTGAAAGTCATGCTGTCAGTGCTCATTCATATTTATTACTAAGCTGTATTTAGTACATCCTGACATGGGGTTGTTTACGTTAAGTTGTGTAACAGTAATCATTGAATAAATAATTAATAAGTAATTATTGTTTATGTGCCTTTTAATTTTTTTTTTATTGCATAGTCCGATAAACGAGCCAGTGGGTCACCTGATGTTAAGTAATCTCCACCGCCCATGAACATCCACAATACCGAAAGTATCATGTATGCGTTGTCGGCCTTAAAGGACAGGAATAGGGATTAGGGAAGGGGAGGGGAATCTGGGTCTCCGGATATCTCACTTACCAAACGAAACGCGACAGTGAACTGTCACTTTACGTTGGTTTTCTGTGAGACAGTGGTACTACCCCGGTCGAGCCGGCCCATTCATGCTGTAACAAATATGTCTTCAGCGTGGCTCTACCACTTCACCTACATATTAAATTAGCCACCTACATAGCGACTCAGCTATTGTTACTAATAATAGTATATCGATTATTTTGTCGGGCAATATTTAGGTATGTATGTCTCCATACCCTCTTTAATGTTGATAAAGACAAAATGTCCAAATTAATTGAAATAAAACGAAATTTACGTATTCTATCGCGGTTTATTTTACTTTTTTAACATAATGCCTAGAATGATTCGCGAGGCTATTGAAATTAAAAAACATCCAAATTTCAATAGAGAAGATGGTTAGATGCTAGCACCAGTCTGGGATCCAATTATACATTTAATTAAATCGAAACCCAAAAGACCAACTGCCAGACCTCAAGACACTGTGAGCTCTTTCTGCGTAGATCGGACTACAACAAATAAAAATTAAAACAACTATACGGAGGGTAGAAACATTGCACTATACTTTCGTGACGTCATACAACTCAGTCTGCCCCGTGACCTTGAAGGCCGTAAAGCCTTCGAAACGTCGGGTTAAAAAAGTAAAATATACCGCGTAAAATTCGTTTTATTTCAATGTATAATATTCGCGTAAACATAAGAAACCATTATGACCAAATTAAGATCTGGCTCACGCGGTATCCGACATGTGGGATGTTGGAAAAATCGAGGGCATCCCTCAAATTTTATAGGGAAGCATAATTTGTATTTTATTGAAGTTGGTGTACTTTTTATGATTTAAAAACTTTTTGTTTGGGTAAAATCTTATGAGTTCGAGTTAAAAACAAACTGTCCAATGGGCCTTATCACATTATGGGACGGATATAGCCTCGGCGAAACGAATTCTTTCTTCAACTCTATGGCAATACGGAGTGAGACTAAAAACAACATCGACTCACAGATAGTACCAACTTTTATAACATATAATTATATCGTCTCGTTCGGCATCGAAAACTACGCGAGGCTTACCATAAGTCTTACAATAAGTATAATAGAAATATTTATTTATTTATTTACACTTCATACATAAATTTATATGTAATGGTGGACTTACGCCTGAGGCATTCTCTTGCAGTCGAACCTTGGGTGATGCAGAGATAGAATAAAGTAGGTTTGCAAATATAGTTTATAACTCAAAAAAATAATCTATATGCTACTGAGTAATAAAACTAAATATGAAAATACTATTAGTTATAATGAATATCATGAATACATACTAAACATATAGTATAAATATATACATGGCGAGAAACTGCGATAGCCTAGTTGGGTGCGGTACGGACTGCCAAGACGAAAGTCGTATGTTCGAAACCCAAGTGGCATACACCTCTGACTTTTCTAAAAGTTATGTGTGTATTAAATGTTAATTATCGCTTGCTTTAACGCTGAAGGAAAACATTGTGAGGACACCTGCATATCTGAGAATTCTTATACTAATTTCGAAGGTATGTGAAGTCTACCAACCCGCATTAGGCCAGAGTGGTGGACTAAGCGGGACAATGTTTAATACTAGTAGTAATGGGCTAGTATTATTATTATTATATACATGGCATAGATACATATTATATATGTAAATATTTATGGATATAAAAATAAATATATACATACAACATAACTACTGTTGTGATGATCCTGCAAATTCAATTTATGGATCACACAAACATTTGTCTCGGTGCAGGAATCGAATTCCCGACATGTCCTTCCTCGGCCGGTTAATCGCCCCCAGCGTCATGGAGTTATAGTAGTCAACGAAAAATTGCACTAGTAATACGAAATACAGACAAGGAAAAATATTATCATCACAAAACGCAGTACATCATTATCGAATGCCGGTTCGTTAACATTATACAATACTAGATGTAGCCCGCGGCACCGCCCGCGCGGAGTTTATTTTTGGAAGAAAAGGAGGCATCTTAAGCTATTACACATTTCTATATTTTGCTATCCCAAAGGAAAGCGTGCATTTTTTCCGGGATAAAAATTAGCCATGTCATTTTCTAATCCCTAAACTGCCACTATGCAAAAATTCATGTCGATCCCTTGCTCTGTGAAAGACTATAGTATGCCACGGGAACTGTAATTTTTTCCGGCATAAAAAGTTGCCTATGTGCTATTCCCTACTATAATCTATCTCTGTGCCAAATTTCAACCAGATCCATCCAGCCGTTGTAGCATGATTGAGTAACAAACTTCCATCCATCCAAATATTCGCATTTATAATATTAGTAGGAATTAGTATTATTATAGTAGTATACATAACACGTCTTATCTTAAATTTGTAGTTTAATTCCTTGCAACACGCTAATTTATATGATATAAGCTTGATATAAGATTCAAAATTGCATGGTGACGCACGCTATTTAAATGAGGACGTTGTGACTTATCATCTATCGGAACCTATTCCGTAGGACCGTGTGCAGTCAAGGTCGTTATTCGTGCACGGCAAAGTGACCACACTGCACCTGATAGTAAGCGCAGTGCCGTCCAGTTAAAGTATCTAGTAGCGAGAGACATCCTATCCCCTGCTACTCAACACAATCATGCCGGCCTGCTGTGTGGCTTCTTCACACTACGCCTAAAAGACCCAGGATCATAGGAAGCAGGTAACACGGAGGTTGGAAAACTGTTCCACAGCTTGATGGTGCGGCGAAATACGAATTAGCGAACCTTGTTAGTAGACACCACGAAGCTGTGGCTCCGCAAGCCAAGCCGCCGTTCTTGTATGAAAAGCAAAGGATGGGATAAGATCAAAGAATTCTTCATAGCATTCGCCCTTGATCAGCGATAGCCTAGTCTGTTGCGCTACGGACTGTCAAGACGAAAGTCGTATGTTCGAAACCCAAGTGATATACACCTCTGACTTTTCTAAAGTTATGCGTGTATTCTATGTTAATTATCGCTTGCTTTAACGGTGAAGGAAAACATCGTGAGGAAACCTGCATACCCGAAAATTCTTATAAGAATTTCGAAGGTATGCGAAGTCTACCAACCCGCATTAGGCCAGCGTGGTGGACTAAGGCCTAGCCCCTCTCATTAGTAGAGGAGGCCCGTGCCCAGCAGTGGGACAGTGTTTAAAACAGGGCTTGTATTATTATTATTCGCCCTGATACAGATACAGAACACGCTAACCGCGGTCTATCGTGACTGATCCCTAATGTCCACTTTTTAAGGTCACTATCACTAGTTTATATATGAACACTGTTTTAATAGTGAATACTGAAGTCGTACTACAAAATCTGTTAGTGGAAGCATGGCATGCATGGCACAACATATTATTCGATATTACGTCGTTGGCGGGCTGATTGATTTACGGCCAATCTCAATTAACGACCCTAATTTAAAAGTACAGGAGGGTTACTCTTGACACTCGATTCCTATTTAAAACTGCGATTGGGTTCGAAAACTGTACTGTAACAGCGGACGATTTAACTGAATACGGCGGATTTTTAGTAACTAAATTAAATAAAAAACTACGATCGCTAGTTCGTAAATATTCTATTTCATTTAGTTGTGTGAGTTAGAGTTCCAATATTTTCTAGATCGGAATTGCAACTGTGTCGAGTTCGAGATTGGAATTGATTTTAACAGTAGGCCTACTGATCGTTTCGACAAATGACCCAGTAAGAATTAAGTTTGAATGACATAGTTTGATTGGTTTATTTCCTGACTCTATCTGGAAATGCGGATTGAGATTGCTTATTGAAATTTACCATTAAGCGACGTTTTTGAAAAACTGAAGAGAGGTTTAAAAGGTTTTTGTGTTTTAACCGACTTCAAAAAAGGAGGAGGTTAACAATTCGTCGGAATCTTTTTTTATGTATGTTACCCGATTACTCGAAGACCCCTGGACTGATTCGAGAAATTTTTGTTTAAAAGGGTATACTTCCCAGGTGGCACCATAGGCACCAAGTCAGGATCTGATGATGGGATCTCAGAAAAATCGAGGGCAACCCTCAAATTTTATAGTGACGCATAATTTGTTATTTATTGAAGTCGGTGTACTTTTTATGAATTAAAAAACTTTTATCGGAAAAAAATTCGAAGTATTTATTCAGAGCTTTATTTTCAAAAATAAATGTGCCCTGTTTTACCAAATGATTTGAACGCCAAAAAGTGTACAAAAAAATTTTACTAGGCTTAAAAGATGCAGAAAAAATCGCTAATTCCGGATACGTACATAACTCAATATCGCAAAAATGTCTCAAAGCAAATAGCCCGCTAACTGTCGCTATGAAAAACTAAATCAATAGGTAGGTATACCGAAAAGTCAGTTATAACTAACTAACTATAGTAAGAAAATGACATCCTATTTAACGGTAGGCAACGGCTTTGCTGTGCCCTGGCATTGCAGAAGTCTATGGGCGGCGGTGACTACTTACCATCAGGTGGCTCGTCTGCCTATCCAGGCACTAAAAAAACATCCCATTGGCACGGAAGGCCAGTAGCTGCCTGAGAAACGAGAGGCCTCGGTTTCAATTCCCGCACAGAGACGAACATCTGTGTGACCCGTATGCTTAGGGTTCTTACGAGCCTTTGGGTGTTTACGAACCGCAGTCCCTCGTGGTTCTGGATACCCAAGGTACAGGTTCGACCTACTGCGGGGTCACGCGTGACTGTTGGGTGTATTAATATTATATTTCTTTAAGACGTCACACTGCACCTGATGGTAAGCGCAGTGCCGACCAATTAGAGTATCGAGTAGCGAGAGGTTTTACACCCTGTGTCCGGTGGTCGCTATCCGGGCGGATATGAATATCCTACCACCAGCAAATTATTTTTATGTATGTCTTATAACTTAGCCTACGTTAAACATGAAAGTAAATTTTTTGGCGAGTTGGTTCACAAATATCTTTATTATACACACACGAAGTTTAATTTAATCATCCTAATGATTAAATGATATTTATAAATATTAATTGTTTTTCGACAGCCTCCGTGGCGCAGTACGCGAGTAGCCGGCTCTGAAACGAGAGGTCATGGTTTCGATTCCCACACCGGGACAAATGTATGTATGATAATAATGACTACATGATAGTGAAAACCGTTCCAAAATGGTTCATAGTGGTTGAGATGGAGTTAGCGGATAGACAGACAGACAAAAATGCATAGCTAGATATAATCTGATTTTTAATTAGATAGACTAAAATGACATTTGGTGGGTTGCCACCTTATCGTAAAGTAAAAATATTGTTGTATCCTGACTGATCGAGAATTTCGATCGAAAATCGGAACATTGTGATTCATTTTCTTTTATAATAAATTGTTCGTTTGTATTTGCGTTGACTGGTAGATAAACCCAAACTTTTTTTAATTCGCTTGCGATAAGAGCGCATGGAATATTCCACAACAACCAATCGCGAGTGAAGAAGGATGATGAATGACGCACAAAATGGTGGATGCCCAATATTGTTACCATATTAATAATATTAGCAAATTTCTACACAGGCTATAGAACTAATTATACACATACCTACTTACAAAAACAGTCAAAAATTAACTAAATTCTATAGACTGCATTTATTTTGTTATTGATTTCTTATTTATTACAAGTAAAGTATGTTATATATAACAAAATTAATAACATAAGGTATAGTCAAAGTCATAAGTTATTAATTTTGTTATTATTATATTATATTATTTTGTAATAT
This sequence comes from Laothoe populi, assembly GCA_905220505.1. NCBI lineage: Eukaryota > Metazoa > Arthropoda > Insecta > Lepidoptera > Sphingidae > Laothoe > Laothoe populi. The sequence continues at coordinate 15,359,180 of HG992167.1, read as the reverse complement.
TTTGTAGTTTGTTACAATTAATATCATAGAGGTCTCGGGTTCGATCCCCGGGTCGGGTAAAGTGATATTGGGTTTTTCTATCTAGAAATTCCTCAGTATTAGCCCAGAGTCTGGAATTTGTGCCCGGTATGGCGATAGACTCGCCCCCTATCACATTATGGGACCGAAATTCGGCGAAAGGTGGGTGTACTCGTTACACCTCTGCCTACCCCTTCGGGGATTACAGGCGTGAGTGTATGTGTGTGTGTATGCATTTTATTTATTTTGAAAGAAAGAAGGAAGAAAGAAATATTTTATTTGTTACAAGCATTTACATAGGTACAAACTAAAAGAAATTATAATAAAACGATAATTATACTAAACGTGTAAAAACACAGGGGAAAAAAATACCTTGTGTTTATACAAAATAAGATTAAAATAAGAAAAATTATGTGCTCATAACAAATACGGCCACAGTCTCAGCGTGTACTGGTTTAAATACCAGTGCTGGTCTTCCGCTGGGCCGTTCGGTGACATCACGGGCACAGACCACCATAATCAATCAAGCAAGCAAACAAGCAACGTCCACCCAAGGATTTGCTTTATTAATAATGTTATTTATTCCAAATGTTTGGTCTGGCAGCACTGACAATGTGACGTGGCATTCATAACTCATATTATTATTCTAACCTAAATTGACCTACAAATATTGAAATGTCATCATCGCGCTAACGTGGCATTAAAAAACGTGGCAAGGAAAATAAAAATTGTAAACAACAAAATTAAAATAAGACACAATACAAGCTCTTACCAGTAATACGTGCTAGCTCACAAACACGTATGAAAATATCTACCTATGAAAATTGTGCAGACATGCTGATCGTAAAAAGAACAGAAAAAAATATATATATAAAGAAATGAAATGAAAGGACATACATAATACACTATTTTCTAAGACTTGTCGTACAGAAGCTTGGTTAAAATACCAAATTATAGTTAAAGGAGTAAAAGCGAAGGTGAGTTATTTATATATATCGTATATCTACATGTCAATATTAATAATAATAATATAAGTAAATACAGTAAAAAGTCTGCTGTACAGCTGATAAATAAAATAATACTAGTAAAATCCTTAATGCACCTATATAGCTATTCTTTTACATGGCACTAGTATCATGTTGTAGCATCTCCTGAGCTTTTTGATGTTCAAAGATAAATTTTTTCAACATTTTATATAATTATTATATTATTTTGTTGTTTGTTACAATTAATATCATAAGTTATTAATTTTGTTATATGCATTTTATTCATTTATATAATTAAACACTTAATAACACCATTAAGTAAAATTAAATCGAAACGTAATGTCACAATAGGTTGATGAATCATTCGTAACGAGCCGTACTACAGCACTATATTCTACGCTTGCAACATTAAAAAAAGAAAAGGTCGATCGCAACTGTCATTTTAGTCTAATTAATAAAAAATCAGAGTACAGATAGATACGTAGTTACTTTTAGTGTCACCCCGAATGTTATCACTCCAAATAATTTAAATAATTTTGTCCATTACATTCGCGTTAGATAATATTATTATTTACCTCCAGTGCTCCTTGGATTCGTCATGACGTCACAATTCCATAACAGGAAAATAACGATAAGGCGAAAGGTGTTTTTAAAATACTGAGACTAAATGACGTGACGTATGGCGATAGGCTCGCCCCTATCACATTGTGGGATCGTAATAAATTCGGCGAAAAGTGGGTGTACTGGTTTACACCTCTGCCTACCCCTTCGGGGATTACAGGAGTGAGTGTATATGTATGTAATTAAGATACGTGGTGGGCCAAAAGCAAAGACCGTAATAAAAGCCAAGACTATTAATATTAAACTCAGCCATCCTGTAAAAACCATGTACATCAATCCGTCAAAAACAAAACATTGTATAAAATATGCAATATAAAATAAATATAATACAATACAAAAAATCAATGTCAATTATTGAGTTGTGTGTTTAGCTAAGTGACCACGGTTTTTTATCATTTAAATATTCCATTATATTGTAATAAGCCTTTTTTGATAGAAAGTTTTAATTTGGACTTTGAATTGGTCGAAGGGCAATATTTGCACAGGCTCAGGAATTTTATTATAAAAACGAATACTAAGCCCCACAAAAGAAGCATTTACTTTTTGCAACCGAAAATACGGGGTACACAGTTTATGCTTATACCTTGTATTTAAAGTATGTACATCACTTTTTTTTTTAACCTGCATATAGATATATTGGGACGCAACTGTTAAAATACCTATCTCTTTAAAGAGCTCTCTTAAGGATACGGTCGTTCCTAACTGATAAATCGAACGAACTGCTCGTTTTTGAAGAATAAATATGCTCTCAATATCAGCAGCCTTGCCCCACAACAAAATACTATAAGACATACATTGAGCTAATATTACTACGTAGTAATATTAGCTCAATGAAGACATAAGACTGTGAAAGTAACTAAAGTAAACAAGGCGAGCAGGGTCTACATCAGTCAACTGTCTAACCTAAATAATAAATTAAATATGATAAAGATTATGAATGAAATTTTACATAGTGAACCGTCAGCACGCCGTTGCTCTATAATGACGCCAATTTTGTTGCACACCGCACTATGAAAGTAAAGTACCTATACACTTCTCTTATTTTATGAGAATTAAAGGAACCTATTATGTTGTTGCATTCGGGTATTTTTGGTATGTTGCAACACTGCTTTATATTATAACATTAATAAACTGAATTGAGAAATTTTTACAAGTTGAATATTAAAAATAAATTATCAGTGGTAAAATACATGAAAAAGCTACTAAATTGAATGACTAGGTCGTGTCGAACTATAAATAGAATAGGTTTATTGTCATTATAGACGATTCTAGAATACCAAACTTCGTTTGTCAAGGGCTTTATGTATGTTTGTTTAGGTGAACATCTACAACTGAATTTTAAACCAGTTCTCGTAGCCTGAATTGGCTGAAATTGTTTTTTTTTATCATGACATGGCAAAGTGACCACACTGCACCTGATGGTAAGCGCAGTGCCGTCCAATTAGAGTACCGAGTAGCAAGAGACAATCTATCCCCCGCTACTCGACACAATCATGCCGGCCTGCTTCTTCACACTACATCATGGGCAAGAAGGTGAAGAAGTGGCCGAGGGTCTAGTGTCAGAGTACTCAGAAGGCCGCAAAACGGTCAAACATCGTACCCCAACTGTCTGGGCCACCTGTAGACCACTGAACTCCTCGATACCTTATAACCTTAACGTGTTTAGGCTTGTCACATGTGTTTAGACAAGTTGTATTCCAGTTCAGGGCCTTGTGAAAACAGAATCGACATTATCTGCATAATCGCAGCTGACGTTACATTACATATTACACGCGTCCTTGGCCCGATCTTTAAAAGTACAGATGACGTAATCAGTCTGGTTATTCGCTATTTCTTCTTTGAGATCATGTTATTTTGTTGCCTTACTCGCATTTAGAGAGTTTGACTTAATGATCGTAAAAAAGGAGATTACAATTTTTTTTATATATTATATTGATAAAAAAGTGAAAGTGATGTCCCTAGAAATCATTAGATATCCGTGAGCGTAGCCTTTAGTTCTTAGAGTTTAAATAGAATATGACCCACTGATCGATAGGGAAAAAGTTGTTTTACTACTTTTTATATATATTTATTTATTTAAGATGCATAACAGATTACAATCAAAACAGTTCACAATATTAGAATGAATAAATGTAGGACTAGATGGTAATCAAAAACATGCATCCTTACAATTTATATATTAGTGTGTGGACTAAGATACTATTAATAACAAAATATTTATATATATTTTATTAATATATAAATTTCTTAAATAGCCGAGATATCTAAGAAAAACAAAAATAAAAATTTGCAATTATAAAAATTTAAAATAAGACCCTTACTTATTGAAATTAAACATTAGGTTTCTTACACACCTAGAGAAATATTCAGATCTGCTATTCATTATGTCGACATTATTATGTTTAATTATCAAATCGTTATGGGAACGACACATTTAACTCAAATGTGTCAGTATCAATTAACGGCGTTTTAGTAAGTGGACGGCAGTATTTCTTTCCACTGAACTACTGAGTGACGCATTGATCTCGGTGCGCGATGGTAATGTTTGCGTGCATTGGAGGCCCGACGATCACACACACACAAATCAACACCATGCATTAACATGCACGGCAACACGTCTATTATCAATGTTTTATTTATTTAATTTTAAGCAATAGATACGGTGTACACCAGTTATGTCTAACGTGGGCCACTGGGCATTTTCGTGCGGCCTATACTATTTTGAAATGTCTTTTTATTGGATATATACATTCACACCTCTAATCCCCGAAGGGGTAGGCAAAGGTGTAACCGGTACACCCACTTTTCGCCAAATTCCGGTCTCATAATTTCAAAGGGGGCGAGCCTATCGCCATAACGGGCACAGATTCCAGACTCCTGCTAATACTGAGATAATGGTTTTGGATTTTCAGTAGTTTATCTTGTTTAAGATTAGGTTTTGCGGTCCAATTAGTCTACGGTCTTTATTAACGGGATTTATTACGGTCTTTGCTTTTGGCCCACCACGTATCTTAATTACATACATATACACTCACTCCTGTAATCCCCGAAGGGGTAGGCAGAGGTGTAAACCAGTACACCCACTTTTCGCCGAATTTATTACGATCCCACAATGTGATAGGGGCGAGCCTATCGCCATACGTCACGTCATTTAGTCTCAGTATTTTAAAAACACCTTTCACCTTATCGTTATTTTCCTGTTATGGAATTGTGACGTCATGACGAATCCAAGGAGCACTGGAGGTAAATAATAATATTATCTAACGCGAATGTAATGGACAAAATTATTGAAATTATTTGGAGTGATAACATTCGGGGTGACACTAAAAGTAACTACGTATCTATCTGTACTCTGATTTTTTATTAATTAGACTAAAATGACAGTTGCGATCGACCTTTTCTTTTTTTAATGTTGCAAGCGTAGAATATAGTCCTGTAGTACGGCTCGTTACGAATGATTCATCAACCTATTGTGACATTACGTTTCGATTTAATTTTACTTATTGGTGTTATTAAGTGTTTAATTATATAAATTAATAAAATGCATATAACAAAATTAATAACTTATGATATTAATTGTAACAAACAACAAAATAATATAATAATTATATAAAATGTTGAAAAAATTTATCTTTGAACATCAAAAAGCTCAGGAGATGCTAGACATCACTTTCACTTTTTTATCAATATATAAAAAAAATTGTAATCTCCTTTTTTACAATCATTAAGTCAAACTCTCTAAATGCGAGTAAGGCAACAAAATAACATGATCTCAAAGAAGAAATAGCGAATAACCAGACTGATTACGTCATCTGTACTTTTAAAGATCGGGCCAAGGACGCGTGTAATATGTAATGTAACGTCAGCTGCGATTATGCAGATAATGTCGATTCTGTTTTCACAAGGCCCTGAACTGGAATACAACTTGTCTAAACACATGTGACAAGCCTAAACACGTTAAGGTTATAAGGTATCGAGGAGTTCAGTGGTCTACAGGTGGCCCAGACAGTTGGGGTACGATGTTTGACCGTTTTGCGGCCTTCTGAGTACTCTGACACTAGACCCTCGGCCACTTCTTCACCTTCTTGCCCATGATGTAGTGTGAAGAAGCAGGCCGGCATGATTGTGTCGAGTAGCGGGGGATAGATTGTCTCTTGCTACTCGGTACTCTAATTGGACGGCACTGCGCTTACCATCAGGTGCAGTGTGGTCACTTTGCCATGTCATGATAAAAAAAAACAATTTCAGCCAATTCAGGCTACGAGAACTGGTTTAAAATTCAGTTGTAGATGTTCACCTAAACAAACATACATAAAGCCCTTGACAAACGAAGTTTGGTATTCTAGAATCGTCTATAATGACAATAAACCTATTCTATTTATAGTTCGACACGACCTAGTCATTCAATTTAGTAGCTTTTTCATGTATTTTACCACTGATAATTTATTTTTAATATTCAACTTGTAAAAATTTCTCAATTCAGTTTATTAATGTTATAATATAAAGCAGTGTTGCAACATACCAAAAATACCCGAATGCAACAACATAATAGGTTCCTTTAATTCTCATAAAATAAGAGAAGTGTATAGGTACTTTACTTTCATAGTGCGGTGTGCAACAAAATTGGCGTCATTATAGAGCAACGGCGTGCTGACGGTTCACTATGTAAAATTTCATTCATAATCTTTATCATATTTAATTTATTATTTAGGTTAGACAGTTGACTGATGTAGACCCTGCTCGCCTTGTTTACTTTAGTTACTTTCACAGTCTTATGTCTTCATTGAGCTAATATTACTACGTAGTAATATTAGCTCAATGTATGTCTTATAGTATTTTGTTGTGGGGCAAGGCTGCTGATATTGAGAGCATATTTATTCTTCAAAAACGAGCAGTTCGTTCGATTTATCAGTTAGGAACGACCGTATCCTTAAGAGAGCTCTTTAAAGAGATAGGTATTTTAACAGTTGCGTCCCAATATATCTATATGCAGGTTAAAAAAAAAGTGATGTACATACTTTAAATACAAGGTATAAGCATAAACTGTGTACCCCGTATTTTCGGTTGCAAAAAGTAAATGCTTCTTTTGTGGGGCTTAGTATTCGTTTTTATAATAAAATTCCTGAGCCTGTGCAAATATTGCCCTTCGACCAATTCAAAGTCGAAATTAAAAACTTTCTATCAAAAAGGGCTTATTACAATATAATGGAATATTTAAATGATGAAAAACCGTGGTCACTTAGCTAAACACACAACTCAATAATTGACATTGATTTTTTGTATTGTATTATATTTATTTTATATTGCATATTTTATACAATGTTTTGTTTTTGACGGATTGATGTACATGGTTTTTACAGGATGGCTGAGTTTAATATTAATAGTCTTGGCTTTTTATAAAGCTTTTGTGTCGCATATTTATTTATTTTCTCTCATTCTTTAATGCGATTAGGGTATGTCATGCTCGCTTAAATGTCTATGCTTGCGGCGGCGTTATGTGCCGGGTCGGTCACTTCCCTGTATCATGGTTTGGGAGACCGATGGCTGACACATGCGTCATACTCGTGAACGGGTTCTGCTCGCGTGGACTGGTCTGCCCGGATTGCTCATTGATTGTTAGTTTAAGCTGATTAATTAACTTGTTGTATAGCGTCACTTACTAGTCTATGCCTTGTATTTACACGTATATCAATCTTAAACAGTTTTTTTTGTTCTATAATTGTGTATGGAACTTAAGTGTAATACTTCTAGTATTGTTATTAATTTGAAATGAATATTATATGTTATGATCAAAATACAAAAGACCTACGGCTGAGTTTCTTGGTGCTTCTTCTCAGACCAGTGGGCATTTCCGAAGCACCGGTAGATAAACTTAAACCTGACATGTAAAAAGTGCCCCTAGTGGCCTAATTTACTAAATAAATGATTTGATTTGATTTATATTCAATCATTTGAAGATAATTAACACAAGTAATTATAGATTAGGAACGATAGATGGCGGGGCACTAGGTTGATTGAGCCGTCTTGAACAGAAAGACTGGCCAGTTGTGTATTGTTATTTTAAAATCGAAGAGTAGGGCATCCATGGATTACGTGAGGAAATATTGACAACTTTTCGACCCTCCCTTAGTGAGATGTCGTGAGATTTTGCTCGACCAATAGTTTCACGTGACATTTTTCGAAATGCATATTTTTAAGTTATTCTGTGTTGATTGCATTAGATTTATTTAGACAAACAATTTACTTATATATTTTTTTCAATTAAGCTTAAGTAAGACTAGTATTTAAGTCCATATAGAGTATCAAGTAGCGAGAGACAGTATATCCCCCGCCACTCAACACAATCATGCCGGCCTGCTGTTTAGCTTCTTCCCATTACGCCTAAAGGACCCAGGATCATAGGAAGGAGGGAACACGGTAGCTGGCAAGCTGTAGAACAGTTTGCCAGCTACCGTGTTCTCTCCAGCTTGATGGTGCGGCAAAAATACGAATTTGCGAACCTCTTGGTTCGGGCCGGGGTAGTAGACACTACGAAGCTGTGGCTCCGCAATCCAGTACGCGTGGTTTTGGTATGGAAGGGAGAGGATGGGATAAGATTAAACAATTCTTCAGAGCATTCGCCATGATACAAACGGTAGAACACGCTAAGCAATTTTTTATATTTTAGTGGAGAAACATTTTTAACTTAATTTATATGATATTTATAACAACAGATAAGACTGCATGGTGGGGAAAGAAAACCTATGCGATCTTTTTTTATAATAAGTAAAAGTTTTTTAATTCATAAAAATTACACCGACTTCAAAAACATATTATGCGTCACTATAAAATTTGAGGGTTGCCCTTGATTTTTCTGAGATCCCATCATCAGATCCTGACTTGGTGCCAATAGGACACTTGGGAAGTATACCCTTTCAAACAAAAAAAGAATTTCTCGAATCGGTCCAGGCATCTTCGAGTAATCGGGGAACATACATAACAAAAAAGATTCCGACGAATTGTTAACCTTCTCCTTCTTTTGAAGTCGGTTAAAAAAGAGAATGGAACAAAAAAAAGTAGTATTCTAAAATTATGAAAAAACAAACGTAACTGCTTTAATATAGGTGCAGTAACAGTATCAAGTAGCGAGAGACAATCTATCCCCTGCTACTCAACACAATCATGCCGGCCTGCTGTGTAGCTTCTTCACAGTACGCCTAAAGGACCCAGGATCATAGGAAGGAAGAAATATTTGTTTAAAGAATTGGACCGGCAAACTGTTATATAGTGGTAGAGCCACGCTGTAGACATTTTTGTCTACAGCATGAATGGGCCGGCTCGACCGGGGTAGTACCACTGTCTCACAGAAAACCAACGTTAAGTGACAGTTCACTGTCGCGTTTCGTATGGTAAGTGAGATATCCGGAGGCCCAGATTCCCCCTTCCCTTCCCTAATCCCTATTCCTGTTCTTTAAGGCCGACAGCGCATACATGATACTTCCGGTATTGTGGATGTTCATGGGCGGTGGAGATCACTTAACATCAGGTGACCCACATGCTCGTTTGTCGGACTATGCAATAATTAAAATAAAAAAAACTGTTCCACGGCTTGATGATGCTGAAAAAATAGGAATTTGCTCAGCTCTTGGTTCGGGTCAGGGTAGTACACGAAGCTGTGGCTCTATAAGCCAGTACGCGTGATTCTGGTGTGGAAGGGAGAGAATGGGTTAAGATCTGAGGGGTACAAATTCTGCTTCGCTGGAAAGCTTTATCATGAATTAACATATATTTGATATATACAAATCTTTCTTTATAATATTATAGTAAGCATGTTTGTAGCGAATTGCTCAAAAAGTACTAGACCGATTTTAAAAATTCTTTCAACATTTTAATGCTACATTATCACTTATTAATATAGGCTATTTTAATTACAAGAACAAATAACGATCCCTACTAAAACTACAATAACCTCCACGCGGGTGGAGCCGCGAGCTACAGCTAGTATTTGATATAGCGTTTGGCATTTTAGAAATTACTGAGTATGTATGTACCGTACATAACTCAGCAATTTCTTGGAATTCGACGTACCATTAACGTTACACACTTATGGGATTCGAGCACCTCTGACGTTTAAGTTGTATTACGAGATAAGAAAAAAAATAAGACAGAGTTTTCCAAAATGTAATAGATATAATAATAATACTAGCCCTGTATTAAACATTGTCCCACTGCTGGGCACGGGCCTCCTCTACTAATGAGAGGGGTTAGGCCTTAGTCTACCACTCTGGCCTAATGCGGGTTGGTAGACTTCACATACCTTCGAAAAATTCTCAGATATGGAGGTTTCCTCACGATGTTTTTAATTTTATATATACAAAATTATTTATTTTAATAGATACAAAATAAATTAACGCCCTAGTACCCTTTAAACTGTAATCTAGTAAACTTCCGTTCATTATTTGTTTTTTTTTCTTGTTATATTGTTAGTCAACGGTAAATGTTATTAATATATTATTCAAATATATGTTGTATTATAATTTAAATGTGTTCCCAAAATTTATATGTTGTATTCAAGTAAGTACTCAAGCATTTTGATTAAGTTGTAAATACCTTCAAGAGGTGAACACAATCCTATATATTTGCATTGACATATACAACATGTAACATGATTAATGCACACTCTGAAAGTAGTTTGTTCAGAACAAGCGACTGAATCGATATCAACAATTTTATAATAGACGATTTTTTTTTCAAAAAATTAGCACTCAGGTAAATAATAGTCACCCTTTAATTTAACGTTCAAGACAAACAGAACTGAAATATAACTCGATGCGATAAAGTCTTTTCTAAATGCAATAATAAACGAACACTTTAAAATATCAAATAATTAAAATTACGAACTCTATTTCGAAAATTAGTACAACTAATTTCATAAAAAACAATATTTATATTCATCGCAGTCTAATTTCAATACATGAATTATGATTGTAATAATATTTTTAAATTGGGGTGTCTGAAGATGTGCGTTATTCCCGTTACACGTAGTATATAGTGATGTGTATATAGTATGTGTATAGTATATGTATGTATAGTGATGTGTATTACCTAATGGTATTTCAAAATAAAATAAAATAAGGGTAATTAAAACCTCTATACGATACCACTTACCGGTACGAAAGGCTGTTGCTGTGGCGGATGAAACATCTGATGCGTATAGTCCAACGCAGAGCTCTCCAATTCACTAAAATACATACAAAATGGGATAAACATGTGGGTGACTCATAAATATTATATCACACTCACTCACCCACTTATACTCATACTCTAATTTCATATTAACCATTCTCTCATTATCTCACATAATTTACGCATAAACATAACACATAATTTATACATAAATAAATAAGATCTAAAAATGACGGATCCGACATCGATCTTGTACAATGGAACCGAGACATAAAACCAGTCCCGAACAATAGGTGACGTACTAGTGGGCGGTCCGCTGCAGCGCTGCAGGCGGGCGGTATAAAATAAGTTGCTTCTGGCAGCCCTGAATACCATTATGACGTATTTACTATCTGCCACTATCAATGTGCCACTGACTAATGATTCATTTTATGAACTCGACTGATTATTGTGCTTTGCGTGAACTCTTATTGAGTTATAGGATAATAAACAGGAAAATATTTATCACTTGCTTAATTGAACTTCCCGATCCCGTGTCACGTAAAAGTGATATTGGATTTTAATACCACGAAATACAATATCAGCCCGTAGTCTGGAATTGTGCCCGGTATGGCAGTATAGGCTCGCCCCATCACATCATCACCATCTACCTGCCCATATCCCACACTAAGTGGGGTCGGCACAAATGATTTGAACTCTCCACGCAGCCCTATCTTGCGTCAAATCTGCATTCACTCCTTTCATGCGCATGTCCTCATTCACGAACGCTCGCCCCATCACGTCATGGGTCGGTAATACAAACCCAGCGAAATGTGGGTGTACTGGTTACATCTCTGACTTCCCCGGAGATTACAGGTGTGAGTGCGTATATAGGTACATACTATGTACCTATTTGTTTGAATTAGCGACAACTTGTTATGTCATTTATAAAGTTGGAAGCTCTTTAAGGAAAAATAATTGTAGTTTGGTTCGATATCCTTTTGCCATTTGTTTTGTTTTTTTATTTCCTCCGAACTCTTCTACGCAAGGTATTTAAGATAACGTGTTCCGTTCCGTTATCTTAAAAACCTTGGAAGTTATGGAAGTTTAAAGATGCAAGGTCAGGCAATAATGGGTGTGGTGCATCCAATCCAAACTCCGTGCAGGTGCAACTGTGGTAGTTTGGGCTGGCATTTGCAATGATCGTGAAATTCTGTTAATACTGCTTATATTAATTGGTAGGTTAGCTAGACTAGGGATTACTTTCCTTCCAAATCCGTCCAGTTTCCTTTCAACTTCTCCCCTTCCATTCCTGTCTCTTCTCCTGATCCATCATCACCCGCCACTTCTTTTACCGAAGACCATTCCTTTCATTTTCCGTTCATCCTCATTTCTCCTTTTCCAATCCTATCCTCGTCGTTGTATCCCTGCCTACCATTCCAAGTGTCTAGGCCATTAACCATAATTACTCATTCCGTATGGAGAATTTCCATTTGTGTGACCTGTCATAAGTGCCTTCTATATGCCTTCATGATCAATAAAGATTTTTATTTTATTGATGCAGTATTATGAAACTGATCTGACACCACACGTGCCTCCTTTTTATTTGAGTCTTATCATATGTTTGCTTGTTTATTTTGTAATAATTAATTACAAACCACTCATACTCATAGTCATGTTGTAGTAAAATTATTTACAAATACGCCATTTTTAATCAGAGAATGAAAAATACAAAATGATAAAACTTGAAAGTAATGTATTTTCAAGATAACCACAGGTTGAATGGGTGCGGCGTGGATATTTAATAATGAAATCACCTAGGCAACGTTTATAGACAAGAAAAAAATCGCCACTGAGAGATTGTATATTTTAAGCAGCCCTTACGGTTTAAGGTAAGATCGAATAAAAAATATCTTTAACGATTTTAGTGCATACATTTATCTTAATTAAACATAACACGAAGCATATTCATACACATCGCATAATACGTCCAGTTGCTTAGGTTACATTGGAAAATAATTTAATTAAAAAAAACAATACTTACGGAAACAAATCGAACGGGTCTTCTCCAATTGAGTCACGACCAAAATAATCGATAGGTGGTGTATTCGCCATTGTAATGTCTTTTGCTGCTGTCTGCCGTCTGAAATTAATAACTTTTATAAATATTAAGTCAACGGATGGCGGGCTATTTATTTTAAACATTTTTGAAAAGTTACATTTATACGTTTTTCGGAATTAATAAACTATTTTGTGGATTTTATTAGAACTAATATATACAACTTAACAGTTTAACGACTGCAGTGCCTGCATATTTATAAGCATTTTTTTCTAAAATAAATGTGGCCTGGAAAAAATTAGACCTGTTTTGATTTGAGCGCCAAAAATGCACCAAAAACTTAACCTAGCTCAAAAGATGCAGAAAAAATTACCAATTCTGAATATGTATATAATATATATTGAATTGCATAAAATTTCCCTAAAAGTAAATAACCCGCCAACCGTCGAAGCAATAGTTATTAAGAGAAAGTGCATACGCGCAAGCTAAATACATCGGAAAACTATGTGCCTAAGATAATCGTACAGGTTTACAAGTAGGAACGTGGTAGTAATAGTGCATGTACGAGGTGCAAGACGCAAGTTAGCTGGTGGTAGGGTATTCATATCCGCCCGGATAGCGAACACCGTACACAGGGTGTAAAACCCGCCATAGTGGCACACACAAGTGTGTCGCGTTCCGGGGTCAGGTCAGTACATCCAGTTTTTGTCGGGGGTCTAGAGTTGGAGTACGGTGCGGTGGCGCAGTTGTAATAGGATAGTTGGCACGATTTTTTTTATTATTGTCAAATGACCAGTAAAAGGATGCATGATATGAGCCGTGACGTCACCTCTCAGAATGGCCATTACTGTGCAGTTGTGCGAGGGAGATAGTGATATGTTCCCACTACGCACACATTTTTGCTCATACCAATATTTAAAATAGATATTGTGACCTCATTTTTCAAGCAATTTTGATTCTATTTATGCAAGAGTTCTTTATCTTTTTATATTCAGTTGCATATTGAATAATGTACAAAATTAAACACAGGAAACTAGCCTATTGCATACATGGTTGGTGTCACTGCTGTGCTGAGGTTACGAGGTCGATCCTCGGGACGGATGACTTATTAAAACAATTTTAGGGTGGGTAACCTGACTATTCCATTTTCGAAAGAATGATAGATTTCTTTATTAAGGTGTATGTGAAAATATTTTATAAAACAGAAATATTTCTGACAGCTCCGATGTTAGGAGGTGGTGGATGGTGACCTAATTAACCAGTGATGGGGCTACAGTGCGATGAACTCGTATAAAGAATCTATATGAGCAATGTTGTACAGTCTACTATACTACTATAGGTGGCACCGTAGTTTCTGTTTACCTCCCTCCGGACAAAAGATTAGAAGCGATATCGAGGCGGTTGATATTCTGGCACTCATCGTTGGTTGGCGGCTTCAATTACTAGCACCAAATCTGCTGATCATAGTTTTCATGTTAATAATTATAAATAACTAGCTGTTTGTCATGTTGTAACTAGCTGGAGGTCATGTATGGGAGAAAAAGTATACAATACAAAATACAAATTTTCATGTGTTTAACTTCAAAGTTTACGGATTTTCATAAAATCTTTCATCCCCTGTTTTAACCCCTTTGAAGTGGAATTTCCAAAAATCCTGAAGTATAAATTTTTTATTTTTAACTTAAAGGCCAAACAGGTCCAAGGTACTTTAGGCGTGATGTGAAGAAGCTAAACAGCAGGCCGGCATGATTGTGTTGAGTAGCGGGGGATAGACTGTCTCTCGCTACTTGATACTCTATCTGGACGGCACTGCGCTTACCATCAGGTGCAGTGTGGTCACTTTGCCGCGCCAGAATAAAAAAAAATACTATTTTTTTTTTATTTAACTTAAGAAATTACGAATTTTCATACAAACTTTCATCCCCTATTTTACCCCCTTAGGGTTGGTATTTCCAAAAACCCTTCCTTAGTGGATGCCTACGTCATAAAAGGTAGCCACTGTAAAAAATTCAAGTCTCTAACCCCAGCCATTTAGGCTGTGCGTAGATATAAAAAAATGAAAATATTTAATCATCATGTAGGCATATAAAAGGCACTTATGACAGATCAAAACACAAATGGAAGTTCTCCATATGGAATCAGTAATTATGCTAAATGGCGTAGGAACTTGGAATCCACCATTAAGGGCTGGTAGGCAGGAATACAACGACGAGGATAGGACTGGAAAAGCAGAAAAGAGGTTGACCGGAAAATAAAAGGAATCATGATCTTCGGTAAAGGAAGTGACGGGAAATGATGATCAGGAAAAGGGAAAGGAATGGAAGTTGAAAGAAAACTGGATGGATTTGGAAGGAAACTAATCCCTAGTCTAGCTAACCTACCAGCCTTTCAATAACTATCTATAAGCGATGACGACCTGAAGAAGGAAGGCAGAAAGAAACCCCGGGCTTAGTTTTTCGTCATCAATTGTTGTAATTTTTTCTCTCGTTATAATAAATTTATAAACACATTGTATCAATAAATGGATTTTATACTGGCACGGCAATGTGACGAAGAGCTGTGCCGTCCAACTAGAGTATCGAGTAGTGAGAGACAATCTATCCCCCACTACTCAACACAATCATGCCGACCTGCTTCTTCTTTCACACTACGCCATGGGCAAGAAGGTGTAGAAGCGGTCGAGGGTCTAGTATCAGAGTACTTAGAAGGCCGTAAAACGGCCATCGTATCCCACCTATAGACCCCCGACCAAAACCGGATGTACACTGGCTCATCCCGGAACGCGCACACTTGCATGTGTTACTATGGCGGGTTTTACACCCTGTGTACGGTGGTCGCTATCTGGACCGATATAAATATCCTACCACCAGCAAATATGCACAAGCACCAATGCATACCGCTAAAACGTAAATCTTGATGATAGTATATAAAAAAAAACAAATTAAGGGGTGTATCATTGCATGAAACCCACATTTACAATGACCATTCATTTTTTTTTTATCTTTATTTCGGAACTTGTAACCCAAATCTGTACAATGCTAATAAATGCACCATAATAACTGCATTAGTTAAAAACTGTGTTGCAGTTAGTAGGCCCTCTAAGAAACAATTAAGGTTCTAGTGTATATAATCATAAAACATACCTAATAAAAGACAAAATAAAAATGAAGATAATATAAAAAAATAACATACATATATATAATATCAAAAGAAATATGTGTGTGAGTGTGTGTTATTTTTAAGCTCTTAAATACTTTAATAATAGCATAATGTGTAACAAACTTAAACTCAAAATTGGGCAATGTTAAATTGACATTTTGTTTCCAAAATGTTTCAGCTACTTTAGGTGATGATGAAAGACATTTTGTTGTCTCGAGTGGTATGTTAGTAAAGTAACTACCTAGAAAATTTGCAATGGTACTTTTATCTGAAACCAGTTCGTCATTAATATTTAAAACAATTTTACCGTCTTTTACCTTACTTTTACCAGTTTCAGTATTTATTATTTTCCAGGTACTTTTAATTTTGAGGTCGGAGTTTTTAATACTATTACTAACATAGGTAGCTTTTAGCTTGCTTGCATACTCTCCTAATAATTTTTGAATGTTTTTACGTAGTATTCTAAATATGCTGACACATGACACTAATTAGGAAGTAAACAGCTTACCATTAAATACTTCAACACACCCACAAAAATTTAATAATACAGTTAAACACAGTGATTGCAAATATTGTAAATGTTTACCTTATAATTACTTTTATTGTGGATAATTAGCAATCAATATTACAACGGGTAATAAATGATAATAATTGTTTATGGACATTCATATTCAGCGGAAGCTGACAAACGGACGGCGTCAGTCACAACTATTGAATTCTTATCTAATTATTCGTATAAAATTTTGATTGATTAATATAAGTAAAACAATTTTATCATAAGCAGCGATAGCCTAGTTGGTTGCGGTACCAACTGTCAAGATGAAAGTCGTATGCTCGAAACCCAAGTGGCATACACCTCTGACTTTTGATAAGTTTTGTGTGTATTAAAATATTAATTATCGCTTGCTTTAACGGTGAAGGAAAACATCGTGAGGAAACCTGCATATCTGAGAATTCTTATACGAATTTCGAAGGTAAGTCAAGTCTACCAACCCGCATTAGGCCAGCGTGGTGGACTAAGGCCTAACCCTTCTCATTAGTAGAGGAGGCCCGTGCCCAGCAGTGGGACAATGTTTAATACAGGGCTAGTATTATTATTATATATTATTAATTTTATCATTTTGTCAATGCTTAATTATTAGGTGAGGATCACAAGTCGATAGCAGGTATTAATTGGTTAAATAAATTATTCTATTATCCTATGCTACGGCTTAGTCGGGAGTATCGAGTCGCTTTATACATAAAACTGCGACCATATATGCAGACATCGGTGTTACATAAGTGTTTCAGCGAAATGAAAATTTAGTGCCTATGACAAATTATTCGGTTATAATTATCGCGATAATGCAAATGTTATGCGGTAGCAGTAATGTAATGTAGCCAGTAAATAGAATTTTACAGACATTTGCAGAGCGGTTTCGTGCCCTTGAAAATGGCAGTCTATATTAGTAGCTGACACCGTGCACCGAGTGCCGAGTTCACGAGACGGGCGGACCTTTCTATTTATTCCGAGTGCCGAGTTCTCACACGTATATATTACGTATACAATAATCGCACGCACGTATACAATATTGTATTCATGACTCAGTGAAACGCTAAAACGCGTAACCGACAATGAATACACGGCGCTTACGACGTTTATCTCGCAATGTCCACGTACGCGATCCCAAACAGAGTAGGTGGAAATTGGAATGTAAATTTTATCACATTGTTTTGCCTTATTTGGACTTTGCATAGTGTTATCGACTTCCGGTCCTGCATTTACCAGCTCAACTAATAATTATAATTTAAAATAGATATACTAAATATAATGTAACACAGATACACCAATTATTAAAATTACGAAACGTTTATTTAAATTTTAATAAATATGAAATAAAGACGCCATCCGCTTGTCAGCTTCCGGCGAACCCAATGTTTATTACAAGATGATTGTAAAACGATTATTCACAATTGATTATTGAATGTTATTTACTGATAATTATTAATTAACACTATTACGATTTGTAAAGCAATATTTGATTGTTAATCACTATGTTCATTGACGGTGATTCCAAAAAATATAAGAATGCATAAATGTATAAAAGGCCGTTGAAATAGACGGATGAGTTAGTTGTTTTGTAACCGTCAAACTGTAAGAAATCTCTGCCGGTTTATATAAATATAAACTATACTACTAAGTGTCGTTTCGCTGCCCAGCAACCACCCTGACCTTACCACTTTGAACACTTCAGAAGTGGGATTATGTCAGGCCCATATATCAATGGCATCGGCGCTAAAAAAAGGAGGAGGTATGAAAAATCGTTGTCCTCAAGTAACGACGAAAACAGTGATTTTTTCTTGGAAGACGAAGATTCTGCTTGCAAATATCACTGTCAGAAAAAGCGACGAGTTACTCAGACAGATGCTGAAGTTATCCCGACGTTTCGACCGGATGAACAGACAAGCAATGTGAAAGGGTGGTTGCATAAAATAGACCAGTTAGGTGATGTGTATAACTGGGATAATAAGGATCGACAGTTCATCATGCAAATACGTCTTCGAGGTTCTGCACGAGATTGGTATGACGATTTAGATGATTACAACCTTACGTGGAATGAGTGGAAAGATGCTTTAGAAACCGCATTTCCACGTTCTACAGACTTTGTTGATCTTCTAGAAGCTATGCTTGCAAGAAAAAAAATGGATAAAGAAACTATGACTAAATATTTTCACGAGAAAATTTCCTTGCTCAAGAAATGCAATATTATTGGCGAGTCGGCGATTTCATGCGTAATCAGAGGTTTACCAGTAGAAATAAGGGGTAATGCAAAAGCTTTTCAATGTGCCACGCCACAGCAGCTCTACTACGGATATTTATCGTCTCTCGAAAACTATAAGCAAATAGAAACTGCTAGTAGCTCCAATCAACCTAGTATGACTTGGAAGAGAGGCGATAACATAACTTCGACTCCACCGGAAAATGACTGTCTACCAAAAAAATGTTACGCCTGTAGAAGACAAGGACATGAAGCAAAAGACTGCAGAGTTCCGCGGTGCGAGATGTGTCATCGTCCTGGCCACACAGTCTCTACCTGCTGGTATGCCGCTGGTTCTTCTCAACATCAGTCCCCAAAGGTCAGTAATATTTTGTAATATTTTGTTACAACATACAATAATTTTGTGGATCTATATAAAAACAGTGGTAGCGGTTAATGAATAATCTTATCGCATATATAGATGATATATATAGATACAGGTAGTAACCTGAATATTCTAACTGTAACTAAAACGTGTGTTCCTATACAAAGCTATGTGTTCCTATACAAAGCTATGTGTTCCTATACAAAGCTATGTGTTCCTATACAAAGCTATGTGTTCCTATACAAAGCTATGTGTTCCTATACAAAGCTATGTGTTCCTATACAAAGCTATGTGTTCCTATACAAAGCTATGTGTTCCTATACAAAGCTATGTGTTCCTATACAAAGCTATGTGTTCCTATACAAAGCTATGTGTTCCTATACAAAGCTATGTGTTCCTATACAAAGCTATGTGTTCCTATACAAAGCTATGTGTTCCTATACAAAGCTATGTGTTCCTATACAAAGCTATGTGTTCCTATACAAAGCTATGTGTTCCTATACAAAGCTATGTGTTCCTATACAAAGCTATGTGTTCCTATACAAAGCTATGTGTTCCTATACAAAGCTATGTGTTCCTATACAAAGCTATGTGTTCCTATACAAAGCTATGTGTTCCTATACAAAGCTATGTGTTCCTATACAAAGTTGAGTGACTCCTATACAAAGTTGAGTGACTCCTATATAAAGTTGAGTGACTCCTATATAAAGTTGAGTGACTCCTATATAAAGTTGAGTGACTCCTATATAAAGTTGAGTGACTCCTATATAAAGTTGAGTGACTCCTATATAAAGCTGTGTGATCCTATATAAAGCTGTGTGATCCTATATAAAGCTGTGTGATCCTATATAAAGCTGTGTGATCCTATATAAAGCTGTGTGATCCTATATAAAGCTGTGTGATCCTATATAAAGCTGTGTGATCCCTATATAAAGCTGTGTGATCCCTATATAAAGCTGAGTGATCCCTATATAAAGCTGAGTGATCCCTATATAAAGCTGAGTGATCCCTATATAAAGCTGAGTGATCCCTATATAAAGCTGAGTGATCCCTATATAAAGCTGAGTGATCCCTATATAAAGCTGAGTGATCCCTATATAAAGCTGAGTGATCCCTATATAAAGCTGAGTGATCCCTATATAAAGCTGAGTGATCCCTATATAAAGCTGAGTGATCCCTATATAAAGCTGAGTGATCCCTATATAAAGCTGAGTGATCCCTATATAAAGCTGAGTGATCCCTATATAAAGCTGAGTGATCCCTATATAAAGCTGAGTGATCCCTATATAAAGCTGAGTGATCCCTATATAAAGCTGAGTGATCCCTATATAAAGCTGAGTGATCCCTATATAAAGCTGAGTGATCCCTATATAAAGCTGAGTGATCCCTATATAAAGCTGAGTGATCCCTATATAAAGCTGAGTGATCCCTATATAAAGCTGAGTGATCCCTATATAAAGCTGAGTGATCCCTATATAAAGCTGAGTGATCCCTATATAAAGCTGAGTGATCCCTATATAAAGCTGAGTGATCCCTATATAAAGCTGAGTGATCCTATATAAAGCTGAGTGATCCTATATAAAGCTGAGTGATCCTATATAAAGCTGAGTGATCCTATATAAAGCTGAGTGATCCTATATAATGTTGAGTGATCCTATATAATGTTGAGTGATCCTATATAATGTTGAGTGATCCTATATAATGTTGAGTGATCCTATATAATGTTGAGTGATCCTATATAATGTTGAGTGATCCTATATAATGTTGAGTGATCCTATATAATGTTGAGTGATCCTATATAATGTTGAGTGATCCTATATAATGTTGAGTGATCCTATATAATGTTGAGTGATCCTATATAATGTTGAGTGATCCTATATAATGTTGAGTGATCCTATATAATGTTGAGTGATCCTATATAATGTTGAGTGATCCTATATAATGTTGAGTGATCCTATATAATGTTGAGTGACCCTATATAATGTTGAGTGACCCTATATAATGTTGAGTGACCCTATATAATGTTGAGTGACCCTATATAATGTTGAGTGACCCTATATAATGTTGAGTGACCCTATATAATGTTGAGTGACCCTATATAATGTTGAGTGACCCTATATAATGTTGAGTGACCCTATATAATGTTGAGTGACCCTATATAATGTTGAGTGACCCTATATAATGTTGAGTGACCCTATATAATGTTGAGTGACCCTATATAATGTTGAGTTACCCTATATAATGTTGAGTGACCTTATATTATAGCTGGGTATGCCCATATAAATTAAAGCCGTGTATGTTGTTTGAACATACTGTATTGCCTGAACTATTAATTCGTTATGACAAACATACTGCTAGTACTATTTAAATTTCAGATACCGCAACCCAGCCAAAGACCCGGAGCAAGTGACATATCTGATCGCCGTGAGACACGGCAAACTCAGGATGGCCGAGTGTTATCGACTTCCGGTCCTGCATTTACCAGCTCAACTAATAATTATAATTTAAAATAGATATACTAAATATAATGTAACACAGATACACCAATTATTAAAATTACGAAACGTTTATTTAAATTTTAATAAATATGAAATAAAGACGCCATCCGCTTGTCAGCTTCCGGCGAACCCAATGTTTATTACAAGATGATTGTAAAACGATTATTCACAATTGATTATTGAATGTTATTTACTGATAATTATTAATTAACACTATTACGATTTGTAAAGCAATATTTGATTGTTAATCACTATGTTCATTGACGGTGATTCCAAAAAATATAAGAATGCATAAATGTATAAAAGGCCGTTGAAATAGACGGATGAGTTAGTTGTTTTGTAACCGTCAAACTGTAAGAAATCTCTGCCGGTTTATATAAATATAAACTATACTACTAAGTGTCGTTTCGCTGCCCAGCAACCACCCTGACCTTACCACTTTGAACAATAGATAATTCATAATCTTTATCGTAAAAACTGCGTTGCAATACTTTCTTAGGCCACCTTTTTGAGTGATTGACGTTTACTACCGCGACGGGCCGTATCAAGTACCAAGTGGGAGTGGTTCACAATCATAATCATCAAACACCGTGTCGTCTTTTCCTACCTTGACATTGCAAAATCATCGCACAACGGAGCCATTAAGTAAAAAAATAGTGGTTCGCAATGTTGTATCATTGCAGTACCATGAAGCTGTGAAACAGTTTGCAGGCCACGTGTTCCCACCTTCCTATAATCCTGAATCTTTTAATATAATAAATCGGCATAATTGTTTATTACCCAATAGGAAGGGACAGTATTCTCTCGCTACTTGATACTACTTCGGCATGTGCAGGTGCAGTATAAAATATGGCGAGTATGAAGTTGGCGAGTAGCTCTGAAACGAGAGGCCGTGGGTTCGATTCCCACACCGGGACAAATGTTTGTGGACAGACAGATATTTGTGTCCGGGGTCTGGGTGTTGTGAGACCGAAGGTCTCTCGTAGTCCCTGATACCCACAACACAAGACTCGTATCTTAGTGTGGGGTCGGGGCTGTGTGTGTGACTGTTGGATGACTATTATTTAAAATAAAAATGTGACTTCATTTGGTATATTTCAGTCTCAATATAAATCAATATTGATAATTATAGTTGAATAAGATATTAAAAAGACACATGTTATCTGATTTTAATATAGTAAAAGTGGAGTTTTTTTAAAGATAAGATGCATATAATTCTGTCGTATAATTCCGTTTGTCTGTAATAGCGTTTATCTACATTATTGGTATATATCATATCAACATACATACACAGCATATCAACAGTATTGGTAATCTATACAATAATAAATCTGAAGAGACACTATGCCTGTACATTAAATATTTTTGCAAAATTTTGCAACGTGTTATATTATGGATAGAGAACCCAAAACAATTGTTTTTGGAATTATTGTGCGTCAAGGCATCACGTCCAAAGTACTGTATTACGATAAAAGATCGACACTAAAATCATAGTGTCTCGAGGTAACATTTAGTCTTTATTTCATTTAAATCGGTGCATTCGATCAAAAGGTATACCTGTTTGAACGAATATCTGTGTATATGCAAGAAGTAGTTGTGAGAGTGTAGATTAAATTATTTTATAAATAGTATAAGATAACTTCCACGCGGGCGGAGCCGCAGGCAACATTAAGATCGTAATAAATGTAAGTTTCAGTAGTAAATATTGTTTGTAGAGTAACTAGTAGCCGTTCTGGCGTGATTGAGTAACAGACATCCTGGATCCATCCACCTAAACATTCGCATGTATAATATTATAGTAAGAAGATTGTATTCCTTTATGGAATATAATATATTGTACCCCAAAGAAAATCACCACAGAAAGCTAATTTGGATTTATTTTGTTTTATAAATTTTAATATGTATTTTGTCCTATTTTACAAATTCATTGAAAAATCCTTTACAAACCCTATTTCGATGGTCCCCGCGTAAACTATCGAAATTGAAAAAAATACATTTTCGTTTTATTGCACTAATGGCAAGTAGAGATAAAGATTTATTATTCTATATAATAATATTGTACCAATTTTTATACCGTAAAATGTTTTTCAATGGAACAGAATTGCTAGTGCATAAAGTAAACGTATTAAAACATCGAAAGTGGCAACTTCAAAGTTAATTTTTTTTAACTTTTTCAATTTCGATAGTTTACGTGGGGTCCGTCGATTTTTCTCATCATTTTCCTGGGAGCGTTATCGCAGATTGACTATGACAGCCTCGTAAAACCACTTTTTTTTATCCTGGCACGGCAAAGTGACCACACTGCACCTGGTAAGCGTAGTGCGATCAAATTAGAGTATCGAGTAGCGAGAGACAAACTATCCCCCGCTACTCAACACAATCGTGCACTACGCCACGGACTAGAAGGTGAGGGAGCGGTCGAGGGTAAAGTGTTGAGCATAACCCAAATCTAGACCGCCGACAAAAACCGGATGTACACTGGCTGATCCCGGAACGCGACACACTTGGGTGAGTTACTACGGCGGGTTTTACACCCTGTGTACGGTGGTCGCTATCCGGGCGGATATGATATCCTACCACCAGCAAAATAAAGTATAGAGTACACAAATCTTAGCAATATCCGTCACATACACATTTTTGCCTATAACCATCAAGCAGGCGTTTGGTCGGAACGGCAGCGGCCACGCGTACCGTGCAAGGGGTCGTTGAAGTATTACGTATGCAGAATTTAGTGATTTTGCACCCTCCTCCCCCTAATTAGTGAAAGTAAGCAAAGTTCTTAACCTCCATTTCAGGAACCACCCATAAATTACGTCACACGAATTTCATGATTGTTGACCCTCCCCCATTCTTATCACAGCTGGTCACGTTTCTAAGACTCCCCTCTCCCTTGTGTGACGTCACATCATTTTTCCAATTTAATATCTAGAAATAATTAAATTAAAATAGTAGGTCCAAAATTAATTTCATTTCCCTTGTAATTTTTTTTATACTATCAACATCAAATAAACATATTGAAATGTGACTTCAAGAAAATTAGGACCCCACCAACCCCTTGTCATACAATGTCACACTTCGGCACCCCCCACCCCTCCTACGTGTGACGTAATTTATGGATGGCACCTATGCTTACATAAGCACTGGCAATACCAGTCTGGTATAATTTTAACCAGGTCTATGACAAATATCCTTTCCGCTTTTGATAAGACAAGTAGGATCGCTATATATTTTCCAATCAGAATTAACTAAGAATACGAAAAGTGGGTAAATAAATAAATCAAATCAAATATTTATTGAATCCATAAAATGTTATACATCATTTAGATTCAGCCTATTTTTTACTCTACCGCCAGTTCGGAATGCAGTTTCGCTAGTGAAGACCGGGCAAGAAACTCTGGCATTGCTCTTTTTACACCGGTTAACAATATTTGGTCATACAATTAATGTACGATTTCAGTTTAATTACATTAGATTAGAGCAGCTCAAGTTATGTTAAGTTGCCTTATTGCAATATTGTGAAATAAAAATCATTACAAGACCTAGTGCCGCACATGACCATCATGAGAGTGATGAACATGAACATTATCGCCATAATCACCATCCAAACCGATCCCCATGTCATCTAAAATATTAAAGCAAAGCAGAGATGCGCTCCTTGCCCTGTCGCTTTGGTGTTTATGTAATACTTGAACGTCCCCAGAGACCTATTAGAAATATAATATTAAGGATTTAAAACAAAAAAACATTAATTTTCAAATTTCAAAACTATTATCTCCTTTTTAGAAAACAATTTAGATAAAAAATAAATTGCCATATAAAGTTAAATATTTTGTTTGCATAGGATAATTGGCAAGATAAAACAAAACCAAATAACTTCTGACAATTTGGGTAGTAAATCTTTAACTCTAAAAAAAATTATAATTAATAAAACTAATATTTAGTCCTAATTAATTAGATTTCTTCCTTATCAGTCTATTTGTCATTGTAACAGTCATTGCAAATAAATGTAGTTATGGTTCCTACAAATATATTAAGACAAAAATGACAAAAAAAAATCATGTGGTGTGATTTTTTTTAGAGTAACTTCCTCATATGCATGAATGCCTCAGTAGCGCAGTTTTATTTGCGAACACGATACGTCCGCTGTGCTAAAGTCCGTGGGTTCGATCCCTGGGTCGGGTAAAAGTGATATCAAGGTTTTCTATCGTGAAACACTCATTATCAGCCCGGTGTCTGGAGTTGTGCATGGCTATATAGCTTCACCTCCTATCACATCACGGAACGGTAATAAGCTTGTAACACCTCTGCCTGCCCCATTGGGGTATATATATTTGTATATTATGTATATTCCTCCGCTTATTCTTTGCTTCTGTCTTCAAATCAAATCATTTATTTCGTAAATTAGGATACTAGGGGCACTTTTTACATGTCATAATAATGTAAAAATCTACTGGTGCTTCGGAAATGCTCACTGGTCTGAGAAGAAGCACAATATAAAAATAATTCTCATATAAAACAATACATTCTACACGTCACATTCATATGAGACAACAAAATTACAGTATACATACATACAAGGCAGAGTTGTAAATGAGGCCATACAACCTGTTATTTAATAACTTATACCCTGCTGGAGTCCTAAAGAGAAGGTGGGTGTATAGTTAAGTTTGTAGTGAACTTAGAAGGGGCTACCTAGATGAAAAATATATTTTCCTGAATTACCCATTATAAAATTTAATTTATTTAATGGCAATGTCCAAAACAAAGTCTTGATAAATTCAAACAAAGAGCATAAATTCAATTTTAAGGTGCATATTATAAATGTCAGAGTAAACCATCAAGAACCTGAGTAGCATCACTTTGAGGAGTAAACTATTGGAAGAATCACTCAATGTTGCATGCGGTATTAGCCTATAAGTAATTGTTGCACTGAAGTTTGTTTTTCTTTTTGCTTGATTTATATAGAATATTGAATTGGTGTACACAATTGTTGGCTAATCAAATAAATAAATAAATGTTACCACAAAATAACAGCATCAGACTTGAGCCAGGCCAAATAATTACTTCACTTACATGTGCATTCATGTTTCAGTATCACTTATTTTAATGGTAAATGAAAACATCGCCAAGGAACCAGCATACTATAGAATTCATGAATTAAATTACAAATTCTATTAAATTGCATTAGGCCAATGTGGTGGACTGCAGTCATCATCTACCTGCCCTTAGTTTGAACTCTCCACGCAGCCCTATCATGCTACAAATCTGCATTCACTCCTTTCACGCAATCCATCCACCTCTTTTTTGGTCTCCCACGGCTCCGTCCATCCACATTCATATTGGCAACTAGTCTTGTCACATGCCTTTCATCCCTCCTCATCACATGCCCATACCAAGCTAAACTAGCACTCCTCATCTTTTCTACAATTGGTGCTACTTTCAGGCTTCCCCTTACATACTTCATATGTGGCCATATGTAGTGGACTGCAGTGTAACTACCTTATTAGTAGAGGAGGTTGAAGCGGAGCAGTTGTGTGTACAGAGCTGGTATTACTATAAGTATTATAACCTTTTTTTTAGTGGCCCGATAGACGAGCAGACGGGCCACCTGATGGTAAGTAGTCACCGCCACCCATAGACTTCTGCAATGCCAGGGCACAGCAAAACCACTGCCTGCCGTTAAAAAAAATCCCCTGATTGTTAACAAAGGCAGATTTTTGATTTATTTATTAATCAGGCAGGCAGTTGTCATGCAACTGATAATGCCTGTATCCAGTATTACAATACAGTTATTGAAATCCTAAGTAGATGTGGTTTTACATTTGAGGTAATTATCAAGATGATTCTTGAACTGATTTATATTTTGGGCAGAGACTACGTATTCTGGGAGCCCATTCCAGGCTTGGACCACTCTGTTGCTGATAAAATGTTTGTACGGGTTGTTGTTTGAGGCAGAGGTACATAGTTTAGGATGGTGAACTTGAAGATGAACATTATGACTCTGTATGAACAATCTGTCAAATTTTTTTATACTGTAGTGCTCATTTAAAATCTTATAGGTTTCAAATAAAGCTCCCCGGTTCCTGCGATCCTTGAAAGTTGTATGTTTATGTAATTTTAATCTTTCTTCATAAGGGCATTGTTTCAAAATTCTTGGAATTTTAGTAAAGCTGCACTTTCTCTAGGAGCTCAATATCCTTAACAAAGTTAGGGCTCCAGACTTGAAAAGCATACTCTAGAATTGGTCTTATAGAAGTTTATATTAGAAGTATTTAAATAGTCATCATTCAACTGCTTATTAATGGTGTGTTTAAACACTTCAGATGGTAGAGGATAAATTAAAGAAGATGACACCAGATTCTTTGTATGTAGCATAATCTACAGCTTTTACTCAATATTGTTAGTATAGAAAACTCCAACTGAAATCACTGTTACAAAAGTTTTTTTTATATTTTGTAGAGCCAATTATGTTTTAAAATTATGGAATAATTGAATCTATCTCATGTCAGAAATTGAAAGTAGAATGTTGGAGATAGAATAAAAAGTATATCACAATTAACAAATAGGCGTTTTTATTCTCACCTCCAATATATTTATGAAAACATAAAGAGAATAAAGTATAGAAGACATGACAGTAACAAATAAAAATCTCCAATCTCAGGTAAATCGTGTAATATTTCGAATCGAATATTTGCTATGGGAACACGCCATGGGATATATAATATAGCTTCACTTCACTCGACACTAATATTTCTATTTCGCCGGCTTTGCAATCGATTGTCACTTTTTATGCAGATATTCAAATGTTTTTCTTTAACAAACTGCAGCTATGTTTAATGTCATACCTGTCAGCATTAAAAGATAATTTAAGTTTAGTGTCTCAGTCAGTTTTACATTCCAGTTAGATTTAATATTGTACGCAATTAGAGTACAATTCAAACTATTCTCATCACATACACCGTGCAAATTGCAAGACAACAAAATGTCGATGACCAAGGTCGCAACTCGCATAATGAGACGTCGGCCAATGCGCGCCAACATGGCGGCGTTCAAATCTACCGAGGTTATGAGTCCTATTTCAGTTTTAAAGCGATAAATTATTGATTTTTCACTTAATCTAATATTGATTTACATATTTTAGCCTACAATTGATAATAACTTAAAATAGTATAAATATATTCCATATAGTCATTAAGCTGGGTGTTTTCTTTCTCGGCAATTCAAGCGTAAGGACTAACTAATGAGTTCGTAATACAGTGCCCAGAGATACATTAGCTATATTATTATAAAAATAATTTTAATGACGAAGTGGACCATCCCTATTTCTCTTCTGATAACTAGATGTATATAAGCAGTACATAAACCATAGGGACTAATAAGAAACCATTTCGGTTTAGCGATTGTTTCTACAGCTACAGTATCTACTGTAGCTGTAGAAACAATCGCGATTATTGACATTTGATATCTATCAAATGTCAATAATCACAAAATGAAACAGTGAAATGAGTGCTTTATGCGTAAATACTGCAAATTAAAATCTAACTCTTAAGACTGATTTCATCATTCCCTAAGACCGGTACACTGTTTACCACCAAGAATAAACAAAACTCACCGCTAATTCTGCAATAGTCACGTTCGTCCTATTTATTATACCGATCCTAGTATAAATCTTTACTTCGTAACTTAGAATCGAGATACTTCACTAAAAAGTATCTTTATATTACTGAGTCAATAGTCACATGTTCACCTTTAAATGTAAAAACACTTTGATCTATGTTTACACGAACAGGATATTCAATAAAACACACTTGTTCAACTTTTTAGCACCGTGCACACAAAATTTGATTTACTTAAAAGACAACGTACTAGCCTGAGTCTTGACATTGATATGAAAAGTAAAAAACAAAATCACTAGTTTTCTGCAACAAAATGACAAGCGCACTCCCCTCCTATTCACCCTGCGTATTGGTCGTTCTTTAGCACATGCGCGAGCGCCGCCCACTATTAGACATTAGGTAGGGATGGGGATCTGAGATCGATTAATCAAAGAATCGATTTATTGGAGTTTTTTTTTCTAATATTAGTTTCACACTGAGTAACAAATAAAATAACAAAAATAAGTTGTGGTTCACAGGTAGGGCTGTTAAGGTTCCGCTATTTGATACGTATTTCGCTGTCCAAAGAGTTCGACGACAAAAAAAAATAAAAATATTAAATGTACTTTTAATAAAAACAAAATAAAGTATGTATATTTGTTTATTATGTAAATTTTTTTTTCATACATATAATACTAGCCCTGTATTTAACATTGTCCCACTGCTGGGCACGGGCCTCCTCTACTAATGAGAGGGGTTAGGCCTTAGTCCACCACACTGGCCTAATGCGGGTTGGCTGACTTCTCATACCTTCGAAAAATTCTCAGATATGCAGGTTTCCTCACGATGTTTTCCTTCACCGTTAAAGCAAGCGATAATTAACATTTTAATACACACATAACTTCAGAAAAGTCAGAGGTGTATGCCACTTGGGTTTCATACATATATTTCTATTATTTACTTTTATACATTCAAGTAAAAAAAGATCTAATTTTTCATTCCATACATTTTGTTGATGTCTGCATACGCCCACTCCACACAAATCATTACATATATTATATATTTTTTGAAGTTATACTTCTTTTGGTGCCATGGAGAAAAATGATGAGAGTAAATTTTTACGATGCGTACACACATAACTTTTTTTTATCACTATGACTGTTTATTTTCGTATAAATCTTGCTCTATTGGATCTTAACTACAAAATTAAACGCAAACAGCTATAATTTATCACTCCGTCTTGTTTGTATTTACAATTTAAGAGGTGTCCCAAAATTAATTCCGTTGTAACACTTCAGCTGTGTAACGCGATATTTCCCGGACTTGTTTATAATCTGCCATAAATAATTAATTTATTTGAAGTGGCATTACTGGCTCATCGTACTTGACATATTTCTAAACGATTCCGCCGTCTTTTCTGCGTGCCAGTTGGAAAAACGTGTTGGAGCTGAATATGTGTCGTTAAGAAAAGGTAAGATTCATTCTTTTGAATTTGCATTAATTACATAGCTGGCTGTCCTGATTTGTAGTTTTAAATCGTATAGAAAAATCATTTCTTTGTTGAATTATGATAGTGTTTGAAGGCTATATCTATTAATTTACATGTTGTGATTTTTTTAGGTCAGGTCGTGTCGATAATTCCATCCGTTGTGCGACAGAAATTTTTAAGGTAGGTGTATATTGTAGAACAATTTAATTTATTATCACTACACTAATTCTATTTATTTTTTCACAACATTTATAAAACATAATTTCTAAAAAAGTGAGTTCCGACTGCTGACACTGAAACTAAACAACTTATGCTTAATATGTTTTAATGTACCTATTTAAACATATTCATATTGATGGTCTGATCATAATAAAAGTTGAAGTGCGGACAACGTTGGTAGAGGCATATGTCCAGCAGTGGGTGTTAGTGGGCTGATATGATGATACTGATATTGATGTTGTTTACTTAATAATACTTAGTAAATATTGTATCCTTTGTACATAAAAATTTCAGATGACAATAATATTTTCTTGATTGATACTTTTAAGAGCGTGATTTTTTAGTAGCCAGGTTTTTGTTTTGAACTTATTTAATTTTTACATTTTATTGTTTATAAGAGCCGCGGCCGAAAGATGTAAAAGATACGGAGAAAAATAAAAACAGACAAATCCTGCAAAATTCGAAGAATTGAAAAAGAAGAATGCAGAGAGAACTAAGACAAAAAAAAAGAAAAATGTAGATATGAGTGAAGAAGTAGCTTTTAAAACGTGCGACGTCTCGGAAATACCCATGGTCCATATCAAACCCATTTAAAAAGATGTATATTTGACTGGTATTTCTTTGAATACCATTAAAAATAAAAATTATAAACACCTTATAAATGAATAAAGTGATTGCTAGTGTATAGATGATGCTATGTATGCTATGTGTACATAAGCTGATATCCTTTTCTTAAATTTCTTTACTTTTTTTAATGTACTGACTTGTCATAAGAGCTATGTAAATGCCTACATGATCAATAAACGATTTCATTTCATTTCATTTTGAAGAAAAACAAATGAAAAGAAAGCAAAGAGATGCTAAACGCACTAAAAAAGTTTTTTTCATCTAAGCTGTGTGGCTTGAGACTAAATGTATATAAGTGTTTTGTCAGGTCATTTTATTGATATTACATATGATGAGGCGACCACATCATCTGTGTTTTAATGTTTTTGTAAATTCTAACTTTTAAATATCTAGACTGTTTTGTGAATTTGGTTGTGATATTTGCTAAGAGCCAATAATTTGTAAAGCTTTAGAAGGTTATGGATAAATAAAAAAATATATACAAAAATTAAAGTTTTGAATTCAATAATATTATTTACTTTATCAATTTATTATTCACAAAATAATTAGAAAACGAAATACACACTTAATACACACACATATATAAACACATACAAACTAAAATATACCACATATTTAAAATGCAAAAAAGCTCTTTGTCAGAGCTATTGAGTACTAAGGTTAACAAATTCTGTTGTAACACATTATCTCAGTTATGACACATTCCGTTGTGATTTCTTTTGTGCGATAGCGCTAAAAATATGAGCCTTACCCAATTTAGGTATTTAAACTTATAACTAAAAAAAATTAAACTCATTAACAATGGTAGATTACAAAGATAGTTGTATTTCGCATGTGGGGGTTTGGAGTGCCAGTCGGGGGTGATCCCCCCAACCAACACCCCTCCCCCTACCACAAAAACAGCGGGAGGAGACGCAATATTTTAAGAAGCCGAATGGTAATAAGGGTTTCATAATAGTCTTCCTCCTTGCATCGCTTTTCTCATTGCTGAGGGTCGTGACCTCTATGGTTGAGGTTTTTTGGGAAAATAACACGGTGGGTTCCCACGTCCTTCCGGTGCAGTCTTTTGGAGAGTATTCAATTCCTCTTGGCCCCTGCAGGCCGCTTCGTGTAAGCTAGGTAATCTCGATGTTCGACAGCTTTACGGCAAGACATGCAGCACTGTTTTGATAAGGGAACTCTGTACTGATAAAGAGGGAAGTTGCTAGCTCCCATCGAGGAATCTTCGAGCTCGCGCCTGACACGAAAAGCAACACCATACTTTTTGCAAGGTACATTTTTATAGTTTTTGCGCAGCGTGGGGATTTGCTGCGTTGCCAATTATTATGCCCACTTTACAAACAATGGGCCAACGTTGTCCAACATGCTGTTCCAGCACCTTGGCCCAATGTGTACAGTGGCCATTGGCTGCTGATTGGCCGCTGTATATATTGGCCCAAAGTGCTGGGCCAGCATGTTGGATCAACATCGGCCCATTCAGGGCTGCCAGATTGTATAATTGGATACAAAATGTGTATAATTCTGTTAGCTTGTGTATTCAGTGTGTATAGTAGACTGCCTTGTATAATTGGATACACAGGACACAAAATAAAATGCAAGTAAATTATTAGAAAACGACAGACAAAAGTGATAAACTTTTTTTTAGGAGTTGATTGTTAACTGTGGTTGTGTATAATGAGCTTATTTATTTATACTTTATTGTACAGCAGAATACAGATATTAACAGTACATTGCAATAAACTTAAAATAGAATGTACAAATGGCGGTCTTATCGCTCTAGGCAATTTCTTACAGACAACCATGGTTCATCATACAAAGATTAACCAGGTTAATTTGTAAGATGAAATTTTTTAGTGCAATAAAGCCTAATCCAAGTTCATTCATTTTATTCACATTGACGATTAACACTATTGTTGACACAGTTTACGGATCAATAAATGAGTGAAAACATGGGAACATCTTTTCTCTTCAGACGCTTCCATAGGTTAATAAAATGTGTATTTCACGACATTGTGTTTCCCCAAAAGCCACCTGTATTTCAATTGAAAAAGTGTTAAAAATCGGTTATTATGAAATCTTAATCATTTAATATAAAAATCGATTATTTTTCACATCCCTAGAGTCTGCACAAAAAATAAATTATTCATGATAATCGCCTAGACGATTATATAGGTACATTCTATCTCATTCTCTTAGGCTTAGTCCTATAGATTTATGCGTCTCTTTTTCTGTCGCTTTTTTCGTTTATTCGAGTTTCAAATGACAGCGATTCTAAAGAAGTTTCACTTCAAAAAAAAATAAGGTTGGCCGAAGCTGGATTCACTGCACATCACCCAACAAATGGTCCGAAATTGACCACAGCTCACCGACAAGACTTCAATTTTCCCGATATCACGTAAATTGGACATCGGACCAATGGAGAGCAGTCATGTTCTCAGACGAGTACAGAATGACTAAATGGTCACGATGGACGCTCAATAGTCTACAGGAGGATTTCAGAACGTTTTGCACCTTGCTGCATAAGTGAAACGAGTCGTTTATGGAGGTGGATCTTGCAGGCTTCGAGGGTTTTTTGTGCCTGGGTAGGCAGACGAGCACAGGGGCACCAGCCGGTCTACTCTGTAACACAATTCCGATCGATCGGTATTGGATTTGAGAGATTTCGTACTCTTTATCGCCATATTTTTTCAATATTGTGAAGCCATTAATATGCAGTAATTGGAATTAAGATTATCATATGAATTGTTATGCAATATTAAAATAATATAAGCAGTAGGGTCGCACTCAGAATACGAAATCTCACAAATCCAATACCGATCGATCGGAATTGTGTTACAGAGTAGACTGGCTGATGGTAGTCACCGCCGCCCATAGACGTCTGCAATGTCAGGGCACAGCAAAGCTGCTGCTTAGCGTAATGTCTTTTTTTTAATTTCTTTCATATCTCGTTTTCTTTTTAAACCAATTCTTTACATCCAAAAAGCCATATTTAACATGTTTTCACACTACAAATTCCCTAAAAGCGAGCTGCATATTGTTTAGCCATGTCCTTGGAAAGAAGATGAAATAAACTTTCAAACAATGCGGTTTAAGGCGAAAATATACTGGTTGTGTGATTTTTTTGATCCCAAGTATAGTATAGTATGTACTTACATGTATTAAAAGACCTTAGTTCAAGTAACGCTGCAGTGGAGTGATGGCAACTTTACTAGAAGCTTCTGTGGTATTTTGGAGGCAACAAGACGACCATTACATCACATTATATCATTTTCCTATATTCAAGCATATAAATTAACATCTTTGTGTGTTTTTATATCATATATTCCAGCGTACAATAAAGAGTATAAATAAATAAATCTCTTTATACAACTTACTTTTGAGATGTAAAATATTTACTTTTCATAAGTTTTTAATATCAATATATCATCCTAATATGCTTACTGATTTTAACTGTAACCATATCAGTTAAGCAGTTAGTTACCTATGTAAATAATCACTTGCAAAGACCGTTACTGAACCAATACTCGAAAAGTATAAAACTAGGGGTTAAAAATCGTGACAATATCTGCAGCAAATATTATATGAAATTTAATAACTCTCAGATTTTTTTTAATAAACTTTGTTTCACTTTAAATTTTATAATCGACTTCATTTCACCTTCTTTTTTGTATTTGGCATGGCAAAATTAAATCATTTTGAACTGATGAACTTACAATTTTTCTAGTGCAAGCTGGACCTTACCTGTTTTACAGCATAAAAATGTGCTATAACTTGGTCAAAAGGCGATAAGTACATTTTGGTCGAGGAAAACAAAAAATAAACATAATTTATTAAAAACATTAACAAATTATGTACCATTATTTGGTATGAAACATTTGTATTAATTATTATAAAATATAATATATATTATATTTATAATAATAATTGAAAAAATACTATTTTGTCCTTAGTTGGGATAAACAAGATGACTTTCGGAATAAGCTAATATTTTACGCACAGCGCACATCCACTTTATTAAAATCCTATAGCATGATTAATTATAAAATATATTATTACTCATTAGGTACACGAAACGAGTTAAACATTTAACAACGCACTATACATGATAAATTATTTTCATTGTTTCTCTTTAATTATAAAATATCTAAATTGTGTATATGTGCTCGGCTAAATAAAAAAATACATATAAACATCATTATAAAGATCATCGAATCTAAAATGAAACACAATTCAATATGAATATTGGACTGTTAATTTTACAAAACTGAACAACTAGTCCTGAGGAGATCCACACATATATTTGAAAGGAGACTCCCGTAAAATAGATTGTGAGCACTTCTTTAGTAAATAAGTTTTTTTTATCCTGGCACGGTAAAGCGACCACACTGCACCTGATGGTAAGCGCAGTGCCGTCCAGTTAGAGCATCAAGTAGCGAAAGGCAATCTATCCCCCGCTGCTCAACACAATCATGCCGGCCTGTTTCTTCACACTACGCCATGGGCAAGAAGGTGAAGTGGCCGAGAGTCTAGTGTCAGAGTACTCAGAAAGCAAAACGGCCAAACACCGTATCCCAACTCTAGACCCTCTTTTTTAATTCCGACGTAAAATTAGGATTTAAAAAGTTAAATAAACCTCGATAGAATCCGTAAAATTAGTTTTATTTCAATAAAAAAATATATGAAACTCTATCAAAACATAAAAGTGTAAAAGATGCAAAGTTTTTTGTAACATTTTCTGAGGTACGCAAAATACAATTCAGCGGTGGGCATATTATTATCTATTGTAATGATTCTTCTAATACAGCATATAAGAGCAACTGGAATGGTTTTTCTATTTTGTTAAACCGGTTAAACTTTTCTATATTGTCAGAATTAAAAAGACTTATCTTCCAAATAATAGGTGATGCCAAAATGGGCGTGGGATAATAGTATTACCTACTAGCTGTTGCTCGCGGCTCCGCCTGCGTGGAGGTCATGTTTGAGAGAAAAAGTATACAATACAAAATTCCAATTTTCTTGAATTAAACATCAAAAATGATGGATTTTCATACAAACTGTCATCCCTTATTTTAGCCCCTTAAGGATGGAGTTTCCAAAAAATCCTGAAATGTATATTTTTAATTTTTATGAATGTAACTTTAAAAATGACGGTTTTTCATACAAACTTTCATCCCCTATTTTACCCCCTTAGGGGTGGTATTTCCAAAAACCCTTCCTTAGTGGATGTCTACATCATAAAAGGTACCTACAGTCAAAAATTCAAGTCTCTAACCCCAGCCTTTTATGTTGTGCGTTGATATGTCAGTCAGTCAATTTCTTCTTTTATAAACAGATTTTGAACTTTGATCTAAGTATAATACTCCATAGTCTATATTCAAAATAAACCTCAAAGACTGCCCCATTGCTAAACTCCTAAATCCGGTATGTCACCCGCTCTCCTTTAAACCAAATTATTTTCTAAATACACCACTGGGCACTGGCTATGTCGATACAATTTATTATCATTAATTCTTACTCTATTACTTATAGATAAAACGTAATTATAAAGATTTAGATTAACATACTATAGAATAAAATACACCCATCAGGCACCTAGTCCTCCTGTAACATAGGAGTCAAGAACTCAGAGGGACTACGGACCCACAACACCCAGACCCAAGACAAATAAAACAACACCAACAATTTATACTACGCAACTCGATTTTTAGGTAAATTCCCGAAAAAATCGTGAAGAAATATACATTTATAACTTCATTATTTTCGTATATTTCTTCACGTTTTTTTTATTACTATAAATAACCACTTGGCTTAAACAAACGAATTTACCTAAAAATCGATTTAGCGTAGTGTACATTTTTGGTCTCGAATTGTGGGTGACACAACATTTATTTTTCTACATGTTTATATCAAAATAAGCATGCTTTTATGTTAGCACATGGGGAAATGTCGTGGGCGGATAAGTCGTGGATAAGCTAGGGATGCTATGGAGTTTCGTAATCATATCCGAAACTATCGGATATTTGAAATAATTACACATCCGTAACCGTATCCTACAAAGTTTCTAATAATTTCGGATAGAGACAGAAACGAGACACAAAGTCGGAACCATTAGAATGTTTGGTCTTAGTTAGTAGGAAGAAGGAAAACAATAATTAACGCAAGAGTTTCTTGCTCGTTCTTCTCTAGCGAAACTGCATTCCGAACTGACGGTAGAGAAAAAAATTGATTGAATCTAAATGATGTATAACATTTCATAGATTGAATAAATATTTGATTTTGAAGAAGAAAAATGTTTAGGGAAATGTTAGATAATAAAACAATTTATTATGAATAAAACAACGTAAACGATATTCAGTTTACGCTGCAGTGTTTTTCTTTTCTTGTTAGGTTCAAGCGACTCATTTTTTGTTATTTTGGATGACATAATTAGAGGTTATCAATAAAACGCATTGCGTACGTAAAACATGTGTCGCGGAACACTAACAGGGTGCAGTGGGAGAGCCATCAACAAGAAATACCGCGTAACTCCGAATTCGCGTAAAACGGGGTAGCGTAAGTCAGGGTTTACTTAATTACTGGTTTAATTACTGCATTTAAAATAAATATTGAGACCTCGATTTTCTAACAATTTAGTTTATTTTGCGTATTATATTCGATTGCATATCGAATAATGTACAAAATTAAACACAGGAAACTACCCTATTGTTTGAAAGACCTAATACCCATAACCGAAAATATTCGAAACTATCGGATATCTTATAATTTCGACTTTGGTATTCGTATACGAATTTCCATATCATCCCTGATTCAGCCTTACAATGTTTATAAAAATATAATTCACAATTTATTTATAATCATTTCTCCTTGAGGCACTTGGTATTGAAGGCAACACTATTTATTTCACTGTAACGCCTATTCGTATAGGCAGAAAGCAATCTTCACTGGGCACTTGACCAGGGTTGCCAGATCGTATAGTTGGATACAAAAATTTATAACACACACACAAACACGCCTGAAATCGCCGAAAGGACAGGCAGAGGTGTAACCAGTACACCCACTTTTCGCCGAATTTCGGCGCCATAATGTGATAAGCGGCTAGGCTATCGCCATGCCGGGCACAGGTTAATACTGAGAATTTTTAGATAGAAAAACCCAATATTACTTTACCCGACCCGGGGATCGAACCCGAGACCTCAGGACAGCAGTCGTAACGCATGCGCAATTACAACTGCTCCACCAAGGTAGTCTTTTTAGTCAAAAAATTTAAAGTATAAAAAGCTTAGTTTTTTACAATTTCTCAATAGTTTTGAAAGTTTGTATAATGGGATTCGATTAAGTTTCAGAGAGATGGTATAAGTTGTTTCTTCTGGCAGCCCTGACCTAACCCTTATTAATAGTTAAACATATACATCATTTCACTTATATACTAAATTACTATATAATTACGAAGGCTATTTGAGGTCAGTGAGATATTTTTTAATTGCAGCGATGGACTTCTTGCAATCTTCCTGAGCTTGGGGGTCAGCTCTGTCAGAAGCTGCCTGTTCTGTCATACGCAGCATCATCAATAGCACCGTCTCCATGATGTTCTTATCCACAACTGGTAACTAAGGAAAACACATACAAATAATAATACTAGCCTCCTCTACTAATGAGAGGGGTTAGGCTTTAGTCCACCAAGTTGGCCTAATGCGGGTTGGTAGACTTCACATACCTTTGAAATTCTTGTGAGAATTTTCAGGTATGCGGGTTTCCTCACGATGTTTTTATTGACTGTTAAAGCACGTGTTAGATTTATTGAATTTAAAGCAACTCAATTGATGAATATTTGTGAATTATTAACTACCTACGTCATTTAAAGTATAAAAGCAAATTGAATTATTAAGAAATAATTGTATTTAGAGTACTAATTCGTTTATAAAGTATACTTTAATTCATTTTAGAATTAATCATAATGTTTGTATGATGTTCTATTTACAAATAACATGTAGATAAAGATTTATGTAAAACTGTCTTGTTTGCTCCACTGTATAAAAAGCTAGAAACATCGGTATAGAGATTAGTTATTGTTGCATAGTGACAACAGGCGGAAGTTCTGAAAGTAATACCCTGTAAGCTTTGAAAATACTTGTGAACATAATATGTGTTGCTACAGGAGTAATTAAGCTAAGTATTATTTGATATTTATACATTTGTATGTTTATGAATTGTATGTTATGATTTGAGATGTAATATCATAGCAGGAGTTTCTTCCCTACTTCTTCTCCTGTTATTAGGCTTTCCGAAGTAGGGGGTAAATATTTAAAAGATCGTTGTGGCATTAATTATTAAAAGATATTGCCTTTGATATATATTGTTTTATTGCTCTAAGAACATATGGCTATTCATATGATATATCCTATAAATAGTCTAATCCAATTGTGGAAAATATGATAAATGAAAGTATTCCAAAAGATAATTAAAACACTACGAATATTTATTTTTACATTATAGATTATTAAAGAACATAATGATGATATATCATTATATATTTGATTATATTCAGTTAAATAAAGGCCATCTATAAATATAATCATATACATATGATTTAGATTAATTGTTCATTTGAAGAAAGTCTTTATTTTTCTAACACGCGCTTGCTTGCGATAATTAACATTTAATATACACGTAACTTTAGAAAAGTCAGAGGTGTATGCCACTTGGGTTTCGAACCTACGACTTTCGTCTTGACAGTCCATACTGCAACCAACCAGGCTATCGCTGCTTTGTTACATATATACAATTTAAATCTATATATATAAAAATAAATTCCTATTTCCCATGGTCACGGCTTTACGCGTGAACGGCTGGACCGATTTCGATAATTCTTTTTTGTGTTTCAGGAGGTTCTTATGCAAGAAAAATAAGAAAGTTGCGCGGAAAATTAGAAAACTTAACGACTATCTTAACCTTTTGTCGGGGGTCTAGAGTTAGGGTACGATGTTTGGCGGTTTCTCGGCCTTCTGAGTACTCTGACAATAGACCCTCGACCGCTTCACCTTCTTGCCCATGGCGTAGTGTGAAGAAGCAGGCATGATTATGTTGAGTAGCAGGGAATAGGTTGTCTCTGGTTACTCGATACTCTAATTGGATGACACTGCGCTTACCATCAGGTGCAGTGTGGTCATTTTGCGGCGCTGGGTATAAAAAAAACCTTTCTAATGTAACTTTAGCGCCTTTCTAATGTGACTTAACTGTCAGTCGTTTGACAGTTCGCAAAATATAGAAATATGTTATCTTAAAATAAACTCAA
Organism: Laothoe populi; assembly: GCA_905220505.1. Classification (NCBI taxonomy): domain Eukaryota; kingdom Metazoa; phylum Arthropoda; class Insecta; order Lepidoptera; family Sphingidae; genus Laothoe; species Laothoe populi. The sequence goes on along the minus strand of HG992167.1, from coordinate 15,318,350 downwards.
TGGATTTTATACCTTTTTTCAAAAATTACTACCAGGTGCGCGGACCGCGGGCAAAAACTAGTTTTAAATAAAATAAGAGAAAGCTATCCCTTGCCACGGTTATAACAATATTATAGTTTTTTAGCTATTTGCATGGTTTTGACTTTTATCAATGTACGCCTGGATTTGAACAAACAAGGCGAGAGACCTTTGCTTTTTTAATAAAAAAGTCAAATCCAAAATTAAAAAAAAACTAACTTTCTAAACATAACATTCACATTTACTTAATTTAGTTTTTGAATCTATTAAGTAACAATATTTGAAGGGAGCTTGATATGGATATAAGATGGTGATATTACCGCCGGCAGTAGTTGCATATGTTCACGGCCGGGGTCCCGGGGGGTGTCGCAGCGTCGTTTCTTGGCGGCGTGCTTGGCCGGGTCGTGCAGCAGCTCCTCCTCGTCCTTGCGGATGTCTCTGTTGGGACACGCACACACCCGCGCGCCGACCGTCTGCCGCCCGTACACGATGCCACTGCAACGTACACAATACAAATATTAACTACTTTTTTTTTATAGTATTGTCCGACAAACGAGCCAGTGGGTCACCTGATGTTAAGTGATCTCCACAGCCCATGAACATCCACAATACCGAAAGTATCATGTATGTGCTGTCTGTCCCATATGTCTGTGTCCTATACACAGTCAGGTCATAAGTATTGTCACACAGTAAAAACTTTTATTTTAGAATTCTGGCCACAAAAAAGTTTATTGAATTCGAATTTCAAATTGTTCATGAAAATAAAAATGTATACTTTTTAGAATTTTACTCATTTTTAAATATGGAGTGGACGCTTAAAGAAGACCGTGTTGCAGTAATTGCGTTGCATCGTTGCGGTTACGCGCCAATTCAAATTTTTGACATACTGAAAAATTTGAATATAACCAAAAGATTCGTTTATCGTACCATCAAACGATACAATGAAGACTCTAGTGTAGATGACAGGTCAAGAAGTGGTCGCCCTCGGTCTGTTAGGACTCCAGCAGTGATAAAAGCTGTGAAGGCGCCAATTCAAAGAAATCCCAAACGTAAGCAGAAACTGTTGGCCCTTCAGATGGGGTTATGCAGAATCACGGTGAAAAGGGTGTTAAATGAAGACTTAGGGCTTCGGGCATATCGAAGAAAAACAGGACATCGTTTGAATGCTCGTCTAATGGACCTGAGACTGAAGAGATGCCGCGCTTTGTTGAAGCGGTACGCGGGAAAAAAATATCGGGAAATACTTTTTTCAGATGAAAAAATTTTTACCGTAGAAGAGAGCTACAACAAACAAAATGATAAGGTGTACGCACACAGTAGTGAAGAAGCGAGCAACCGTATTCCGCGTGTCCAACGAGGTCATTTTCCATCCTCGCTCATGGTATGGTTGGGAGTTTCTTATTGGGGCTTAACAGAGGTACATTTTTGTGAGAAAGGTGTAAAAACGAATGCAGTTGTGTATCAAAATACAGTCCTGACGAACCTTGTGGAACCTGTTTCTCATACCATGTTCAATAAAAGGCACTGGGTATTCCAACAAGATTCGGCGCCAGCTCATAGAGCGAAGAGCACACAAGACTGGCTGGCGGCGCGTGAAATCGACTTCATCCGGCACGAAGACTGGCCCTCCTCCAGTCCAGATTTGAATCCGTTAGATTACAAGATATGGCAACACTTGGAGGAAAAGGCGTGCTCAAAGCCTCATCCCAATTTGGAGTCACTCAAGACATCCTTGATTAAGGCAGCCGCCGATATTGACATGGACCTCGTTCGTGCTGCGATAGACAACTGGCCGCGCAGATTGAAGGCCTGTATTCAAAATCACGGAGGTCATTTTGAATAAACTTTAGTGTCATAAGAATCTATGTTTTGTTAAGTTCATTTTGGTATATAAATGGTTACATAATGAATAAACTTGTTTCAATTATTTTATATTAAACATGTGACAGAATTTATGACCTGACTAGGTATATGGGAAGGGAAGGGGGAATCTGGGCCTGCGGATATCTCACTTACCATACGAAACGCAACTTTACGTTGGTTTTCTGTGAGACAGTGGTACTACCCCGGTCGAGCCGGCCCATTCATTCTGTAGACAAATATGTCTACAGCGTGGCTCTACTTCTTCTTGAGATTGAGTGTCTAGCGATTTACGAACGCACAAGAGCTGATCCGACGCCAAAGTAAAAATGATACATAGAAAATTTAGCATGTGATGTTCCATCGCACCCTTGTCTATTGCTCTATAGATTAAAAAAGTCAGTGTAGAATAAAATACGCTTATTAATAGCAAAATTGACGGTTAAAGTGCAGACTAATAAAATCGTCTTTCTAAGGGTACTGAGCAGAACTGAATAAGTCATCTCATTTTGATGTACTACTGACCCCTATGGGGTTGCAAAAAGTCATCTTATTTTGATGTCTTAACCTGCTAGGTATTATGTAATACTTGAATGACTCCTAATGGTTGTGGATACCATACATGTATCTACTACTCGATACTCTATCTGGACGGCACTGCGCTTACCATCAGGTGCAGTGTGGTCACTTTGCCGAGGATAAAAAAATCTATTATTATATCTATAATAGTGTGTGTATTAAATGTTGATTATCGCTTTCTTTAATGGTGAAGGAAAACATCGTGAGGAAACCTGCGTACCTGAGAATTTCGTAGGTATGTGAAGTCTACCAACCCGCATTAGGCCAGCGTGGTGGACTAAGGGCTAACCCCTCTCATTAGTAGAGGCCCGTGCCCAGCAGTGGGACAATGTTTAATACAGGGCTAGTATTATTATTGACAGCCTCTGTGGCGCAGTAGGCGAGTAGTCGGCTGTGAAACGAGACACCGTGGGTTCGATTCCCATATCGGGATAAATGTTTGTGTAACAGACAGATATTTGTGTCCGGGGTCTGGGTGTTGTGAGAACGTGCGTCTCTCTAGGTCCCTGATACCCACAGGCCACAACACAAGACTTATATCTTAGTGTGGAGCGGCTGTGTGTGTGACTGTTGGGTGTTATTATTATTATTTTTATTTAAGTTTTAAAACTTCCCCCATACGTTGGGGTAAGGGCTTTTGGCCAAATAACTTCGGTGGGCAAAGTGTTTAGTCTATTGACAGAAACTTCCTGACATATCTGCAAGTGTTCAATATGACTGGCTTCTGGCGACATAATCAATAAGCTATTTGACAACATTGAAAATACACTGCAAATTGTGGTCATCCTGTTAGACAATAGCTTAAAAACCATATTTCACTTAATTTTAAACAAAATAATGTATATTTTTTGCAAATTAAACGAAATAAAATACAACATTTTTTTTAATTTTATCTGTGTTGTGAACACTCTGTGATTGGGGACAACTCTGGTGACGTCACACGCAAGTAAACATTGTTTCTTCGAGTGATTTTATTTCGCGTTTTATGTTTTCTGGGTGATAAATTCTATTGTTGATCTATTTTTGAAGCAGTTTTATGATAATTGTTGATAAAACAATTATCATAAAACATAGCTTTGTTTATCATTATTAGCTTGTTTACTTGCATGTGACGTCACACGTGTCATATGATCAGCGCCATTACAGAAATAGCGTTTTTGGAGATTTAAACTTTAACATTGATTTTTATTAAAAATACAGTAGATTTCCCGGAAATATCAATATAGTGTGCTTATTATGTAATAAATAATAGTTTTAAATCATTTCCGAAAATTAGTCAAATAGCCTATTCCGCAGGTTTGTGGCCAAAAGGAAATTGGTGGTTCATGATGAGTTTGTTAGGGTTCTATCAACAGAAATTTGCGGACTAATCGACAGGTATTCAGAATGACGGCTTTTTGAATCAGTGTCTAGGTAAGTGGATGTATATCAAGTGTTAAGGCTATTAAATAAGGTTCTAGGGACAACACCCGTGGCCGACACGACAATGGGAACGACAACGGGAACGGTACGAACAGGATCTACTCACCATTGTGTTTTCAATTCGATACTAAGATCGGTGTATTTTGTTATTTTCTCTGTATATGTAGTTTGTAGATTGTGTGTATTGGGTATTGCAACGTCGATTAGAAATACAGTTTTATTTTTCTTGTCATGTAGTGTGGGACGCGGGATGGATGCGGGATGGATGCGGGGTAGTGGCTACCCAAGACCGGGATGGTTGGCGTTCACTTGGGGAGGCCTACGTCCAACAGTGGACGGCAACAGGCTGAGAGTAGCAGTAGTAGTGTAATGTCTGGTTTGTAAACATACAATTTGTCTTCAAGTGTGAAGATGATCTCGATGGCGCGTCGGTTGATGCCCGTGGAGCAGGAGTTCTTGCAGACGAACTGGTAGGCGTGCAGGCAGGGCTCCTCTGACGTCTTGTGGAACTCCACCAGCACTGAGAACCAGGAGTCAGGGCGCTCCGGCAGACCGCAGTAGTACACCCCGTCCGTGCCGGAGCGGGACGACAACAGCACGTTCTTAGCCATTGTCTCGCTCTTGCCTGCAACATTGCTATCTATACTAGATCATACCGAGTGCCAGTATGTACGGGAACAGGTGTACTACATTTCTTGTCATTTTATATTTCAACTAGCTGTTGCTCGCGGCTCCGCCCGCGTGGTGTTTATTTTCGGGAGCAGAAGTATACAATCCAAGGAGTTGTCCTCTGCACTGAGGCACCTGTAGCGATTGTCCAGCCTCTCAGTTGTTGTGCCTGAATCTTGAGATTGCATCTAAAGAATACTTCATAAGTTTAACCTCACTTTGCCCCTTTTAGGGAAGATTTTTCGAAAACGTAAAAACACATATTTCTTTATTTCCTACGAAAAGCCTAACTATGAATTTCCAGATCCCTAAGTCGAGGAATTATGGATTTCCCATACAAATTTTGAACTCGTATTTGACCCGTTTCAAGGTTGTCTTTTGAGAAAAAAGAACATATGTCTTTCTCCAGCATATAATCTATCTCCTTGCCAAATTTCATCACAATCTGGTAAGCCGTTTAGACATAGAAGGTAACAAACAATCAGAGTTACTTTCGCATTTATAGTATTAGTATGGATTAGAGATGTTATGGATTTGAAATTTCGGATCTGGATGTGGATACGGATATGTAAATAATATTGCATCGGTTTCGGATACGGTTACGGATATGAAATTATTTCGGATTATCCATTAGTTTCGGATAGTTTCGGTAATGGATATTAGGATTTCAAGAAATTGTAAAAGTAAAATCAAATAGCTTTATTTTTAGTTTATCATTTGGTACTATTCTATGTAAGTAAATGTAATTCCACAAGAGTAAATGACTGTCATGCTATGTCTAAGCAATAGAAATGAATGCACTGATACGCGCGCGGCCCCTGTGTCGGTTCGGCCGGGCAAAAACAAAAACCAGTCATAATGTGTCTCAATTAGAAAATCCGAAATTATTTGAAACGTTTATTTCAGATTCGGTTACGGTTACGGATAGAATTTTATTTCGGATATCCGATAGTTTCGGTTACGGTTACGGAGCTCCATAACATCCCTGGTATGGATTAACAGTTGTCTGCAACTCCGACCGCGTGAAACTTGTCTAATACTATTTATAAAATCATTGAATATCTCTGTTTGCATAATTCCGATATTAGTTCAAAAATGTATAACTTAAGATCGAATGCACCTATTTAAATGAAATAAAGACTGAATGTAGTAAAGAAGTGGTAGAGCCACGCTGTAGACATATTTGTCTACAGCATGAATGGGCCGGCTCGACCGGGGTAGTACCACTGTCTCACAGAAAACCAACGTAAAGTGACAATTTACTGTCGCGTTTCGTATGGTAAGTGAGATAACCGGAGGCCCAGATTCCCCCTTCCCTTCCCTAATCCCTATTCCTGTCCTTAAAGAACAGGAATAGGGATAGGATACAGACATATGGGACAGACATACTGAATACTTTCGGTATTGTGGATGTTCATGGGCTGTGGAGATCACTTAACATCAGGTGACCCACTGGCTCATTGTCGGGCTATGCTATAAAAAAATAAATAAAATAAAATAAATAATACCTCGAGATTACACATAGAGTGTATTATTTTATTTATCGTAATAAAGTAGTTTAGACGTGATGCCTTGACAGAAACAATAATTCCAAAAACAATTGTTTTGGGTTCTATATCCATAATATAACATGTTGCAATCAAAATTTTGCAAAAATATTTAATGAACAGAAAAGGTGCCTCTTCAGCTTTATTATAGAGACTGTGAAACGAGAGGCCGTGGGTTCGATTCCCACACCGGTACAAATGTTTGTGTGACAGACAGATATTTGTGTCCAGGGTCTGGGTGTTGTGAGAGGGTGCGTCTCTCTAGGTCCCTGATACCCACACCACAAGACTCGTATGTTAATGTGGGGTCGGGGCTATGTGTGTGTGACTGTTGGGTGTATTTGTTTATTGTTACTCACCGAGCCCCTTGGCAGCGTGTAGGTGTTGTACGCAGACCTCAACCCTCTTCTGTGCCTGTGCCTTGTCCGAGAACACAACGGTGGACCGCACGTACATGGGACAGTTGGCAAACATCTTCTGGTTCCAGTTGAATTCTATGCAGAAACACGTGTCTATGTCCACGTATATACGGTTCACTTTGTGAGAATACTGTGGACAAAAGTATCAGTTAACTAGGTGACCAGTGCCAATCCTAGTGGTACAGGTTTGCTGATGGTAGGATATTCATATCCGCCCGGATAGCGACCACCGTACACAGGGTGTACAACCCGCCATAGTGGCACACGCAAGTGTGTCGCGTTCCGGGATCAGCCAGTGTACATCCGGTTTTTGTCGGGGGTCTAGAGTTAGGGTACGGATGTTTGTCTGTTTTGTGGCCTTCTGAGTACTGACACTAGACCCTCGACCGCTTCTTAACCTTTTAACCCATAGGCCGGCATGATTGTGTTGAGTAGCGGGAGATAGATCGTCTCTCGCTACTAGATACTCTAATTGGACGATACTGCGCTTACTATCAGGTGCAGTCTGGTCACTATTCCGTGCCAGGATAAAAAAAAATTACCCCGATAGACGATAAAGGTCAAGTGGTGAAATCTGTATATATAAAAGAAGAAACTGACTGACTGATCGATCAACGCACAGCCTAACGGCTGGGGTTAGAGACTTGAAATTTGATAGTAGGTACCTTTTATCACGTAGGCATTCACTAAGGAAGGGTTTTTGGAAATACCACCCCTAAGGGGGTAAAATAGGGGATGAAAGTTTGTATGAAAATCCGTCATTTTTGAAGTTAAATTCATGAAAATTAGTAATTGGCATTTTAGTTAAAAATAAAAAATATGTTTCAGGATTTTTGGAAATTTTGCCCCTAAGGGGGTAAAATAGGGAATGAAAGTTTGTATTTAAATCCGTCATTTTTAAGTTAAACGCATGAATATTGGTATTTTGTATTGTATACTTTTTCTCCCAAACATGACCTCCACGCGATAGGCAGACGAGCAGACGGCCACCTGATGGTAACGCTGCTTTACTGCTACACAATAGTAGAGGTGGGTCGTTGACGGTTTTTGCGTTAACGAAATGAAACCGTTTCCTATAAACGGTCAACTGGTTGAAAAACCACACTGTACCTGATGGTAAGCGCAGTGCCGTCCAATTGGAATATCGAGTGGCAAGAGACAACCTATCCGCTGCTACTCAACACAATCATGCCGGCCTGATCTGTAGCTTCTTCACACTACGCCATGGGCAAGAAGGTGAAGAAGCGGTCGAGGGTCTAGTGTCAAAGTACTCAGAAGGCCGCAACACGGCCAAACATCGTACCCCAACTCTATACCCCTGACAAAAACGGATGTACACTGGCTGATCCCGGAACGCGACACACTTGCGTGTGCCACTATGGCAGGTTTTACACCCTGTGTACGGTGGTCGCTATCCGGGCGGATATGAATATCCTACCACCAGCAATAGTTACGACTGCCGAGACGAATGTCGTTGGTTCGAATCCAGCCCAAAATAATACACCGAATACACCTCTGACTTTTTAATATCAGCCCTGTATAAAACTATCTCGACTACCTCGGTGGCGCAGTTGTAATTGCGCATGCGTTACGACCGCTCTGTTGAGGTCTCGGGTTCGATGCCGAGTCGGGTAAGGTGATATTTTTTTTTCTTTTAATTATTTTTTAAAGACACATTACAGAATACAATCACAGCAAAAATAAACAGGGTTAGTGATTATAATCTAGATTGCACTCAAAAATTTGTACCCAAATCGTGAGTATAAAATATTATGTACGTACGCAAAGATTACACCTTAAACAATTAAACTGCCTACCTTTAAACAAACAAAGTTGAAAAGAAATATGTAAAATTAAAATAAAACTTTCTTTATAGATTTTATAAACTTCGCCGAGCTATTATCCATGACGTCAATGTGTTCATGTTTTTTGCCAAAACATTATACAAGCGACACATTCTTATAATAGGATTGTAGTACGAGGTACTGTTCACACAAACTCGAAGCACAAAAATGTTGTGATTACGCATTCTGACGTATTAAACGCAATCAACGAGAGTAATTCAGGGGAATCCACCATTGAATGTATAATTTTGTGTAAGTAAACCAATTCTGTACGACTGCGTCTGGTATCCAGCCTCTGTACTCCAAATTTATTGAGTTTTTCTATCTAGAAATTCTTAGTATTAGCCCGGAGTCTAGAATCTATGCCCGGTGTTGCGATAGGCTCGCCCCCTATCACATTATGGGACCGAAATTCGACGAAAAGCAGGATCTTTTCTAATTTAGATTACTCACGAGGTATTTTTTCCTCTTCACATCCGAGCTGTTGATTTGGACGACAAACTGCGCTTGTTCGCACGTCGGGTGCCTGTCCGGCGGCCCGATCGGGGACACCTGGAATGTATATTATGAGAAAAGTCAGTTATTGTAAATGTTGAAAGAAAGTTTTTTTATTCATAAAAATTACACTGACTTCAATAAAAAACAAATACATAGTAACACCCAACAGTCACACACATAGCCCCGACCCCACACTAACATACGAGTCTTGTGTTGTGGGTATCAGGGACCTAGAGAGACGCATCCTCCCACAACACCCAGACCCCGGATACAAATATCTGTGTTGTTGTATATTTGAATATGCTCTTGTGTCTGCCGGGACGCTGATTGTAACTAATAATGTAGCTTCCAGAAAATATGAGTAAATGTATAAGAAATTCATACATAGTTTACATCGACTTATATTCTATAGACACGAACTGTCGAAGAAAAAAGATGTTCCAAAAACTTTGTCCGCCCACTAATGCCATCTATCATTTTACTGAGAACTATTTGAAAGTTATAACTCCCGTCACTTTCTCTCGAACGGGACTTTCCGCGCGCCAAAACGGGACAAACTATATAATGAATTTTGTTGTGAAAGACTTCCCGTATTCAGAATTGAAATTAATTAATATTTATTGATATTACGTTCTAAACGTTATGAAACTATGTTATTTACCTTATATACTATTGCCAGTTTCATTGTAAATCAATTTAAGGCAGATTTGTTCGGGAATGTCGCTACAAATAAGTAAAATTAACTCGACACTTGTGGTGTGCATTCTTAGGTGGCATGAAGCATACTAACGTCGGTGCAGTGTATACACCGCGACTCGGTGGAACATAATGTTTGTTCTGGTCGCCGCATCTAGTACGTAGTACATATATATCGCTGATAGGTTATGTAAACATTCATATTTTTTTAACAATAATAACATAATGGTTAAGTAAATTACAGGAAACAAAACATTATATTAGAAATGAAATTATTATTGTTTTTAAAATTTTCGCCCAATAATGTGAAAGGGGGCGATCCTATCGCTCCACCGAGGTAGTCAAGATTGTTTTATACAGGGCTGATATTAAAAAGTCAGAGGTGTATACTATTTGGGCTGGATTCGAACCAACGACATTCGTCTCGGCAGTCGTAACTATTGCTGGTGGTAGGATATTCATATCCATCCGGATAGCGACCACCGTACACAAGGTGTAAAACCCGCCATAGTCGCGTTCCGGGATCAGCCAGTGTACATCCGTTTTTGTCAGGGGTATAGAGTTGGGGTACGATGTTTGGCCGTTTTGCGGCCTTCTGAGTACTTTGACACTAGACCCTCGACCGCTTCTTCACCTTCTTGCCCATGGCGTAGTGTGAAGAAGCAGGCCGGCGTGATTGTGTTGAGTAGCGGGGGATAGATTACCTCTCGCTACTCGTGGTGGAGGTGCAGTGGTAGGTGCAGTGTGGTCACTTTGCCGTGCCAGGATAAAAAAACGACATTTGTCTCGGCAGTATCAAGTTGTAGACTACTTGTTTTCAAGTCCTAGTGATAAACACCTCTTACCGGGAACACCGGGGGCTGTAGCTCCGGCGATTCCACCAAATCTTCCATGATCAACGGCTCATTGGACAAAAACAGTCTGTTCACTGCATCCAAATTACTGCAAAAATAAGCACATTAGCCAATTTTACATTAAACTCATTCAGTAACAGTGCATTCATTGTGATTTTTAAACAGTTATTTCATAAAATGTTTCAAAGATCCTTATATTAATTCAGAGCAGTAAATATATTTACAAGCATGAAATCAAGTTACATAACATCAAGTCTTAAATATAGTAAACTTAATACATAAATAGCATTGTCTGTTTGTATGCCTGTAAGTTTTTGGTGCAAGTTTCACTAGAATATTTAACAGAAGTCGAATAATATTTGGCGTTGTGCATGCATGTGCATTAATGTATTGAGCAGTATAAATTTTTCACAAATTTTAAATAGTTATATTTTTATTTAATGCTCATAAGTTACATTCTGCTTACGGCAGAGTTTTTTTTTATCTAATGAAATCTTTCGATCAGTCATGTCGACTATAAGCATATGAGATGTAGTAGGTATTGCAGGTTGGGCGTTGCTCCCAGCAGAGCAAACCCTTCATTTTGTGTAGTCGACCTTATAGCCGACTACCGCAATCAAATATATCACGCCGCTTTTTTAGACGGCGTATGCTTTCAGGCATCGTTAGCTGGGCCGCCAGTTTATTCGGATGCTGTTTTAAACGTAATTTGTAGTTGCCACCATGACGATATATTTCCACCAATTTGACCATTGGCATATGAAGCAACTCATGCATCTCTGTTGTTCTAATAAACCAGGGTGCATTCGATATATGTTTTAGGATGCTATTCTGCACTCTCTGGACTACGCTTACATTAGAGTCACTGGCAGAGCCCCACAACTGAATGCCATATAACCATATTGGCTGGAGTATTGTCTTGTAGATTAGTAGTTTGTTATCCATAGCTAGTTTTGAATTTCTACCTAGTAGCCAGTAAAGACCTTTGTACTCCATGTTGATTTCATCTCTTTTTGTTTGGATGTGTTTCCTCCAGGTGAGTCTGCGGTGTAGGTGCATTCCTAGGTACTTGACCGTGTCATGGTGTGGTAGTTCAATGCCATTGAGGGTAACTGGTGCACAGTCTCCCTTGCAAAGGGCAAATGTTATGTGAACCGATTTAGAAACACTAGCTACAATTCTCTATTTGGCTAACCATTTTTCTATGGCAGTTAGGCCGTTTTGTAGTAGTCTAGAAGCTTCAACAGGGCATTTGCTCGAAGCTAGCAAAGCTGTGTCATCATCCTCTTTTGTTTGAGGCAAGTCGGCTGTGTACAAAGTGTACAGTACAGGTACACTCCCTGTCACAGTACAGATCCCTGAGGCACTACTGCTAAGATATCATAAAAACCTGATGTGCAATAATTTTCCTTTACTTGAAATATTCTGTTTGATATGTACGATTTTAGGATACTATAAAAAGTATGTGGTAAGAGTTTTTATTTTACATAACACCCCCTTGTGCCAAACTCTATCAAAAGCCTGTTGGACATCAAGGAATGCTTACGGCAGAGTAAATAACAAATTAAAATATTATAGTGTTATATAACATCTTGTAGGGATGCTTGAGCATTGTTCATAACATATTAATTATAGTATTTTTTCTTTTGTACTTTTAGGCAGCATGTCCTCTTTATTTGTATGAAGTGTTCACTTTTTTATGTTGTGCACTTAGTTTATTTATTATTGTATTGCAAATTAGTGTATTGAGAGTATTAAGAATTGTTTGTGAACCCATTAACATTAATAAATACAAACAATTGAACCCTATGGGGCTGATATGGTTTTTACAAAGACCAATAGACCCTAATATATAGAATAAAAAAATTAGTAAAATACTCACAAAGATCCGCCCGCCAGCAGCTGGGACTCTATATCGGGGTCTACACCGTCAATACTATTCTCTGATTTATACATGGCTGGTTAAGTCTGAAAAAGAATACACAGTTTCCACAACACAGAAATCACTCCTTGATTATTGTTATTGAACATGTCTCACATGACAAGTAGCGGGAGCAACTGTAGTTCCGTGAATATTTTTATAAGAGTTGGTTGACATGATATTTTTGACTATTTTAATCAATATTTTATTGAAAGAATTACATAATTCCACTCAAAATAAATGTTATTTCAAATCTGGCGGAATTGAAAATCAAATCAAATATTTATTGAATCATTGAAATGCTATACATTATTTGGATTCGGGCATTTTTTTTACTCTACCACCAGTTGGTAATGCAGTTTCGCTAAAGAAGAATGGGCAAGAACACCGGTTGCTCTTTTCAAACATAAGTTAGGAATATTTGGTCATACAATTTAATATATGATTAAAATTTGATTCTATTAGATTAAATCAGCTCAATGCATCTTAATTAAGACTTGGAAAAGTTTATATGGTGCTCAAATCAAACTCAAATACCGTACAAATAACACTTGTACATTCTGTTTTCCAGTGTGCCCTACTCTAGAGCGAAATCACCAGATAAATAAATACACCCAATGTTCACACACATTATTCTGACCCCATACTAACTTACCTGGATTGTGGGTATCAAGAACTACACGACACTTCAGTTCCAAAACACCCAGACACAAAACAGATACATCTGTCACACAAACATTTGTCCCGGTGCACGAATCGAACCTCCAGCCTCTCGTTTCACAGTGCGCTACTCACCTAGTGCACCACAGATGCTGAAATAACTCAAACAACCCAAGCTCAGTGCTACTAAGTGACAGATGCTACCCACAACTTACAATAAAGCATGCCATTTTTTACATGAATTCCGTGTTTGAAACATTGACTTATATTCTATAGACACAAACTGTCAAAAAAACAAGATGTTCCAAAAAGCTTGTCCGCCCACTAATGCCATCTATTCATTTTACTAAGAATTATGTGGAAGTTATGAATCCCATCACTTTCTCTTGACGGGGACTTTCCGAGCGCTAACACAGGACAAACTATATAATGAATTTTGTTGTGAAAATGCCATCTATTCATTTTACTAAGAACTATTTGGTAGAAGCGTGATTACTCCGTCACTTTTTCTCGAACGGGACTTTCCGCGCGCCAATCCGGGACAAACTACATAATGAATTTTGTTGAGAAATATAGACTTCCCATATTCAGAATTGAAATTAATTAATATTTATTGATATAACATTCTAAACGTTATGAAATTATGTTATTCTCCTTATATACTATTAACAGTTTCACTGTAAATCAATTAAGGGCAGATTTGTTTGGGAATGTGGCTACAAACAACTAAAATTAACTCGACACCGAAAGATGCAATGTGGTGCGCACTCTTAGATAGCATCAAGCTAGACTAACGTCGGTGTGGAGTATACACCTCAACTCGGTGGAACATATAGTTTGTTCTAGTCGCCGCGTCTAGTATGTAGTACCTATAGATCGCTGGTTCGAAATCATAAGCCTTTGACATGCAAATAGTAGATTATTTACACAGTCATGTAGACTCGTATGTATTGAGTTTGCAGAATTATTCTGTATATTTTTAATCATAGTTATCCTTAATGTACCATTTGTATAAACCTACAGGTGTAATGCTTCTATCAGTTAAAAAAAATCACAAAAATATTTCTGTATCACAACATTTTTGGAAATACGCCAAGGAACACAAATCTAGTCTCAGGTAAAAGAAGAAACTGACTGTGAAAAGGACTGCCTCGGTGGCGTAGTTGTAATTGCGCATGCGTTACGATTGCTGTGCTGAGGTCTCGGGTTCCCCAGGTCAGGTAAAGTGATATTGGGTTTTGTCTATCTAGAAATTCTCAGTATTAGCCCGGAGTCTGGAACATGTGCCCGGTATGGCGATAGGCTCGCCCCCTATCACATTATGGGACCGAAATTCGGCGAAAATTGGGTGTACTGGTTACACCTCTGCCTACCCCTTCGGGGATTACTGGCGTGAGTGTATATGTATGTAAAAGAAGAAACTATCCTTTTGGAGATTCACTGCCAAAGAGCCGAGTTTTTACAAACTTTTATCACTTGTAACTTTATGCTTGCCAAACGTAAACCGGACCGTATTAACTTTTCTCTTATATTATTTAACATATCAACTACGTAGGTATCTACTTACTATAATAAATTTCATAAATCGTAATAGCGTGACCAATAACCAAAAATACATATTTACAGTAACATTCTACAATTTTAACTCACGTCATGAAAGTGTGAAAAAGGGTCGTCGAATACTTGTTATACTTAAACTCCACAATAAACAATAATTTATTAAGGAAACAACTTACACGTTTAATGAATAACACACAAAGTAAATCGAAAATATTGGTACTTGCCACTCTTTGTTTTGTTTATTTAATTTTTAGTTTCTACACAAGCATAAAGCAAGCAAGCACCTTCTTGTGACTGTGTGAAACCATAGCGTAGCTTCTTTAAGTAATCTGTGGAAACCATAGTATGAAACCTATGAAACCAATGTGAATAATGCTGCGTACACACCGGCCCAACGAACGCCAACGAATGGGTTCGCTGACCTTCGTTGGTCCTGTCTGGACGGATTAGCGATCGCCAACGATCGTTCGTTGGCATGTTGCTGCGTACACACCGGCCCAACGAACGCCAACGAATGGGTTTCGCTGACCTTCGTTGGTCCTGTCTGGACGGATTAGCGAACGCCAACGATCGTTCGTTGGCATGTGCCGGCGATCCGAAGCGTGTCGGTAACATCAAAGGAATCGAGCTATTACATCGAACTCAGTGTGGACGGTCGCCGAAGGCCATCCAACGAACGCTCAGTTGAAGCCAGAGAGCGTAGCATACAGACGTCTTACCTAATAAATAAGATATTTCCCACCGTACCCGTAATTTATGGAGAAAAACAAAGAGTGGAGTAATGATGAAATGTTTTTGTTAATAGATGTATACAAAGAAAATCCGTGTCTTTGGGACCCTACTCATAAAGAATATAAGCTAAAAACGAAGAGAACTGATTGTTGGATAAAAAATGCAAATATTTTTAATTGCGATATCAACATCGTCAGGAAAAAAATGGAATCATTGTTAGGCTACATACGCACTATGCGGTTAGCCGTCCGGTTGACCGCGTTCCGGTCCGAAGGTACTGGGTGCATTCTTATTTGCAAACACGAGATGAGAGCAAAGGTTGGTCGGCAGCCGCATCGCAGTGCGAATAGAAACTTCATTCTCGTACATATTCTTGATTACGGTCAACCGGACGGCTGACCGCGTTGCGGCTAACCGCATAGTGCATATGTAGCCTTAACTTCATTTCGACGAGAGCGGCAAAGATGTGACGGACCTAAAAAATCAGTTACTACAAAGAAAAATAATTAACTTTCGTCAAGTAAAATATTTTCTTCAAAATTCAGTTCTTGATTTAAATTATTTTGCCATTTTTATAAAAACTTACTTCGAAAATGAATATGGACGCTTTGTGTATGATCAAACATCGATGTAGATGTTGATATTTTTGTAACTTCGACTTATTGGATTTTAAAGACAATATAATGTATATAGCATTTAAAACTTAGAGTAGACAACTAAAAGGAGACGGCATTACGCTCGAATCTTGAACAAAAAAGTCAGCAATGTAGGTGGGGGGCTTCGTACACCTACAAATAAACATGTGCACACAAATGCAAAATGTAATCACGTCGCTACGCACGCACACTACACAATGCCATACAACACTGGCAAATTTATGCACACTCTGGGTGTGATTTCGTGAAAAGGGACCGAAGTAGGGAGGTATAGTTAAAAATAGTGTAAATTAATATTTCTAATTTAATCGAAATACTGTAAAGATAATAAATGTAATAAGTAGTGAGAAAAATACAAGCGAAATAAGCAAATATAAGAACTAAATTTTTTTGAAAATGAATTTTAAATAATTCGCCTTTAATTTATTTAAAATGGATATCCAGCTGTTGTTACATTACTTAGGACTAAGTTATAATGAGGTAACAATAATCTTACTATTAATGAACAACATTTTAAGGATACCACGACATGCGTTGAGAAAAAAAAGTAACACCAGTATTCAATAAAAGTAGAAAGGTTAATTAAATTTACAAAAATAACAATGAGCATGACCAAAAGAGAATTTAACTAATAATAAAAAATATATAATAATAATAATAATATAACACTTTATTCTTACACCACAAAATACAAAACAAGTTACAGTATCAACTTATTTAGGTGTTACAAATTGGTGTTACAAATCTTATATCTAAATATAAGTATAACCAT
This sequence comes from Laothoe populi, assembly GCA_905220505.1. Classification (NCBI taxonomy): domain Eukaryota; kingdom Metazoa; phylum Arthropoda; class Insecta; order Lepidoptera; family Sphingidae; genus Laothoe; species Laothoe populi. The sequence continues at coordinate 15,301,643 of HG992167.1, read as the reverse complement.
CCCCTCTGGAATCCCACACGGGTCTTATTTAATAACTAGCTGCTGCTCGCGGCTCCGCCCGCGTGGAGGTCATGTTTGGGAGAAAAAGTATACAATACAAAATACCAATATTCATGCGTTTAACTTAAAAATTACAAATTTTCATACAAACTTTCATTCCCTATTTTACCCCCTTAGGGGTGGAATTTCCAAAAATCTTGAAACATATATTTTTTATTTTTAACTAAAATGCCAAATACTAATTTTTATGAATTTAACTTAAAAAATGACGGATTTTCATACAAACTTTCATCCCCTATTTTACCCCCTTAGGGGTGGTATTTCCAAAAACCCTTCCTTAGTGGATGCCTACGTGATAAAAGGTACCTACTGTCAAAATTTCAAGTCTCTAACCCCAGCCGTTTAGGCTGTGCGTTGATCGATCAGTCAGTCAGTTTCTTCTTTTATATATACAGATAAAAATAAGGGACTTGATATTGCTATTTTTATAAATGACCTCATCGACCTCTTGAAATGTCCCTGTTTATTGTATGCTGTTGATCAAAAAAAAATTTTACGCAGTAACTAGTATTTATTATGCCGTGGCTCTGCAAAACTATATCGACCTTATCTGTGAGTGGTGTTCTGCAAACCCTATGTTTTTAAATGTCCAAAAATGCTTTTGTGTTTAATTGACTAAACAAGTTAACCACAGAAAAATTGCTAGAAAAATTATGAACAGCAGTATCAATAATTTACGAGAAAAAATGATAAACATTTAAAAAAATATCGATCCTCGATATCTATATTTCAATATCGAACTATCGATATATTGTCCAAAAAATATTAGTAATAAATATCGATATTTCTTAATTATAATATCGATATTTTATCAACATTCCTAATTTGGACGTACGCGTATCTCCGAAGGCCAACGAGCGTGCGGCAGCCAACGCTAAATATCCTTCGTTGGCGTTCGTTGGCTTGGTGTGTACGCAGCATCACACTTAAATTCAGGGTTGCCAAAGCCAATGTAAGTAATTCCCCAAAAATCCAAATAAAACTCCCCAAATTTTGAGACAAAAATCTGATGATTCCGCACCATATTATTATTATTACAATATAATATTGTTTTTACGTTTTTTACCGTTACCCCTTCTTGATGTGTAACATCGTTACTATTGATTTCTGGAAGTGATTTCGTGAAAAGGGACGGAAGAGTGTAACAGGAAGTGGGGAAGATCGCGCTACTTTTGAAGTGAAATCATCTTTAGGCGCGCTGGGCACTTTATTTTGTGGGTATTGAATGAGACCGAGCCATCAACTAAGGGAGCGCGTTGGTTATAGTCGATGCGTCACTGATATTCTCACACCTTATTTATATATTACTATGGCATCGGGAGAAAATGCTTTCCATTTTTATTCTTTGTTATTCTGTGAATATGAAATTTGGTACAGAAAAAAAGTTAGGTAAGTTAGTTACTGGTTAGGTTTACGGTGTAAGAAGACTTTATTTCTCATAAAGAATTTACAATAATTCACTTACTGAGAAATCATAACATTAATAATAAATCGTAATGAGCGTACTTGTAGACATTTTAATATTAATCTAAGTGAGGGTATATAAACAAAAAATAGATATTAATAATAATAATAATATTTATTTTATTTCGGACCTAAAGTCCATATGGTGTTAGTAACAATTTGCTTAGAAACTAGTGTTAGTATACACGATTTACAAAACAGTATGAAGCTGTATCCATCTCCGCAGCATCGGAGACTCCCACTTATCTGCAAACACACCCAGGATAGTGTTGGTGCTGCCGCGGACACGTGCCACCTTTTTCTAATAATAGCGGCGAAGCCGTCTATTCGTGCCTGCGCGAACATCCCCGACGCACTGCATCGCCACGGCAGCCCCAGCAGAACCCTGAGTGCATTATTGTATTGGACACGCAAGTCGCTGTATGCCCGTTGACTAAAATTGACCCACAGGCAGCACGTGTAGAATGATTGGCAGTATGCTTGAAAAAGCGTTATCTTTACTGGATTCGTACATCGTGCAAACCTGCGGGCCAGCATATTACAACGCACAGCCAGCGACCTGCGTTCCCTATCTATATCCATATTATCTTTAAAATCTTCAGTGACCCAGTGACCCAAGTACTTAAAACGATATACCCTGCTCAAGGGATTCCCATAGAGTGACACATCCGGTATAATTGGGTAGGTCTTGTTACCCGACTTGAAGACCATTATCTCACTCTTTTTGACGTTGTACTTGAGCCCGTGAGTCACCGCATAAGATTCACATAAAGAAAGCAGTTGCCTCAGTGCACCAATCGATGGGCTCAGCAACACCATATCATCTGCGTAGCTGATGTTATTAATACAGACCCCATCAACATGACATCCAACATTGGTGCTGCTGAGCTCAGCGATCAACTTGTTCATATACAGATTGAACAGCCTTGGCGAGCTCAGCCCTCCCTGTCTCACCCCGCATTCCAGCCTATATGCATCAGAAAAGGAACCCAGCCACTTAACACTATTACATTGCGTACTGTACCAGTACCTAAACACCGATATTAATTCAGGTGGTAAGGTACATTCCTGTTTTAGCTTCTGCCATAGCACATCATAACTTACAAGGTCAAAAGCCTTCGACAGATCCAAGAAACAGGCAAATACTGGCGTTTTTCTATCTGTGTAATATTGAACAGTCTGCTTGAGACACAATATCGCGCTCTCGGTGGACAGCCCAGTCCTAAAACCAAATTGGGCGTCATGCAGTACAATGTGTTTAGCTAATTGCTTGTCAAGCAGACTATCCAATACCTTGGCTATGACCGTAGCCAGAGATATAGGCCTGTAATTAGAAATGTCGGAGGCATCCCCAGTTTTATTTTTCACAATAGGCACAACCATGGTATACATTAGATCGTCTGGTAAATAAGAATGGCTTATGCACAAATTAAAAAACATAGCCAACACTCTTGGTAAATGCACCCCAGCATACCTTAGATGCTCGATGCTGAGACCGTCATGACCTGGAGACTTACCTCTTTTCATCTGACTTATAACAGAAGCAACTTCCTTAGCTGAGAAACTAAAAGGAGCATCCCCGGTAATGACCCCAGCATTGATCACCGGTGTTGTTTGATATTAGACCTCAATCCGAGAAACACGGATGTAAAGTTGATAGTGTAACCTGAAGTGAGTTAAATAATAATCATAAAGTTTTTTAATATAGTATACAAAGGCCAGACGAAAACAATATATATTTTTAATTTATGTAGTATGTTCCATAATATACTGTTTTAGTATTTTTTTGAATTTAGACATTGTTTTAGTATTTTTTATATCGATAGGCAACTTATTAAACATTTTAACGCCTACAAATTCAATTTTTTTTCTCATAATTTGTTCTGGGAGACCGTGTAACCAGACAATCTGAATTTCTTAGCTTAATTTTTTGCACCTGATGTTTTTTTGTAAATGATAAGCTTGTATGGATCTCGTTGTTTAGTATTTTATGTATTAAAACACATGTATAGTATTTATATGTTTGCATAATATTCATTATTTTAGTGTTTTCGTAGATTTTATGAGTAGGTGTTAGGTATTTGAAGTTGTATGTATACTTTCTAAGTTAAATTTACATGCACTTCCCCAAATCTCAATTAAGTAGTCGATGTGTGGTTTTACCAATCTGTATATATAAAAGAAGAAACTGACTGACTGACTGACTGACTGACTGATCGATCAACGCACAGCCAAAACGGCTGGGGTTAGAGACTTGAAATTTTGACAGGAGGTACCTTTTATCACGTAGGCATCCACTAAGGAAGGGTTTTTGGAAATACCACCCCTAAGGGGTTAAAATAGGGGATGAAAGTTTGTATGAAAATCCGTCATTTTTGAAGTTAAATTCATGAAAATTAGTATTTGGCATTTTAGTAACAATAAAAAATATATGTTTCCGCCCCTAAGGGGGTAAAATAGGGAATGAAAGTTTGTATGAAAATCCGTCATTTTTAAGTTAAACGCATGAATATTGGTATTTAGTATTGTATACTTTTTCTCCCAAACATGACCTCCACGCGGGCGGAGCCGCGAGCAACAGCTAGTGTATTATAAATTACGTAACGAATTTTCCGGGGAAGAGAATAGGGTATTTGACAATTTTTGAAAATTGATGGACATCGATAGAGGACTCTTCACTTATAGCTCCCGTAATATTTTTATTATTGAAATATACTCAATTAATATAAAATCCGTGATTTAATTTTTTCATATATAGTTTCGCGCTAAAACGCGTTGTCACGTGACATTATCTGTATGTGACGTCATCGCACATATACAAACATTCGTGACACCTAACAACATAACATATTATTTGCATTTATCTGTTAGTTTTTCCACAAAAATGAATGAGCCAGCATATAAATATTGTTCAATGCCTTTGTGTAAAAACTCGACACTAAATCCCGATAAATTGTTCATCCATTTGCCAAAATCAAAAGTTTTAAAAAAGAAGTGGCAGATTTCGACTATCAGCCCTTGTAATGCCTTCTTCCATTCTTATAGAAGACTTGAAGACGAAATTAACACGTTTCCACACGTTTACACATCGAAAAATATGTTCTTCCTTACAATTTTATTTGTCGTAGGATGCAATGTTTATGTGCGATGTCGTCACGAGTAATGGCGGCCGGTATTGCTACGTTTTTGGCACCGAGTGATACAGATTAAAAATTCTAAATTTTAATGACGAATATAAAATGTTTATAATACATTTAAAATAAAAAAATGTATTTAATAAATATGTTTGCCCACTATCCTTTCTCCTAGTGCAGTTTTATATTTTTTGGTTACACCAGTCAAACACCCTATTGGTGATACTGTGAAGAAATCCTGTTAAAAATACTAATTTGGTTTTGATTCGGTATGGTATGGAATTACGGTTTTTTCTTTTTTGTTCTTGAATCGAGCGTGTTGCAGTTTCCTTTTGGTTACCTACTCTAAGCGAAAAAACCTATACAAGTAGTTGAAGTTTTTAGCTATAGACTCATTAGTTTATAAATATAGAATTATTTTATATTTTATGCATGAACATAGTGTCATGGAAAATTAAATTTATGTGCGTGAAAAAGTATAGCTATATTTTACCTCGAACCATACGGACAACATTTATTAAATCCCTCTATGAAAATACTTCGTTGCGGCATTTTTTCATCCATTTTTGTTTTATTGTTTTGCATGATATTTTGTTAAATAACTATTTTAATGTTGCTTATTACCAAGATGAGATGTTAGAACTCAAATGTTACACATCATTTGTGATTAATGTAAGGCTTGTTCGTTTTTTTTCATACATTTGTTACAAGCATTTTGCTCAAAGCCACTGCCACCTATTTTTATGCCCCTCTCTAGTTGCCAATAAAGACACTAGAGTATCCATAGAAACTAGAGTATAAGGAGCACCATCTTATATGAAGGACAAGTTGAAAAAGTGTCATATATATATATTTTATATATGGCTACAAGCACTGTGTTGCTGTGCTACGCCAACGACCATATATATTATAAATCACAATCCTACTCTTGTAACTTTTGGCACTTTCTTTAAAATACACCACTTGCTACCGTGGCGACACCCTAATTTGTCGCTTTTCGATGGATACTTTTTTATACACAGAGATTGTACTCCATATAAATATGTATTACATATTACATGGATCCAAAAAGTCCACGAAGTATATAAGTCCCTAAATTGGAATAAACACTAAGTCTGGTATAAATAAATATAAAAGCATTACAAAAATATTTACGATTGGCGAAAGATAAAGATGGCGAAATTTAAATTTGGTGCAATGAAGAGTATCGAGTCATTCGTCATCCATAAGTATCTACGCTAAAAAAATATTTGGAATTCTGGAAGAAGTATATCGACGAGTATGTCAAAATCCCTGCATAATGCCAATCCCCAGTAATTCCCCAATCAACCTGAGATTCTCCGCAGTTTGGGGAATTCCCCACAAATCGGCAACGTTGCTTAAAATATTTTTTCCATTGTTAAATCTGTATATATAAAAAAAGAAACTGACTGACTGACTGATCGATCAAAGCACAGCTTAAACGGCTGGGGTTAGAGACTTGAAATTTTGACAGTAGGTACCTTTTATGACGTAGGCATCCACTAAAGAAGGGTTTTTGGAAATACCACCCCTAAGGGGGTAAAATAGGGGTTGAAAGTTTGTATGAAAATCCGTCATTTTTGAAGTTAAACGCATAAACGTTGGTAATTGGCCTTTCAGTTAAAATAAAAAAATACATAGTTTAGGATTTTTGGAAATTCGCCAAATTACGCGAGCGGAGCCGCGAGCAACAGCTAGTTATTTATAAAAAAAGAAGGCAAAGTTAACTATACAGCCTTGAATGTCGTTATTTTATCAAAACTGAACAAGTAATTGATATTGCTCTTTTGGTCTAGTCACTAGACTCTAGTGATATAATACTGCTACCAGAAAAAAGCAAAAGGTTTTTTGCTGTAAAACTCACGTTGTACATCGATTATGAATTTAATTTTAGTGTACCAATGTTATTATATTATATCACCTTTAATTTTTACATATTTAGTATGACAATCGAGTACCGGATTCCCAAAAAATGAATCCCGTCAAAAAACCGTCAGCCATCAGACCATATTTTTTCCCGTCCATTCGTCCAACTCGTCAGAACTGGCAGGAAATCTGTCAAGTTGGCAACACTGCATGCATAAGCAAAGAATCATGCGTGGATGACCAGTTAATATAAGTTCCGTTGCTATCGACTTGCACTTGAATAGGAACAGCCACAACATGATGAGCTTGATATTCCATAGTACTTCGAATTAACCCCTCCAGTCAGGAAGGATATTAAAAAAAAAGTCGGGAGTAAAGCAACAAGCTTTTATTTCCATAGCATTAAAGTTAAAAATTGCATGCAAGAACGGAGAGTGTTGCTAGTGTTAGCGCCGCCGGCGTGTCTATCCGTCATGACAGTTTAAACAGGTGTATTAAAATATGTGGTACACTGAGTTGTTTAACAATATAATATAAGAATAAAAAGGAAGATAAGAACGACATAACGTTTCAGTAGTATTATAGTGCTCTAACAAAATCTGCCAAAATTAAATTATCACCTATTTTCTTCGCACGCTTCAAATTTCAGCATACCCTCAAGCATCACAAATTCACTGGTTTTGGAAAAAGGTACTAAGTAGTGAGTAAAAATACAAACCAAAATCAACTTTATATCTATACATTCTTAACGTTCCAATTAAGCTTAAATAATACGCACAGCCGTAGCTGCTCTAAGTAATCTGTGCGCACGGCAATAACGGCGAGTATTGCCCGTTTTTGCGCGGCCAAATATGGCCAGAAGATACAGGATAAAAAATAACAAATACTATTTATGTAACAATATCGATATCATACAACAATAAAATATTGTTATTGATGATAAAATCTTATTATCTACAAACATACAAACATTGTTATTGAAAAAAAAAACTTTTTGTCTGTGTTGCCATGTGAGAAATATATTAAGATGAGAAAAAGTTTATGGAACTCCGCTTCACTTGTGTTTTTTTTCTAATTTTACTGTCATTAGGCCGATAAATTGATGCATATTTTGTATGCAACAGTTATTTTGACTTAATAAAGTGCTCGATTATGTACCAGTTTAACGCGGGGAATGCTCTAAGTGCGTGTAATAACTAAAATCAATAACAATCATTGACCAACAAAGGTACGCTTGTGTTTGCATTGCTTGGATATATAACCTGTGTTCTATGCTGGCGTCCGGTTGGCGTCCGTCAGAATTAACGCAATAATGTTGAAGAAGCGTAGTCTAGCCGAGTTGTGCGTGTAAATATGTGTCCTGGTGCGTCCGGTATGTGCAGTTTTAAGGGTGATTTTTGTTTTTAGTTACCAAAATAAATTATGAATCCGAACGAGCTATGAATCAGAAGAGATTGAGAATGGATCCCGAGCCGGGTCACGGAGTCGTGCAGGGGAACGGTTTGCCGCTAAATTACATCGGTGAGTGTCGTATGAGTGATTTTAAACGCGGGAAAGGCGCGAACGCCGTGAATGAACCACTTTTATTGTTGTAGATAATGGTCATCAGATACCATACCAACCGTATGCGGGGGCATACAACACTCATTACCCACCGCCGGACGCGTTCGCGGCGTACGGCCCGCCACCTCCGGGGGGTTACGCCCCACAGAACTTGTCGTACGCGCCACCCGCGCACCAAAATTACCCCCATCACCAAAGTTTCCCGCCACAACAGCCGCCGCAATCCCAATTACATATGCAAACTCACATGGGTAAGTCGAAAATATAACCAGCTGGATCTGTGTTGTTTTTATTTCTTTGTTTACAAACAAACCATAAAATATTTATATATACAAATGCATAAAAGATTTTTGTAGATTATTTGTGTGTTGGATTTTTACAGGCTATTTGTTTATATTTGTATGCTAATGCCCTTATCAATGTTAATCAGTTCCATATAGTTTTACTGCTACAAAATCGAAATCATAAAAAAATACTATTAAAAGTTATATGTTTGTGCTGAAAGTACTATACTATAACTATTATCTGCATACCAGAAATTATTGTTTTGATTGTTTAGACTGTTTTCAAATTCCTTATTGTTCCTTAGGAACATCACAAAGAATCAAAGGAACATACCCATACTATGTAACCTGTTCAGGGGCGGGAAGGGTGTTAGAAGTGGTAGAGCCACGCTGTAGACATATTTGTCTATAGCATGAATTGGCCGGCTTGACCAGGGTAGTACCACTGTCTCACAGAAAACCAATGTAAAGTGACAGTTTACTATCGCGTTTCGTATGGTAAGTGAGATATCCGGAGGCCCAGATTCCCCCTTCCCTTCCCTAATCCCTGTTCCTGTCCTTTAAGGCCGACAGCGCATTCATGACACTTTCGGTATTGTGGATGTTCATGTGCGGTGGAGATCATTTAACACCAGGTAACCCACTGGCTAGTTTGTTGGACTATGATATAAAAAAAAGGGAGGGATGGTCACAGGGGCAGAGGAGAAACTTAGGTTTTCCTCACACACTCAATATCCACTAGGGAAATCTTGCGTGTTTTCAGGGTATATTCAAAGGTATTGGCATATACTACAGGTGGTCACCGAGACCGGGAGAAGGGGGGAATAAAAAAGAAAAAAATGGGTCACATAGTACGGGTACATTCCCTAAGGTAAAGTGGGATGCCACTGTAATATCTCAATGCAGTGAGTGTTTCCAGGGTGAGCTAATTTATATTTATGTGTAACTTACTATTTCCATTGATGGTGTACATTATATTGGGACTGCCTTATCATTAGATGTAATATACTTCTCTGTAACAAGATAAAAGAACCTCATTTGACTTATACAACATATGAAGGTGACATAACATTTTTATAAATAGACATTATTTGTTTCGAATAAGCAACTAAATCTGCAAATATTCAGTTATTATTGTCAGCAGTACAGCTAGCAACAAGATCATGAACTTATAAGCTTCTATGACTGTTCCAGCATAAAAGCCTTTTTATGGCATAAAAGTACCCTACCTCTGTTTTTAGAGATCATGCTATTTTCATAATTATATCAAATCAATTGTGAGATTTTACTGTAAAAGTTAAACTTTTACGGATGTTTTAAGAATGTAGATTTATCAGCTCTCAGAAAGTGTGCTTGTGCTATTTATAGCAGTTGCACAGTAGATAAAAAATTGACAAATAAATATATATTTCTAATGTGATAGCTGTTTTTATAATATGTTCGTCTTTAATGATGATTATTCTGTAAAAGTCATTTTGATGAAACTGGAAGAATAACAAATTATTTTGTGACCATGATATTTTACGACCCTTTATTGCCCTGACTTTATTAATTTTATTCTAGCTAGTTTTATATGCAGAGACGGCAGATTGACAGATATCTATTAACTTAAACAATGTAAAATATTTAATCTTATTTTATGTAATAACTACAGTAAAAAACATTAACTATGATAAACATAAAACCAAAATGGATTTATAACTTTAAATACTTTTATGGACAATTCAACATTTTTTTACTGAAAAACTAGAGATTGTATTTGTTTAAAATTATAAATGTGTACCTGTTTAATGATTATAAACTATTACAGTATATACAATGTTTGTATTTTAAATATACGTTTTGAAGAACAAAATAACATTTATGTCAAAAATTATATACCTATTTAAGATTATTCATTTATTACTTTTAAATGTATGTAATGTGAGGTCCTGAGTTCAAACCCCAGGTTGAGCATTGAATAACAAGGTCCATTTTATAAATGCATGTGAGCTCAGGATTGGAAGCGGTGATATTGAGAAAAAATCCCTTCTAACAAAATATTTAAGTGAAGTGTGAGTGTTTAGTTGCAGCTCTGTATCCCCCATACAGGTGTCAGCTTTTAAAGTTTATAAATAGAAAAAACCTTTGTCATTTCAGCCAACCAGATTGATTTGTTACGGTTTCCGCAACGCGTGCTTACATCTAATATTGGTGAGCACGAATATAAATAAAACTTCTATATTAAACGGTATCTATGGTGAGACCACACAATACCGTTTTGATCATGATAATATAACACATACTACTGTATGACTGACTGACCCCAGTATAAGAAATTGTTGTCCTGTGTTAGGAAATACAAAAGCTTTCGCAGTCTTACAAACATCTGTATAAAACTATGATCTTACTAGCTTTGTCTGAAACATTATGTTAACATACATTTTTCCACTTCTTTTCCCCTTAGGGGTTGAGTTAAGAAAAGCATTAGAACACATTTTATTTAGGACATTAAGATGAAGTTTCAAATTTGAACAAATAAAACTATGTCACAAAAAATACAAAATTTGCAATCGTTTTTACACCTTTAGGGATAGAATATCAAACTTTTTTGAACTTATATTAAATAAAATAAATAGGCTATCAATATTTCAGTTTCATAGGTCCAGCGGTTTGGTTTTGTTGATGAAACAATTAGTTATGATAAATAATTATATGGATAATTAAATGAGTAGGTTTTATTCACACTTAGATTTAATAATTATTTGTCCAGCCGATTTTAAAGTTGCATTAGGAGTAACGACACTGTATCTGGTATAATCTGGCTTCCATTTTGCATTTTGTTTTCTAAATGTTGAGAAATCCCCAGGTTACGGTGATGTTGTCCACAAGCCGGCGTGGCCTCCTCAGCCGCACTTACTGCCGCCTCTGGACCCACAGAAACCGCTCGACGTGAAACAACTCAAGCCAGAGATAAAACTCGAGCCCACAGATTCACAAAAAAGGCCGCATCCAGATAATGAGATGATGGTACGTGCATTTGGTCCAAATCACAAACACTACTTATAGAATTTTATTGATTTGGCTTCTCAGTAAAACTAAAGAAATACACTTAAAAAAGATAAACCATAAAGCATCATACCCAGTTTAGTACTGCAGCATGAAATAGAACCCTGATTTTTAGCTTGACCCAATTTTGATTCCATAACACAAAGTCAAAAAATAAAAAGTAAAATGACACATTACTGGTACAAAATACATAATATGAACCTACTACTTTATTAGAAGTAGTTGATGGAGCTTACTTGAGTAGAGAGAGACTTGGATAAGATCTAACAACTCAAAGTTACAAGTTTTCAAGTTTTTCACAGCTTGGATTCAATTAGAAAACCTCTTCCAAATAGTCTTATATCAGAATTTGCCAGTGAAGCTAACAGTGCTAAAGTAATAACTACAATTTACAAAGGAGAAAAAAAAGTGTGTAATAAATAAAATAAAAATAAAAATCTTTATTCATCATGTAGGCATATAAAAGGCACTTATGACAGGTCAAAATACAAATGGAAATTCTCCATACGGGAATGAGTAATTATGGTTAGTGGCGTAGGAACTTGGAATCTACCATCAAGGGCTGGTAGATGGTAATCAAAGACAAACCAAAAGAGAATTCAATATCTATGTATGTGTTTGAAAATTACTTTATAGTTTTGTTTTGTTTAATATTAAGGTTAATACCTTAATATTAATTTTACAGTTACAACTTACTTAACAGTTTTGGAAATTCAAGAACTAAGTATTAAGGTTAATCCATACTAATATTATAAATGCGAAAGTAAGTCTGTTTGTTTGTTTGTTTGTTACCTCTTCACGACTAAACGGCTGAACGGATTGTAATGAAATTTGGTAAGAGAATAGATTATATCCTGGAGAAGGACATAGGCTATCTTTTTTCTCAAAAAACAACCTTGAAAGGGGTCAAATAGGAGTTCAAAATTTGTATGGGAAATCCATAATTCCTCGATTTAGGGATCTGTAAATTCATATTTAGGCTTTTGGTAGGAAATACAGAAATATGTGTTTCAACGTTTTTGAAAAATCATCCCTAAAAGGGGCAAAGTGAGGTTAAACTTATGGGGTATTCTTTAGATGCAATCTCAAGCTTCAGGCACAACACTTGAGAAGCTGGACAATCGCCACAGGTGCCTCAGTGCAGAAGACAACTCCTTGGATTGTATACTTCTGCTCCCGAATATAACCTCCACGCAGGCGGAGCCGCGTGCAACAGCTAGTACTTTAATATAAACTTTACAGTCACAACTTACTTTATAGTTTTGTAAATTCAAGAACTTAATATTAAGGTCAATACTTTAATATTAAGTTACTACCTTACCTTAATATTAATCTAAATATTAATTTCACGATTTTCCAAAACTGAAAAGTAATTTTCAAACGCATAGATATTGAACCAAATAGTTTTGGCTTGGCTGTGTTTGCACACATTTTTTTCCCTTGTTAAATAGGTATATTTGACTTTCGCACTATTTTTATGTCATTTGGTTTCAGGGAGGCGATCTCGATCAGCCGAAGATTAAAATAAAAACGGATATATTCAAACCGGACGACTTGGCGCACAGGCCGGCCATCGACAAACCTGTTGGTAAGTGAACTATCTCTGAGCGCATGAGACGAGCAGAACGCTTGCTTTATTAACGCCATCTGTCCATAGACAACGCCATAACTTTTTTCTGTTAGAATATTATTTATGTATAAACTAAACGTCTTTATATTGTTACTGGCTGTCGGCGTTTCTTTCTATGTTGTTTTATAGTGTTTGGTTGTTACTCTGGGTATTCTATTCTAACTATATAATTACAAATCTCTATATGTGTATAGTCCAGGGATGTTATGGAGCTCCGTAACCGAAACTATCGGATATCCGAAATAAAATTCTATCCATAACCGTAACCGAATCTGAAATAAACGTTTCAAATAGTTTGTTTTTGCCCGGCCGAACCGACACAGGGGCCGCGCGCGTATCAGTGCATTTATTTCTATTGCTTAGACATAGCATGACAGTCATTTACTCTTGTGGAATTACATTTACTTACATAGAATAGTACCAAATGATAAACTAAAAATAAAGCTATTTGTTTTTTACTTTTAAAATTTCTTGAAATCCTAATATCCATAACCGAAACTATTCGAAACTAATGGATAATCCGAAATAATTTCATATCCGTAACCCTATCCGAAACCGATATAATATTATTTACATATCCATATCCATATCCACATCCAGATCCGAAATTTCAAATCCATAACATCTCTAGTGTATACTTTCAATCCTAGTTTCTTTTACCTAAATTCTAACATTTTCACATCAACACCTATATTATAAACACGAAAGTAACTGTTTGTATGTTAGTTTTTCACGACTAAAAGGCTATCTGGTGGTAGGATATTCATATCCGCCCGGATAACGACCACCGTACACAGGGTGTAAAACCCGCCATAGTGGCAGACGCAAGTGTGTCGCGTTCCGGGATCAGCCAGTGTACATCCGGTTTCTGTCGGGGGTCTAGAGTTGGGGTACGATGTTTGGCCGTTTGGCGGCCTTCTGAGTAGCCTGACACTAGACCCTCATCCGCTTCTTCACTTTCTTGCCCATGGCGTAGTGTGAAGAAGCAGCCCGGCATGATTGTGTTGAGTAGCGAGGGATAGATCGCCTCTCGCTACTCTAATTGGACCGCACTGCGCTTACCATCAGGTGCAGTGTGGTCACTTAGCCGTGTCAGTATAAAAAAAACGGATCGTAAGGAAATGTGGCCAGGCGATAGATTATACCCTGGGGAAGGAAATTATTCGTCTCAAAAAATAATATTGAAGGGGTGAAATTGGTTGAAAGTTTGCATGGGCAATCCATAATTCCTCAAGTTAGGGATTTGAAAAATCACATTTCGGTTTTTGGTAAGAAATAAGAAATACAACTTTTTTGTTAAATGTTCCCCTAAAAACGGCAAAAAAAGGGGTAAAAATAATGAGGTATGTAACCAATACACCCAAATATCGCCGAGCTTATTACCATCCCATGATGTGATAAGCGGCGAGCCTATCGCTATATCGGGCACAATTCCTAACTCTGGCGTGATACTGAGTCTATCTTGATAGGAAACCCTAATATTACTTTAACCCGACCCGGAGATCGAAAGCGAGACATCAGCACAACAGTCGTACCAATACGTAGTCGTACGCAATTAAAACTACGTCGCTGATAGTCAGGTTTTAAATTTATATTCTAAAAAGGCTTATGTATTCACTAAATGTTGTTTTTTTATTTCCAGATGTTATTCAGAAATCTCAAGACATTCAGAAACCAGTTGATATACAAAACAAAGGTATGGTGTACATTATTTAAAATAAAACATGATTTTGATCAAAACTTTTCACTGATGTTGTCTACATTCGTGCAGTGGAAACATGAATATTTTGACGTAATAGAAAGAAGAAAGAAAGAAATAATTTTTATTAGTGGTTTTCTTATAAATTATTCACTACATACATAATATATTAAAGTAATTACAACCAATAATAGGATCCCCCATTCAGCTACATGCGACAGCACGACAGGACCGTACTGCAGCGCTGATTTTCAATGGGGGGTCCGGGCGACGTGTGGACGCTAGGTCGGCGGACTTTTTTACGTATTAAACATAACATTATTATTAGTATTAAAAAATAAAAAGAAACTATTTAGTGTTGCACATGGCATGTCGTGTTGGTCGTAGGTATCAATTGCACTCACTTTCATAGCACAATGACAATTACTGCTAGTTAGATAATACGGTAGTAGATTTTTTAAATAATAAAAATCATCAAGTTACATTACCTAAAACCTATTATATAATTTTATAAATACAAACAAAAATAAGTAAAAGGGGTAAATATATTTTTTTAACACTTTTCAATCATGTATGTTAAAACCCATTTCTACAGTGAGGCAATAACTACCCCATGCTCACGTGACTAGCTGTGAATGTGTTCATCGCTGTATACATAAGATAATATAATAAAATACAATATTGTAAACATTTTAAATCGTTACAGATGAAATTCAATTGAATGTAGGCGTGGAGAATAAAGCTGTAGAAAAACCAATTGGTGAGTGTGAATTATTATTTATTTTCTGTTAAGTCCTGTGTAATTTAAGCCAATGCATCATTAAGCGTGAAAAATACCTACATCGTATATATTAACATTGTCAACGGTAGGCAGCGACGTTGCTGTTCCCTGGCATTGCCTGTCTATGGGCGGCGGTGACTACTTACCATCAGGTGGACAGTTTGCTCGTCTGTCTATTCAGGCATTAAAAAAAACAGTATTGGATGCATACCTATTAACTATGTTACATATTATTTTATATATTTGTTTGTTTGCAGAAGGCCACGTGGAGGGCGTAGTGCCGGAGGCGCCGCGAATCGGAGAACCTCTCGCCACACCTCCCGCACACTCACAACACAGGTATGTACACACAAACAACACGTATGCACACACAAATAACATGTATGCACACACAAATAACATGTATGCACACACAAACAGCATACACAGAACATAGGTTATTTGAGTAAGTGCGTACGGACAGCATGACCCCATATGTTTGACTATAACTTGATACGGATCGCGGACTAGCCACCATATAGGCTGACGTGAACTGAACTGATTACAACACTGACTGCACTGCTCATGAAGTAAAAATGAACTGAACTCCCGGAACGCAGAGGCTTTCTCTTTTATTGCAAATCTGTACCTCCGCTCAGTTTTGTTATTATTAATCTACCCGCAGTAACTTCTCAAATCACCCTCAATATTACTCTCAATAAGTGCATGAACTATGACCGACACAGAAACCGTAGACAGAAGCGGTGTTTTCATATATTTATTTCAAACTAATTTATTATTATTGTATTTTTTTTGCAAGCAGTGAGGTGGACAGGAAGCCGTTCAGCAGTCCAGAGTTGCCGAAATCTGGCACGGTTCCGGGTAAAGTGCCGACACCTGGCACCGAGGTGAGAATACATCATACCAGTTAACTAGGATAGGCACACCTTCTTATTCATTCCTCCATTATTATATTAAATGTTTTCACACTTTAAAACCCCTGAGGGCGGCCGACGCAACTCGACTGAAATGTTGGAAAATAAATTGGTATTTATACCATTAAATATTGCGTGGTTAAGAGCCGTTTCTTAATTTGATATATAAATAAATAATAACACCCAACAGTCACACACATAGCCCCGACCCCACATTAACATACGAGTCTTGTGTTGTGGGTATCCGGGACCTAGAGAGACGCACCCTCTCACAACACCCAGACCCTGGACACAAATATCTGTCTGTCACACAAACATTTGTCCCGGTGTGGGAATCGAACCCATGGCCTTTCGTTTCACAGCCAGCTACTCCCCAACTGCGCCACGGAGGCTGATAACATTATTGTATTGTTAGTAGTTATGAGAGGGACCAGTTGGAGCAAGGGCATATGATGGTAGGTGTCACTGCCCATGAATACACATTCCTGATGTTTAAGGATAGGACCTGATGTTTAGAATAAGAGGTCAAGAATCGAATATATTGACTGTATAAAACGCAAAAACAAAAAAATTACCTTGGTTAGATGTGACTTGAGATTAAGCTATCGCTCATTCGATATTGTTAAAATATCGATATTTCAATGTCGATAATCACAGCTTTACAAGTTCGAAATATCGATATTTAGAACAAGATACCATATTTGTTTTATTTATTCAATATTTTAACTATGCTCTACAGACATTCAAATGGTGATAGGACGTGGGTAACAGTGTTCCCATTGTTTTTTGTCACTATTTTATCTCTACTTTAAAGAATTAAACTTTTTTCTTAATTTTGCTTTATAATTTTTAATATTTTTTTAATAAAAAAAGGTATGATCACTGTTATTTAATAGATAATTTTTAGCTTACCTTATCATGGTTTGCTATTTTAAAACTAACTACCATAAAAGTGTTTAATTAATAAACTATCAATATTTCGGGATCGATAATAATAGTCTCACCCCTATCACATCATGCGCCGGTAATAAATAAGCCGCGAAATGTGGGTGTACTGGTTACACCACTGCCTACCCTTTCGGGGATATCAGGCATCGCTGAGTACGGACATCCGAAATTAATCGAAAATAAATATAGGGAGGTGTCAGAAATATTGTGAGACTTCAAATGCTTGTGGTCATTATATCCAATCATGGTAATAACACTTTATAGTCTACAATTTACAAAAAATCTGTCCCACATAGCTTTAACAAACGAAAGTCACAAATGCGAAAGTCGGTATTTTAAAGTGTCTATTTTGATATTCATACTAATACTATAAATGCGAAAGTAACTCTGTTTGTTTGTTTGTTTGTTACCTCTTCACGACTAAACGGCTGAACGGATTGTAATGAAATTTGGTAAGGGAATAGATTTTATCCTGGAGAAGGACAT
The DNA here is from genome assembly GCA_905220505.1 of Laothoe populi. Classification (NCBI taxonomy): domain Eukaryota; kingdom Metazoa; phylum Arthropoda; class Insecta; order Lepidoptera; family Sphingidae; genus Laothoe; species Laothoe populi. The sequence continues at coordinate 15,283,745 of HG992167.1, read as the reverse complement.
AGGCTATCTTTTTTCTCAAAAAACAACCTTGAAAGGGGTCAAATAGGAGTTCAAAATTTGTATGGGAAATCCATAATTCCTTGACTTAGGGATCTGTAAATTCATATTTAGGCTTTTGGTAGGAAATAAAGAAATACGTGTTTCAACGTTTTTGAAAAATCATCCCTAAAAGGGGCAAAGTGAGGTTTAACTTATGGGGTATTCTTTAGATGCAATCTCAAGATTCAGGCACAACAACTGAGAGGCTGGACAATCGCTACAGGTGCCGTGCAGTGCAGAAGACAACTCCTTGGATTGTATACTTCTCCTCCCGAATATAACCTCCACACAGGCGGAGCCGCGAGCAACAGCTAGTATTAATATAAAATAGCGATATATTGGTTTTCAACACCTCCTTCCTCCATCCTTTAGCTTTTAAGCATAGACAAGTAGGACTGCCATTTATATATTCAAATCAGAATCTTCAAAATTTTTCAATTAAAATATAGAAGTTTATGCTCCTAATATTAACTTTTACACGTTCTATGTGTGTCTTATAGATATTTGTTTCGTACGCTGTGTGTCGATATAGTCAACTGTAAATGTGACGTTTTCAAATGAGTATGTAATAAGTATACTTGGGGTACGTTGATTGCCTCGTTGATCTGTTGACGTGCCAGTTATATGCGGCACAGGAGTATATTATTTATGCGAGTACATTTTTTTTATCCTGGTACGGCAAAGTGACCACACTGCACCTGATGGTAAGTGCAGTGCCGTCCAGATAGAGTATCAAGTAGCGAGAGACAGTCTATCCCCCGCTACTCAACACAATCATGCCGGCCTGCTGTTTAGCTTCTTTACATTACGCCTAAAGGACCCAGGATCATAGGAGGGAGGGAACACGGTAGCTGGCAAACTGTTCCACAGCTTGATGGTGCGGGAAAAATATGAATTTGCGAACCTCTTGGTTCGGGCCGGGGTAGTAGATACCACGAAGCTGTGGCTCCGCAATCCAGTACGCGTGGTTCTGGTATGGAAGGGAGGGGATGGGATAAGATCAAACAATTCTTCAGAGCATTCGCCATGATACAGACGGTAGAACACGCTAAGCGAGGAAATATCCCTACGCAGCTGTAGCGGCTCCAGGCTGTTACTCACGTCTGCATCATTCACAATGCGGATGGCCCGCCGCTGCAACCCATCCAAGGCATCGAGAAGGTACCTTGCGGAACCGTCCCAGAGGTGCGAGCAGTATTCCATTCCCGGCCGCACTTGCGCTTTATATAAGCGTTAGAGCTGACCGGGCGTGAAAAACCGCCGCACCCTGTTCAGGATTCCGACCCTGCGTGAAGTGGCGGATATTACGCCCTCGATGTGACTCCTTGGATTAAGATCGCAGCGGATATCCATACTTAGGACACTAAGGTCATTCCGCATTGCGAGTGGAACACCCTGAAGAACGGCGATGGGAGAAAACGGAGACTTCTTGCACGAGAACGCGCACACCTGGGTTTTCTTGGCATTAAACTCAACCCGATTCCTGGTACCCCATGATGAGATGAGATCCAAGGTCTGGTTGAGCTCAATGACAAGATCTTCGCGTCTCCTCTCAGTATCCGCCCGGCAACCAGACGGCTTGCTGCTATAACGCCCATGAACCGTGCTGTCGTCTGCATAGCAATGAATGTTGCCAAGCGACAACATATCATTGATATGCAGAAGAAACAAGGTGGGCGAAATCACAGAACCTTGTGGTACTCTGGCATTTACTGACATGAGCTGCGAAGCGTGTCCATCAACGAGGACACGCATTCTACGCTCATGCAGAAAGCCGGAAATCCACTTGCACAGGTTGTCGGGCAGACCGTATGCCGGGAGCTTGGAGAGAAGGCCACGATGCCAGACCCTATCAAATGCCTTGGCTATGTCTTGTGTACGGTGGTCGCTGTCCGGGCGGATATGAATATCCTACCACCAGCAAACACATTAACTAATATTAACTTTTTACTTGTTCTATGTGTGTCGCATAGATATTTGTAACTATTTATAACTTGGGTATCTTCAAGTCAAGAGTGAATAGGTATCTTCTAGGCAAGCGTGCTCCACCGTAGACCACATCATCACTTTCCATCAGGCGAGATAGTGGTCAAACGCAAGCCTATTTCGATTAAAAAATAAAATTGTATTGTTGCACACTGTAACGCCATAGTCATCTGTTAATGTGACGTTTTCAAATGAGTATACTATGTTTATGTGCCAGTTCTATATGCGGCACAGGACAGTATATTATTTATGCGAGTACATTATCTATGGATAGTCGTCGATACAATGACGTGTCGCCACCTGGCGGTGCGACTGTAGCCCCCCCATTGAGTAGAGTTGCACATTACAGCCGAAGAAGCGAGGGCGTCCGAAGGGCTCCACCAACAAGCCGAAGCCGGCGGGCGCGAAGCCAAGCCCCCCCTCCGGTCCGCGCGCGCCCCACCCCCCGCACCACGCCGCGCATGCGCCCTCCCCCCGCGCCGCCATGCCGCCGGCGAGGCCGCGGCACACCGGCTACCAGTACGCCATCAGACCGTTCAGGAAGGACTTCTCCGGGATACAGTTCAGGAGGTATGTTTAAATGTATCGATAATTCTTCGGTACTAATTTCATTGTTATCGATTCATATTTTATCGACAATGAGTATGTCTTTGAGTAAAACGTACACACTTAAAGAATGCTAGTAATGGCGAAAGAGTGGTTCTGCAAATGTCAATCCAATTGGATAAGCCAGTGAAATTCTGTTGACTATCGCTATACGCATTATGGTTTGAAATAAAACTAATTTTAAGGATTTTATTACTTTTTAGTTCCGAAATTTCAAAAACTTTACATTAAGTTGTTTGTCGTTTCGAAAATATATTAAAAGTAAAAACGAACCGCGATAAAATCAGTTAAAATTTATTTAACTGTTGCCAACATTTATATTGAACTACATTATACTTCTCATATTGTAGTGGCTTTACAGCGATAAAAATTAAATAAGTAGAAGTGTAAACGTGTGTTTTGCAGGCGATGGAGCGACGACTGCCTCGACTCGTCTCACATACCCAACGAGGTGTACTTCGGCGACGTGCCCGTCTCCATGGAGGTGCTGTTCAACTACTACGACGCCAACGCGGAGAGGGAGAAGCTCGCCACGCAGGCGGCGCACATCGCCGCACAGAAGGCAGCCGCCGCCAAGCTGGCCGCCGCCAAGCTGCACGCCAGGGGGCTCATCTCCAACGAGGTGGGTAGAAAGAAGGGTAGAGTAGTCAGCCAGTGCCCATCCGGTTTTTGTCGGGGTCTAGAGTTGGGGTATGATGTTCTGAGTACTCTGACACTAGACCCTCGACCGCTTCTTCACCTTCTTGCCCATGGCGTAGTGTGATTGTGCACATTTGTGGGCATGATTGTGTTGAGTAGCGGGGGATAGCCTCTCGGTACTCGATACTCTAATTGGACCGTACTGCGCTTACCATCAGGTGCAGTGTAGTCACTTTGCCGTGCCAGGATAAAAAAAAAGTCACTCAGCGAACTATGGGAAGGGCTATGCTCGGTTTTTCTCTACGCGATCGAATCAGAAATGAGGAGATTCGTAGAAGAATGAAAGTCGCCTACATAGCCTAAAGGATTATCAAGCTAAATTGGCAGTAGGCAGCGCACATAGCTCGTAGAACTGACAACAGATGGAGCAGAAAAGTTCTCGAGTGGAGACCACGTACCGGCAAGCGCAGCGTTGGAAGTCCCCCTGCAAGGGACAGACGACCTCGTAAAGGTCGCAGCAACCCGCTGGATGCAGGCCGCTTCTGACAGGTTGGTCTGGAAATCTTTAGGGGAGGGCTATGTTCAGCAGTAGACGTCCAAAGGCTGAAGAAGAAGAAGCCAGCTGCACACACATCCGCGCTAGGATAGATTAAGGCAAGAAACCCTATTGTGTAAACAGAATCCAAATTAGTTCGGTGACGAAACCGCAAATAATAATTTTTAAATGTTGGTATGAGCAATTGTGAGTGTGTAGTGGGAATGTCTCACTATCTCTAATGCAGACGTGACGGTCAATCCGAGTGGTGACGTCATGAATTATATCGTGCATCCTTATCCTGCTATTTGTTAATTAACATTTCCACTAGATTTGAATGGCTTGTAACTTATTTATTTATGAGTGCTTTTATAAAAACCTTTCAGTAATCGGTTTTAAGTAACGTAACATATTGAGTAAAATAATAAAAAAAAACGTGACTCGGGACGCTCGACAGAAGTGATAACTTAAACTAATCTAAGTTGAACTATTTAATATTGACATTGTTTAACTTGAGAAAAGCTTAGGTTATTACTTAAACTTTTTTACTCACTCGATCCCACTCGATCCCACTCGATCCCACTCGATTCCACTCGATTCCATTCGATCCCATTCGATCCTATTCGATCCCACTCGATCCCACTTGATCCTACCAGATCCCACTCAAATCAAATCACAACGATTCTAAAGAAGTTTCACTTCAAAATGTGTTGTTTAAATAAATAGTTTCGATGCCCTTCCCTTGTGTACCTATATGGTTATCATAAATATTTTTCTTGAGAATGATATAATAAAATATATTTTTCAGGTGACGACCGTGGATTCATCATCATCAGACAACACGTCAGGCTCGTCTGGCAGTGACTCGGAGGAGAGCGATGATGTAAGTGTTTAGATCGGTTACAATAGGGCTTGTACGGTCAACTATTATGTCCCGCGGAACTATACTGGCGCTGGTCAGCGTCGCCGGCACCAGCTGCTGTCGTCGTCTGACGACTTTCGCACCCGATATGCCAACAATGCACCTACGGCGAGAGTTGTCAGAGTAATAGACTCCTTTATAAGTGAGATTCAAATTGCCGATATACATTTTGATCCCATCAGATGTTTATATAAGTATGCCATATTTCATATAAGTAAATAGTAATTGTAAATTTTTCTTAGTATAGTCTAACATTGTGAGTGTTTTGGCTTAGCTGTAAGTTCACAATTGTATATATTTAAATAAATAAATAAACTTCAGGTTAAAGAACATACATACATTTTTTAGGTTAACATGTAACATTCTAACTGCTTGCGACAGGACGCGCCGTTGAAACGCGGTCCGGGTCGGCCGAAGGGTTCCAAGAACTCTGCGCGTGCGGGCAGCGCAGGCGGCACGGCGGCCACCCCGGGCACGCCGGGTGCGGGCGCGGGCACGGGCACGCCGGGACGCCGTGGCCGCCCGCCCGTGCCGCCCGAGCTGCGCCAGCCCGGCATCACGGACATGAAGAAGTTCTGCAAGGCTGCCGGGATACGGTTCGACTACAAGAAGCTGGTGGAAGGTTTTTATCGTTGTGTTTACTTAACATTTTCTGACGGATCTACATTTATTTTGTTTACATTTACCAAACTAAATATTCACACCCAAAAGAGTTTTACTCTAAACAGCAAATTAAAATACATATTTTAAATCTTAGATAATACCTTAATGAAAGTAAAGAAATGTAAGCTTAAAGCTTGATTCAACTTTCACCAAACTATTATATGACATCATCATCGAGCATTATTTATAAAGTGATATTAAATTTGCAGGGTGCACCAAAAACAAGGAGCGCGTACAAAAGATGATGGACTTACTGACCGCGGCGGGACTTGAAGGCAAGCCGACGCTGGAGAAGTGCAAGGCGATAAAACAGGCGACCGTAGACAAGAAGGAGCAAGAGAAGCAGGCGAAGAAAGAAGCCAAAGCCAAACATAAAGAGGATGAACGTAAAAGTATGTATAGATCTTGAACGGTAGGCAGCGGCTTTGCTGTGCCCTGGCATTGCAGAAGTCTATGGGCGGCGGTGACTACTTACCACCAGGTGGCCCGTCTGCTCGTCTGTCTATCGAGGCACTATTCTTGCGTTTACTCGCTGCTCCGTGTTTTATAACCTCAGTTAAGCCGAAAGCTTTTTTATGGTTGATTTAATATTAATTATTTATGTATTTGAATCTAAAAGGACTATGCATTAGAATTTAGGAGTTCGTGATGATTAAGTTCTGTTGGAAATTTATATGAGAGAACTGATCAATTAATCATCATCAATTTTAATATCAAATACAATATTTGCCACTACAATGGCGCCTATATATCGATTGTAAAATTTTCTCCCTTAAAAGAAACAACCCTGAAATTAAATTAGTTCTGACTATGGCTCCTCAAAAATCTATAATGGTTTGATCTTTAAATAGCAGTCACTGTTTTAAATTCTACCGATATTTCTATAATTTGCTACAAAGGGCCTCCCAGATATCAATTATTAAATGAATCAGAGAATAAAGTAAAAACACCTAATGGTAGGCAGCAGCTTTACTGTGCCCCGGCATTGCAGAAGTCTATGGGCGGCGGTGACTACTTACTATCAGGTGGCCCGTCTGCTCGTCTGCCTATCGAGGCAAAAAAAAAAAACTAGATCTCGAAATGCTAATTCACAAGATTTGCGACCGTAAAACTAAAAGAAAATAAAAATGTTCCAGCGGAGGGTGGGGCTGTGCCTCGGCGCATGACGCGCGGCGCGACCGGCGTGAAGCCCCGCCAGCGCATCGTGATCTCGTCGGACGAGGAGGACGACACGCCGGCCGCGCGGCGCACGCTCTCCAAACTGCGCTCCAGCGTCAACGACGAATCAGACTCGGACTAGGTAGGTATTTTTTATAGTAGGGAGTAAATGCCAAAATCTATTTCATTTCCATAACATTAAAGTTAATAATAGCATGTAAGAACGGCGATTGTTGCCAGTATTTGTGGCGCGCCGGCACACCATACGAGACTGGTTAAACGGCAAAGGCACAATATTTTTTTTATCCTAAAACTGCAAATGCGCTACACACTTTTTTATCCTAACAAGGCAAAGGCACCACACACTTTTTTATCCTAACAAGGCAAAGGCACCACACACTTTTTTATCCTAACAAGGCAAAGGCACCACACACTTTTTTATCCTAACAAGGCAAAGGCACCACACACTTTTTTATCCTAACAAGGCAAAGGCACCACACACTTTTTTATCCTAACAAGGCAAAGGCACCACACACTTTTTTATCCTAACAAGGCAAAGGCACCACACACTTTTTTATCCTAACAAGGCAAAGGCACCACACACTTTTTTATCCTAACAAGGCAAAGGCACCACATACTTTTTTATGCTAACAAGGCAAAGGCACCACATACTTTTTTATGCTAACAAGGCAAAGGCACCACATACTTTTTTATGCTAACAAGGCAAAGGCACCACATACTTTTTTATGCTAACAAGGCAAAGGCACCACATACTTTTTTATCCTAACAAGGCAAAGGCACCACATACTTTTTTATGCTAACAAGGCAAAGGCACCACATACTTTTTTATGCTAACAAGGCAAAGGCACCACATACTTTTTTATGCTAACAAGGCAAAGGCACCACATTCATTTTTCTGCTAACAAGGCAAAGGCACCACATACTTTTTTATGCTAACAAGGCAAAGGCACCACATACTTTTTTATGCTAACAAGGCAAAGGCACCACATACTTTTTTATGCTAACAAGGCAAAGGCACCACATACTTTTTTATGCTAACAAGGCAAAGGCACCACATACTTTTTTATAGCAAATTCAAAATGTAATATATACAAACTAGGTGACCCGTGCGAATACTTTGCACCGATGTTAGTCATGTTACGTAATATAATAAAGTAAAAATAATTATATGCTAATATTTTAATCCACAATATAATAACGAAATTAGTCTTATGCGACAATATATGACGCTTTCTAAAATCGTCTATGCGCAATACTAAATTATCATACATCAAATTGGTTCATTATATTGTCAACAGATGGCACTGTTCATTTTTCATATTTTTTTGGTAAAACCTATAATTTAAAATGTATTAATACACCCAACAGTCACACACATACTTCTGACCTCACACTAGGTAAAACCTGTATTGTGGGTATCAAGAGCTACGGTCCCACAACACCCAGATCCGAAACAAATATCTGTCTGTCACACAAATACTTGTGTCGGTGCGGGAATCGAGTCCACGGCCTCTCGTTTCACAGCTGGGTACTCGCCAACTGTGCCACGGAGGCTGTCAATAAGAATTTAAGTTGTGATTTACCTTTTTGACTTCCAGGTCCCGACCAGCCTAACGAGCCTAAGCTTGAACGTAGTACGGCGGTAGTGTCGGTAGTGGCGTGTGGACGTTAAGGGTACCTCTAGAAAGTGCTTCGACGGAGGTCCATATACTGGGAGCGTTGTGTCGTACGTGTCATTTCCTACTAATTTTAGGTTGTATGTCGGATGTAGTGTGCGGTTATATATAGTAGAATGTTTCTCAATAAAACTTGCAGACATTGTGAACAGATTAAGATTATTTGGTTGTTCTGATAAAAAAATAGTATAAGGAAAATTTAAATTTGGAATTTTATCGCGGGATTTTTTAGACTCGACGTTTTAATACTACGAAGGTTGTATAGTTTTAGAAACGTCAAGTCTGTAAAAAAAGTAAAATAAACCGCTCTAAAATTCGTGAAATTAGTTTTATATCGATGTTTAATATTCGCGTAAACATAAAGCTACTATTTTTTATTTACTATGAATGCTCATTTTAGAACTCTTGTTAAAATGTTTGTTCACACTGACTGCACGTTTCACTGAAAAATACCACGTATGACAATAGTGTCTTAATTTAAACGTAAAGTGCAAGCGTGGTGTAGTCGAGGTGATAAAAATTTAGAATAATAAGTTGAATATATAAACTTTTTTATTTATGAACATACCAAATGGTAGCGAATTTATTTTATCGAAATTGTGGATGTGTGTTTCGAGTTCCTTTGCCGCGGTGATTTAGAAAAATATTTTTCGAATAAAGAATTTCGAAGTGGATGCTCTATGGAAATAACGACAGACAAGCCTGCATGGTGGAGAACCTTTGCCTTCTCTTTTATATAAAAAAGAGAGAATGAAACAAAAAAAGTTCTATGGAAAAAATGCAAATGTCTTTATGCATTTTATTTAAAATTAAAAAAGTCTTGCGATTTTATTAATTCATCGCCTATGAATTTACAATTTTTTTCGGCACGTTATTTTCATAGAGACGCACTTTAACATAGAACATTTCGAAAGCAGTTGAAAAATATACAAAATTTCTTCATGCGGGCAGCTTTTTATTTATTTAAAAGGTATTGTGGGTAATTGGAACGTGAATAGAGATGTAATCTGATAGATATAGATTGTGGTTGGATGTTGCGGATTCGGTTAATTCGAAAACATTTCATGTACACGAATGAAAATTTGCAGTCTAGTTAAAGGCATGCCGTGTGCGTTCGATATATCTTACATGATAGACTATATGCACAATATGGCGGGCCCACCTTGTCACAAAATTATTTATTTTTATTTTTTATATTTAGACTAGCTGTTGCTCGCGGCTCCGCCCGCGTGGAGGTCATGTTTGAGACAGAAAGTCACTACAAAATACCAAATTTCATGCGTTTAACTGCAAAAATGACAGATTTTCATACAAACTTTCTTCCCCTATTTTACCCCCTTCGGAGTGGAATTTCAAAAAATCCTGAAATATATATTTTTTATTTTTGACTCAAAAGCCAAATACTAATTTTCATAAACTTAACTTCAAAAATGACGGATTTTCATACAAACTATCATCCCCTATTTTACCCCCTTAGGGGTGGTATTTCCAAAAACCCTTCCTTAGTGGATGCCTACGTCATAAAAGGTACCTACTGTCAAAATTTCAAGTCCCTAACCCCAGCCGTTTTGGCTGTGCGTTGATCGATCAGTCAGTCGGTTTCTTCTTTTATATATACAGATAGTCAGACAAGTAGACCTGATGGTAAGTAGTCACCGCCGCCCATAGACTCCTGCAATGCCAGGGCACAGCAAAGCCGCTGCCTACCGTCATTTCGTTATCTTCATTCTTACATTTTAGTATCAAAGATAAATGATGTATACAAATTATGAAGCAGTTTTTTTACAATGAGACCTTTATACGTGAGATTGCTGAAGGCAAAGGTCTATGACAATCTAAACTAAACTCTATATCCATGCCCATACGTTTGCTATTGTAATAAGCTACTGGTGTTGATTCGATTTTATTTTAACTAATACTAACCGTATGTCTAAGATTATAAGGTCGAATTTCAATTGTCATCAAGTTATCTCTTTGCGGATGCACACGGCATGGTTTTATAAAAAAAAGTAGGACTAAAACCCCTCGCCTAAGTAAGTAGATGTAGTTACGGACGCTTGTAAAACGGCACACGACATTGTTCATTAGTGCCTATTATAATTACGGAATAAATGTAATAATTACGGAATAAATGTAATAATTACGGAATAAATGTAATGATTACGGAATAAATGTAATGATTACGGAATAAATGTAATGATTACGGAATAAATGTAATGATTACGGAATAAATGTAATGATTACGGAATAAATGTAATGATTACGGAATAAATGTAATATGTTAGCGTGTTGCGGTGTGCGTGTAACAATCATAATAGTTTTCATTTATTTACATACAGCGATGCGCGTTGCGTTCGCACAATTTTTTATACTCTAGTTTTTTATATAAATTGGTAACACCAACACGTTTGTACTATGTGTCATTTGTATATAATTATGGAGCATATATTTGAGTGTCGCGATTTATTTATGTACAGTTTGGGACGTGTGGATCGGCTTTTGTATATATGCGTGGTGCCGAATGAAGATTGTCGAAAAATTTTAATAATTAATACCCATTAAAATGTTCGGTTGACTTGCGTTACGCAATAGTAACAGCTTTATGGATTTAACCAGTCACGTATCAAATGGTATGCCGGCGCGCCAAAAATGCTAGCACACTCGCCGTTCTTACATGCTACTTTCAACTTTAATGTTATGGAAATAAAATTGATTTTGGCTTCTATTTACTCCGTACTACCCTACTTTTTAATATCCTTTTGATACGCGAGTGGTTTGTAGTCTTTTCTCTTAGAACATTGTGGGTACTCGAGTAATGAGCATAACATTGGGATCCCATTAAATAATTTATTAATCATGTTGCGGTGCAATTTATTATAAATGCGTGATAATTTGTATCTTGTTGTCGAAATATCAGCTTTTTTTTTGTATAATAGCATTATTAGCAGTGCATATGTGCATTTTAGTGAATTATTAGCGATCTTTTTACGTTGAATATAACCGGTGTTAGGGAAACGTAAGACGAACACGATAGTACTAACCTTTGATGATGGGTCGGAAAAAATCGAACTTGATGAAAAAAAACATCTTTTTGCAAAATATTAGCATTATTCACGCTCCATTATATTAGTACAGCTAAATTTAACGATAATTTCACAAAGAAACTAAAAAAATACCAGCAGTAACACAAAATTAAAAACAGCTGACGGTCAGGTCAATGGACGCGCAGTCGCCGACCTCGTTAATTCTGACGCTAACAGAGGATTAACCTTTACTAAGTGATGAAGAAAGGTCCATTATAGTCCTTGAAGACAATAGAAGCATACCGATTTGCCAATCCACATGGAGTCGTGGTGGACTAAGGCCCAACCCTTTTTATTAGAGGTCCGTGCCCAACAGTGGGACTATAAATAAATTAATAACATCCAACAGTCACACACATAGCATCGACCCCACACTATCATACGAGTCTTGTGTTATGGGGATCAGGGACTATGAGAGACTTTCGGTCTCACAACACCCAGACCCCGGACACAAATATCTGTCTGTCACACAAACATTTGTCCCGGTGTGGGGATCGAACCCACGGCCTCTCGTTTCACAGCCGGCTACTCGCCTACTACGCCACGGAGGTTGTCAATAAAAATTATATAGGATAGAGGGCTGGTATTATAAACCCCAAGTGCGGCAGTTAGTTCCTCGTTGTTTCGACCTTATCGACCTTGCCCACGGCGTAGTGTGAAGAAGCAGGCCGGCATGATTGTGTTGAGTAGCGGGGGATAGATTGTCTCGCTACTCGATACTTTAATTGGACGGCACTGCGCTTACCATCAGGTGCAGTCACTTTGCCATGCCAGGATATTTAAAAAAAATCTAGGTATTTGTCTCTGGACACAGAATCTTTTGGCGTGTATGATATCCTAAGTGCTTTCATGTTACTTTATAGTTCGAATCAAATCTGACTCGCCCGAATCCTTTACATCTCTTAAGGATGTGCCCTGCATCAATGACCTTGATGAATAAGCTCTGATCGCGCAATACAACTATTCGGAGGTTTATGCCGCCCAAAATGCGTCGTTTTACTGTTTTTTAAATTAGCCTCGTTTTATTTCAAGACACTTCTAGTATAGGACACACTAGAATAGAATGGGTACTTTAAAGACAATTTACATTAAAAACCATTGTTTTTATTACGTTATAGAAATAAAAAAAAACTTGAAACATTAAGTTTTGTAATGAAGCCATTTTACACGCTTTATATTAGCTATACTTGTATCTATGTATGTTTGTATGTATGTATGCATGTTTCTTTGTTTGTATGTAACGGAATATTTCAACGTAATTTTCACCACCTTCCAGTAGTCCGATTTACTTGAAAATACCCCACGCTTATTTACAAGCAAATTGAATTGTTTACAACTTTTTAGTTCAGCTAGCTATTTAATCGTGTTATTTCAGTTTTTTAAACTATAATTCATATAGCGATTAGACCAGATTTCTAAGGAATTTCTCGAAACCCAATATTTACATTTGCGCAACATACAGCCTAAAATTGTTTGCATGAAGATTCAAACTTGATTGGCGGTGCGCGAAATTTACCAAATCGATATGAACGTAACCTCTAAATCCCTTTTATAAATAATTAAACAAATATTTTGTGCGCCTTTCAAATTAAATCATTTATTTTGTAAACTAGGCCACTATGGGCACTATTTACATGTCATAATAATGTTAAGGTCTACTGGTGCTTCGGAAATGCCCACTGGTCTGAGAAGAAGCACCAAGAAACTCAGCCGTAGGTCTTTTGTAATTTGTATTTGTAAAATAATTTACATCCTTAAACAAGTCACATTCACATGTAACAAAATATTTATATATGTATATATATATATATATATATTTTAGAACATCCTAGATTGTTATACAGATTATGAACCAGATAATTTTATCCTGGCACGGCAAAGTGACCACATGGCACCTGATGGTAAGCGCAGTGCCGTCCAATTAGAGTATAAAGTAGCGAGAGAATCTATCCCTCGGTACTCAACACAATAATGACGGCATTATTTTGAAAATCCATACACACCTTCATTAAATCATTTCCTATTATTGGATATGCCTTGACATTTATATTTTGAAATATGTCGCGACTATTTTTCTGATATTTCTTGAAGGCCTATTTTCATTGGTCGATTTTTTTGTATGCTGTGAGGGATATTTTATTTTTACGCATGTCATAGAGTCATTGATGAATCTCATTGGTTGTTACCGTTTGCGGGGAATACCCGCATCATGTTATATTCGAGGATACTCCTAACATGCGGGATAACGGTTGAGTTAACGGTCAATGATAATGAGTATGAAACTATAAAATTTCCAAAATTCAAAATAAAAAAAAATTACCTTCGGATTGGAATCTCATATTTAACCTAATGGTTTTGTTGTGTTTATAACTAAATTGGAAACAGCCAATCCATTTTTTCTTGTATTAGTTTAATTTTTTTTTATGGAGCAATTTGTACTATAATAGGCCCCTGAAAATAATACTAAAAGAAACCATTTGCGAAATCAGAATCTAAATTGAATTTTTAAAAATGACGTTGGAATTATAGGTATGGAGCAAGAATGGGTAGTAGGAGTATCGCACTATCTCCCTCGCACAAATGGGCAAGTCCGAGTGGTGACGTCATGAATCATATCGTGCATCCTTTTCTGTTAAGTGACATTACCTTTACCCGATTTGAATGGGTAGCTAATTTTTGAGCGGATTTATAAATATCTTTCGGTAATAGGTTTTAATTACCATAGCACGATATTTTTAACGCGATCTCAAAGTTTACTTTGCGTTTTGGTATTTCGCCGTTATTAACATTAAATACGGTGTATAATTTTGCAATATGACACTAAGTAATCAAGCAATATGTATATTGCTTATTTCTGTAGCCTTTTTATTCCTAAGTGAAAGTGAAATAGAGGTCATTATATTCTAGATATAAATGAAATGTGAATCACAATATTAAATAAATAATGATATAGCAAAAATATATTGAAAGATGTACATACTAGTTCTAGTGAAGTAGTTACTAAGTTTTATTATCACTGTAAGGATACGATAGATATTTGTATTTGTAAGATATATTTAGATGTGTTTTTCATTTACCATAAAAATATCGGCCATTTTGAATGCCATCTTTGTGTTTCGCGCGCTGTCAGAATGTGCAATTAAGAATAAAAAAAGATTTCTCAGTATTAAAAATGTATAAGTTTCTTTCGTGATAAAGACATAATCAACATATTTAATGTGGAATCGTGGGCTTAAAGTGTCTATTTTAATCTATTTGTCTGAAATATCATGCAAAATATAATTTTTAATTTTGTATCAATTCGATTGTAGTCATTTTAAGCTTGCGATGGTTCTATATTATCGATAAAATTATCTGCCGAATTGTAGAATGAGCAGCTAGAGATGGACAGAGTGTGACATTAAAAGTTTTACAGCGGCATTTGTAAATAAAAAAAGAACTACGGAATATATTAAAACACATTTGTCGGGGGTCTAGAGTTGGGGTACGATGTTTGGCCGTTTTGCCTTTTGAGTACTCTGACACTAGACCCTCGACTGCTTCTTCACCTCCTTGCCCATAGCGTGGTGTGAAGGAGTAGGCTGGCATGATAGTGTTGAGTAGCGGGGGATAAATTATCTCTCGCTACTTGATGCTTTAACTGGACGGCACTGCGCTTACCATCAGACACAGTGTGGTCAATTTGTAGTGCCAGGATAAAAAAAATAACACAATTTTGTATATTCTTCAGTTACACTATTTTGACATCGCGCGACACATTCAAAATGGTTGTTATTTAATTAGTCAACTTATAATAAAAATATATGATATTTAGTAGCGTAAGTGAATGCTTTTCGCCGACATTGGAATTTTATTTATGGAGGAAAACATTATTTTCACCTTGCCAATAAATGAGGCATACAAATTTTTTACATTATTTTTATTTTATTATTTAATCGATGTGTGAGATGAGGTTTATGTGTGGAAATTGAAAAAAATTAAAAGTTGGTGACGAACATTAAGTAAAGAGACGCGAATACGACGCCATGCGTTGTGGTGAGACAGACAATCTCGAACAAACTGGTAATAAGGACCCTTCTAATATTATCCTCCTTAAAAACTTTTTTTAATACACACTATATATATATAATCCTACTGTACGTGTGTATGTCACTGAACTCCTAAACGGCTGGACCGATTTGAATGATTTTTTTTATTTTATTGCATAGTCCGACAAACGAGCCAGTGGGTGTTAAGTTAACCTGATGTTAAGTGATCTACACCGCCCATGAACATCCACAATACCGAAAGTATCATGTATGTGCTGTCGGCCTTGAAGGACAGGAATAGGGATAGGGAAGGGAAGGGGGATCTGGGCCTCCGGATATCTCACTTACCATACGAAACGCGACAGTAACCTGTCACTTTACGTTGGTTTTCTGTTTGACAGTGGTACTACCCCGGTCGAGCCGGCCCATTCATGCTGTAGACAAATATTTCTACAGCGTGGCTCTAGCACTATAAAAGCGATGTATGCGTTTGGGGGCGCCCTGGATGGTTTAGATTCACAATTGGACCCTGTAGGTGGCGCTGCTGTCGGTGTGGCGCTACTTTTCCGGGCAGGACGACGTCTGCACAGTCCGCTAGTTGTATATAGGTATATTGCTAGCGAAACTACTAAACACACACACTGCCTTGAGGAAAACTGTACACACAATGATTAAACTGCAAATGAACTACTTGAATTGGGCTCAAACCGGGCTAGACTTCACGAGACTGGACCTTGATACCCCGAATTATTTTTAATTCTTTTATTAAAAGCTTTCACTCCACTCAGTCTATAATTTATGAATCTACCCGTACTTATTTCTTAGCGACCCTCAGATATTTTCAATAAACAGGGTCTACCCTAACAATTTTTTTTTATCCTTGCACGGCAAAGTGACCACACTGCACCTGATGGTAAGCGCAGTGCCGTCCAATTAAAGTATCAAGTAGTAAGAGACAATCTATCCCCCGCTACTCGACACAATCATGCCGGCCTGCTGTGTGTCGAGGGTCTAGTGTCTAGAGTACTCAGAAGGCTGTAAAATGGCCAAATATGTACAGTGGCTGATCCCGGAATGCGACACACTTGCGCACGGGCGTAGCCAGGTTCGTGTATCGGGCGGGCATAAAAAAATATATGTTTTTTTTATCTGTATTCTATGTTATATGTTTTTGGGGGTCTAGAGTTGGGGTACAATGTTTGGCCATTTTGCGGCCTTCTGAGTACTCTGACAATAGACCCTCGACCGCTTCTTCACCTTCTTGCCCATGGCGTAGTGTGAAGGAGCAGGCCGGCATGATTGTGTTGAGTAGCGGGGGATAGATCGTCTCTCGCTACTCGATACTCTAATTGGACCGTACTGCGCTTACCATCAGGTGAAGTGCGGTCACTTTGCCGTGCTAGGATAAAAAAAAAAAAAAAAATTATATATCAAAAAGGGGGGTGTTATAGGCGCAGCTTCTGTCCAAAATGTGTCTGGGATCGCGTTCTACAACTGTGACGATTTGGATGCCTTTTTAGCTGATTTATGCTGTTGATAAGAATTTTAGTTGGGTTTGGTTCTTACGTGAAAAATCGTGTGAATCGGGATGTTCTGTAATTAAAGTCTTCCGTCTAGATAAACATCGTGTGTTTGTGTAATTTTATGGATAGGTGAAATGAAAATTAATTATCCACTCAAGTATCGTCTGGACATATTTGTCCAATTTACCAAGGATATCATCAGATATGTGTAATTTTACGAAATAGAACATTTCTCGCTTTCAATCGCCCATTCCACTGACACCGACTTTTTTCCTCCCAAATTCGCCACACAACATAAAAGTATTAAATCATGGCATCAGTGTTTTATTTTGTAAATATAAAATTGTGATTTAGATGAAGAAATTCAAAATTCGATGTACACGTTCGAGTGATTTCTGAATAATCGTGTGATGTATAGTCTTACGCGGTAATGTATAATTAAAATAGTTTGTATGTCAATGTGCTGCTATGCATCGTGAGTTTTTGTATAAGAATGTACATTATACATATTAATTTGGATGTAGTACGCCATATTGTGATTAGTTCGTGGGCTACACGAAGTATTTTTCAAATAAAAATATCTATGTATACATAGTTTTGGTGTTGTTTTATTTATTTCGAAAAAACATTACAATTAAATCTGTATATATAAAAGAAGAAACTGACTGACTGATCGATCCACGCACAACCAAAACGGCTGGGGTTAGAGACTTGAAATTTTGACAGTAGGTACTTTTTATTACGGAGGCATCCACTATCGAAGGGTTATTGGAAATACCCCTAAGTGGGTAAAATAGGGGATGAAAGTTTGTATGAAAATCTGTCTTTTTTGAAGTTAAATTCGTGAAATTTAGTATTTAGCGCTTTAATGAAAAATAAAAAAGATATGCTTCAGGATTATTGGAAATTCCACCCACAAGGGGGTAAAATAGGGGATGAAAGTTTGTATGCATATCCGTCATTTTTAAGTACACTTTTCTCCCAAACATGACCTCCACGCGGGCGGAGCCGCGAGCAACAGCTATTAATAATATAGCATTAGGCTGCGCACTAAGTTTTAAACTTGTGTCGCTCAACCTTACCAGTTATACAGAGTTGAATTTTACAGCAGACGCCAGTTCGGAAATATTGAGTTTAAAACCCACGGTCAGGGCAGTGGATTTGCAGTCTTGGCTGCTCTAGGCCCCAGGTAGTAAGTACCAACCGTCCTTACAGTACCCATCAGATTTAAGATTATTGTTATACGATGCTTCGAGCTATTTCTTGATAACAGTGATTTGATTGTCACGATGTCCGCCCCTAATATCTGGACGCCGTAGGGCTGGGCCTACTGGGCTTTAGGGCAAATCCGCCACTGAGTCAGGGTATGAGCGGTGCGACTGCAACGGTCGCTATCAATGGTGGAATGTGTGACTGTTGTATGGTGTATGTTTTTTTTTATCCTGGCACGGCAAAGTGACCCCACTGCACCTGATGGTAAGCGCAGTGCCGTCCAATTAGAGTAGCGAGACAATCTATCCACCGCTACTCGACACAATTATGCCTGCTTCTTCACACTACGCCATGGGCAAGAAGGTGAAGAACCGGTCGAGGGTCTAGTGGCAGAGTACTCAGAATGACGCAACATGGTCAACCATCGTACTCCAACTCTACACCTCGACAAAAAGATAATTACGCATGAACTTAGGTATCAGTGTTTAATGCAGACTGGTATTGATGTAAAATGTAATATAACAAAATGTTTTTCCTAGATAGGTCACCTCTAACACCATAACCACAAGGGGGGAAAATAGGTCATACCTATTCATGATCATTCGCTATAAACATGATAATCAGGTAAATTAAATTACATTAATCATCATTAATGATCGCATAAGGATATTTTTCAGTTGTAAATTATAGTTCAGGTTTTTCCTGATATCATTTTTGTATTTAGGTATAGTGGAAATTAAACATAGTTAGGTTAGGTTAGATAAATTTGTTATAATCATCATTTAAAGTGACTTGATATTTTTTTATTATATTGGTAAAAAAGTTTTGCTACCCAAAGAACTATTATTGAAATAATTTTATTAATTCACTCAAAAACATAATTTTGAGGCGTCATTGGCGTTGGGGTGGAAAATTAAAAAAAAAGTGTTTTGGGCTTTGTTGTGCCCTGGCATTGCAGAAGTCTATGGGCGGCGGTAACTACTTACCATCAGGTGCCCAAAAAAATTTGTAGATTCTGATTTGAACATATGTGGAATCTTACTTGTATAGGGTAAGCAGGGGGAATGGCGCTCAACGGGTAATGGCGCGCACCTCTATAATTCTATGAAAATGGTGCAAAACAACATGCCACGTATGCATACGTAAAGAGGGGGAGAGGAAAGGCCTCTTACACGTAGCGACGCGCAGTGGGAGTCAGCTCGTGGCAAGCGATGGTGAAGTGTATTTGTTTGTATGCGGCTGCGCTGAACTAAGTTTTGGTCGTGATCTTTTCTTCGGTAAGTACAGAATTTTGATAATTATTAAATTGTTAATATAGCTTTCCTAGGTACTTGATCATTCTATTTTATGATAAATTATTCAATTTTCAACAATTGCTTTTCAATGTATGTTTTATTTAAAGTTAAATTCAAAACGTCCGTTTGGGGTTATCCCGCTCACATGAGCGCCATTACCCCTCAGTAATTTTTTTTTTATTGTTATAGACATGCTCAGAAATCGCCAAAGAATAACCGCCAAAGTGGCTTGGAACGAAGAAAACCTTAAATCCGCAAAAACTGCGATTGAAAATGGGATGCCAAGAGACAAGCTGCTAAATAATATAACATCCCATTCACTACTTTAAGAGATCGACTAAAAAACGAATATATAAGCAACCCAAGATTAGGTCGTAGGCCCATTTTCACCCCGCAACGAGAAGGGGTTCGCTATATTATGGACTCAGTGTCACAGACATGCGTAAAGTGGTTTATAAATATGCTGTTATAAATATGTATCTCAATAATTTCAAATACAATTTCGATGAAAACAGCAAAACCGCTAGAGTGGATTAAGTACACGGCTGTATTGTATTATTATTATTACAAGTATTGCATGCGATGCAACCCCTCAGTTTCTGTACGCAAAGCTAAAGCAACATACAAGCCTGAATAGGGTTTCTGCTTTCAACAATGAAGAAAGTATATCGTTGCATACGTTGCTATATTTGTTTTTTGTATAAGGCTGCAGATCTCAGGTACAAATACAAATATTTGATGCCTTTTTATGATTATAGACTGTACTTTAATTGTATACTTTGATCTCATGATTATTTGCTAACGATAATGGATCTTACATTTTATATTACAAAGAAACCGGTTTGGGCTTCATTTCCATTTCGCCTGAGCGGCATTACCCAATGACAGGGGCAATGCCGCTCAAACCTTCTTTTTTTTTAAACGTTTACTACTACTAATAATTCTAAGATAAATGCGATTTCTTTTAAAAATGTTATTATTTAATAGTTAAAGTTTATGTTAATATTGTAAATTTTAAAATAAAACAAATAATATAAAATATATTGTGAGTTTTCCTTAAGTGAACGCCATTCCCCCTGCTTACCCTATGCTTAAAAGCTGAAAGGATGTTTAGATGACTGTTAAAATTATACCAATGCTTACGTAAGCTAAGGGGGGAGGGGTAAGAACTTTGCTTATATTTGCTGACAAGAGGGAGGAGGGAGGAGGGGGTTGAAAATAACTAAAATTCTGCTTACATAATACTTCAATGACCCCTAATCGCTTACAGGCGATATTTTATTATCATCCATAGTAATATGTGCTTAGGTTTCCGCCAGGTCTATGCACGCTCTAAAATATATCTTAGTCAGATTGTAAATCATATTGAATGAGCATGAATTGTTATTGTGAATCCCTATGACTCGGCCAGGTGTTTTGGTGATTGCCTTATCATTTCAATAAGCAATACTTCATGTTAAGTGCTGTTATCAGATATCACGATATTAGGAATAATCACATGTGATCATGAGCGGAAATTGTTATTCATTCATACTGA
This sequence comes from Laothoe populi, assembly GCA_905220505.1. Lineage (NCBI taxonomy): Eukaryota > Metazoa > Arthropoda > Insecta > Lepidoptera > Sphingidae > Laothoe > Laothoe populi. Next base: position 15,262,822 of record HG992167.1, on the reverse strand, counting down.
GTAATCGTATTCGTCAAGTGTAGACACTACGACGTGGGAGTCATTGATAAAATAAATAAATACACCCAACAGTCACACACATAGTTCTGACCCCACACTAGGTAAAACCTGTATCGTGGGTATCAAGATCTAGAGGGACAACGGTCCCACAACACCCAGACCCGAAACAAATATCTGTCTATCACACAAACATTAATTGTCCTGGTGTGTAGGAATCGAACCCACGGTCTCTCGTTTCATAGCCGGCTACTGGCCTTCTGCGCCACGGAGGCTGTGTATGTGATGAAAAATAAGGTAAATTGCTAAATTGTACATTACATTATGTCTGCCTTGGTGGCGCAGTTGTAATTGCGCATGCGTTACGACTGCTGCGTGCTGCGATCTCGGGTTAGATCCCCAGGTCAGGTAAGGTGCCCAACACACGTTGGAGGAGTGCCCAGCCTGGGACGAAGAGCGCAGCGCTCTCAGAGCAGTCGTCGGAGGAGACCTCTCGCTGCCGGCCGTGGTGTCGTCCATGGTCGCCAGCCGGAGGTCCTGGCGTGCGGTGGCCCACTTCTGCGAGAGCGTCATCTCGCAGAAGGAGAGTGCCGAGAGGGATCGGGAACGAAATGATCCCTCCCGCCGCCAGAGAAGACGTAGGAGGCACCGGGTGGACGACTGACCGGCGTCTCCCGCCCTGTGGAACGGGGGCGTTTGAATTCCACCACGGTAACCCCTGCCTGTCGTACGAGGCGACTAATTGGGGCCATCGGGGGTCGCGGGCTCGCAGCGGGGGGCTGTCAGCCCGAATCGATGCACTCCCAGTTTCGGAGCATCGTGCGACCCCGAGATGGACGGCAGCGCGTGTGGTAAGGCCTCGTTCGCTGTCGTTGTTCGGTGCGCGGGGGCTCCTAAGCCCTCCCATGGAGATGGGCTGCTACGCAGCACCGCGCAGAGGCGGTTCCGGCAGCAATTCTAGCACTCCTTAGAATACCCCGGGATCGCTCCGTAAGCGCCGAAGAAGGCCACCGCGGGGTTTTAGCTGGTAGTGTCGGGTGGGGTGTACATAGGGGTAGGGACTCGGCCCAGCGGCTGCCCGGATAGCCATCATCCGGGCGAGGGGGATGCTGGGTCGTAAGACCGGCTAGTCCAGCATAACCGTTTTATTCTTATTCCGCTTCCCCCCGGAGCGGGCGGTAGTAATAAAACGCTTTCCCCGCGACAACAAAAAAAAAAAAAAGGTCAGGTAAGGTGATATTGGGTTTTTTTATTTACAAATACATACTCAGTATTGGCCCGGAGTCAGGAATTTTGCCCGGTGTGGCGGTAGGCTCGCCCCCTATCTTGTTATGTGTGTACTGGTTACACCTCTGCCTACCCCTTCGGGGATTACAGGCGTGAGTGTATATGTATGTACATTAGAATATCTTTCCATTGTAAGTAGGTTTTTTTAGTGCCTGGATAGGCAGACGAGCAGACGGGCCTCTTGATCGTAAGTAGTTACCGTTGCCCATAGACTTCTGCAATGCCAGGGCACAGCAAAGCCGCTGCCTACCGGTAGTAAGTACTATGATAGATAAATTGTACCTACATTTTTGTTATAACATAAATTATAGGTATCTCTTATTCATACTACGCGTGAAATTCCAATATGATTAATGGGAAATTCTCTACAGTTAAATAGCAATAAAATAACATCATCGTAACGTTAACGTTTCGGTAATAATGACAAATTATGTACAATTATCCTATTGTTTAGGAAAACCGCAGGAAAATAATATTGACGTAAGTAATCATTTTTATTCACCTACCCACATAGTTAGGCAGAATGTATGATAATATAATACTAACTTGTTTACGGCTCCGCTTGCTGGCAGATTTTTGATTATTTACCACATTTTTTTCAATAATAGATGAATAAATAACATACTCCCTCGATCCCACGTTACGATACAATTATTCTTTCTCGTGGTTATCGAACTACGAGAGACTTTCTGACTCACAGCACCCAGGCCTTTTTTTGTAGTCGCGGGCAAAGTGTTTTATTACTGTTGCCCACTCTGCCGGATGAATTTGGATAAAACCAAAGTCATGTACCTCGAGCCCGTTGTTCCGGAACCGATTTCCTTAGATGGAATCCCACTCGAAGTTGTTACGCAGTATGTTTACCTAGGGCAGACGCTCCAACTAGGTAAACACAACTTCGAGAAGGAAATCCAGAGAAGAATTCAGCTGGGCTGGTCAGCATTCGGAAAACTCCGTCGAGTCTTCTCGTCGCCTATACCGCAGTGTCTAAAGTCGAAAGTCTTTCACCAGTGCGTCCTACCCGTGATCACATACGGAGCCGAGACGTGGACACTCACAGTTCGACTGGTCCACCAATTCAAAGTCACTCAACGAGCTATGGAGAGAGCTATGCTCGGTGTTTCTCTGCGGGATCGAATCCAGAACGAAGTAATTCGCCAGAGAACTAACGTTATCCACATAGCTCAACGGATTGGCAAATTGAAGTGGCAGTGGGCCGGTCATATCTGCCGCAGGACTGATAACCGTTGGGGTAGACTTGTCCTAGAGTGGAGACCACGCATCGGCAAACGTAGCGTAGGACGTCCTGTAACCAGGTGGAGCGACGACATACGCAAAGCGGTGGGCAGTGACTGGAAAAGAAGAGCTGAAGATCGGGCTCAGTGGCGCATCTTGGGAGAGGCCTACGTCCAACAGTGGACTGACACCGGCTGATGATGATGACTCTGCCGGAAGCTGAATAAGAATAAATCGGTGATGCTGGACTAGCCGGTCTTACGACTCAGTACCCCCTCGCCCGGATGATGCCTATCCCAGATGTCGCTGGTCCGAGTCCCTACACCCTGTACACCCCACCCGACACCACCAGGTAAAACCCAGAGGTAGCCTTCTTCAGCACTTACGGAGCGATCCCGGAATATTGTAAGTTATACTACAATTGCTGCCGGAACCGCCCCTGCGCGTAGCGGCCATATCTCCTTAAGGCGCACCGAAGGACGCTCCCGGCATCGACGTTCGAGGCCTTACCCGTGTTGCCATCCATCTCAGGATAGGGCAGTTCACCGACAGCACCCAGTCCTGAAGCAAATATTTATTCATCACAAAAATTGTTTCATTGGGAAGCAGCAATAGCCTAGTTAGTTTCGGCACGGACTGTCAAGACGAAAATCGTATGTTCGAAACCCAAATGGCATACACCTCTGACTTTTCTAAAGTTATGTGTGAATTAAATGTTAATATGCTTGCTTTCACGGTGAAAGAAAACATCGTGAGGAAACCGGCATCCCTGAAAATTCTCATAAGAATTTCGAGGGTTTGTGAAGTCACATGAAGAGGTATGTTCATGTGATGACATTCCTTTGAAATTCGTAAAGAGAATTATCAAGTAAAAAGGTTTCCTCGCGATGTTTTCCTTCACCACAAAGCTAGTGATAATTAACATTGAATATACACGTGGGTTCGATTCCCGTACCGAGACAAATATTTGTGTGACAGATAGATATTTGTTTCGGGTCTGGGTGTTGTGGGACCGTAGTCCCTCGTAGTTGATACCCACGACACAGGTTTGACCTAGAGTGGGGTCAGAACTATGTGTGTGACTGATGGGTGTATTTATTTACTATAATTTATTGATTTATGCCATTTGGGCTCGTTTCGAACTAAAACTTTCGTCTCGGCAATCCGTACGTCCTCCAACTAGGCTGTTCCTGATACATATCAATAAACACTTCGTAGTGGCTCTTATCTTCAGTCCCTGAATAATGAAATTGTGTCGTAATTACTTCTGGATTATGGCGTAACATATATAAAAATTTGCTTAGCCGTTTTTAAATAAACTGGGAGTAGACGTTAATTTTTTATGTATATAATAATTCTACTAATATTATAAATGCGAATATTTGGATGGATGGATGGATGTCTGTTACTCAATCATGTTACAATGGCTGGAGGGATCTGGTCGAAATTTGGCACAGAGATAGATTATAGTCTGGAATAGCACATAGGTTTTTTATCCCAGAAAAATGTACAGTTGCCGTGGGATAGTTTTTCACAGAGCAAGGAAGGGATCGACATGTTTTTTTTGATTTGATTGATGGCAAAGGGCCACTTTTTATCCCGGAAAATGCACGCTTCCCATGGGATAGCAAAATATAGTAAGGTGTAATAGCTTAAGATGCCTCTATGAACTGTATACCTTTTCTTCCAAAAATAACATCTACGCGGGCGGAGCCGCGAGCAACATCTAGTTTGTAATAAAGGTGGATACGATTATACACATGGGAAGTAATAATCTATATAAATAGACAGTGTTGTATTTATTTATAAATGAATAACCTTCACAGGTCATGCACAGGCAAGTTCAAAAGTACGTTTTAAGACCCTGGAAACGTGGCCGCAAGTATTGTCTGAGTTCAATCCTGTTTCTAGGTCATACTCGGCTTTTGAACCCTAACCAACGATTATGTAACAACCCGCAAGCAGTTACGTAAAACATTTTTACAGGAAAATACGAGTCTCCCTGTATGAGTCGTGCAGTTCTTGAGTCTTGACAATATGTTCAACTTTTGTCATGAAGGACCGGTTCAGTGTGATGGCCACCTGCTCCTAGCCCTTGTTCCTACGTTGCATTTCACTCGCGTGTTCCGCGCAATGCGCAGACGTCCAATAGCCGTGTGCCGACCAAGACACACCTCCACGAGTCACGACGCTCCGGCGGATTTAAAATAGGACCGGCTGCGTGCGCAGTCTCTGTATCGAGCGGACGTCAGTGTCAGTTGTCAGTTGTCAGTCGGAGGCGACGGTCGTGTGTGTATTGTGAATTCAGAGCTCCGATCATGGCTCTGATCAGACGGCTCGCAGTGAACGCGCCCCGTAATGTACGAGTGTTGTCCTCCGCGCCGCAAACGCGTGACGATCTCGACCTCACCTTCAACAGCCCCAAGGATGCGTTCAAGAGCAAGAAGACCAGCGAGCTGGTGCGGGCCTACTTCGTCTACCAGATATGCTCGGTCAACTGGCTGGTGGAGAACAATGATATGGTGAGTTACGTAACTCCGTCCGCACTGTGTTTAGGTACTACGCCGGTTCGGAAATAGCTTGAAATTCGACGTGTCCTTCGACTACGTTTGGAACGAATTTTTGTACAAGTTTTTTTATATTGCCAAGTTGCTATGGCCGCCGTTGGATATTGATTTTGTCTTGGGTGGCGTGATCGTGTTAAGGTGGGCAGACGGCGGGTTATCTAACGGGAATGAATGGGCGGTGGTGTGAGCGCATGCGTGCGATGGGACCCCGGCGCCAGACAACTCCAGACTTGAGGAAATTGCAACGAAGCTTTGCGATGAATTATGCAAAAATGCAGGCATTTCTATTGTTTACTTTGGGATAGGTTGTACAAGTTTTTGCAAATTGGAACCCATAATTGTGCAGCGATTAACTATAAATATTTTATGACGTTTATTTTCGATAGAGAAGTGCCATTGATTTGGATTCAAAAGCATGTTTTTTCTCTGGTAAAAACCGTAGCAACCATAAAACAGACAGAATTTTTAATGAACCGGTAATTAAAGGCAATGTGAAAATGTATTGCCCACCCAACCACGCGTCGAAATACCTTCCCACGTAAGGCTATGGATGAGTTTTATGGCATGTTGATAACGTTTTATGGGCGAATAGCATATTGCAGGTTCTACCGTAGTTTTTTATAGCATTCATATAAGATATTATGATGTTCACAAGCAGTAAAATAGGAAAAAATCTCAAAGAAAGCATTGGAGACATCTTGTTAGGTTCAATTCTGACAAATGATCAGGATACATCTCCAAGACTGTACACTATTCCGGAAATCAAGAAGAAAATTACTTTTAAGTGATAGCCTACGTGGTGTAGAAGGCGAGTAGACGGCTATGAAACAAGAGGCCATGGGTTCGATTCCCACACCGAGACAAATATTTGCGTGACAAATAGATATTTATTTCGGGTCTGGGTGTTGTGAGACCGAAAGTCTCTCGTAGTCCCTGATACCCACTACACAAGACTCGTTTTTTAGTGTGGGATTGGGGCTATCAGTGTGACTGTTGGTTATTTGTTTATTAATTAGGCTAGGTGAGGCTTAGAATTCTGATGTTCTATATAAAGATTGCTTAAGAGCATAGGTACTGCTATTTAACTTTTAAGTTATGCTTCGATATTCCTCGTTTATCTCTGGAAATATGGATGTGTGATGATGAGACTCTATATTATTATAATTGGGTAAATAAATAGTATACAGTACAATCGTTACGATTAATCCAGTAAAAACGATAATTGAAATTGTTTTACTAAATATAAATCCTAATTTAAATTTGCATTGCGCTAAATGATAACTTAAAACCAAAATTAGCTGTGCTTCCAAGTTTAGACAATACATAAATAGCTATGTTAGATACTGACCTTGTTCGTGCATGAATAAAGTTCTAAAAAGTAAAAACGAAGACGGCTGAAGTGCGTAACTTTAATCGTAATTCTGCATTAATTCTGTACCTAAAAATGTTACGTAACTCTTTTCTACTTTTATATGAAGCTCGTAAGTATATTCTACGATTTCTTTATTTAAGATAAGGCAAAGTTTCTCGACCATGTAGCCTTCTCTGTCGTGGTTATATATTTTTTTCATAATAATTTTTTTAATACCTACCAAAATTTTATGATTAAGCATTCGTCTACGGTCCACGACAGATAAGGCTGCATGGTAGAGAACCTTTGCCTTCTCTTTTATAAAAAAAGAGTATTAAACAATAAAAAACGTCTATGGTCAGAATGTATGCACTGCAAAATTTATCACGTGCAATCTGTGCCATTCGGCCATGCTAATCTAAAAAACTAGTTTACCTTATAAATAATTCATCAAGTGACTCAGACTGTTTCAATAAATTCTATAAACGCTATTTTACGATTATTTCTTCTTTAAATTAATAAATACTACCCCTGTATTAAACATTGTCCCACTTGTGGGCACGGGCCTCCTTTACTAATGAGAGGGGTTAGGCCTTAGTCTACCATGCTGACCTTATGCGGGTTGGTTGACTCTTTACAATCTTCTCTTCGGAAGACACACAATGGGCTAAAATCCGGACAATGGCGTCTCTATTTGGCTAGAATGGGTATAGCATTGATCTGATCTAAGCTTTTGCTTCTTTTTATAATAAAGTTACCACTTCAGTTATTTGTTTTACCAGCAAGAATTAAAATTAAAAAGAACTAAATTTTCATTTCTATCAAATTATTTGATTGTCTTTTTCTTCTTACGTCAAAAATTGAGGGTGATAAGGACGAAGTTATTACTTCAACTACTGATTTGAAATATTTATAGTTTAATTCTCAGCACATACATACACTCACGCCTGTAATCCCCGAAGGTAAGCAGAGATGTACACCCACTTTTCCCCGAATTTCGGTCCCATAATGTGATAGGGGGCGAACCTATTGCCATACCGGGCACAGATTCCAGACTCCGGGCTAATAGTGAGGATTTTCTAGATGGAAAACCCAATATCACTTTACCTGACCCGGGGATCGAACCAGAGACCTCAACACAGCAGTCGTAACGCATGCGCAATTAAAACTGCGCCACCAAGGCAGTCTTCATTAGAAATAGATACAGCCAATAGCCACACATAGTTCTGTCCCCACACTAGGTAAAACTTGTATGTATCAAGAACTACGGTCCCACAACACCCAGACCCGAAACAAATATCTGTCAAACAAAGTAAACATTTGTCTCTGTGTAGGAATCTACGGCCTTCCGTTTCACAACCCACCATTCGACCACTGCGCCACAGGGGGTGTCCAGAAATATAATATTTTTTCAACGTCTTTTACATTTGTTAAATTAATTCTGTTCACGTTGAATAATGTCGCAGCGTAACCTCGAACGGATGATTCATAGGATAGGTTGAAATTCACACAGTAATTATTTGGGTATTGTTTCTTACTGGTCGCACTTGGCAAACAAAAAAGCACCAAATAGTCCCCTATCCGTCTTTCTTAATCTCTGAATTTTGTCATAAATGTATTGATGTTCTAACACTGTGAAGGTCAAAAATAAAAAAAACATAAGCGATCATGCGGGATTACCGTCAGAAATTAAAACTGAAAAATCTGGAATTAAGTACCTACTGTGTTTTCATTTGAAACAGCCACCATGAATGTTTTTTGTTTATGATTGCTTGTCAATCATTTAGAACACCATAGGCGTGCTTATCCCAAAAGTAAATAAACAAAGCGAACATGACCATTATAATGCAACTTCAATGCTTTTTCCCATCACAAAAGTCCCCAACGTGCCTAAAGAAGTTTTCACTTCAAAAAAACTCAGTCAAGCTAATGCAGATAATCCCAGATATTACCTTAATATTCAGTTTTTGTATTTCTAAAAATGCTTAGTAATTTTCGAAACTTGAATATTGTTTTTTTTGGGTTTGTTTCTTTTACACACTTATTATTAGAATTACACTTAAATATAACTTAATAATCTATGACGACCGATCGCGTATAAAATAAAATAATAAAATGGCAATGTAATTTGTGACAGGTCATCTACTAGAAATAATGAACCGGACCAAAAACAAGCCCGCTGAGATTGATTTGCTGGATTCTCTCAGGACTGGGTCGCGCCGCGTAGTATCCAGCGGTAATGTAAGCCCGCTGAGTTTGTTTCGCCGGGTCTTCTCAGGCGGGGTCGCGTTTGGATCCGGTGGTAGCTTTTAAAACAAGCGACGTCTCGGAAATACCCATGGTCCATATCAAACCCATTTAAATATATATTTATATATATTTGACCGGTATTACCTTGAATAATAATAATTCATAATATAAAAATAAAAAATAATTAATAATAAATAAATAATAATAATGTTAAATACCATATGAATAATTAATTGCTAGTGTATTGATGATGCTATGTATGTTATGTATACATAAGCTGATATGCTTTTCTTAAAATTTCTTTACTTTTTTTAATGTTCTGACTTGTCATAAGAGCTATGTAATTGCCTACTTGATCAATAAACGATTTCATTTCATTTCATTTCACACTGACAGTATTGACATTTTCAATGCCTTACTTACTAACACTTGGTATAGTGGATAACAGAAAAGCAAACAACACACATGGCGTAAACTTGATATGACCTTTGCTTAAGGCCGTAGTAATATGACAGAAAAAAAGTAAAGTTATTTAAATATTTATTATATTACACTTTTATTATCCGTCAGATAAGAACTAACGAGTGATTAAACAGACATAATGTGTTTTATGACATGACTAGGTCAAGGAGTTTCAAATACTACGACAGAATTCAAGCTGTCAGCCGTCGCCGGGTTTACATTTTCATTAAATTGTTGTATAGTGTATTTAACAATTAAATGACAGACTATTTAAATAGCATATTAGCCAAAAGCATCAAAACCCCCAGACATACCATTAGAACAGAAGTTTTTCTTTAAATATAGTTTTTTTTTGAAAAACTAACAAAAACTTGATTAAAAAGAGTCCGAGTATTCGTCAAATATTTTGAAATTTCGTCCAGAACTCCTTGCAGTATATGATCTCCCTTCCATACCAGAACCACGCGTACTGGATTGCGGAGCCACAGCTTCGTGGTATCTACTACCCCGGCCCGAACCAAGAGGTTCGCAAACTCGTATTTTTGCCGCACCATCAAGCTGTGGAGCAGTTTACCAGCTACCGTGTTCCCTCCTTCCTATGATCCTGGGTTCTTTAGGCGTAATGTGAAGAAGCTAAACAGCAGGCCGGCATGATTGTGTTGAGTAGCGGGGGATAGACTGTCTCTCGCTACTTGATACTCTATCTGGACGGCACTGCGCTTACCATCAGGCGCAGTGTGGTCACTTTGCCGCGCCAGAATAATAAAAAAAAAAATATGAATTCAGGATAACTAAAAACGAATGGCAACCCTATTACGAATTACAGTTAAAAATCGTAATTTCCCGAGAGCGTTGCTTGAATTCTTTATCCAGTTTTGTCTTCTCATTTATCTTATCAAGACGGAGTATAATTAGGTTTACTGCGTGAATGACGGCAATCCTTAGCGTCGGCAATGACCGATTAACATGGAGAATTTATTATTTCTTACTTCATTTTATACCTGCTGTTAAATGTTAATACTTAGCTTATTGACGTACTGTTGATAATTTGATATAATCCGGATAAAACGAGAATTGTATATTAGGTTCTGTAACATCCTAAAGATGATAAAGATGTAAAATGTTTATTCATTTATAGATACGGAGAAATCTCTAGACCTACTGCACCGATTCGACCAATTCTTGCTCTAATATAAAGTAACACAAATCCTGAAAAAAAAAAAAATATTTAAAGAGACAAGTTATTCCGGTGACCAAATCCGCCACAATCTTTCCATGACAGTCCATGATGCTATTAGAGTTACCGGAAATCGTGACAGATGGAAGAACATCATTCTGGAGAAAGTGATTCATGGAGGAGGTCACGACTATCAGCAATGAGGAAAGCGATGGAAGGAGGAGGATTCCGGCCATGACAAAACCAAAGTGTTGTAATGTTAACAAAAAAATAATCTCAAATTAAGGAAATCTTAAAAATTAAAATAAACACGGAAATTCATTAACAACATGATTAACGTTTGACAGTAAAACAGCAATTTATTGTCGCTAGATATACGATAGACATTGTCAAACACAGTTGTTTATTTGTGGGAATAATCTAGAGAGTCCATATTATTTTACAGCATGGTATAAGGACACGAGGTATATATATCCGTGTACAGATTAGACTGCCTCGGTGGCGTAGTTGTAATTGCGCATGCGTTACGATTGCTGTGCTGAGGTCTCGGGTTCGATCCCCGGGTCGGGTAAAGTGATATTGGGTTTTTCTACCTAGAAATACTCAGTATTAATCCGGAGTCTGGAATGGTGCCCGGTGTGGCGATAGGCTCGCCCCCTATCACATTATGGGACCGAAATTCGGCGAAAAGTGGGTGTACTGGTTACACCTCTGCCTACCCCTTCGGGGATGACAGGCGTGAGTGTATATGTATATGTATGTATGTAGATTAGAAAAAATAGGGTTAGAAAAATCTCAGGTAGTAAGCTTAGTGAGTATGCTCAGGGCCAATAGACTACGCAATGGGCTCTAGGCCGATTCAAGTTTGTAGCCTTTTTAGAAAACAATAGCGGAAGAAGTTTCATCTATTTAAGTTGACGATTATAGAACTAGAGTGGTCTATGATACGAAATAACCATTCTGAGGTAATATGTAAAACACAAATCGCTTTTTAGATAGAATAGTCTTCTTTTTCTTCTTAGTCGTACACTCCTGGTGGAGTGGCCGTGGTCATGGATCGTCGGATAGGTCGGTTGCGGCTTTTGCGAGAAATCTCCATTCCTCTGTGTTCTTGGCACTGTGTGTACAGTCAGCAAGGGAAGACTTACAGGCCCTTAAAAAACCAGCACTTTATTTAAAGACTATCCAGGACGCTATATAAAGGATATCCAGGACATCCTAAAAACCAGGTCATGTTCTGGGAAAATAGGACGGTTGGCAACTCCAGGATAATATAGCAAGTTTCCATATTTCATTTGTTTTCCCTTTTGTCTAAAGACGAGTTACAATGATCTATACATATCGTATAGATCATTGTAACTCGTTTTTGTAAAACACAATTGTCAATTAGTTTGTCCTCAGAGCTACCTGCTTGTACTACATTACTGAATACCTGTGAAATACAAGCTGTCTCAATAAAACCAGCTTGAAGTTATAGCTTCCTTTTGCATTTAGTGCTTTAAGTGAGATATCCAGAGATCCAAATTCTGCTCACCTTCCCAATTCTCATTCCTTTCCTTAAACGTTGGCAACGCTTTCATGATTGTTGTGGTATTATGGGTGTTCCTTGATATCCTTACCTTATATATGTTTATCGGTTATAAATAACATGTACTAGATAGTCTCTCTAGAATGGGAAAGTCCCTTGAGTATATTTACTTTATCTATTATTGCCTGGACCAACGTGTAACTGTTGTGTATCGGCTAAAAGGACATTGAAGTTAACGAATTTATTGATTTCATATTTTATGTCTCGGGCTAATCAGAGCAGTGCAGTGCCTTGTAGTATTTCATAATGCATTTCAACCGTGTGACTACACGTCTCCTCATTCATACAAAAATTCTAAGGTTGGATTATACCCCAACTGGACGTTAGAAAGTTCAGTTTTCATACATTCTGTATTGTAACAGAAAGTTGACGTTACAGCCAATAAAAATAATTCCAATTATGTGTCATCTAACTGCTAACATAGTACGGATTCATGCGATTAATGTCGTGGGCAACAGGTATATTGACCGATGGATAGGGTTGCTTTACAGAGTACTTTCTAATACAACTTGTAGACAATATTACAAATCTATTTTCACAAATTACAAAAGTTAAGTCTACAACATAAATAGGCCGACTATCGCGCCTGATTGTACCATGAAGTTTGGCTTTTTTGGTTTTGTGAGGTTGTAAGCGTTACAACTCTAAAAAGACCAATTATAAAGGTTGGTAAGTTGCCAAATTTCCATTGCAGTCTCTAATAATCATGGGCAATAATGATTACGTCCGAATAGTTCAGTGGCTTCTTTATTTTCTGTTGGGTTCTTTTATGATGAACATACATATACACAATTCTTCAGTTGAATTTATTACTCTTGATCGAGAAGACGTTTGATCTTTTAATTTTATCCTAATCAACCCTGCTGCAGGGTCTATCTGTTTCCTCGCATTTTAATGAAGAAGATATAGAGCATTATGTACCACACTAGTCCAAACTAAGTTGGGCGGTTGAATTGGTTTTGTTGCTCAAATGACGATCCAATGAGGATAGCAAGCTTGCTAAGCTATCTTGATCAACAGAACTTAAGTTAATTGTTGCATGTTCGAACTAAATAATTAAACAGATCAATATCGTCTTTCAAATTCGTGTGGTAACTGTAGTGCCCGAGTCTGGCTCAATTAACACGTTTTATTGCATGTTAGTATCTTTTATGTTTGCACGTCGTAAACGTGTTTTCATTTACCCAATAGCGTTTGCCCGCAATTCCGTTAATGATTCTTGCTCGGTTGTTTTTGGGCACTTGCGTTTATTTCCATATTTAAAAAACAAATTGCTTGTAAGCTGATATAGCTCTGTCCATAATATATGCTAATACTAGATGTTGCTCGCGGCTCCGCCCGCGTGGAGATTATTTTTGGAAGGAAAGGTATACACTCCATGGAGGCACCTTAAGCTATTACACCTTTCTATATTTTGCTATCCCACAGGAGGCGTGCATTTTTCCGGGACAAAAAGTCGCCTATGTCATTTTCTAATTCCTAAACTACCACTATGCAAATAAAATCATGTCGATCCCTTCCTTTGTGAAAAACTAAACTGTCCCACGGGAACTTTACATTTTTCCTGGATAAAAAGTAGCCTATGAGCTATTCCAGACTATAATCCATCTCTGTGCCAAATTCCAACCAGATCCGTTCAGCCCTTGTAGCGTGATTGAGTAACAAACATCCATCCATCCAAACTTTCGCATTTATAGTATTAGTAGGATTATAAAGAGTTTGTTAGTTTAAATTGAGTAATACTTTCATAGATTGGATGTTAAATTTTTCAGAGATAATTTAACTTCCAATCTACAGACATTTTTCATTGTTGTAAAACCATATAACAATCATGAATGCAACAACCCAGCAGATTATATGCGCTATAATCATCGCTTTTCCTCTATCCCTACAATGTATGTAAAAAAAAGTCTACTCATAGGTTGACGTCAGCTTGTTTTCTAGAGAATTCTATAAAAACCTTATTATTTATAGATTGCGAATTAAAGTATATCGTGACTTCTTGGCAAATATTAATTTTCGAAGCATCACCGATTGGCACTTTGGCTTTATATCGTATTGTTATACACATATGGTGTTCTGACGCTCACTTGTATTTCGCTCAGTAGAGACACCAAGTTTTTGAGATATCGACACATTAGTCACATGATGAAGTGTACATATAAAATATTTTCCATGTGTACACAAGTGTAGTAAAACCAGTCGCGTTTCCTCGGTGTTTTTTGTTTGTTTTTTTTTGTAACGTAGAGATCACACAAGGTCGCTGCCGCGCCGCGCCGTGACCAACGTATAAACCTGCAATGTTTGGACACGTTTCATTATTTAGATTTTAGAATATTCCAATTCATTAAAACATTATTTTAGTGGCGCAGTTGTAATTGCGCATGCGTTATAACCTACGCTAAAAAGATGTTTATACCCCAAGACCATTTCTCTCATTACTAACTGTAGGATAAAAATGACTGACTGCCTCGGTGGCGCAGTTGTAATTGCGTATGCGTTACGACTGCCGTGCTGAGGTCTCGGGTTCGATCCCCGGGTCGGGTAAAGTGATATTGGGTTTTTCTATTCCTCAGTATTAGCCCGGAGTCTGGAATCTGTGCCCGGTATGGCGATAGGCTCGCCCCCTGTCACATTATGGGACCGAAATTCGGCGAAAAGTGGGTGTACTGGTTACACCTCTGCCTACCCCTTCGGGGATTAGAGGCGTGAGTGTATGTGTGTGTGTATTAGTTAAAGTGCGTAGGTTAGTGTACACCAGTTTTGTTCCAAGGTCGTCATACAATTCGACCAGATTTGTTTGAGTCAATCTTGTTTTATCAATATGGTACATAAGACTGAATCATAGGAGGAAAATTTATTGCATAATTTATAAAATTCAGTAGGTACCAGGGTTTTTTATTTGTCGTTTTAATAGCAATATCGTATTCGAGAAATGGAGTGCATCATCATCCCGGGGTATTCTAGCACTTAGAATACCCCGGGATCGCTCCGTAAGCGCCGAAGAAGGCCACCGCGGGGTTTTAGCTGGTAGTGTCGGGTGGGTTGTATGTGGGTTAGGGACTCGGCCCAGCGGCAGCACGGATAGCCATCATCCGTGCGAGGGGGATGCTGGGTCGTAAGACCGACTAGTCCAGCATACCCGTTTTATTCTTAATCCGCTTCCCTCCGGAGCGGGCGGCAGTAATAAAACGCTTTCCCCGCGACAACAAAAAATCTCTTGTCAACAAAAAGTCTCTCTTGATGGCGACTGGACGCCTCCTCCCGCCAGAAGAACGCTGACGAGAGGAGTTTTCCGTCCAACTCCCAAGGGAGTGTGCCGGCCAATACGTAGGCCGCCTCGTGGGAGACCGTGCGGTAGCCCCTTATTATAAGCTGCGCCACCAAACGCTGCGGTTTGCGCAGCAAGGCGACGCAGCGGGGTTTTAGGGACTCGGCCCATACGGGACATCCGTACAGGGCCATTGACCGCACGACTCCGGCGTATAAACTTCGGCAAGGATTACCAGGTCCCTCCAGGTTCGGCAGCAGGTGTCCGAGCGCGCCCGCCGCCCGCAACAATTTCGGCGACAGCCCCTCGAAATGGGCTCGGAAATCCCACCGGCACCGCTCCATGGAACAAAATACTCTAAAGACACCGCTCACACCACCCTACGACCGCCACTGGTTAGCATTGTGGTTAGAGACTGCCACTTTACGTAATTTTATAAGAGTTACTCTCCAGTTGCCATTTGATGCTATTGATAAAATTGGCCACAGTTCTTACTACCATATCACGAAGCGATTTGTGATTAATGAACCGTCACTCATATGACTATGCTAAGTAGGTAATTTCCACTTCTTCTCGAAAGTGGTGTAGATTTGAATTCTGATGGAGACAGGAGAGCAAGTTTTATCCATATAATCTATTTGTTCCTCGAAGTGTACCTAAACTCATGGGGTTTTATATCAACAATTACGTTTAAATGTAATACTAATTACATTTAAACATAAAAATAAATAATATTATATATAAATCTTCCCCCCCCCCCTCCTCGACTATTGTTAGGCTTTAGTACACCACGTTGTCTTCGGGTTCTTCACATACCTTCGAAACTCTTATTTAGAATTCTTGTACCATCTGCATACCTTAGAATTCTATCTGGCGATGTTTCCCGAACAAAGCGGAGAATAAATTACAATGAATCCACACCTCGAAAAGTTAAAGCTTCTTTCTGCGGGTGCATGTGTCCTGGGATTTGGGGTCGAAACTGCGATATCGGTCTCGACAGTCCGTTGACTTAGGCTAGGCTATTGCCTCCTAAGTTTATGCTCGTAATTTCAAATTATTGATAAAACTTTTCTTGATGGAAACGGTTAGAAAGTTTAATAAAACAATTATAGTCTCTGCTGTTAATGAGTTCGCATATCACGTTAATACGCTGAACAGATTTTGATGCAGCTTTCACTATTATTAATAGAAATCCAGTAAATATGTAGGTAATCAGTCAGCCAGTGTACATCCAGTTTTTGTCGGGGGTCTAGACTTGGGGTACGATGTTTGGCCGTTTTGCGGCCTTCTGAGTACTCTGACACTAGATCCTCGATCCCTTCTTCACCTCCTTGCTCATTACGTAGTATGAATAAGCAGGCCGGTATAATTGTGTTGAGTAGCGGGGTAAGTATATAACTTACCCGTGCCAGGTTAAAAAAAAGGTTCCAAATTTTTATCTCAGAAAAAGACACCGTTGAGTCACGAGCAAAGGCTAGTAGTAATAATGATTAGTATATATGTTGTAGCGAAGATTAAATTCGTACATACATATTCATTTTAGACACATTGGTCTAGATCTCATGACATACATTTCATCGCCACAGGTAGGCCTCTGCTGTAAACCTCATGGCCGTATACTGTCAATGAACCCGCCAGCGTGATAAAAGAAACAGTAGAACTGGTTTTGCGAATGGCTCTCCAATACGCCAAAGCAATTTACACCTTAAAAATGACTAATAGAATTTCAATTGGCAATCGTTTCGCGTGCTGAAAAATTCAAGGGAGTGCAATTTGTCTGGTGATTACTGTATTCAGTGATAAGGTTGAAAATGTGACCAATGCGTATTCAATTAGGATTGAAAATTAATTGATAGGATGCCTGTTAGCGGAAGTGGAACAAAATGTATGGTATGTTGTTCCATATAAGTACTTCAATACACATGTTCTGATTGCAAAGCCTTTTGGGGATACAAGATATTTGTGTGAACTTGCACAAAACAACATGGCTATTTTGGAAATGTATGCCGTAGTTTCAGATTTAATTTCGTGTATTGATGATGACTTAATCTAAATATAGGATTTCGTACCACATTAGAGTTGTGTTGGGCGTCAAGGGTTATCAAATCAAAATCAATTAAAGTCATTAAGCAAAGCTCGGCGAAAACGGCCATAAACAAACAACCAGACAAAAGTAATAAAATCAGTTTCGATTATGCTAAATATGTTGCTTTATAGGAAAAATTTAAATCCTACTAATATTGTAAATGCGAATGTTACAACGGCTGAACGGATCTGGTCGAAATTTGGCACAGAGATAGTTTATAGGCTGGATTAACACATAGGATATGTTTTATCCCGAGCCAAGCGAGTGTGGCGGATGGTTGTATCTCAACGCATGCCTTAAAAATGCTTTGTAGCTAGATCATACTTATGATTAACGTAATCATGCATACGAAGCTGCGGGCAAAAGTTAGTGTTCTATAAATGTATGGAATATCTGGTATTCATAATGTCTGGTTTTTATATCTATATAATAGTAGTGGTAGGTCAGTTGTTTTTCCATTGAGACAACAGGAGCATGTTTTTTCTATGGCACTGGGTCATGATCGCATAATTATAGCTCTAGGTTTTGCAAGAAAACCATGCTATTGTTGGTGTTTCATTTTTGATTAAAGTAATGTATATAAACATAACGTGAAAGTTGATTCTGTGCATCACTTCAGAACGGTTGGAACGATTTTGATAGTTTAGGTTTAGGGAAAAAGAGGAAAGCTAAATTAGAAATTCACGAAATACTTGTTTTGATTAAAAGGATTTCAGTCCTCTACGGTATCGATAAAGTAATCAGACATACAGAGCTGCGGACAAAAGCTATATATAGGTGCTAATTGGTTGTACCCTTAAACCTTTTAGGAAACCTTGGCGAAATGGATCAACAAACCTATAAAATGTATTTTATTTTCATACCTTTATCTTGGTCAGCCTTAAATAAGAGTTAAGTGTTCATCTGTACAGTATGTATTTTTAATGTTAGAAGCTATTTAAAGCTTCGTTTTTTTCAGTCTGTCCTCTGCCATAAATTATTTGACGTGATGTTAGGTAATTTAAATAAATACTAAAAAAGTTTGTTTACGTTTTGTCATATTTTTCTTATGTGCAATGATATTCATACATTTTTTGTTGATGTCCATCAATGTAACTAGGTAGTATCGTACGATGTTTTCTTTCATCGTTTTTTTACGATTGGCAATTATGGTTACAACGGCTAGTTACAGAATATCCTATTTATTATTTAATATCCTCGTAACATTGTAGTAGATTGATTATTCTATGCCGTTAAGATCCCACTATTAAGAAAAACATTATCTCTCTTTAATGATTTTTTTCTGACTTATAATTCACCTGGTTGGTCAGTCTAGGCAGGTGGATAGGTTGTTAAATGTTACACTGTTGCCAAGGGCAGGTGTTTATTGCTGGGGTTGCAAACTAGGCGGAGGTTGACTTTTCTAATTATTAATACTATGTTCTACATAAAGATTATTGGTAGACAATCACAAAGGAACATTCCCCGCATCGTCTGCGCTTCTATCTTTTGTCCTGTTATAGGACAGGAAGTTTCCTAATGCCGATTCGGGTGTCCAATGTTGAAAACACGTATTATTTTATTGTTCGATATTAAAATCAATACAATTATTAATAGTTTCAATAAATACATCCTACAGTCAAACACATAGATCTGATCCCACACTAGGTAAAACCTGTATCGTGGGTATCAAGAACTACCAGGGACTACGGACCCATAACACCCAGACCTGAAACAAATATCTGTCACACAAACATTTGTCTCGGTGCGGGATTAAATTTTTAACTATTGTGTTTAAAAATTTGTTGCAAGAAAATTCTATAAGGAATTTTGAGGAATTGCGATTTGAGTTGTTAGCAATTCCTTGAAAGCTTACGAATCTCTCAGATTTAATAGTATTTCTATAAGTGCTGTCAAATTATGGTTTTTATTCAGTCGTCCAATTATTTTTATTAAATATTTCCATAAATCCTACGATTTATTATATGATAATTCCAAGTTCTATGAAAGAATATCGTAAATATTTTCCAAATACACAAAGATATCCAATATGCGTACGAAATGCAACAGCAAAAATGCTGTTTTATGACGCTTTAAACAAAAATTGAGGTATGAATTAGTGACTGATGAAAATAGCCAGGATAAAATAATAAATCCTCTTTTTGTTGACAGTTGATGAAGAGACTGCGCCAGGTGGTCGGCCAGAAGCTATTCGAGGCTATCATGAAGGCGACTTTCTATGGACAGTTCGTCGCTGGGGAGGACCAGAACAAAATCCGTCCTACCATCGACAGGTAAGATGATTTTTACTTAAAATTTGTGTACTTTATCACATTAGTTGTATATTTAATACTTTTGTTAGATTACTTAAAGGGATTGCAATTTGTTTTAAACTAGACAACGCGAGGGTCTAGAATGACAGAGTTGATTAGTTTTATAGTCCTTGCAAAAATCGAATTATGCTTGAGTTTAAGTCAAACTGTAATTTATTTATCCTGACCTGGTCGTAAATTGAAGTTGTTCAGTACTGTAGTTCAGTAAAAACCCTGTTTTTAACCGCAATTAATTTTAACTATTGTTATAGTATTTTTTCATATAAGATCATCTCGTATGTGAGCAATGACTGCCTCAGTGGTGCAGTTGTAATTCGTTATCAATGTGCTGAGGTCTCATGTTCGATCCCCCAGGTCGGGTAAAAGTTATATTAGGTTTTTCTATCACGAAATACTCAGTATCAGCCTGGAGTCTGGAATTGTGCCCCTTATAGCGATAGACTCACCCCCTATCATACGGAACGGTAATAAGCTCGGTGAAATAAGGGGGTTCTGGTTATACCTCTGTCTACCCCTTCGGGGATTACAAGTATGTATATATGTATGACAGCAATAGTCAGACTTGATTGATCTCTATTTGTTTGATTGTTCCCAAAGGTTGCGTTCATTCGGCGTGAAGTCGATCCTGGACTATTCAGTCGAGGAAGATATATCGCAGGAGGAGGCCGAGAAACGCGAAGTCAGGTAATATAATAACCATAATAATACTGCTAATAAAATACTGATACCAACAATAAAGACTACTCTGCACATAATTGGATTGGTTATAAAATGTTATTTCTTAGTAACAACTAAAGCTATCCAGGTTTTCTTAACACCAACATTGTTAGCATTAAAATGATTTATATCCATAATGGTATCGTAATTAGTTTCGGCATTAGCTACTTATTCCACTATCCAATAAGTTTCAACTCTTTCCAGCCAATCTTTACACCTAGGCATATCAGCTAACTCCACAATGGAAGGGAGTCCAGAAATTACTTGGTCTGGATCTGTTCCTTGTTCAGGATCAAGCCAGTTAGTTACGATGGAAGGCTTCCCTGATTCTCCTTCTCCTATGGTCTGGTATACGGGTGCTAGTCCTGCAGCGGTATCTCTAAGAAAAGACTCATGGTACTTAGAATTGTAATAAACATCAAACATGTATAATTCCACACATTGCACGAGGAATGATGCAAGATATCCAGAGTTTCCCCAATTCCATTAGCAGACAAGGCATCCATCGTTTCTCTTATAAGTGTTCAACAGAGATCATCTGCGATCAAGTGATCCATTTATTCGTACAGGGTGTGTACTATTAAAAAGCAATATAGATTCCTAATCTTTACCAAACTCTTAACTAATTACTTAGTAAAAATATTTACAAGTAGTCTTAAGTTTTGGATTGTTTTGATATCTTCAGGCGTGATTCCATTTAAATATATGTCACTGTTTATTCGCTCATAAATATGATTTATGTCATTGAAATGCAAATTATTTTCAAAATGTGAATAGGTAAAAGATAGTTTTTTATTGATATTCTAAAATACATTGAACGATACACGCCTGTTTTCACAAACAATGCTTGCTTATCCGAGACCGCAACACCTGGCAACACCATAGCCGGTTCTGATAGCGTCCGTCATGGCAAGTTACTTGATTCACAAAACAACGCTGGGGCTGATGTATGCGACTCCTCAAATATCAATGTCAAATTTATATTTCCTGAAAATGTTATTTTTACTATATAAGTTTTCATAGTAAGTTTCGTTGTTGGTTGTTAGGAATTTTGATTTAAGCGTGATGGGTTGTTTCAAGAACTATAATCGGTAACACTCTATGGTCGTATGAAGCGATAGTCTAAATTGTTTAAAACTAGCTGTTGCCCGGACTCCGCCTGTGTGTTAGTTATTTTGAAAGAAATGGTATAAAATCCTTGGAGTCATCTTAAGCTATTATTGATCGTCGATCCTTTGCTCTGTTAAAAACAAAATCTATCCCGCGGGAATCGTTCATTATTCCGGGATAAAAAGTGCCTATGTGCTATTCCAGACTATAATTTATCTCTATGTAAAATTTCAACCAGATACGTTCAGCCGTTCTGGCGTGATTCAGTTACAAACATCCATCCATCCAAACATACGCATTTATAATATTAGTAAGATGTAAAAGGTTTAAACATCGTACTTTGAAGACAAGTATTGTGTTTATCTGTATGTATAAAAGAAGAAACTGACTGACTGACTGACTGATCGATCAACGCACAGCCTAAACGGCTGGGGTTAGAGACTTGAAATTTTTACAGTAGGTACCTTTTATGACGTAGGCATCCACTAAGGAAGGGTTTTTGGATATACCACCCCTAAGGAGGTAAAATAGGGGATGAAAGTTTGTATGAAAATCCGTCATTTTTGAAGTTAAATTTATGAAAATTAGTATTTGGCCTTGTAGTTAAACATAAAAAATATATGTTTCAGGATTTTTGGAAATTCCGCCTCTAAGGGGGTAAAACAGGGGAAGAAAGTTTGTATGAATGAAAATTGGTATTTTGTATTGTATACTTTTTTTCCAAATATGATCTCCACGCGGGCGGAGCCGCGAGCAAAAGCTATAACTTATACTGATAATAAACGTTGCATTGAATTTATTTTCTTAGTTATGATGAAAAGTTCAACAAAAACTATATAACCTGATAAAGTATTTTAAAGGAATATTTTCATCTTCGTATGAATATTTTGTCACGGTAACTTGCTGCTATTTTGCTAGTACATTCATCATGCGCACCGCTAGAGAGTGGAACTCTTTGCCGGAGTCTATATCTCTTCAAGTTGTATCTTCAAGTCAAGAGTGAATAATATCTTCTAGGCAAGCGTGCTCCACATCATCACTTACCATCAGGCGAGATAGTGGTCAAACGCAAGCCTATATCGATTAAAAAAAAAACTGAATATGAATGTTCTTAATTTATCGCATCTTTTTTTTTCGATATAGAAAGTATTTACATTGTAAACACATCTGATACCATTTTTAATTACCGTTATCGTATTAAGGAGGCCATCTTGTATTTCTCATGCTGCAAAACGTCTGTTTCCTCGATAGCAACTACTTTCAATGGGTTCGTGATTTGCCATCGCGTTTTGTACGTCGCGGTCGTTGCATGTTGTGCTAATGTTGCGAACGGCCTTACGTTTAGTACTTCAGTCACGTGTGTGTTATATAAATCCTCAGAATACAGAAAAAACCAGAAACCGCGCTCAATAAGAATTACATACGCCGCGCTGTGTCCAAAAACAATACGTAACGTCCCGCGCCTGCCCCACCTCCAACCCGCGTAATGTTGCTAGCTCGGAGCTGTTTCCCACTTTTTGGGGTAATCTTATAACACTAAAGAAAGTATATTAATAAAAAAACATTAACTAATATTTGTAAGTAGGGTAGTAAACTAACGTTGTACACAACTACTTCAAAATACATGACAAACATTCTGAACCGGAGGGATACAATATAAATAAAGTAATTATTATGACTACATCTACCCTAGTGGGAATAGCTGCTTTCCTAAGTCTTTTCAAACCATTTTTTGTGTCATAAAAATATTGCTCTTCAAAATGAATTGAGCAAATTACGCTCCGGCTTGATGGTTTCCAAAACTCATCTAGCCGAGTTCTTTGTATGATTTTCATCCAGTCCGAATTTCTCTTTTCATCATTAGGGAAACTAAAATTACAAGAACGATATACAATAGAACTATATATAAAAAAATAGTGAATATTCTATAAAAGTATTAAAAAAATAAGTGGGTAAATTTTGCGATCAAAATAAAATGGCAACACTCAAAAAATGGACGCGTCATGTTCTAAGACGATCACAATAAGTAAAAGAAATTCAATAATTAAATAAATATACCTTTGAATGCGCTACTTACAGATGAAATGTGATCCCATCCTGTTTTTTTGTAATCCCAGCAGCATTTTTACATGTACGGACAACACAAGACGGCATTTTTAAATTAAAATTGAAACTTGTACAATACGTCACGACGCGCTTACTGCAAAGGAGTGACTAATCGCAAAATCGTCAAACCACTCTGTTTAAGAGTGGTTTTTGTTGCTTCAGTTTTAAGCGCGCTGGCGGTTTCTGGTTTTTTCTGTATTCTGAGTATAAATCATATTAAACACATACACCATATGAAATTGCTGCAAGGGCACATATTAAGTAAATTTCGATATTTCGTCCGGAGTATGAGTAAAGGTGACCTGGTGGCGCAGTTGTAATTGCGCAACCGAGGTGCTGAGGTCTCGGGTTTGATCCCCGGGTCGAGTAAAGTGATATCGGGTTATTCTATCTAGAATGTCTCAGTATTAGCCCGGAGTCTGGAACCTGTGCCCGGTATGGCGATAGGCTCGCCACCTATCACATTATGCGACCGAAATTCGGGGACAAGTGGGTGTACGCTGTGTAGTGTAATGGGTGTAAGAGTGGTTACACTACACTTACTCTGCCTACCATTTTGGGGATTACAGGCGTGGGTGTATATGTATGTATGTATCTAATCGATCAATTTGGCCCATCATGTAGTGTTGAGTTGTTAAATCTATGTGTATCATGTGATATCTTGTTACGGAATTTGAAAACTTTAACATTATAAACTATATACTTGTATCAAATAAGATTATTTTATGGTTTATTTGTCTAGGAGCGTTTTATTCATCATTTTTACGAGTCTATTTTAAATTCGAATTTATTTTAACCTTTAGAACGTTATAATATTTGTCATAGAAGTTATCTCCGATCGGTGATCCTATTTAGCCAACTAAAAGGTTCTCGCACGATTGCTAATTTCCCGTTACATTAATAATCTGAGTTTTTGTTTTCTACTGCACGATATTTTCGTGAGTTTGCTCTAAATGAATATCTCGAATGGTTTTCATATTAATACTTGTACATATTCAGTATGAAATAATGTTATAGTTGTGTGTGAGTAGATTTACGAATATTTCTGTGAATATATTAGTTTCAGAATGACGCACTGCGAAATATACTTTATTATTCTTTATGTCATGTGACTTCTTCGTATCTTTGAATAAGTAAATAGTTTTGTTTAAAATATTATATATGTATGAGACATTTGTGGATATAGATAGGTATATATAGGTTTTTTATTACCACGATTTATACTAATAACTAAATCTAAAGCGGAATTATTAGAGTATTTATCACACTTTGGAATTAACTGCCAAGAAGTTATCAATATAAGGGAGTCCATGGCATCATGAACTGAGGGCTTGTTCCTGTTTTTTTTTGCATACTGGCACAACAAAGTGACCACACTGCACCTGATGGTAAGCGCAGTGCCTTCCAATTAGAGTATCGAGTAGTGAGAGACAATCTATCCCCCGCTACTCAACTCAATCATGCCGGCCTGCTTCTTCACACTACGCCATGGGCAAGAAGGTGAAGAAGCGGTTGAGGATCTTGTGTCAGAGTACTCAGAAGGCCTCAAAATGGCCAGACATCGTACGTACCCCAACTCTAGACCCTGGACATAAACCGGATGTACACTGGCTGATCCCGAAACGCGACACACTTGCGTGAAACTTATCAAAATGTCACTTAAAGACCTTTTAGCAAACGGACAGAATAATTGAAACGATTTTACCTCTTTCAGTGGCAGTTTATCAAGTGAGAAACTGATGGAATTAATTAAAATCGGACCAAGAAACTTGCAAGACCTTGTATTGACCGGGTTTATTCATTTTTCTTTATATTTTTAGTTCTCGTGTAGCTAATGAGTATAAATAGGTTGAATAGTTGGTACATAGCTCACATTACGGTTAGACATTGTAAAGTTATTACGTTTGACATTGAATTTATGGATGCTGTTCATTGTAACTCGTATGTAAACAAGAATAATCTCCATATTTGTTCTAGAAACATTAAAAAAATCTACTAAATTGTAAATTATCTCTATTGTCTTTGGTATACACGTTTTAGCGCTTTTATTTATGTCTAGTTAGCAAGTCTTAGAATTATAATATGAAAAGTGGGTAGATTTTGTTCATGTTTCTGGAGCAGGTACGCCATGGATAAGACAATATAATTTTGTTACGTAACCTGGCGTAAACTGGACTGTGATGTCTTCTAATTATTATAGCATCCATTGAGTAATTTACTAATAATACTATGCGCATTATCTTCATTACTTAGCCTTTCCGATATGTTGATTAAATTTTAAGCAAACTTCAACTAAGATTGTCCTTTTATACGAAAAATAATATATTTACAAACAGACTAGTTGCTATAATACCAGTCCTGTATTAAACATCTCACTGCAGGGCAAGGGTCTTTACTAATGAGAGGGGTTAGGCCTTAGTCCACCACGCTGGCCTAATGCGGGTTGGTAGCCTTTACATACCTTTGAAATACTTATGAGACTTCTCAGGTATGCAGGTTTCCTCACGATGTTTTCCTTTCCCGTTAAAGCAAGTCCGAGGTGCATGCTCTTCTTGGCTGGTTTCGAACTTACGTCTTTCGTGTCATCAGTCCGTACCAAACCTAACTAGGATATCGCCACTATTGCTAAATGTTCGTATTTTAATTTGATTTCCAATAATTTTTTTGATTACATTGATTTTGGGTCAAATTTCGTTGCTTTTTGTAAAAGGAACAGTGTGGAACGGTCAATTTTGAAATCTTTCCAAAGTCTTCTTTGGGGATATCAGGTTAACATAAAAAACTTAATACATAATAAGTAAGTACACCGACTTCAATAAAAAACAAATTATGCGTCACTATAAAATTCGAGGGTTACCCTTGATTTTTCTGAGATCCCATCATCAGATCCTGACTTGGTGCCAATGGGACCACCTGGGAAGTATACCCTTTTAAACAAAAAGGAATTTCTCGAATCGGTCCAGGCGTCTTCGAGTACCGATTACTCGTACATAAAAAAAAATCCGACGAATTGTTAACCTCCTTCTTTTTTTTGAAGCCTGTTAAAAATGTACTACGTTAAGGGATTGTAGATTATCCTTGATACCACATTTATCTATTTTAAGCCGCCTTCATTCTTTATTCTAATTGTAACTTTGTTTTTAATTGAAAGCCAATGATCTACGTAATGTCGCGTGGTTTATTATTATGGTGTCATCAGACAATGCTGGTTGTTTTTGTTTACCAAATTTTCTGCGTCTTACCCGAGTGAATATTAATCATATGATGTGGCGTGGCAATGTGTATTTTGGCCCAGACTGAACGAAAACACCGTATCTAATTTTTTTTTACGTTATGCCTCGTTATTTCAGTCGTCCAGGTCACATTCCTGGTATGCAGTGTCTGTGACCAGTCTAGACTTAGACAGCCGTAGACCGCAGCGGGCGGGTAGTCGGCTGTGAAACAATAGGCCGTGGGTTATTTATCCCACACCGGGACAAATGTTATGTTTTTGTGACAGACAGATATTTGTGTCCGGGGTCTGGGTGTTGTGAGACTGAAAGTGTCTCGTAGTCTCTGATACCCACAGCACAAGACTCGTATTTTAGTGTGGGGTCGGGGCTATGTGTGTGACTGTTGGGTGTTTTGGACCGAAACAAATATTTATTGTAACAAGAAATATTTGCTTCGGGAACTTCTTTTACTGCCTGGTTAGGCAGACAAGCAGACGGGCCACCTGATGGTAAGTAGACACCACCGCCCATAGACTTCTGCAATGCCAGGCGGACCAAAGCCGCTGCCTACCCGACTTGATGTTGTAGGACTCTAGTCTCTTGTAGTTCTTGATACCAGCGCCCTTCCACAATAGCCACTCACTACCATTGGGGCTGTAGAAAAATGGATTACGCTTTGTATCATACTATTTATGAAAATCAGCCAGCCTCCGGTGGCGCTGTAGAAACGAGAGGCCGTGGGTTCGATTCCCGCACCGAGACAGATATTAGTGTCGGGTCTGGGTTTTGTGGGACCGAAAGTCTCTCGTAGCCCCTGATACCCACGATACAGGTTTGATCTAGTGTGGGGTCGGGGCTATGTGTGTGACTGTTGGGTGTTATTTGTTTATTTATCTATGAATACCTATAAAAAGTTCTCAGAATAGTCACAGTTTACAGAAAGACGTTCACGTGGTAGAAACAAATCTGGCATTCATACTATTGCGTAACCATAGTGGGAGACGGTTGGCGTTGTGCCAGGACTCAGGAGCCCCCAGACAACTAGAGGTTGGAAATGACGTAGTGAAACTAACTATTATAAATAGTCATTGTGTCTCTTCACATTTTTTGTTTATTAAATTATTTTTGTAAATAATGAAAAGTATTATCTTTGTTTTGATATTATTTTAGGTTATGTTAGGCTATATGAATAGGAACTATGGATCCGAACACAAATTAAGACCTGTGATTTGGCTATTCTGGGAGAAGCACCACTGTAGCACCTAATACATCTGTAGTGACACACAGCCCCCATCGTATGTCTGTCGAACGCAACGTCAACCAATCCCTGAATCGCGGTAGCAAAGATTGCGCAACGCTACACCTATAAAGGAGATCCGAATATCAATGGAGGGGCCGCGGTCTTTCTAGCCTGACTGAAAATCTTCCCTTTCACTAGGCGAACACTAATATTCATCTACACACTAGTTGTATTTATTAATACAAAAACCTTCCAATAATTAAATAGTAAATTACTAGTACGTAACAAAAAGAAATTTAACTTACACATAATAGCTGTTGCCCGCTGCTCCGCCCGCGTGGTGATTTTTTACCAAAATAAAAAGCAGTCTATAGCACTCAGGGATAATATACGTTTGTATCATTGAAAGAATTCAAAATCGGATCAATAGTACCGGAGATTACCCCGAACATCCAAACTCATAAACTTTACCTCTTTGTATATTAGTATTGATAGCATCCCTGATATACTGGCAAATATATCAATATGAATAAGAAATCTTATGTGCGCTCTTTACAATACTCTGCATGTTTTTTTATAGCATAGTCCGTCAAACGAGCCAGAGGTTACCTGATGTTAAGTGATCTCCACCGCCCATGAACATCCACAATACCGAAAGTGTCATGTATGCGCTGTCGGCCTTAAAGGACAGGAATAGGGATTAGGGAAGGAAAGGGGGAATCTGGGCCTCCGGAAACCATACGAAACCCGACAGTAAACTGTCACTTTACGTTGGTTTTCTGTGAGACAGTGGTACTACCCCGGTCGAGCCGGCCCATTCATGCTGTAGACAAATATGTCTACAGCGTGGCTCTACCTCTATGTTTGTGGTAATAGGGTGCTGCGCTAAGCACTCATGTGCACTTAATATGCGAATTTACTAAAAGAAGAAAACAAATAGTATGTTGGGGCAGGTTTCAAATGCGTCATTTAAAACGCAGCCAAGTATTTAAAGTCATAACGTGTTGCTGAATTTCAGATTGGGAAGCGTATGTAAATTTAAAATATTTGTAAACAAACTGCTCTTTAGATTATATTAATCCCAAATCTCTGATCATACCGTTTTCAGTGTCCTTACTCAAAATAAAGCTCAAGTAAAATCATCTTGGTATCTGTATAGGGCAAAATCGAAATGGCATACACCTTTGACTTCTCTAAAGTTACGTATTCAATGTTAATTATCGCTTGCTTTTACGGTGAAGGAAAACACCGTGAGGAAACCTACATGCCTGAGTATTCCCATACGATTTTTTTATACTGGCAAGGCAGTGACCACACTGCACCTACCACCTACCACCTGATGGTAAGGTATGTGAAGTCTACTAACCCGCATTAGGCTAGCGTGGTGGACTTGCCCAGTGTGACAATCTGTATATATAATCTGTTAATCTGTATATATAAAAGAAGAAACTGACTGACTGACTGACTGACTGACTGACTGATCGATCAACGCACAGCCAAAACGGCTGGGGTTAGAGACTTAAAATTTTGACAGTAGATACCTTTTATGACGTAGGCATCCACTAAGGAAGGGTTTTTGGAAATACCACCCCTAAGAGGGTAAAATAGGGTATGATAGTTTGTATGAAAATCCGTCATTTTTGAAGTTAAGTTTATGAAAATTAGTATTTGGCCTTTTAGTCAAAAATTAAAAAAATATATTTCAGGATTTTTGGAAATTCCACCCCGAAGTGGGTAAAATAGGGGAAGAAAGTTTGTATGAAAATCCGTCATTTTTAAGTTAAACGCATGAATATTGGTATTTAGTATTGTATACTTTTTCTCCCAAACATGACCTCCACGCGGGCGGAGCCGCGAGTAACAGCTAGTGTTTAATACAGGGCTAGTAATTTTTTTATCAATAAGGTTCTTTCAACGGGCCCTGTGATTGTGAATGGAGAGTGCCTTATAGTTTTATCAACTATTTTAACTATCATTATCATCATACCCAACGTCATATGACGATTGTTTGTGTTAGATAAAACTATGTTTATTTCATTACGCGATAAATATTTGTGTTAAATAAAAAGTACACCGACTTCAATAAAAAACAAATCATGCGTCCCTTTAAAATTTGAGGGTTGCTCTCGATTTTTATGAGATCCCATCATCAGATGCTGACTTGGTGCCAATGGGACCACCTGGGAAGTATACCCTTTGAAACAAAAAAATAATTTCTCGAATCGGTCCAGGCGTCTTCGAGTAATCGGGTAACATACATAAAACAAAAGATTCCGACGAATTGTTAACCTCCTCCTTTTTTGAAGTCGGTTAAAAATAGATCGCTTGAATTTAAAGCTACCGTCATTAAAGTATGTGTAAACCGCACTCCGGTGCTCGCCGGTACACACAGTTCGTTTGCGTATCATATTATTATTAACCGTGGCTAAAATATAGGCTTGCACGAATTAAATTCAAGAAACTTCTCCATGAATAGAGCTGTTTCCAGTGATAAATTTAATTTTAATTGGGATGCAACGAAAAATAAATCTAAATAGAATCAAAAGCGATTAAAAAATAAGGTTACAATAATTGACTTATATTCTATAGACACTATAGAAGAAAAAAGATGTTCCAAAAACCTTGTCCGCCTACGAATGCCATCTATTCATTTTACTGTGAACTATTTGGAAGTTATAACTCCCGTCACTTTCTCTCGAAAGGGACTTTCGCGCGCCAAAACGAGACAAACTATATAATGAATTTTGCTGTGAAATATAGACTTCCCGTGTTCAGAATTGAAATTAATTAATATTTATTGATATTACGTTCTAAACGTTATGAAATTATGTTATTTACCTTATATACTATTAACAGTTTCACTGTAAATCAATTTGAGGCAGATTTGTTCGGGAATGTCGCTACAAATAACTAAAATTAACTGGTGTGCATTCGTAGGTGGCATGAAGCATACTAACGTCGGTTCAGTGTATACACCGCGACTCGGTGGAACATAATGTTTGTTCTGGTCGCCGCATCTAGTACGTAGTACATATAGATCGCCGGTTTCAATTTATATTTTAAATATTCAAAAATGACGCCGTTTTAAATATTGGTATGAGCAAAAGTTGGTGCATAGATGGAACATCCCACTATCTCCCTTGGGCGCGTGCATCGTAATTGCAAATCCGAGAGGTGATGTCATGAATCATATCGTGCATCCTTTATCGTCGTTTAAAGGTTATTTATGAGCGGATATTTTCTTTTTTTTAAATAGGCAAGTGTTTACGGTACTTTACAAATATTGACGTTTTGGCCTCCATTGGACTACATGTATGTCAAATTAGGATTTGTTATATTTTTTTGTTCCTAACTAGATACACTTTGATAATTAAACAATATTTACGATCCTATAGTTCAACGTTTGACCAAAGTTTGTACAAAGCTTGGATGCCACTGGCACTTGGAAAATAAAGAGAAAGTACAGTAATGAAAATAATACCAATGTGCGACTGACCCAGATATACAATATATTAGACGAGGACACTAGAAAAAAAACCACAATGTCAAAATAAATTGTACTCTAATACTTTTTAATTGGATTTGATTTCCAAAACACGTGAGCGACGACGCACGGATCACACTTGCCAAGATAGTATAAGATAAAGAGCGAAAGTGATTACTGTAATTTTACATTGGTGATTCACGCTCAAATATATAGCAGGTTAATAGCTTGTTTCTGCGTTGTAAGAAAATAAACGATCGATTTGATAAAATTGAAGTGTTCTCACACTCTCACTCACACATCTGTATAAAAAATGCTATGCGTTGATAAGCACATTGCACAAGCTGATTTGGCATTTAATGCCATTCATTCTTAGGCCTCCGCCCTTCATCGACCATATGAGACATCGACAAAAGAGCTGCCTAGTTTTGGAAATCAATTAGGTATATATATTTATAAGGACTATAAATATTGTTCATTATATACAAAAGCAGGATCATTCTAGATATTTGGTTAGCTAGGTAACATCGGATATAAGGATATATAATAGTTTTTCCTTGTATTAAATACCCAATTCATGATGTTATTATGATTGGTTAAATTATTTGAAAAACCCATGATGATTTGTATACCAGCAACGCCGGTTAAGCCTAATTTTAGAATGGAACGAGATTCAAATATTTTCCGCGAATATCCCAGAAGGGTTTATATAACACAACAAATAAGCTTAGTTTTTATTAGACTACGAATGAGGCAAAATATGAAGATGATTAGGGATGATAATTTTTTGCTAGGTTTGTCCGGCGCTGGCAATTTCGACAATAAATAGTGACGCTCTTTATTAGACTCAACAATGTAATGTAATGTTTTGGCTGCTTTTAATTTGATTATAGCAGCGATAGCCTAGTTGGTTGCGGTATGGACTGTCAAGACGAAAGTAGTATGTTCCAAAACCCAAATGGCATTCACTTCTCACTTTTCTAAAGTTATGTGTGTATTCATATCAGTTATCGCTTGCTTTAACGGTGAAGGAAAACATGGGGAGGAAACCTGCATACCTGAGAATTCTCATAAGAATGTCGAAGGTATGTGAAGTCTGCCAACCCGCATTAGGCCAGCGTGGTGGACTACGGCCTAACCACTCTCATTAGTAAAGAAGGCCTGTGCCTAGCAGTGGGACAATGTTTAATACAGGGCTAGTATTTAAAGACCTTACAGAAGCCCAGATAAAGCACGGATCATACGAAAATGTGACTAGGTGCGGTGTGTGCGTTTCACCAGGTGGTTTATAGTCTAATATTAATTTCAACAGCGCGTCGATCTCCGCTTTCGGCGACGAGAAGGAGGAAGGTCAGCTGAAGCAGTACCATGTGGAACAGAGGTTCGCTGACCGGCGGTACAAGGTGACCAGCGCTCGCACCTACTTCTACCTCAACGAGGCCTCATGCGAGAAGAACATGGAGGCGTTCCTTAAAAGTATCGACGCTGTTGCTGGTAATTATATATCATACTCTCAATCAAAATGTAATTTAGGCCATAGGCTCGGCACTTAAAATCATTTTTAACCGACTTCAAAAAAAAGGAGGAGATTCTCAATTCGTCGGAATCTTTTTTTATGTATGGTCCCCGATTACTCGAAGACGCCTGGATCGATTCGAGAAATTCTTATTTTGTTTAAAAGGGTATACTTGCCAAGTGGTTCCATTGGTACCAAGTCACGATCTGATGGTGGGATCTCAGAAAAATCGAGAGCAACCTTCAAATTTTATAGGGACGCATAATTTGTTTTATATTGAAGTTGGTGTACTTTTTTCAATTAAAAAACTTTTACTTATATTATATAGTCACAAGTAAAAACGGTAATATCAAAGTCATCATAATCATGCAAGCAAAACAAGCAGCGATAGCTGAGTTGGGTGTGGTACGGACTACCAAGACGAGAGTCGATGGTTCGAAACCAAACCAAATAGCATACACTTTACGTTACGTTACGTGTGTATTATCGTTTGCTTTGGTGAAGGAAAACATCTTAAGGGTCCTGCATGCCTGAGAATTGTAATTAAGAATTTTATGTGAAGTCTGCCAACCCGCAGTAGGCCAGCGTGATAGACTAAGGCCTAACCCCTCTCATTAGTAGAGGAGGCCTGTGCCAGGCAGTAGGAAAATGTTTAATACAGGGCTAGTGTTATTATTATAATCAAAAAGCAAAAAGCAGAAATTGATGGTATTAATATAAATTCACACACAATGTTTCAGGCATCACCAAGAGCACTGGGCTGATGGCGATCAAGTTGACTGCGCTCGGCAGACCGCAATTACTTGTAAGTTCTTTAACATCTATTTCTCGGTATTCTTTCACTGTGAAGAAAAACCTCGTGGTCTGAGAGAAATCCATAAGAATTTCAAATGTAAAGACTATGTATCGTCCCGCATTAGACCAATCTGGATACCGGAGGAAGAAAAACATCGATCCTTGTCCAGCAGTTGTAGTATATTCTAATATACTACATCCTAACCACCAAAAAGAGATATCACGGCAGACTGGAAAGGGATCCTAATGCTCTGGCCACTGCCCGCACAACCAGAAATTACAGTAAAATGTTGAAAAGAAAAGACATAATATAAGTTCACCTGCCTGGCGGACTTAAGAACCAGTATAGAGTAGATGGCTCACTGGAGTCACGCTCTTCCCGTCAACGAGCATACAACCCACCTGCTAAAAGTATGGATTGCAGATATACAAAAAAAAAACTAATAAAATCATTTGATTCTTACATTAGCTTCTGCCTGCAACTTTACATGCGTGATTATCGGTACCGTCGTAGGAGACTGAAATCCAAAAAAAAAACACCGTTTCTCCTAAATTTCTAATTTTCAGGACAACAATTTTTTTTGTATCTAAACCTTCTGTTTATTACGAACATTATAAAAAATTGCCAGTTCGATCTCGGGTGGTTCGCTAGTCAACGATTTAAATGTAAATAGATTGCAGCAAATTATGTGCAATGCAGTTCTATATACAATCTTGAAATTATACTAATGGTATTACAATATATATAACTATATCTTCCTTCTACGTACGACGTTCGTTCCTATAAGTACGACAAATTGAAAATGATACCAGATTGTAGTCACGTAACATGAATCACATTAGCTTTTCGATACCACTTGATACACCCTTGTCTACAAAGCTTTTGGAATGTTGCCAGTTGAAAAGAATAGAAGCCTATTTTAATATATTTTGGCTGTAGTCCATATTTCCTTGTACAATGTACCTATATGGCAATAACATAGAGTAATAAAAATAAAGATTTGAAATTTGGAATATGTTCATTATATTTTTAATGCTTTTTTTAAATTTGCTCAAGCTGCGTGTTTAACTACAAGCAATATTCTGCCAAGAAACGATAAATAGCGTGTTCAATTTATGCACCAGAACAAATAATATTGTGTTGTTATTGTATGAGCTGGGAAAATAAACCACGTTCGGCCTCAAGAAATTCGTATATTGCTCACCATCATGACAATGATTCAAATAAAAACTAGAGCGATGAAACATTGTAAAATACAAAATAGGTATTACTGCACATACTTTAGTTGTATAGATAGGTATGCGATTGTGTGTTGCTGGAACCAAAGTTCGTAGTACCATACTACAAGTGCGATGATGGATACAATATATTTTACGTGCTTGGGGTACAGTGTATTTCTTTGCCAGCCTCTGTGGCACAAGGGGGCGAGGAGCCAGCTGTGAAACGACAGATATTTAACGGTAGGCAGCGGCTTTGCTGTGCCCTGGCATTGCAGAAGTCTATGGGCGGCGGTGACTACTTACCATCAGGTGGCCCGTCTGCTCGTCTGCCTATCAAGGCACTAAAAAAAAAAAAGATATTTGTTTCGGACCGTAGTCACTCGTTGTTCTTGATACCCACGATGCAGGTTTTACCTAGTGTGGGGTCAGAACTATGTGTATGACTGATGGGTGTATTTAGTGTTCTTCTATATATATAATAAGATCTTCTGTCAGGTGTTGTGCCTGCGGTCCTGGCCCCTCCAACCGTTGATACTCGGAGCTTCTATATATGTGTAGCGTCCTGTTAATTTTGCTACCGCGATTCAGGATTGATTAACGTTGCGTTTAAAAAGCATGCGGTGCACGTTGTTTGTCCGCAAAATGACCACTACACAAGAGATCCAAAAGTCCAATTTTCATTTTCCATTTCGATCCAACCATCCGATACCAATCTACAAGACCAAGTGCCCATTGTTTCAACTGTAGTCTAAATATGACTGTTGTTATTCCTTTTCATAGTTAAATATAACGCCATCCCATTGTTCTAGTTTAGTCAGACTTAATGAATTAATTCTTTTTGTTATTCTGGCACGGCTAAGTGACCACACAGCACACTGCACCTGATGGTAAGCCAGTGCCGTCTAATTAGAGTATCAAGTAGTGAACAATATATCCCTCGCTACACAATCATGACTGCCTGTTGTGCAGCACACTACGCCTTATGCCTATGCTTCTTCTTTAAGTTACCAATACTCTTGGTACTAGTAATACATACTTGTTTGATGTTAGTAAATATAAATATAAAGACAGCACAAAGACGCGTCCAAAACCCAATGGCAAATCACGAACCCATTGAAAGTAGTTACTATCGATGCAGTCATACATCCTAAAGCGTTTTATTTTACAGCTTCAACTGTCCGAAGTGATCATGCGGGCCCGCAACTACATGCAGCAGATCGCCGGGGGCACTGGCAACGTCCTCACCCACCACAAGACCATCGAGGACTTCCAGAGGTACTTCGGCGACCACAGGAACAAGCCTGAGGTTCAGGACTTCATGAAGAAGATCACTTCAGACAAGGAAGGGTGAGTGTGACTTACACTTATCATTTTCTTTTAGATTTTCTTCTTTTATGCGTCTATCTTTGTTGCGATTCTTCTCCATTATTTAATCCGCATATATATGTTTTACATCTGTAATAAAATGAATTTAGTTGAAATAGTTCTTAGTGGTCAGTAGAATAGAAAAAGAAAATTACCAGAGAGCATAACAATTCAATATATAACATACATTTAATTAATAAATTCAATGTTATACTAAAGTATATTAATTTTATATACATCTTATATTTTATATTCCGAGAAATATTAAACCCAAAATTATATAATTATCTGTTTATTTTTTCCTGTGTATGGGTGTTTCCGAATCTTCGCATGTTTTGAATTACAGTTCCTAACGGATTCCTACTCAACACAAAACTATTCTTTATTTTCATTTCATCAATAATTTATCTTCTATATTCATTGTAAAATTAGAAAAATTCTTAAAGTATATATAATTATGGTTCTTAGATCATTAACTAGCAAC
The DNA here is from genome assembly GCA_905220505.1 of Laothoe populi. NCBI lineage: Eukaryota > Metazoa > Arthropoda > Insecta > Lepidoptera > Sphingidae > Laothoe > Laothoe populi. The sequence goes on along the minus strand of HG992167.1, from coordinate 15,225,988 downwards.
TAGAGAAATTGAAATGCTTTACTTGACTTTACCATGTCTTGCGTCTTTTATAATAATCATAATTTCTTGACAGAAAAGGCAGCGTTCGTAATAAAGAGATGAAGGTAGTTAATTTATTTTCAGCGTTCTCCATCTATTCCCGTGGGACCGGTCAGTTGCGACGTTTATTATTTGTAAGGGCTGACTTGTGGATGTTGCTTTATCATATTGGCTATAGACATTAGACGCTGAATCAAACCGCTTTTATATCTAACCTCATTTGTGGAGTTTTCAAGTGTTTACTGGCCATCATCTACAAATTGTGGATAAGCTATTTCCATGCTATTGGTGTGTAAACGGAGGTAACGCCATACGGGAAGGTATGGGTCCGATTTCTAGGCAACTGTTATGTGAGTTCACCAAACTAATGTTAAGGCTAAAACAGGCTAATGCCTGGGATTTCGTAGGGTTCAAATGGGCGACTGGTTGTAAAATAAAGCCCAATAATGTGTGTAACATAGTACACAATATATCCCATAAAGCAGTATAAGAAATCGAGGATGATGTAAAGTTAAAAAATAAAATTATCTTTATGTCATTCCCAAATACATTTATATTATTATGATTATCGATAATGATTTATTAAAAAGGTTTTCTTTGTTACTTATGTATCCCAAAATAATATTGTAATTGAATTTTAATTTATAGTTATTTTTATTTACTAAGAATAATTAGCTCCAGATCTTGCAACCATTTCAACTTGGAATAAAGTTTCCTAATCCAGGATATTGCTTAATGGAAGGTGGGTGGGTTTTGTTCGATGAGGGGGGGCAAATTCTATTCGATTAACGCATGGGGCCAATTTTATCAATGTAACTAATAGTCTGTTCAGATTATAGGCGATTAAAGCGATTTCGTCATGCGAACTGATTACTATAGAATTTATATGGTAACATGCCATAAATACTTTAATACATTTGTTGGTGGTAGGATTTCATATTTGCCCGGATAGCGACCACCGTACACAGGGTGTAAAACCTGCCATAGTGACACAGGCAAGTGTGTCGCGCTCCGGTATCAGCCAGTGTACATCCGGTTTTTGTAGGGGTCTAGAGTTGAGTTACGACGTTTGACCGTTTTGCGGCCTTCTGAGTACTCTGACACTAGACCCTCGATCGCTTCTTCACCTTCTTGCCCATGGCGTAGTGTGAAGAAGCAGGCCGGCATAATTGTGTTGAGTAGCAGGGCATAGATTGTCTCTCGCTACTCGATACTCTAATTGGACGGCACTGCGCTTACCATAAAAAATACTATTCATGTTTAACGTTTATCATCTGAACGGGCACTGAATTATTTTGGTTTTATTTGTCTCATCCGGGGAAATAAGTTGTCCCCTGTATCTGCGTTTGCTGCTGAAATCTTCCCTTGTGACGTGTCTTTATAAATTGTTACAGCATCGTCCATCTGTTCCCGTGGTCGAACATTCTAGACGAAGACATGAACCTCTCGGACTCGTTCCGAGTGCCAGACCCTAAGTCCGGCCAGATGCGGCGGCTCATCTCCCAGATATCCACCAAAGAGGAGGAGATGTTCAGGAACATGCTCCGTAGACTGAACCACATCATCCAAATCGCGAATGAAGCTGACGTGAGGATCATGATTGATGCAGAGCAGACGTACTTCCAGCCGGCTATATCGAGGATCTGTCTGGAGATGATGAGAAGATATAATAAAGTGAGTCTTACGAGTTTTGTTGGTGTGGTTGGGTATGCTGGGCTTCACGGTGATGGCATGGGAGGGTATACAGTAGAGAGACTATCCCGCCTACACACCCACTATAGTAGAGTTGCCAACCTGTTCTGTTTTCCCAGGACATGTCCTGGTTTTTAGATTGTCCTGGGGTGTCCTGGATAAATTTTAGCAGCGTCCTGGGTTTTTAAAGCCCCTGATAAAGTCCTGTATGTTAAAATTCGCACACCATTTATGCAATTCATACTTTAGGTGCGGCCGCGACTTGCAAGTGTTTACACTATTTTAAAACAAAGATGCGTCCTATTTTTAAACTGAATTATCGTGGTTTTTCTAACTTCAAATCCTAGTATTTGAATTCCGGGGTTGGTAACCCTACACTATAGTAACTCCTGTTCAGGATCGACAATGGCACACATTAGACACCGAGTAATGATACTCGCTGAGTCTCTGAGCATGATTAACTGTCTTTTATCTGGTAACGAAATTCAGCAAATAAAAATATAGGGATACGTAATAAATGCGTATGTATTTCCTATTATTAGAAATACCGATGGTATATCGGATGTATTTAGGAGACTAGTTGGGGGTACATTAATAATGACAGCCTAAGTGGGAGTAGTAAATGTTTAGCATAAAATGGAGTGCCTTCCGCGCTCCGGTGTTCAGTGATAACCAGTAGATTCGTGGTTCGTTCGCGGGGTAGTAAGTAAGTGTAATCAGTTCAATGGCCGCGTTGTTTAGCTTAGAGGGTAATGCTGGTAGATTAATTATAAAGAGAAGCCTTAAGTGAATCCTGACATGCGTTTGTGTTAATATTAAGCACTGAGATGTGTAACAGTGTTGTATAAATCAATCAATAAATTATAAACATTGTATTTGTGCCTTTTAAATATCCATCTTGCATAGTTTTGTCGATGTTTCTAACATGTGAGGCAAATAGAGGAGAATTTAGAAATTTTCAAATCTTATTCGTATTATTACGAAAATTTCAAATAAAAAGGTAGATCGTTCCGGTCATTGTTAAATGGTATGCTCCGGTGGAATGTGAAATGAATGTTACTCCAGTATGAGTTGTGTGGTACTACTATAAAGAACAGTGTAAACCAAGTAAGTATCTAACTTTACTTCCTAATTTTACACTTATTTATGTTTGGTTGCAGGACAAATTCCTGGTGTTCAACACGTACCAGACGTACCTGAAGAACACTTACAACGAGATCCTGACTGATCTGGAACAGGCTCAGCGTCAGAACTTCTTCTGGGGAGCCAAGCTCGTCCGCGGCGCTTACATAGAACAAGTAATTCATTATTATCATATAAACATACATATTGACAGCCTTCATGGCGCGGTTGGCGAATAGCCGTCAGGCAAACGAAAGGCCGTGGGTTCGATGCCCACACCGGGTCAAATGTTTGTGTGACAGACAGATATTTGTGTCCGGGGTGTGAGTGTTGTGAGACCGTGCGTCTCTCTAGGTCCCTGATACCCACGACACAAGACTCCTATCTTAGTGTGGGGTCGGGGCTATGTGTGTGACTGTTGGGTGTTATATATATTTATTTTATTTACATATACACTCACGCCTATAATCACCGCAGAGGTAGGTAGAGGTGTAACCAGTACACTTTTCGACGAATTTCGGTCCCATAATGTGATAGGGGGCGAGCCTATCGCTATACCGGGCACAGATTCCAGACTCCGGGCTAATACTAACAATTTCTAGATAGAAAAACCCAATTTAACTTCACCCGACCCGGGGATCGAGAGACCGCGGCACAGCAGTCGTAACGCATGCGAAATTACAACTGCGCCACCGAGGCAGTCATCTTTCCATTTATTCTTTTTATTCTTAAACATGCCATATCTCATCGGATACAAGCGATATTGTTACAAAATATGTTATGTGTCGATAGATATAATGGATTTAGTTACAAATGTTATCGATGTTATTATTGCCAGGAGCGCGCCCGAGCAGCTGCGATGGGATACGAAGACCCGAGCTGTGAGAATGTGGATGCCACCACCGCCTCCTTCCACAAATGCCTCAAGGAGATACTTAGCCGGGTGAAGGTACACCATTATTTGTTGACTCCAGTAGTCTTATATCATATATATATATATATATATATATATATATATATATATATATATATATATATATATATAGTATAAATATCAGACTATGTATTTTTTTTATCCTGGCACGGCAAAGTGACCACACTGCAACTGATGGTAAGCGCAGTGCCGTCCAATTGCCAAATAATCTATCCCCACCCCCTACTCGACACAATCACACTACTCCATCGGCAAGAAGGTGAAGAAGCGGTCGAGGGTCTAGTGTCAGAGTACTCAGAAGGCCGTAAAACGGCCAAACATCGTACCGCAACTCTAGATCAACGACAAAAACCGGATGTACGCTGGCTGAACCCAGAACGCGGCACACTTGTGCGTGCTATGACGGGTTTTTAAACCCCATGTACGGTGGTCGTTATCCGGGCGGATATGAATATCCTACCACCAGCAATATATCAAAGTACATAGATAATACTTCATAAAAAACCAATACAGAAGAAATTTAAAATTATGTGGCGGGACTATAGACATAGAGAATGGACCGAGCGTGTCTATCCAGCTATTAAATGAACACGGGCTGAAAAATGTGAGAGAGATATAGCGAACGTGCGGTTAGCAGTTGTCTTTTTCTAGAATTTTGATTGGTCTACGTCGCAGAGTTGCAGGAGCGAAAAGAAATAGATCTTGGCCGTACCGTCGCATTCTCTTTCTACAAAGTGGTCAATTTTGTGAGGATATTGCTCAGTACAGTTCTTTATATCTATGAGCGGGATACTGCGTGCACCGACGAATAGCAGGTGCCTTTCTAAATCGCGGTAGCAAAGTTTGCGCGATGCTTCGCATATATAGAAGCTCTGAATATGAACGATTGGAAGGCTGTGAAGGGCTGTAGACCTCCCCTTCGCTGGAGGAACACTGACAAACCCGTTCCTGCATAAATAATATTCTAATAATAGGCTGCCTACGACTAAATCTTCCCAAATATCTCTATGAACTAGAATTAAGTACCGTAAAATAGTATAGTAATTTAATATGCGCTAGCTGTATTCACATCGAGTAGATGTCAATAAATATAATAGATTGTAAAAGTAGTTATTTATCTTTTTTGTAATATTGTACATAAGTTTTGTGAATCGAATAAAAAAAAATTAGAAAAGGCACATGCAATTTTCGTGCAGTAAGGTAAAATGTGTATTGTTTATAGGGTGAACAGAAGGACCGTCTGGGCATCATGGTGGCATCCCACAACGAGGACACGGTCCGGTACGCCATCCAGCTCATGAAGGAGCACAACATCAAGCCTGAAGACAAGGTCGTCTGCTTCGGACAGCTGCTGGGCATGTGCGACCACATCACCTTCCCGCTTGGTATGTACATACTACTGATATTATAAATGCGAATGTTTGAATGGATGGATGTTTGTTACTCAATCACGGCAGACACAAGCTCTAAAATGATATTTGAAACATTAAATTTGATGAAGAGTTATAGAAGTTACGTCCTGACAAAAAACACATTTGAGAAATAATAATAATATACAGAGATAAAACGAAAAACCACCGATAGTTTTATCGATATATGTGTGACTTTAGCGTATTTATATGTCGTCGGCATGTCCACAGGCCGGGCTTGTGAGAAGGCTTACACGTCCCTCTCCGATCTCCAGATATTGTCAGGATGCCCATCGTATAATAGTTCGGTAGTAAAACTCAAGTTTAACACTTCAGAGTTCAGAGTTTATTAAACTACTGCCAGATCGGAATGCATTCATCCATGGAGAAGAAGCTGGCAAGAAACTTTCATGGTTGCTCTTTTAAACACAGCACAAACTAAGTTACTATAACTGATACTAATTACAGTCTCACAACACGTTAACTTATTACTTTACACAGTATTTCGGCATTACGACCACCAAATTACTATCTATTCAAGATTGAATATAGAATTCCTCTACAAATGACACGGTGCACGTTTTTATTATGATATTTTCTATTATGCCCCACTCTGTGTGCGAGATCACGCGATAAACTATTCGAACCCACCCGCAAAATAGCTAAACAAGTCGCGGTACATATACTTTACAATAAAACGAGTTATTTAAAAGTCCAATTGAGTATCCGTTTTCATGTTGCTCCGACATATATTTTATGGGAAGTTAACGCTTGATATGAACAGATAAAACGCCATCAACTAGGATGTGTTGTTAATTTGCAATCGCTAAAATCAACTAAAAACAATATTCTTATTATAGTTTTCTGTGAAAGTGCTATTAACGATATTAATAATTTCGGTAAAAATAACGGTTATCAATTTACATATGACAACGTTTCTAGTCTGGGACAAATCGTTTATTGCAAGTTTTTGAGTCGCCCGGATGCTTGAAATATTGGTGAATGTTAACCTTTTTCAGGCCAAGCCGGCTACTCCGCCTACAAGTACGTTCCCTACGGGCCTGTGGTCGAAGTCCTTCCATATTTGTCGCGACGGGCGAATGAAAACCGGGGATTCCTCAGCAAAATCAAGAAGGAGAAGAAACTCATTCTCAAGGAGATAATACGCAGAGTCGCCACTGGTCAGATGTTCTACAAACCAGTCGGCAATTACACACCCGTCTAGATAGTAAATAATGACCTTGCCTACACTTTATTAATCAGTGTTGAACATAACGGTGTTTCGAACAATTTCGAATTAAGAATAACATAAGCAGTGGTGAGTAGAACACTGATTAATAACGTTTGTAGGTGAGGAGGTAAGTGTTTGTTAATTTATGTTGCTGTTTATATATAGGGAACGAATAACGATGTGATAACAGATATGGAGGGTACTGTTAATAAAAATAACGTTTATAAACGCTGCCACACCGTTATAACAGTATTGTAATGGTATGATAGCGGTTATAACGTGTTTTGATTGTTGTTTCGCCGTGGAATTTTAGTTCTTGTAGAACTGTGCGTTTATTGTTTTGAATCGCTCTTTATTTCAGTGTTGTTATTTTTTACTGTCTTGCGTTCTTTGGCTGGTAATTTTGTGGATATGGTGAAATACATTATTATAAGTTTAATGGTACGTTTGTACATCTCATGATGTGATGTATTTTGGAATTCTGTTTTCGATGTACATTTATCTACTAACGATTCTCTACAGATCTTCTTAGTATTAATATTCGTTTACGTCACTGAAGATTTTCGGGGCATGGATCATATTGGTCCAAAGCAGATTGATATCATATTGATAAAGAAGAAAAGGACGCAAGACGATTTAAAATAACTGAAACAGTATTGTTCGCTCCAGTATTTTTATTTAATTTATTGCGAAACTGTAATTATTACACCAGCGCTTCATTTTATAGTATTAATGTGAAATCAATTAGGTCGCTGTTATTTGTATTCTAAACTAGATGTTGTAAAAATTATAAAAAAAATAGTCACATAATATGTGCGTCCTACGAAAAAAATAAAAAAAAATATATTGTAGAACAGGGTTTAACGTTATTGCGTAATATGTTGTTATTTAACTACTAGGTAAAATAGCAGGTTTTTAGTACACTTTTTAGTCAGTGTGCTTAACATTTTTCAACACAGGCCTACTTGCATTGAGAGCTATTCGGCTATAATAAAAAAATAGCAGTCGCGAATATTTGTTAAGTTTTATAACAATATACTATTCTGGTAACGCCGTAACTCATAGAATCGGTTTAAAATTGACGTGTTAATATGTTCTATGATAAATGTGACGACAATAGCCAGTCAAAGGACACCGATTATAAAACATGGGGAAATCATTGCCTTTTCGACCACGCTGTTATTATGGAATATTTCATCTTATTTTACTAAATTTATACAAGCATCGAGTAAAAATGTAAAGGTTCTTACTGAATTTTAAATTCAAGTATGGGCAATCTCAATATTGAAATCTATAGAAAATAAAACGTGTAATACGATCAAGCTTTAGACATGGAATATTAAATCGTAATTAGGATTGTGTAATGCATCTGAATGGTTTAGCTAGGTACATAATACTTCGCGAATCTCCAATGTTTTGTCCGTTTTAACCGTCAATAACAATTGTGTGCAATAACCGTATATTACCTAGGTTTATGTACTGATATACCTTTCATTTTTGTAATGGCTTTGACTATGGCACAAAGCCGATATCTGTCTACTTGATAACCATTATAGTACTCCAGAAATGTAGCATTTAAAAGATACCAGTTAAAAGAACAATTTCGGCATATCTATACATAAACTACAAGAGTATATGCATTGTGCATAGTAAGACAATATACACAGGCACACTAGAAGCCTGTAATTCTTGAAAACAATCTATTAGTGCATTTTTTGAGTTCCAGATCTTATTATCTTAAGTGGTAATCGATATTATTTATTGATTATATTCGTTATTTGAAAGGGTTATTTTTTCGTTAACTGTTATAACTTAATTTTTTGTAGCAGTAACGATTACTGGTATATGATTAAAGTACAAATGTCGATACAACCTTTTCAATATGTATATAATATGTTGTATCATACATGAGAATAAATGTGAAAATTGCGTCTGCGTTAAGTTCCTATTTCGTTATACTCGTTTGTTATAACATTGTGTTAGTGCCGTGTGTTATTTGCAAACGTCAAATATGTTTATTTCGCTCTTTCTTATATTTCTGATAGTCGTAAATGCCTTGCCATTTTAGCTAAAAGGTTTCAAAGAAAGAGTTTATTGATATCTTTTACTACCGAAGGAACTGTATTTTTAATGTTGAAATTAGTATTTGTATATTCCTTATTTAGAGTAGTGTTTTGTGTGAAATTAGTTTTCAAATGTAACCGTTTGGAATGATTTGAATTTCATTATTGCTATTAAGATAGCAACAAGACCTGTCAAAGAATAAGTCAAGCCTTAAAATCGATAAAATAATTCGAATTTCGAATTCGAAAATCGAACTTCTAGAACTGTTTTTTGTTAACAATATTACAATGTATCTATGATTCCGTATTATTTTTTATTTAATTTTTGTAATTTATAAGCAGTTTATAATTTTCTTTACGTGCGCTAATTGTGATGCTATTTATAGATTTATTTTACGAACAGACTTTAATAAAGACAGAGCTTGTTTCGATGAGTTTCTTTTATTTAATTTTTACATATTTTCCTTTATATTTTTCCTTCCACTTTATAATTTTTATTTTTTTATTATTAAGCCTTACGTAATCTCAGTTTTTCTAACGCTTGAATTATTTCATTTTTATTGTTGAAGTTGATAAACAGTTGAGTTAATCGTAGATTTAGAAAGCAATTATGGCATGAACGGTAATGCTTTTTAATTAAAATTAAATCAACATGGTGCTGCGAGTGGAAAGGTGCTTGATATATATATCGATGGTTGGCGACTATTTGATTGAAGCGACATTGATTGCGATAGTGATTTATATACATATTCGCAATTTTCTGTATCTTTGAGCCTAGTTTCATTGTCCTAGTCTTTTTGTGAAGTTTTTTGGCGCCTAAATCAACTGTCAAAACCAAATATTTTTTTTCCTTTTATGGCTCCGCACTTCTTGTACATTTAGCCAATGTCAAGTATGTTATTTGAACAAGTGTTGAGCTAGTTGAACTTTTGGATATTGGAAAACCAAATGTTAATAAAAGCTCAAATCAAATGCTCGTAAATGCATGAAAATAAGTCATAAAGGCGCAGTACGTGCTTACACAAGTAATATATGCATTCTACTTAAATCCACGCAAAAGTGTTTTTAGTGAATTTTTCCGAAAATAAAAATACTTTAAACCTCCTGCAACTTTTCAAAAATGTCGCTTAAATCAAATTTCGATTTGCAACTAACTGACTGGAAAACGAATACATATGGTATAAAGTTAGACGTTCCGGTGCCTCCGTACCAGGACGACAGGTCATTATTGGTCATACCCCAAAAGATAGATTAAACACAGCTATAACACGTGTTTAGTCCAACAGTGTTTTGAGTTTTTCACGTGTCAAAATCTTGCCCAAATGTAAATAAATATTAATATATATATAAATGTACGTCTACTACTTTTCGAGTTATACGGTGGCTCCTCAGTCTAAACATTTAGTTTGAGGAGCCACTTTTACATTGCTATAACTTTTGATATATTTTACTACAAATTCCAGAATTTGGCCTACAAAGTCACCTGTTTTGCTACTAAATAATGGTATGAGACTCCTTTAAAAATCAGGAGTGGCTCCTCAGTTCATACGGACATAATTCTTTGACTACAAAACTGTTATTTTTTTTTAAAATACTGTACTTAGACACTATCATATACACTATACGATATATAACTAAATTATTCAAAAACATGCACGTTACGTCTGACATCAATGACTGTTTAAACAACGTTTAAACCTGTATATCTCAAATTATTGGGTAATCACAGATTGGAGTACGGTAAATTGTAATCACATGTTTTAATTTTTTTGTAGTAAAACGGTATATTTTGACTACACTGCGGTTACCATCAGGTGCAGTGCTTACTTGGTACTGCCGGGGTAAAAAAAAATTACTACGATATAGTTTATATTATACATAGTGTAATAAAACTGCTTGGAATTGGAATGCTATTCGAAAAGGCTGTAAAATATTGAAGCCCATTTTGGATTTATTTTTAATAAGACTAATCATTAACTTTCTATGGGGGTTAATATTGAACGTGGCATATCTCCATAGTAACCAGATAACGTATCTGATTTGTTTAATTTTTATATAGACTACGGATTATTAGAATCATGACAAAATATTAGTCGTAATGTAAGCGTTATATGTCAAATTCCTTCACTTGACAGCTTGAAGTGACATTGAAATACATAGACAATAATATGTGACTGTTTAAATTAAATGTCGTATTTATGATTTAATGGCGTAAATAGGCATTATTATCCTGTCACTTGTCGATTTATTTTTAATCTATATTCAGTCAGGGACGAACTTTAGTTTTCCAAGAGGCGTCAAATTTATTACAATATTTATGTGTAACAGGACTTAGTGGTTTATTTTAATATATATTTTTTTGATAGCTTTCGACGACATGTGACAAGGATTATGTGTAGTTTAGTAAACATTGCGTAATAAATATCGTGTTACTGTTAAACATTTATGTGACTTTTATTTCCTAACCCAGTTTCATTATTTTAGATTTTCCTTAGATTTAATCATCAATAAAGTCTTAGAACTAGTCCTTTTTGGATACAGAGAGAACTGTCATTTTATTTCAATAAATTATGTTATGTTACTATTTAGTTATTTTTATAATCTAACACTGCGGTATTGTGCAATCTGTGCAAATTTAGAAGTTATACAAGATTTCTTTCTTTTACTTTGGATTTATAAATGAGATATTTATAATTGTAACATTATCTTTTCACAAACTTTAAGTTGAATTAGAAATTATAAATATTAAACGCTAACATCAATTTAAGGGTAAATTATCGCTTTGACAGTGAGATTGTTCGTTTAATTCTGCGAATATTCGAGGATTTTATTTAATTTGACAACTTCTTTGTCCCGATGCGTGAGTAGCTGACTATGAAATGAGAGGCCGCAGGTTCAACCCCTGAAACGAGATAAATGGTATAATCCACATTTATTTCTGGTTTGAATGTTGTGAGACCGAAAGTATCTTATTTTCTGATATTCAGACTTGTATCTTAGTGTGCGGTCAGGACTATGTGTATGATTGTTGGATGTTATTTATTTAATTACTACGACAGTTTGATTTTAACACATACGCCCTGGATTACATAAAAGGGTTAAGAAAACTCGTTATTGTCAACAAACATTAATTTAATTTCATTTTATATCATAAATACACTTAACCTAGCACATTCAATTTATTCAACAGTGTAATAATCTAAATATTCACCAGTTAGCTTGTTACATAAGAATATAAAACTTGGGTGGATTCAGTGCATCCGAATTGAGAGCCAATTGACAACCAAACATAAGATTTAAGGCTACAGTGCCCAGGTATATAAAGATAAAGAACCCACTAGATAAAGAGATCCGAAAATATATACTATACATTACATATAACGCCATCTGCTGGAGTTAATTGACGGTATTGGCGGTAAATTTTTCTGAAAATTGGTGAGACAGTCAGAAATTTGAATAATTTACAAAAGTTACTGTTGCGCTGTTCGAAAATATTTTACTAAATAGCAACAAAATATTCAAAACTTATGAATGTCTACGTTTACAGATTGAATTTCATCCATGACACTATATTCATACCACGATTATGGTGGGATCAAGAATTCTCTAGGAAAATAACAAGTAACCGGTGCATATTTAGATAAAAATGGTGATAACATTAACCTATGGTCTTTCTAGAAGACCGGTTTGTGTTTAGAATTCGGGAGTCACGTGAATTTTGCTATGTTAGTTTTTCCTAAGTTAAACAGTACCACTCACAAAAAATTTTGAACAGGAAATGAGCATAGAAAAGGCGATGCCTCGTAGATATCAGTAGAACACATTATATTATTTCCTTTGTCGTAATATAAATAAGACATTTTTCCAGACTTATGATGACAATTGTTACGCGATTTATTCGGCCAGACATAAAAATTCTGTGTTGATTAATTATTACATACATTTGCATTAAGAATACATATAAAACATTTAATTATACAGTTGTTTCCTAACTTAACCGCTAAGGATAAAAGTTTATTTTGTTGAAATGTATTGTATATCAAGATATGTAGAGCACACTTAATTTAGTTAAGGTCGTTAGGTGAAAGTCTTATTGTAAATTGTATACATTTTAATTGCGTAGATCGCAAACAAAATCGAAATGTAAGAATTTAGTTATAAAAATACATTTATGTCTGCCCATCGCGTACTTTAATATTAAATGCTGTAACTTTTAATCAATCGCTAACCTTGAACCAGTAGATTCATACCTATTGTCACCGACCTATGCCCAAATTTAATTGATCTTTAACGTTCAAGCTTCAAAGCAGCTCGACAACTCTAAAAATACGCTGCTTTATACTTTTTTGATGTAATAGCTAAGCATCTATTAATGGTCAATTAAAATCAGGCTCATAATGTTAAAACGACAGTTACAAACGTTTTTAATACTTCAGGCAGTGACTTTAAGCACGAGAAAACCTTTAGAAACATACTAGGATCCTTGAACGAATTCTGTTTGTATGTTCCCGTTTAATGAAAGGTAAAAAAGTTCAGGTAAATGTTAATAATTTGTGGTAGTCACAGCGTTGTTATGGCTATTAACTGATTACATGGCAACCTGCCTCGGGCTCCTCAACTGCCGCTTCAGACGGCGGTCCAAAGGTGGTCAGATGGGTCGCTGTGGCCCTTCGCTAGGATCTGTGGCGGCTTGCTTCACCTGAAAAGAGCGTTATTATCTTTAAAAAGATCGATACAGAGTAAATATTGAGGTAATCCCTTTTATTAGTATAATTTTTAATCTTAATTTATATTACCAGAATGCGGGAAAACCTTGCTATATGTACGTGAGATTGTATGCAGTTTTATTAAGCCTTATAAGTGACGTAACAACGGCCGATATATCTATACATTTCATAAAGCACACATAACAAAATCGTGCACAATTCAGTTGAATTATATAGATAAAAAATCATAGGAAAAATCGTATTTCAAACTATTTTTTAACCGACTTCAAATAAGGAGGAGGTTAACAATTCGTCGGACTCTTTTTTTATGTATGTTCCCCGATTACTCGAAGACGCCTGGACCGATTCGAGAAATTCTTTTTTTATTTAAATGGATATACTTCCCAGGTGGCCCCATTGGCACCAAGTAAGGATCTGATGATGGGCTCACAGAAAAACCGAGGGCAACCATAAAATTTTATAGTGACGCATAATTTGTTTTTATTGAAGTCTGTGTACTTTTTATGAATTAAAAAACTTTAATTATTTAGACCGCTAAGCCTTTTACATGATCTATCTGATTTTATAATGTTTTCAATAATCGACGACACGAGAGAGAGGTCGCAACCCAACACGTTGGTCCGACCAAATCCGCCACAACCTTTCCATGGCAGTCTATGATGCTATTCGAGTTGCTGGAAATCGTGACAGATGGAAGAACATAATTATAGAGAAAGATATTCATGGAGAAGGTCACGACCCTCAGCAATGAGGAAAGCGAAAATGTATTTTAAAATTGTATTCCCAAACATATAAGGGACGTCAATTCGAAGAGAGTAAATTTAATATTCACCTTTTCGTAATCTAATTTCTAGTGCAGTGTGTGTGGCCAAGGCAGCTACGAGGACTGCAGCTAGCACGGGCAGCTGTGTCCGGACGCACAGCGTGTGCCGCGCCGCGCATGCTATCGCCAGTCCCGCGTGGCGCGCGCAAATTATAGCCGACCAGGGCCCTCGCCACCCAGGGCCACCGATGCAAATACCTCCCTGGATTGTTAAAAATATATTTTTTTTATAAACAGCTACGTGTGGTTTTAAATATGCCTAGAACATCTTCAAAATACTTTTTCGGCAAAATATATCGTTATACTTATATTTAAAAGTATACCTAGTAATAATAAGAAAACAGAACAAACCACAAATAGGCTATTGAAAACCAAACTACCTGTAATACATCCCACAAGGACGCGCAAGCTCCCCAAGCAGCTGCTGCTAGGGCGGGCAGCGCAAGATCTGTCCTGGCTGCTCGCCAGCGCAGTAGTGCCAACACGAGACTTGCGTGGGCCGCCCCTCCGCCGGCAGCGAGGGCTCCACGTCGACCCCGGGCCGCTGCCATGCTGAGTGTGGCGGCTGCTAACCCCTGGAGAGCGCCGGCGCCGATCAGCGCTCGCCACGCACACCACCATCCGTCTACACATACGCCGTACCACTGTGGATAAAACAAATAAAAACAAAACTTTAATTGTAATTGTACTGGACCCATATTTCTAGTAAATACTGAAATGAAATGAAATCGTTTATTGATCATGTAGGCAATTACATAGCTCTTATGACAAGTCAGTCAGGACATAAAAAAAATATAAAGAAATTTAAAGAAAAGCATATTAGCTTATGTATACATATCATCATCAATACACTAGCAATTACTTATTCATAAGGTATATTATAATTATTATTTTTAATATTATTCAAGGAAATACCGTAAAATTTAAATATTTTTAAATGGGTTTGATATGGACCATGGGTATTTCCATGGGGACTATAAACAATTACTACTAAATCAAACAAAAATTTAATAAATGTACGTCTACTATTTTTCTAGTTACCAAGTGGCTCCTCAGTCTAAACATTTAGATTGAAAGCTACTTTTACATTGATATAACTTTTGATATATTTTACAACAAATTCCAGGCCTACAAAATCAGCTGCTTTGCTAGTTAATATAGGTGCGAGACTCCATTAAAAATCAAGAGTGGCTCCTCAGTTCATACGCACATTACTTTGGAGCTTGTAACACAAAATTGTATAATAAAAATAAATGCACCATAGTAACTGCATTAGTTTAAAACTGTATTGCAGTTAGTAGGCTCTCCACGAAACAATTAGGGTTCTAGTGCACAATAGCAATACATACCCAGACGAAAGACAAAAAGACTCAATTAATAATCATTTCTTCTGATTTGACTCCGGCTTTATAATTGCTCTAGCTTATGACACTTGCCACAGAGGCAATCACTTATAAGAAGATGGTGACTCGTTGAGTGTAAACACAACTATTGATTATGTGGAAATAAATTATAATGGTAGAAGTGAGAACTACTGATCTGATTTGTGTAAATGGGGCTAAAAAATTCCAAACAATTTAATTTTTTTTTTATAGTATAGTGCGACAAACGAGCCAGTGGGTCACCTGATGTTAAGTGATCTCCACCGCCCATCAACATCCACAATACCGAAAGTATCACGCCATGCCATGGCCTTAAAGGATAGGAATAAAGATTAGGGATGGGAAGGGGGAATCAGGGCCTCCGTTTATCTTACTTACCATACGAAACGCGACAGTAAACTGTCACTTTACGTTGGTTTTCTGTGAGACAGTGGTACTACCACGGTCGAGCCGGCCCATTCATGCTGTAGACAAATATGTCTACAGCGTGGCTCTACCACTTCCAAATGTTGTCTAATCGATTTTTTTTCAATTTCTACTGTTTCTTTAACTGAGCTTGACTTTGTCTTATATTTAATAAACTAATTTACTTGCTAGGAAAGTAAGAATCAAATAATTCAACAAGCATTCTATTAAATACTCACCTTTAAATAAGAAGTATAAATAAATCCCTGTTGTAATCCGATAAAAAGTCCCATGGGCACCCCGAGGATGGCTCGGGGGTCTCTGACCACGGACCGCGCGTCTGGGGGCGGCGCTGGAGTCGAAGTCGCTCCGTACACCCCTAGACCTACTGAAGCCAGTGCTAAGGCTGCCCACACAGCCACGAGTATTCTACGACCTTCGGCACTTAGTACTGTCCCTATTGTGGACTGAGTGTCAGGACACCCTGAAGCTCCACATGTTTGCTCCTGGAAATAAGTTTTTGTTTATAAAAACAGAATGGTAATATCGCTCCTGATAAGTAGAGATGACTGTTGAAGTAGAGTAAATTTGCTATAATTTAAACTAAAGGCATTAACACCTTAGGTGACTGAAGCGAGAACTAAAGAAACCTATGACTTGAAATTGTACGTGTTTTTTTTATCCTCATTGAAAGTAAATTAAATTTTTTCTGTAATGTGTCTTGTATAGTTCAGTCTAAAACTAGCATATTAGTAGGATTTGTAAATGTCTTATTAAAATAGGTACAACTTCATCATACCTCATAATCATCCTCCAAGAAGTATTCTTCAGAAACAGACAGCTTTGGTATTGTAAAGTTGGCCGGCGCGGGAGTCAAAGGTGTTATCTGCTCCGGCCATATTATCAGAGCTCCGCCTAGCAACAGTGATCCAAACACTAGTCCCAAGTCCTGAGCAGCTCGAAGCGCTCGCAACGCTCTTCGAAGCGCCACTTTCCTTCTACTTTCATCACCAGCTGCTTGAGCAAGAGAAGTCGCTGACGCTGCCAAAGCTAGCGACATTGGAGAAAGAGCTACCCCACAAATCCCATAGAGAGGAAGCAACACACACAACGGAGTAGCCACTGTGTGTGCTGTCAGTAGAAGAAACACTAATGTATGGGCAATCGTGATCACGACTCTTGTCCCAGTTTTTTGCAAAATAAGTGGGGAGAATGGAGCTGTAATAGCTGCAACTGTATGCATGATAGCTAGGGGAAAGGAGCCAGCCTCTGCTCCCGCGAATGCTGTGAAAGGGAGAAGGGCTGTGGCGCAAAGGCCACTGGATAGGCATAGGAGCGTGAATCG
This sequence comes from Laothoe populi, assembly GCA_905220505.1. NCBI lineage: Eukaryota > Metazoa > Arthropoda > Insecta > Lepidoptera > Sphingidae > Laothoe > Laothoe populi. The sequence continues at coordinate 15,208,816 of HG992167.1, read as the reverse complement.
TTGGACTAATCGCTTCGGGAGTTTGGGGGGCTGTCTCGACAGTAACCGGCGGACTGATGCTGCTCCTACTGAAGAGGCAGCTGAATCTCGTCTGCGAGGAACAACAGTTGGTGCTGCCACTCGTATTGGGGCTTTGGGCTTCTTCCAGGGCCATTCTTTCTTGTATATTGTGCTGACTGGTATCTAAAATAGAGATAGGGTTTTCTTTTATAAATGGTAAAAATTGTTTATCTTATTTTGCATTAATTTTAATATTTAGATTGAATATAGTGTTAGACCGAGGTAAATCCGAGGTCCTTTTCTTATTATACGCATGAGAATATTTCTTGACGCTTAATTTATTCTGACTCTTAATCTGTGAAGCTATAATCTCTTAGTTCTAAGGCTCTTGATAATTACTGACATGTAGGTATATTCTCAGTATAAATTTATGAAGGTTCGAATTTTGAATAATTTCGAATTGGGTGGAAAAATCGGGTCACGGTTTATTTACATTGGGCTAATGCAGTATCAAGAGCAGGTACCAGGTTTTTTTTATCCTGGCATGGCAAAGTGACCACACTCCACCTGGTGGTAAGCGCAGTGCCTTCCAATTAGAGTATCGAGTAGCAAGAGACGATCTATCCCCCGCTACTCAAAACAATCATGCCAGACTGCTTCTTCACACTACGCCTTGGGCAAGAAGGTGACAAAGCGGTCGAGGGTCTAGTGTCAGAGTACTCAGAAGGCCGCAAAAACGTCCAAAAATCGTACCCCAACTCTAGACCCCCGACAAAAACTGGATGTACACTGGCTGATCCCGGAACGCGACACACTTGCGTGTGCCACTATGGCGGGTTTTCATAGGTACATAGTATATGTACGGTGGTTGCTATCCGGACGGATATGAATATCCTACCTCCAGGTGCTGACTAATAGGAGGGATATTCCATATCCCTGGTATACCTGTGTGATGATGGCGCGGTGCCGATGCGGGTCGGACACGGTGCGTGAGGCAGCGCGTACCGCCGGCCGCGTGCGCTCGGTCAGGTCCGGTAGGCTGCCCATGCGACGGCCACCACTACCTGCCGTTCCTCATCACCACCCTGTAACAAGATATGAGCTTTTAATGATAGGCTAGTAGCAATACTGAATATCTATATTTAAAGTAGAATAAATACGACTTAATGGCCTTTTGAGGGGATGAATGTAAAGGAATTAGGATACCTCGCGCCCGCTCCGCGCCCAAGAAAGCCACCGCGGGGTTTTAGCTGGTATTGTAAGGTAGTGTGTACATAGGGGGTAGGGACTCGACCCAGCGCCTGCTCGGATTGCCATCAAGGAGCCCCCTCCTTGATGACTCCTGCTGGATCGTAAGTCCGACTAATCCAGTATGACCGTGGTATTATTTTTATTTATGCTACATTATGAACGGTAGGCAGCGGCTTTACTGTGCCCTGGCATTGCGGTAGCCTATGGGCGGCGGTGAATACATACCATCAGGTGGCCCGTCAGCTCGTCTGCCTACCGAGGCACTAAAAAAATTACTATATATAAAGTAGAATAAATAATTAATGGCATTTTGAGGGGATGACGATGTGAGACTGAGGAAAAAACAACACGAGACGATATTGTAACTATCTGCTGCCCACGGCTCCGTCCGCGTGGAACTATTTTTGTGTACAATCATAAAGGAATTTTAAGCTATTAAATATTTCTATACCTGCGTAGTAGTGAACTTATGAAGAATAAAATTTTTCTGGGATAAAACAAAAATTATGTGTTAATTCAGCTAATAAACTATCTTTGTACTAAAAATACATTCAGCCTTTTTTGTGTGATTGAGTAACAAATATAAAAACTATCACACTTATATCATTGGTAGAATACGTATCACCCACTGACGATTCAATAAAATAAATAAAGAATAAAAAGAAGTATGTATTTGAATCGCGAACGTCAGCATTCGTTAGAAACATATCTGAATGTCTAAAGAATGGCAGCGGCTTTGCTGTGCCCTGGTATTACAGAAGTCTATGGGCGGCGGTGACTACTTACTATCAGGTGGCCCGTCTGCTCGTCTGCCTATCGAGGCACTAAAAAAAAGATAACTTTCAACTTTTCGCAAGTAGTTGTTATTAGGGCTCCAACATGATATAATTCTAGTTTCTTTTTGTATGCAACGTGCCTGAATGCACGCAGTTTAAACAATATGCTTTGGGCGCTTGGTTCTTAGAAGGCCTTCAAATCTGGGACCTTCTCTTCTAGGAATATAGTTGAAATAGAGTTGTCTACTTACTGACAGCAGACCTTATATTTAGAGATTTTCATCACTTTTATGAGGGTCACGGCACGGCAATAGGGTAGTTGACTCGATTTTTTTTAACTGATTTAACTAAAAATTTACATTACCTAAAACCTATTATCGAAAGAATTTTATGAATTCGAACAAAAATAACTAAATTAGACGCCATTCAAATCTGCTGGAAGGGGTAATTGGCAAAAGACAGTAAAAGTATGCATGATATGTAACGTGACGTCACGGTTCTCAGAATGGCCATTACTGTGCCGTTGTGCGAGGGAGATATCGATATATTCCCAATACGCAACCATTTTCGCTCATGCCTGTGAGTATTTGCTCATACCAATATTTAAAATAAATATTGTGATCTCATTTTTCAAGCAATTTTGGTTCTGTTTTCGTTAAACAATTTCTTTTGCGTATTATATTCGCTTGCATATATAATAATGTACAAAATGAAACACAGGAAACTACCCTATTGGTTTCGTAATAAGTTTTCCTTCATATTACTACAATAAGGCAACTTAATTAACATACATTCAGCTGTTCTAATCCAATGTAATCAAATTTTCATTGTATGTCGAAATATTGTTAACCGATGCTCGAAAATAATGCGGACTGACAAGGTGACTACTGTAAAGCTTTCAAAACATTAGAATTAAAAAAGTAAAATAAATCGCGATAAAATCAATAAAATTTGATTTATTTCAATGAGTAATATGCGCGTACACATAAGAAAACAATATACCTAACAACATGCGTCAATTAGAAACTTTCAACAGTTACACCGTAATCACGGGACTATAGAGTCCCGGACATTTGGAAGGCGTGTGTGGGGCCGAAGCCAACACGTAGAGGCTCGTTAGACAATTTTAATTTAATTTTACGATGTGACACCAGCCGAAGGTTATCCCTGTATACACTATACAAGTGCACCCAAGGACAATCCCCGGTTAGTGTAGGATTGATAAAAAGTTATGCTGGTTTATTGAGGTGAGGTGTTAGTGGATTAAGTAATTGGGTCTATGGGAAGGACCATGACACCTGCCTGACCAATGTTAATAACACGGATAAAATAGGCAGGTGGTGAATCGCCAACTCAGGTAAATGGGCTCCCCAAAATAGTCATTAAAAAAAGCGATAAATGGCCAACATCATTTGAGCGGCTAAAGGGTTGAGTGTCACTGGATTAAAAATAAAATAAAATAAAGTTTATTATTATCAAAGTTCATTTACTATAAAGTGCCATTGTAATTACAGTACATTTTACTTGCTTCGGTGTTATTCACCATATTAAAAGGACAAAGTAACAGATATGGGTATGAGTAATGTCTTGTGATCTGTGAACGATTTTACAAAATCACTGAATACATATGTACAAGGGGTAGGCAAAGGTTCAATCAATTCGGCCACGGTTCGCGGAGCTTACTGTGTGACGTGACAGGTGACGAATTTATCGCGAAAACATGCAAAAACTATTATGCTAAATCACTTAATAGCAAGGAAATTAAATCCACTAAATCAGAATATGTGGCGTTTATTTGATATGGTAGTCGCCACAATATTTTTTACTATTTCAATCAATAAAATGCGTCCCTGAAAGCCTATAATCGAAATAATTTTATAAATCCGCTCAATAATATGTAAGTTTGAAGACTTTAAAGTGTGATGGAGGGGTAGTTGTCAAATGGTAGAAAAGGATGTCTGATATGATTAATGACGTCACCGCACGGAATGGCTATTATCAGGCGTGCGAGTTAGACAGATATTGTTTGTATTCCTACCTACGTTTGCTCATACCAATGTTAAAAATAATTACAGCCTGATTTTTTTAATGATTTGATTTTCTGTTAGATATTATAAAATAATGCACCTAATTAAATACATCTCACTCAATTATATTTCTAGGCAGATTTAGGTTCTTGTGCATTCATCTGTAACTAATCTAGAAATGTGTGTGAAATAGAGAAAACAATTACTGTATATATGATGAAGCGAATATGCTGATATTTAACGGTAGGCAGCGGCTTTGCGGTGCCCTGGCATTGCAGAAGTCTATGGGCGGCGGTGACTACTTACCATCAGGTGGCCCGTCTGCTCGTCTGCCTATCAAGGCACCAAAAAAAAAAAAAAAATTGCAATTTTCGTAAGTCGCATTTTCATAAAAGTAAAATTGAAGCTTTCTTTTTCATTATTATAAATCACGACTTACCTAAACGTCGGAGTTAATTTTACCTGTTATGGGAGCCATCCTACATTCTACTATCTAAAAGGAGGTCGCTTGAAAAATGTAGAGGCCAGGTCAAGGCCAGGTTACAACGCGTGAATTAAAAGCTATTTTACGAACAGGGATCAAAGGTTAGTAATTACCGATACACGTCTATAAATTAATAATAATAGTCATTAATTCATTGTTGAAATGCTATACTTAGTTTAATGCGATTAAGAATCAACGTTTAATATAGCCTATTTAAAAGCATTGTTGACGTAAAATCGCAAAATCCACTAGGTAGTTTCGCTTGTTACTACAAAAGTATATTGTATATCTTTTTCCGATAATTGTTGACAAAGTCTACATTTATATCACATTTCGTGAGGCATTATAGACGAATGAGACATTGTCTTGAATCACTTACATACACAACTGTATTTTAATGACACACGAGCATTTTTGTCACACATTTATCACTCATCGTCGTCACAAATTGCACTGATATGGTATCCGATATGTTGTGGAACCAAGCTGGTTTTATTTTTTATTTTTGTTGATCAGAGACAGTGTGCTGGCTGTTGCGAGAGACGTAACACTGGATGAGGGAGGGTGCTGGGGTGCCCATGCTTTCTGATGCTGTGGGAAAAGTAATAGATATTTAATTTAAAAAATATATCCCTGTCTTTCTCACTGCTGGCACATGTTTCGTCTAAACACAGAGGTAAGGCCCACCTCGATGGCTTATACTCGTTGGTAGAAATCTTTTTTTGGAGTTTTTACGATATATAGGTTTCCTAGCGATTTCTAGCAAGCTGTAACAAAACTGTCCACAATGTGACTCGTTCATAACCTTTACTACATTTTGTTTACTTATGCTATTATAATTAAAAAAGGCGATTCAAGTAAAAATTGCGCATAACTTAGGAAATTCACGAATAGAAATTAAGTTGCTAATCATGTCAAGCCCTACATGTCGCTAGTCCATAATTTACTAGGGATTGTTGTGTTCTAAAACGCCATTTTTAGCTGAAGTCAATATAGAAGAATATACATACATATACATATACACTCACGTCTGTAATCCCCGAAGGGGTAGGCAGAGGTGTAACCAGTACACCCACTTTTCGCCGAATTTCGGTCCCATAATGTGATAGGGGGTGAGCCTATCGCCACACCGAGCACCATTCCAGACTCCGGGTTAATACTGAGTATTTCTAGGTAGAAAAACCCAATATCACTTTACCCGACCCGGGGATCGAACCCGAGACCTCAGCACTGCAATCGTAACGCATGCGCAATTACAACTACGCCACCGAGGCATTCGAATAACAATAAAATAAGAAATATAGAAGAAGTTTCTCAATATGTTACGTGATATATCGATTTGGATGATTATTCGTTAAGATTACCTTAATGTAGGAGATCTGATGACGGGGTACAGAGTAAAAATTTAAAACTTCTCAATGAATAAACAGCAAATGCATTTCAAGTCAGTTTTAAAGGTAAACCTAGGACTATCGCAATCTCTAGTGATACATTTATCAAGAACAAAACGTCAAATGTTGTTAAGTTGACAGCCTCCGTGGCGCAGCGGGTGACTAGCCGGCTGTGAAACGAGAGGTTGTTGGTTCGATTGCCACGCCGAGATAAATGTTTGTCTGACAGACAGATATTTGTATCGGGTCTGGGTGTTGTGGGACCGTAGTCCCTCGTAGTTCTTGATACCCACGATACAGGTTATACCTAGTGTGGCGTTAGAGCTATGTGTGACTGTTGCTTGTATTTATTTTTACTTTAACCTGTTGCTAAAGATTTATCTCATAATCGTCAGAGCTATGGTGCTCCTATCGTATCTAGGGTGAGACTGTAGAAGGGGGAAGGTTATCCGTACGCATGCGCGTTCCAGCTCGCACTGTCTCAGGCTTGATGAAAATACATTATTAGCTTCTATACAAATATAAACATATGAGTTTTAAAGCCCGGACCGTATTCAGACGCCTTTGTTAATATGAGTATATTATATCTAAATGTATTATGACATGGTTCTACCATGTTTTATTTTTTTAATTTCTTCTTGGATTTGTTTGTTTTTATTTCTATTGTTTTATTGATTTTTTGGATTCATATGAGTTTTTGTATATTGAATATATATATATATATATATATATATATAAGGGGATATCACACAAGATCACGTGACCTGAAGCCAAAATTTTCCCTAAAATGGCGTCGACTCCGCCCACAGCAAATTGTGATGCATATTTGTTTCGATCTTATTGTCTTTTGTACCACAACAAAAATTACTTAAACACGCACAATTCACTTGAAATCGTAAAACAAATCTCGCACGATACATCAATGACAGTCAAACTACTTAGCAAAGTGTTTTCATAAAATGGCGTCATGTCGAAAAATGAGCTTCAAGGAGGAGCTTGATGACATATCAAAAATTTACAACCGAAAATTTTAAACAATTGCGTATACTGTACTCTTGTTGACGTAAGTAAATTTCAACGAGTTGGAATGTGAGAGCAATGTTTCTATTAGTGAAGTTCATATTTGCAACATATTTGTTTAACTAGGAATTATATAGGCAAATAAGTGTTTATCCCCTTCTATGTAGCAATGCACTTTTGGGATGGGGGAAAAGCGATGGATTCGTGTGAACGTCACGCTCAGATTATTTTACTTTTGACATAAGCGCGCTTATGAACTTCTATAATTATTGACTGACATGACCTATGTATTTTCTAGTCATTCTAAATATCAACTATATTGTATCTCATTGGACTAATATAACATTGATATATAAATAGAAATAAACCATAGGCAATCATAGGGACTACCGACAGAAGTGAATTTGTGACAGAATTGGAATTACTGTGCTCTTTTTTTGCGGTGTCAAATCCGCCATAGTGGCATACGCAAGTGTGTCGCGTTCCAGGATTAGCCAGTGTACATCCGGTTTTTGTCGGGGGTGTAGAGTTGGGGTACGGTGTTTCGCCGTTTTACGGCATTCTGAGTAGGTACTCTGACACTAGACCCTCGGCCGCTTCTTCACCTTCTTGCCCATGGCGTAGTGTGATAAAGCAGGCATGATTGTGTTCAGTAGCGAGGGATAGATTGTCTCTCGCTACTCGATACTCTAATTGGCCGGCACTGCGCTTTCCATCAGGTGCAGTGTGGTTACTTTGCCATGCCAGGATAAAAAAAACTAAATAATCTGAGCGTGATGGTCACGCGAGTTAAGTGCTTTTCTCCATCCCAAAAGTGCCTAACCTTTTCACTTCAATAAAATGCTGTTCATTGATTAGCGCATCACTTGAGAAAGACAGTTTAGTTTTTTTTTTTCATAATAGTTCAAATGGGTTTTTTAGGAAAGATCTTTCGGTTCGGTAGGCTCGCCCCCTGTCACATTATGGGACCGTAATAAATATGGCGAAAAGTGAGTGTGCTGGTTACACCTCTGCCAACCCCCTCGGGGATTACAAGCGTGATTATATGTTATATATAATCACGCTTGTAATCCCATAATAAATATTAGTGAAAAAATATCTTACGGAAATTATTTATATAAGATAATTTTATTTCGCAGTGGAATATTTTTGTTTTTTACAGATAATAAAATAATGATTTTCATACGTTTGTTTCTTTGACCTGCTTATTAGTCACATAGTTAGATGATTGTAAATTCTTTATTGTACTTAGACCGAGCTAGTATCGACTTTTCATAACCAAATATCGATAAATACATCGACACAGAGACAGCACTAAGACGCCATTTAACTCCCTCGGTTGTCATTAGGTGTACACGTTTTTTCCCTAGTTACAACAGGTCCTTTATTTTTTTTCGTCTAAGATTATATGTTATATTTATTGCCACATTTTGCCCACTGCACCACGGATGTTGTCAAAGAATTGTTCTAATTTTAAATATTCTACACAATCTGTCCCTGTTAATAGATAGGAGGGGTGTCATAAAATCCGGTACACAAGTGTGGAATGAGAAATAGCAAACAAAGAGCGTCCGCATTTATTGATAATGTGGTAACGCTATTCATACTGTAACGTTGTTTTATACATTGGTATATAACAGGAGGGTTACTCTTGACTCTCGATTCCAATTTAAAATTAGGATTGAGTTTGAAAACTGTACAATCGGCACTCTTGAACACAACACCAGCGCACGATTTAACTGAATACGGTGGAATTTTAAAAACTAAATGAAAAAGAGTATTTACGATCGCTAGTTCGTAAATATTCTATTTCATTTTGTTAAGTGAGTTAGAGTTCCAATATCTTCTACATTGGAATTGAAACTGTATCGAGTTCGAGATTGGAATTGATTTCAAGAGTAGGCCTACAGGGGTGGCCAAGCTCCTTGATAAACGAGCCATTTTTTTTATTTGAAATATTTCGCGAGCCGCAATTAAATACGTATTTAGAAGGATTTTTTTACTGAAATTAGTTTTTAGTCTTTCATGTTTGTTGTCAGTAATTTAAAAGACATTTTGAAACATACGGAACGATAATATTTTTTTTTAATATGAAACAAAAATGAAAAGGGAACTCGGGTATATTTATCGAGAGCCACAAATGATCCTTCAAAGAGCCGCAGGTTGCCACCACGATATATAACATTACATACTACTATTGTAGGTATACATCTGAAGTACAGATCGTACGTGTATCTACTTATAATACATCATATTGATTTACGAAATTAGGGTCCTTATTCAATATTAATAAATATTTATTATGGCGATGGCGGCGGTATGGCGATAGGCTCGCGGGACCGAAATTCGGCGAAAAGTGGGTGTACTGGTTGTAACCAGAGGTGTGCCTTTGCCTACCCCTTTGGGGATTACAGGCGTCAGCGTATGTGTATTTCTTATTAATTATATAAATACACCCAACAGTCACACACATAGTCCTGACCCCACACTAGGTAAACCTGTACCGTGGGTATCAAGAACAATGAGGACTACAGTCCCACAACAACCAGACCCGAAACAAATACCTGTCTGCCACACAAACATTTGTCTCGGTGTAGGAATCGAACCCACGGTCTCTCGTTTCACAGCCGGCTACTCGCCCGTTGCGCCACGGAGGGTATCAAACATACGTATTTCTGCTTATGTTTATATACGCTAACATTTTTATCAAAGCCTTATTATCTAATCTTTATTTTTATTGTAATGCTTTAATAAAAAAAACCGCTGATTGAGAATTATAAATAAATATAATTGGATAAATAAAACGTTTATATCGTCTTCATTGCAGGAAGTGAATTGTGACAAAACACGATAATAATATTGTACATTTATTTTTTATCCTGGCACGGCAAAGTGACCACTGCACCTGATGTTATGCGCAGTGCCGTCCAATTAGATTATCGACTAGCGAGAGATAATCTATCCGCGCTACTCATCATAACCATGCCGGCCTTCTTCTTCACACTACGCCATGGGCAAGAAGGTGAAGAAGCGGTCAAGAGTCTAGTGTCTGAGTACTCAGCAAGCCGCAAAACGGCCAAACATCGTACCCCAACTCTAGATCTCCGACAAAAACCGGATGTACAGTGGCTGATCCGGGATCGCGACAAACTTGCGCGTGCCACTATGGCGGACTTTACACCCTGTGTACAGTGATTCGCTATCCGGGCGGATGTGACTATCCTACCACCAGCGAACTGTTTAGTTTTTTTTAAGTGTTTATTTTGCTCATAACTAATAGAATATTTCTCTTTCTTTCTTCTTCTTTCTGTTAGGCAAGTCAGTTCTACGCGACCGTATCCTAATGGTGTTTGTAGAAGAACAGATATCAGTGTTCCTCTAGCGAAGGGGAGATCTCAAGTCAGGCGGGTGTCATGACAGGCTGCGGTCTCTCTGTACGATAATACCATAGTTGGAACTTTTATATTGTTTACTCGCCGCGCAAACTTAACTACCGCGATTCAGGAGGGCGTTTGCTATTGGTTGAAGCGTTGTGTGCCACCAAAGTGATTTAAAATTTTGATTTACTTGCCAACCCACCAACACTGGAGCACCAGCAATCTTCTGGCCCCTGATGATGATATAGGTTGCTAGCTACCGTCGAGTAATCTTCAGGCTTGCACTAGACATTAACACTAACTTCGTGGGTTTGATTCCCGCACCGAGACAAATGTTTGTGTGACAGATATTTGTTTCGGGTCTGGGTGTTATGGGTCCGAAGTCCCTCGTAGTTCTTGATACTCACGATACAGGTTTTACCTAGTGTGTGGTCAGAACTATGTGTGTGACTGTTTATTTATTGTAAGATAGTTTTTTTCTATTTTTTGTCCTTTTGCTCAGCGCGTGGACTTGCTACGTTACCGGTTATTTCTAATACAAGTGTTTTGATTGCACATAGCAGCTCATTATTGCATTGAGTGCGTTCCGATATTTGTGACAGATATATTATTGTTAGTTTAAATTTAAAGAATACAATTTGAAATTATTGTAAGAACGTAATAAAAGTACGAAAAAGCTGGTATACCAGAAAGGGGTAGAGGTGCAAACAGTAAACCTACGCTTAGCCGAGCCATATCGCCTCGGGCACATATCCCAGGCGATTCATTCAGTAATTTTTTTATCGAAAATATTAATGTAATTTGTAATAACCCGACCTTATCGATTCCTTACCCATTACACGCTGCTCGAGGCTAAGGAAATAAATGATGAAATAATTGCTGTGAATGACATGGCAATACAAGATTCCCCAAATTTTGATAAGACCAATCATAAAAATCAAACAATAAAAGTCTATGACATATTATTAATATTATGGTTTTATGATAAAGATACGAAATTTTTCGGCAGGTCCACTGGCGAGATAAGTTGTATCTGTACCATAAATGACTGTGCCCCACATACTAAATATATAAAAAAAAACCTAGCCCTGTATTAAACATTGTCGTGAGAAATTGAACCTTAAATTTTTTTGTTAATGTTTGAAAATTGATTTTCTCTGAGTCTTCTTTTTAGCGTTATATTTATATTTAACTAATTAAATGTGTTCACAGACACAAATATTATAGTAATTTTATTAACACTTACCGTATGTAATAGATTAGATCTACGTGTAATAAAGTCTTTATTTGCGATTATCTTGCCTTGTTAAATTGATAAAAACTATTTAAAGTATATTTAAATGCAGATAACAAATTAGAGGTAGGGCTACCATCGGCTTAGGTTCTGGAGGACTTTTTCTAATCAGTAAGTCAAAAGAGAGATTTTTAAAAATGGATTTTCAGTCTGAAGTAAACGACTTACAACGAATGTTAATATTAATTCAGTAATTTGCATTTACAAAGATTCAAGAAGTAGGTAATGAAGAAATACTAAACTCTATCATAATAAAGTATATAAGAGAGACTATCCCGCCCACACACTCGCCATTGTAACTCCTGTTTGGCTAGGATCAACAATGGCACGCATTTTTTCGACACCGAGCAATGAAACTCGGCGGGTCTCTGGGAATGCTTAACTGTCTTTTATCCAGCAACGAAATTAATCAAATATAAATTGACCACTGGAGAGCAGTGGAGGGATCCATAGCAAAGCGGGAGACAAATAATGAACTAAAGAGGTGTTAACCTCCAATAAAGGACATTTACGTCTGGAGAAGCCAGACGTAAAGCACCATGGAGGTCACTTAATGAGTCCTATCATGCGAGTTGTTAAGCTTTATTCCAATAATAGGTATAGCAAAAACGCCGGAAAGCACGAAAATTCCTCTTAGTCTCCACAAGATCCATATAGTATACAACGCCAGATGTTGCATACCAATTAGTATAATATTGCGTTCATTTTGCCAGAGACTACACTGATGAAAGAACCAAAGAACATGATGCGCGGACTGTTCGTACTCACAGTTTGGTGTAGAAAATGGGCACACAGGCGAATCAACCAACCTAAATGAGAATAGTTTGCTCTTAAAGTTGCCATGACCGGTAAGAAATTGTGAAATAAAGGATACATAATAAAGGATATGGTTTAGTATTTGTTATTTAAGTTGCTATTTATTAATATTAAACAAAAAACAACAGTTATACGACAAACTAAATTGTTACTCATAATCTAATAATACAGGTGCCCGACATTCCATTTCCAGTTATATCTAACTTGGTTAGACAAAGGTATACCGGTATTCTGCTTCAGCTAGCACAATCTAGCCTCATCTTATCTATATTAGGAAGATCGGGGGTTAGACGCTCGTGGTTTGTGGAGCCACAGATTTGTTGTGTCTACTGCCGCGGCCCGAACCAAGAGGTTCGCAAATTCGTTACTCTGCCGCACCTGTGTTCCTTCTTATGATCCTGGGTCCTTTAGGCGTAGTGTGATGGAGCTACTCAGCAGGCCGGCATGATTGTGTTAGGAAGGGATAGTTGACACTTGCTACTTGATACTCTACGTAGACGGCATTGCACTTACCATCAGGTGTAGACTTAGAGTGTGTTAAATACTATAAGGGCGTAGATCACTTTGCCGCGATAAGTAAAAAAGCATTGAAATATTTTTCATGCACAGCGCATACGCTATTGAATGAAGATCATGAAAAAGCCATATTTAAAACTAAGAGTACTAGCTTACGGTAGATGCCAAAAATAATGGTCCTAACGAAATAGAATATACGAATTATCATATATCTCGATATTATCAGTAGTCATTCCTCTCTGATCACTAAATAATATCAGGACTATAGAAAACTAACAGAGGATAGTTGACAGTTTGTACAGATCATGCAGACGCTTTAATATCCGACGCACTAATTTACAATTCTAATGTCCTTACAACTTTTACCAGTGTGGTCACCCGATACGACGTTATTACAGGTGAGAACTATAAAACATACATTCGGTAAGTTCTTTGACTATTTGTGCTAGGCTCGTTGTGTCAAGATGATAACTTTATATTTAATATCGTTATTATCAACGATTTTACTCGCCATATACTATATTTGTAAGAGACACTTCAGCTATTGGCAGAGGAAAAATGTACTGTTCATAAAACCATCCTTTGTGCTGGGCAATTATTCAGGATACATATTACTTAAAGAGTTCATTGGACATACCGTCGACAGGATTTATAAAAAGTTTCCCGATGCGCCCTACGTAGGAGCATTTTACGGCACTGAACCGACGCTTATAGTCAGGGACCCAGAAATAATCAAACTCGTGATGGTGAAAGATTTCTACTACTTCAGCAGTAGAGAGATTTCAAAGTACTGCCACAAGGAAGTGATCACGCAGAATCTATTTTTCACGTTCGGAGACAGATGGAAAGTAATGCGTCAGAATCTAACTCCATTATTCTCGTCAGCAAAAATGAAGAATATGTTCCATTTAATTGAAAAATGCAGCAAAGTATTCGAAGGCGTTCTGGATAAGGAAACAGCTATGAGTAATGTCTTAGAAGGAAGATCCTTGTTAATAAGATTCACAATGGACTGCATAGGATCGTGTGCTTTTGGTGTTGATACAAATACCCTAGTCGACGCTGAAGGAAACCCATTCACGAACATGGGGCATGAAATATTCGCTAGTTCAACATCAAGAGGAGTAAAAAATGTCACTAGAGCTATATGGCCATCTATATTCTATGCATTGGGTTTTAAATCGTTCCCGCCAACGATAGAGAATTTCTTTTCTAAATTATTGACAGGGGTTTTCGAAGCACGAAACTACAAGCCCTCGCCAAGAAATGATTTTATAGACTTGATATTAAATTTGAAGGAACTAAATTATATAGTTGGTGACAAACTGAGTAACATGAAAACTGGTGACCTTGATAAAGTACAATTAGAAGTTAACAATGACTTGTTAGTAGCTCAGTGCATAGTTTTCTTTGCAGCTGGATTTGAAACGTCCGCCACTGCTTCATGTCTTACTCTATTTGAATTGGCTAAATCTCCAGAAGCACAGAAGCAAGCTCAGGTAGAAGTTGATAAATATCTCAAAAAGACTGGAAATAAACTTGATTATAGCTGCGTGACTGAGCTACCATTCTTAGTGGCCTGTATTGACGAAACCCTCCGTCTGTACCCAGTTATTGGGGTGTTAACAAGAGAGGTGGTTGAAGATTATACATTCCCGACAAATCTTACTGTTGAGAAGGGAGTTAGAGTTCATGTCCCAGTATTTTCTTTGCACCGCGACCCTGAGTACTTCCCTAATCCTGAGGAGTTCCGCCCTGAACGGTTTTATGGAGAGGCGAAACATAATATAAAGCCGTACACGTATATGCCATTTGGTGATGGCCCAAGGACTTGTATTGGTAAGTATTTATTTATATATAGGCATATAAATAAGTGTATTGTCAATTCTAGATATACACAGAATAGTGAAATAATAAATACAATTAATATCAATTTAAATACATAAATATTATGAAATCACTTCACGAAAACGTTTATATTTTATCTTTTTAAATATAGAATATTTGTCATTAAACACAACTAGCTCTTTTACTGTTTTGAGATGATACTTATGATGATAATACTACATTATATGTAGAATATGTTGTCGGCCGGGCATCATGGCGAAGCTGTGAGAGGGCTTACTCATTCCTCTCACATCGCCAGATATAGTCAGGATCAAATCGTATGATAGTTCTATAGAAAAACACGAGATTAACACTTCAGATTTCATAGTTTATTAAGCTACTGACAGTTCGGAATGCGGTTATCCATGGGGAAGAGCTGGCAAGAAACCCTCATGGTTGCTCTTTTAAACACATCACAGTTTACGTTACAATATTCGAAACACAATAACACTTTCACATTACGTTAACTTATTACTTTAAATAGTATTTCGGCATTACGCCGTCTAAAGCTACTCCCGAGTTGCTCGTCAAATGGCGAGGTGCTCTTTTATATTCTGATTTTCCGTTGTGCGTGGGGCACTGTGAGTGAGATCATCCGATAAACAACTCGAAACTACCTTCAAAATAGCAAAGCAAGTGATGGTATCGACAATTTACAATTGTAATTTAGTGCTTCAAAAACTTGTGTCAATAATTTAGAAATTACATTCGCTATCATTCACGGGAACGATGTAAAGCCCAATGAATAGAATATAGATGGCCATATAGCTCGAGTGACGTTTTTTACTCCTCTTGTTGTTGAACTAGCGAATATTTCATGCCCCATGTTCGTGAATGGGTTTCCTTCAGCATCGACTAGGGTATTTGTATCAACACCAAAAGCACACGATCCTATGCAGTCCATTGTGAATCTTATTAACAAGGATCTTCCTTCTAAGACATTACTCATAGATGTTTCCTTATCCAGAACGCCTTCGAATACTTTACTGCATTTTTCAATTAAATGGAACATATTCTTCATTTTTGCTGACGAGAATAATGGAGTTAGATTCTGACGCATTATTTTCCATCTGTCTCCGAACGTGAAAAAATAGATTATGCGTGATCACTTCCTTGTGGCAGTACTTTGAAATCTCTCTACTGCTAAAGTAGTAAAAATTTTTCACCATCACAAGTTTGATTATTTCTGGGTCCCTGACTATGAGGGTCGGTTCAGTGCCGTAAAATGCTCCTACGTAGGGCGCATCGGGAAACTTTTTTAAATCCTGTCGACGGTATGTCCAATGAACTCTTTAAGTAATATGTATCCTGAATAATTGCCCAGCACAAAGGATGGTTTTATGAACAGTACATTTTTCCTCTCCCAATAGATGAAGTGTCTCTTACAAATATAGTATATGGCGAGTAAAATCGTTGATAATAACGATATTAAATATAAAGTAATCATATATACGATATTAAATATAAACAACGCACCTTGGACAAATAGTCAAAGAACTTACCGAATGCATGTTTTATAATTCTCACCTGTAATAGCGTTGTAATGGGTGACCACACTGGTAAAAAATCGTTAGGACATTAGAATTGTAATCAGTGCGTCGGACATTAAAGCGTGTGCATAATAGGTAAGAACTGTTTTGAGATGATGAGAATACTACGTATTATGTAGAATAAATAAAATAATAAAACGGTTATACTAGATTAGTCCGACTTACGACCCAGCACCCCCTCGCCCGGATGATGGCAATCCGATCAGCCTCTGGGCCGAGTCCCTACCCTCTATGTACACCTCACCTTACCTTACCATTATTTTGTCGGGGTCTAGGGTCGGGTCATGATGTTTGGCCGTTTTGCGGCCTGATGAGCACTCTGACACTAGACCCTCGACCGCTTCTTCACCTTCTGGCCCATGGCGTATTTTGAAGAAGCAAGCCAACATGATTGTGTTGAGTAGCGGGGGTTATATTGTCTCTACTTGATACTCTAACTGGACGGCACTGAGCTTATCATCATATGCAGTGTGGTCACTTTGCCGTGCTAGGATAAAAACAAAAATACCAGCTGAAGCCCCGCGGTGGCCTTCGACACTTGCAGAGCGGTCCCGAGATATCCTGTCATAGACTAGGATCAATATTTCACTTAACTCAGTATTGACATGACATGCATACATTAGACTAAAATGTAAATATTACCTTTCGGCCGCAATCGCAACCAGCTGCGAAAGAGGATTTTTTATTAATTCTTGGCAACTAGTTGCGAGAGAAGAGTGTGTTTTCTCTAGTTGCCATAGCGGCCGAAAGGAAAAATTAATAGGTAATTATATTCATTTTGAGTTTGGAATTTCGGTTTAGTAATGGGACAGGAATAAATTCGTCGAAATGATCATTAGTACCTCTTCAAGATTATTTGAACAAAATGTTTTTTTCCAGGTATGAGATTCGCCAAAATGCAAATGCTGGCCGGTCTTGTGACCTTAATGAAGAAGTTTACAGTGGAATTAGCTGATGACATGCCAGACTCTGTGGACATTGAGCCGAAAGCAATCGTGACACAGCCCATGGGAGGGATTTATTTGAAATTTATTGAAAGAGATGGTTGGGAGGGACGCAGGCTAGTTTAGTATTGACAATGTATATCTTTAGTATAAAATTAATAATAAAATATCATTAATTAATAAATATTTTAAACTTGCACGCTATGGTCTCCTATAATGATTCTGACCGCACTACGTCAAACCTGTATCGTGGGTATCAAGAACACAAGGGACTACGGTCCCACAACACCTAGATCTATATACAAATAACTATATAAATCGGTATATATCGGCATAATCTGTGACACTATACCCTCGACTGCTTCTTCACCTTTTTTCCCATGGCGTTGTGTGAGGAGTACGCCGGCATGATTATGTTGAGTAGCAGGGGATAGATCGTCTCTCGCTACTCCATACTCTAATTTGACGGCACTGCGCTTACCATCAGGTGCAGTGTGGGCACTCTGCCGTAACAGAAAAAAAAATACAACCAACAGTCACACATATCTGACCCCACACTACATCACACTTGTATCGTGGGTATCAAGAACCACGAGGGATTATTGTGTGGGACCATAGCCACCCAGACCTGTAACAAATATTTGTCTGTCTGTCTCACAAACAACTGTCTCGGTACGGGAATCGAAACCACAGCCTCTCGTTTCACTACCGGTACTCGCCCGTTGTAGCACGGAGACTATATTTATAATATATCTAAAAAAATCCTAATACTACCTATTAAGCATTGTCCCACTGCTGGGCACGGGCCTCCTCTTCTAATGAGAGGGGTTAGGTCTTAGTCCACCACGCTGGCCTAATGCGGGTTGGTAGACTTCAAATACCTTCGAAATTCTTATGAGAATTCTCAGGTATGCCGGTTTCTTCACGATGTTTTCTTTCACCTTTAAAGCGAGCGATAATTAACATTCAATATTCACGTAATTTTAGAAAAGTCAGAGTTGTATGCCTTTTGGGTTTCGAACATACGACTTTCGTCTTGACCAACTAGAGTCTAGTTACTAGACCATCGCTTGCTCATATAATATATCGCCGTTCAAAAATGATTAGAATTATGTATCAAACACAGGAATGTAAAGATATGGCGACTGAAAGACTGGCGATAGGCTCGCCCCCTATCACATTATGGGAACGAAAATCTGCGAAAAGTGGGTGCACTGGTTACACCTCTGCCTACCTCTTCGGAGACTACAGGCATGAGTGTATATCTATACTATTATATAAAGCTGAAGAGTTTGTTTGTTTATTTGAACGGGCTAATCTCAGGAACTACTGGTTCGAATTGAAAAAATCTTTTAGTGTTGGATAGCCCATTTATCAAGGAGCGCTATAGGCTATATAACATCACGCTATGACCAATAGGAGCGGAGCAGCAATGAAAAAAAAAAATGTTGCAAAAACGGGGAAAATTTATTCCTTTTGAGAGCTTCCGTTGCGTACGCTGCGTTAACGGTTAAAGTTCCATAACAATCATGTATGACGAAATTGTTCCTCTTAAAAAGTTCTAAAAAAAAAAAAGTCCGCGATAGCATATGTCTATCTATTTCGGTTGGCTCACTATAACCTTTTTAATGGTTATCGAATTTGTTCTGAAACAATGCATTATTTGGAAAGGGGTTCACCCCCTCACAACTGTGATATCCCCCCCCTCCCCCGTTTTCGGGTACCTCACCCCCCCTCAAACCAACTTCCACAAAACTGGGCTAGGAGTCCCGTTTTTGGGCTCAAACTGTTGTACAGGCTAAGACCTTCAGTCCGACCCTCTTAAAAACTCCGACGCTCCACACGGTCGACCGCGTGCAGAAATTTTATTTTAAACTTAGTTTTAAGACTTTTATTTTAAACTAGATATTAAGACTCTAACCACTGTGAGCCTGTACACTCACGGTGGTATATTTTAAAATTTGACAAATAGCTTTTTAAAACTGTATAAGTTTTAAAATTCTATTTTAAGTTTTATTACAAGACCTTCCCCTGTGGGGAAAATTTTAATAGATTTGACAACTTGCAGGCCACATACACCTGCAAGTTTATATTTTAAAAATTTTAATATCTTTACTATTGACGCATCCCTCTGGTAGCATCCGACAACAAATTTATTTATTTAGGATCACCGAGTTTTCAGTGTCACCTAAGCCATTTACGTGTGTACTTGAGGGCTATATACACCCTCAAGTATAACCTTATCCTATTGTGTGAAGCATCCAACGTACCTCCCTCCCCAATAGAAGCAAACATGTTCGGGTTCAGAACCCCAGCAAAGGAGGCTGAACTTCGGAACGTGCGCCGGAGTCAAACGCCCGAGAAGACCAGCCCAAAGGATGCGGCTGGCACCAAAGTCGCGCAGGCGCGGCTCAGCATCGAATCGCAGATTGAGAAGTCTGCGGAGCCGGTGCTGGCAGCGCCTGTGCGGCAGAGGACCAAGCAGCTGGAGGGTAGAAACACGGGCCCGGCGAAGAAAGCAACAAGTGCCACTAACCTGCCAGAGGGATCTCCGAAAGCGGCGCAGGCAACAACACCTGCCTATGCCACCCGCACTGCCGAAGCAAAGGCATGTCTTATGCGGGTGAAACTGCAAATTAGCAATAGCCGCAATCTCAAGACTGAGATAAAGACGGAGGTCCTGAACGCCACAGACAGGCTCTTCAAACTGGTGAAGGAGGCCGAGGAGGGTAGGAAATACAAAGATGTGGAAGAAGATGCGAAGGAGAATAGGCAGCCGTCAGGGAAGAAAGAAGACAGTGCAGGAAGTGACGGGAAGGATGGACAGCAGATTCACTGTGAGGAAGAGTTTATGAAAAAGCTCGAAGAACACAGTGAACTGCTGAAGAAAAACAGAGCTGAAATGCAGGCGTTAACGGAGGAAATAAAGAAACATCGGGATGACTTGAGCGAGAGGCCGAGCTACGCCAGTGTGCTCACTGGGCCGCCGAGGCAGAGACCTGAGCAGAGAGCAATGCACTCTGTTGTCATTGCCTCGGCGGACCAGAAAGTAACTGGCGAGCAGGTCTTCGAGCAAGTCAGGAAATCCGTTAACGCAAAAGAAGAAGGCCTAAGGATAGATAGGATAAGGAAGGCAAAGGATCGCAAGGTTGTTTTAGGCTGTAACAATAGAGGGGATCTGGACAAGATCAAGGAAAGGATTAAGAAGGGGGGAGGACGACTCACAGTGGAGGATATCCGGAACAAGGACCCACTGGTGATTCTAAGGAGTGTCCTGAATCACAACACAGATGAAGAGATCCTCAGCGCACTCAGGTCGCAGAATCGCCACCTGATTGGGGATGTGAGCGGGGACAACGCACGGATGTCGGTGAAATACCGGAGGCGTGCGAGGAACGCGCTCACATCGCACGTAGTGCTACAAGTCTCTCCAGAATTATGGAAGAGACTTACCCAGTCTGGGGTGGCGTTCATAGACGTCCAGCGGGTGAAAGTAGAGGACCAATCCCCTCTGGTCCAGTGTTCGCGCTGCCTCGGTTATGGCCACGGGAGGCGGTTCTGCGGGGAACAGGAGGATGCATGCAGTCACTGCGGGGGTGCGCACCTTCAGAAGGACTGCGCCGAATTGGTCGCGCACGCACCTCCGACGTGCTGCAACTGCGTCAGGTCTGGTCTTGGCAGAGCCGACCATAATGCTTTTGGCGATGAATGTCCGGTGAGGAGGAAGTGGGATGCCCTGGCGAGAACGGCGGTTGCGTATTGCTGAGGTTGTTCCCGGGGTAAGTGAGCATAACGATCCCCCAGAAAGAGCACGGCCACTGCTCGTGGCTCAGGCAAACCTCCAGAGGAAGCAGTTAGCTACTCAGGAGCTTATGCTGGAGGCCGCGAGCAGAAAAATGGTGTTCGCTCTACTCCAGGAGCCGTACGTGGGAGCTCGGGGTAGGGTTAGGGACTACGGTGGCACGAGGATTTTCCAGTATACGGGCATGGACAACACTGCAGTAAAGTCTGCTATTGCAGTGTTTGACGATACCATCAAAGTCACGCCATGTCCAAAATTCACCACGCCTAACATCTCAGTGGTGAAAATCTATGCTGGGAGCCGAGAGGTCACTGTGGTCTCTCTCTACTTTGAACCAGATAAACCCATAGGGCCATACCTGGAACAACTGGGGAAAATTGTTTGCGAGCTAGGTCCCACCAACATACTCATCGGTGGCGATTTCAATGCTAAGAGCATGTGGTGGGGTAGCGCGGTCACTGACCGCAGGGGTGAGGAGCTCGCAGAGGCTATAGGTGAATGGGGTCTCCAGGTGCTCAATGATGGCGACGTGCCAACCTTCGACACAGTGAGAGGTGGCATACAATATAAGAGTTTTGTGGACATTACATTATGCACGGAGGACCTTCTCGGCCAGGTGAACGAGTGGCGGGTCAACGAAGGCCTCGTAAGCTCAGACCACAACACAATCTTATTTAAAATCAGTTTAGGCAAATTACAGGAAATACAAATAAATAGAACTACTCGGATCTTCAATTCTAAAAAAGCTAATTGGGAAGAATTTAGTAATAAATTCTCCCAATTAACAAAAGAAGCAAAATTAAATAGTAATAGAGTTCAAAATTTAACAAACAAAACAGAAATAGACGGAATAGTAGAAGAATACACTAAAGTCGTTCAGGAAAGCTGTAAAGACAGCATGCCAAAATTCAAAATTAATAGGAAGCCTACTATTCCGTGGTGGTCTGATGAAATTGCCTCGTTGAGGAAGGCCATGGTTACCAGGAGGAGAAGGATCCGCTGTGCAGCTCCGGTCCGCAAACAATCCGTCGTCGAAGAGTACCTGAAAGCTAAGGATGAGTACGAGACAGCAGCAAAAAAGGCCCAAAGTAACAGTTGGAAGGCTTTCTGCGAGAAACAATCGAAAGAAACCGTTTGGGACGGAATATACCGAGCGATAGGAAGAGTGACAAAGAGGGCTGAGGACCTCCCCCTGAAAAAAGACGGAAAAATCCTAAGTCCAGAGGAGTCGGCAAAGGTTCTGGCTGAAGTCTTCTACCCGGAGGACCGAGTAGAGGACGATAACGCAGAACATCAGCGCATAAGGGTTAAAGCCGATAGCATAAATGTCGGTATGGATAATGGATATCGGGACCCGGCATTTACCCTGGATGAAATTCTAGTGGCGGCGAACAGCTTTAACCCCAAAAAAGCCCCCGGTGCAGATGGTCTAACATCCGACATCTGCAAACAGGCTATCCTTAAGGATCCGGAGTTGTTCCTATCACTGGCCAACAAATGCCTCGAATTGGGCCACTTCCCGACCATCTGGAAGGAGGCCACGGTCGTAGTCCTCCGGAAACCCGGGAAGGAGGACTACACAGACGTCAAATCGTATAGACCGATAGGCTTGTTGCCAGTGATGGGGAAGATTCTGGAGAAGATAGTGGTGGGAAGAGTGAAGTGGTATCTGCTACCTAGGATGAGTACTCGACAGTTTGGCTTTATGCCCCAAAGAGGCACGGAAGACTCCCTCTATACCCTGGTCAATTTCATCCGTGACCGGATAAGTGAGAAGAAGATAGTTACTGTAGTCTCACTGGATATAGAGGGAGCCTTTGACAGTGCTTGGTGGCCAGCGATTAGGGTCAGACTGTCCGAGGAAGGATGTCCGAAAAATCTAAGACGGATAGTGGATAGCTACTTCGAGAGCCGAAAAGTAAGGGTTCGCTACTCCGGGGTAGAACACGAGAGAGGGACCACCAAGGGATGCGTTCAGGGATCCATTGGTGGGCCCATCATGTGGAACCTGCTCCTCGACCCATTACTAAAGGAGCTTGCAAAACGGGGTGACTATTGTCAGGCTTTTGCCGACGACGTCGTTTTAGTTTTTCATGGCGACGAAACGTTAAAGATACAGAGACAGGCCAACGATGCATTAGCGTATGTGCAGGATTGGGGAGTGCGGAATAAGCTGAGATTCGCCCCTAAGAAGACGAAGGCTATGGTCTTAACGCGAAGACTAAAGTACGACTCACCAATCCTGCACATGGGCGGCGTCGACATAGGCCTGTCCAAAGAAATTAAAATACTGGGCTTGACTGTGGACGATAAATTAACATTCAACACGCACGTTTCGGAAGTCTGTAGGAAAGCCATAGGCTTCTACAGACGGTTGGCCACCGCTGCAAAGGTGCAGTGGGGGCTGGGACCTGAGGTGGTGAAAACGTTGTACACGGCAGTCGTTGAACCTACGATATTATATGCGGCCAGTACATGGGCGCCTGCGAGCAAAAAGATAGGCATCACAAAGAAGCTTGCAGCGGTTCAACGAGGTTTTGCACAAAAGATGGTGAAGGGCTACAGGACAGTTTCACTAAACTCGGCCCTGCTGCTTGCTGGGATCCTTCCGCTAGACATTCGTGTCCGAGAAGCGGCGCTTCTTTACGAAGTGAAAAAAGGACACACTCGGCGAGTGGTGGGGGATCGGGATGTGGAAAGTCCTGTGCCCTTTGCCAACTTACGACATCCAGCTGGACGCAGAGCATTGAAATTCGAATGCGTGGTGAACGATGCAGAACTGAACCTACAGGCTGCAAACACCGTCAAGGTGTTCACGGACGGCAGCAAGATTGGTGGCCAAGTCGGTGCATCGGTGTCCTTATGGGACGGCGATGCCGAAACGAAAGCCACCAAACTAAAGCTGGAATCGTTCTGTACCGTTTACCAGGCGGAATTGTTGGCTCTGCAAAAGGCGGTGCAAATGGCCCTGAGACACGATAAAAGCCAATACAGCATCTTTTCGAGACTCGAGAGCCGCGCTTGAGTCGGTCGCGAGCGGAGTTTCTCTCCATCCCATTGCATTTGGCATTAATAACTTATTAAGTGAGACCGTTACGTGCGGAAAAACCGTTAACCTCTTTTGGGTGAAGGCGCACGTGGGGTGTGTGGGGAATGAGCGCGCAGACGAACTCGCAAAGGCTGCAGCCACTACGCTGAAGCGGAAGCCCGATTACGACCGATGCCCCATCTCATTCGTCAAGCGATACATCCGTCAGGAGTCGATTGGCGAATGGAATGAGCGCTACAGGGCTGGAGAAACAGCGTCGGTTACGAAGCTGTTTTTCCCAGACGCAAGTAGAGCTTACAGCGTAATTAGGAAGATGTCTGTGGACCCGGTCCTCACGCAAGTGTTCACGGGGCACGGGGGATTCTCTGAGTACTTGAATCGCTTCAAGTGCAAGGAGAGCCCCTCGTGCATCTGTGACCCTGAGATCAAAGAAGACGTAGTACACGTGTTGACCGCATGCCCGGTATATCTGTATCAGCGCATGAAATTTGAAACAGACTGTAATGTTAAAATTTGTAAAGACAATCTTTGTGATATACTGGAGACCGGTGACATAAGATATAAGTTTTTAAGATATTGTAGGGATATAGCACGTAAATGTATAGATAGAAACAAATAGAAAAGGGCGGCTATGCAATATAATATGCTATTATATGAACTTAGCCGCCAAGGAGTGTGTTTTACCGTGTATTTTAGTGAGAATGACGTGCTATATTAGGTTTTAAAATTTTAAAATGTATAATATTTAACGAACCCATGTGTATACATGTAAAGCGTCGTATGACTGTCGGACTGCTTTATACACATGGGCGATTTTACAGTGTCGTATAGTTGCCGGATGAATATGTTGTAAATTTATAGAGATTTTTAGTTTTTGTAAATTCTTGTTTTTAAATTTTGTTTTGATGTACACCTTCTAGTCGTTTTATTGTTTAGCATTTTCTTTTAATAAAAGTATGCAACTCCATAAGGTGTATAAAATCTCTGAAAGTATATCAGAGGGAGCAGAGGGGGGTGTTCCCCCCCAAAAAAAAAAAAAAAAACCGGACACTACCAGCTAAAACCCCGCGGTGGCCTTCTTCGACATTTACGGAATGATCCCGGGGTATTATAAGGAGTGCTAGAAGTTTAAGTTAGGAGTTGTGCCTGTCTAGCCATCTAGACACTCACAACACCTGAGATTCAGGACGATCGCTATAGGTGTCTCAGTGCAAAAGACAACTCCTTGCATTGATACTTCTGCTCCCGAAAATAACCTCCACGGGGGCGGAGCCGCGAGCAACAGCTAGTGTATGTATATGTATGACTGCAATGATTTCGATAATACTCTTCTCAAATATTGACATTATCAAAATTTCACCTTCAGGCTATCTCGGTCAAAAAATTCAACGATAAAAATCAAAGACAAATCGTTTTATGTTCTCTGCAATCTATGTTAATAAACTAGCTATAGCCTAATCCTGTTAAAATATTGTTTATCTGAAAAACGTCGTTTATTTAGTTCATAAAAATAATATTTTAATGTTAGCAGAAACTATGATGAAATTTCAACGCAAAAAGGTTTTATGAATGTAAAAGCAGAGGTGCCTTATAAATCTAGGCACAGGAAAAAAATTCAGTTGATCAATTTGAATAGATGTTTTTATTTAATTTTAAAAGTTAAAAGTAAGTAATTCAGTAAAGTTAAGTATAAGCAAAAAGCCATCTGATACTTTTGGTATGTATATATAAAAAAATAGTTATTTTAACCAGAACTTCATGTAATTCTGTACGGATTTAAAAGAGTTTTTTTTATTCCTGGCGCGGCAAAGTGACCACACTGCACATGATGGTAAGTGTAGTGCCGTCAAGTTAAAGTTTCAAGTAGCGAGAGACAAACTATCCCTCGCTACTCAACACAATCATGCCGGCCTGCCGTGTAGCTTGTTCACACTACGCCTAAAGGACCTAGGATCATAGGAAGGAGGGAACACGGAAGCTGACAAACTGTTCCACAGCTTGATGGTGTGGAAAAAGTACGAATTTGCGAACCTCTTGGTTCGGGCCGGGGTAGACACCACGACGCTGTGGCTCCGCAAGTCAGTACGCGTGGTTCTGGTATGAAAGGGAGAGCATGTATAATACTTTATAATAATACTAGCCCTGTATTAAACATTGTCCCACTGCTGGGCACGGGCCTCCTCTACTAATGAGAGGGGTTAGGCCTTAGTCCACCACGCTGGCCTAAAAATTCTCAAGTATGCAGGTTTCCTCACGATGTTTTCCTTCACCGTTAAAGCAAGCGATAATTAACATTTTAATACACACATAACTTTAGAAAAGTCAGAGGTGTATGCCACTTGGGTTTCGAACCTACGACTTTCGTCTTGGCAGTCCGTACCGCAACCAACTAGGCTATCGCTGCTATCAGGGAGAGCATGGGATAAGATCAAACATTTTTTTTTAATTTATTTTATTGACAAATAATATAGGCTATATTAATGAAGTCACCTAAAAATTTATAGCATTCTATGTCCTATGGGTATACTATGTTCGATGTGACTCCTTGGATTAAGATCGCAGCGGATATCCATACCTAGGACACTAAGGTCATTCCGCATTGCGAGTGGAACAGCCTGTAGAACGGGGATGGGAGAAAACGGGGATATCTTTCACGAAATCGTGCACACCTGGGTTTTCTTGGCATTAAACGCAACCCGATTCCTGTTACCCCATGCTGATATGAGATCCAAGGCCTGGTTGAGGTCAATGAAAAAATCCTCGCGTCTCCTCTCAGTATCCGCCCGGCAACCAGGAGGCTTACTGTAATAACGCCCATGAATCAATGTTATCTGCATGGCAATGAATGTTGCCAAGCGACAACGTATCATTAATATGCAGAATAAACAAGGTGGGCGTAATCACAGAACCTTGTGGTACTCCAGCATTTACTGACATGAGCTGCGAAGCGTGTCCATCAACGAGGACACGCATTCTACGCTCATGCAGAAAGCCGGAGATCCACTGGCACAGGTTGTCGGGCAGACCGTATGCCGGGAGCTTGGAGAGAAGGCCACGATACCAGACCCTATCAGTTTCTATACGTTTCTACAGTGACAAATAATTAGATGTTAATTATTATTAAAACGAAACTAAAATGACTACCAATTTCAACTTCATACTACATCATAATCCTAACTAATATATTAATTTAATCACGTGTCACACTGCTAACATTCAAATTGTTATTTTTATCTCTTGATTATAACGGATATTTAAAAATAAATAAAATATATTTTTTTACTGCATAAGATGAAATTTGTCACCTTTTCTACCATTAATCCCACACAAACGTATCGATTCTACAAGTTCAATATGAGTATAACAAATCATTTTGCAGAAGGACCTCGGCGGTGATGGTAACAGTTAATTTCTTTTGGTGTAAATATGGTTTGTACACTTGGCAGAGCTCTTCTTTGAGGTTAGGTTGAGGATATTGCAAGGGTGCTCAATATTATAGTTTATACTCATAAGAAACTGATTTCTATGATCTTGTCTTAATTGCTACTATGCAAGTTATTTCAGGCAAAAATTAAAGCACATTTCTGAGTTTATTTAACTTTATTCGTTTATACATTCCTAATTCTGTATTTATATTATAGATATAAGACGACGAGTGACGCGTCAACGTGAATGTTAGTTCTATGCACACATAGCAAGAGGTCAGACGTGTACGAGCCGATCTGTCTATACAAATTCGTGTCTATACTCGGACTATTCGCGAACATCTTTTGACGATGAGCTTCTTTGCCATCGCTCTCTGTCTCATTGTTGCCGCTTTATTGTACTATTTATCTGTAAGGAATTTCAACTACTGGAAGAAGAAGAATGTGCCGCATCTCAAACCAGTGCCGCTGTTGGGTAATTACGGTGATTACATTTTGATGAAAAAATATATGGGCAAAGTCAGTCAAGAGTTATGTCTACAATTTCCCAACGAACCCTACTTCGGAACGTACTATGGCACCGAGCCGACTCTCGTCATCCTGGACCCGGAGATTGTGAAACTAGTGTTCACTAAAGATTTCTACTACTTCAATAGCAGAGAAATAGCGAAGTACACTCCCAGGGAAGTGATAACACAAAACCTCTTCTTCACCCATGGAGACAAGTGGAAACTGTCACGGCAGAACTTGACGCCTTTATTTTCATCAGCGAAAATGAGGAACATGTTTTATCTTATAGAGAAATGCGGTCATGCCATGGAGAAAATGTTGGATGAAGAGAGAGCCATGTCGGAGGTGATTGATGCAAAGAAACTCATGATCAGGTATACGATGGATTGCATCGGTTCTTGCGCTTTTGGAATTGAAACAAGTACGATGAAGAAAAGAACTGAGAAAAACCCCTTTGTAATGATGGGCGATTTAATATTTGCAACTTCGAAATTAATGGGATTCAAAATGGTTTTCCGCGCGATCTGGCCAAAAATATTTTACGGTTTAGGACTAAAGTACTTTTCTCCAGACATAGATATTTTTTTCAAAAATCTTTTAATGGGAGTGTTCGAAAAACGCGAGTTTAAACCTACGGCACGTCACGACTTTGTCGATCTGGTACTTTTTTTGAAGAAAAACAGTTATATAATTGGTGATAGTTTAAACCCGAAGTCAGTAGGCAACAAAAACATAAAACTTGAAGTCACCGACGATCTTCTAGTGTCTCAGTGTATAGTGTTCTTCGCGGCTGGATTTGAAACATCAGCTAGTACTTTAGCATGTGCTCTTTACGAGTTAGCAAAACACCAGAAGTCACAGAGACGAGCTCAGGAGGAAGTAGATGAGTTTCTTCGCCAGCACGACAACAAATTGGTTTATGAATGTGTAACTGAGCTGCCGTACATCGAAGCTTGCTTGAATGAGACCATGCGACTTTATCCCGTTCTGCCGGTCATCACGAGAGAGGTAGTCGAAGATTACACCTTCCCTAGTGGTTTGAAGGTGAATAAAGGTGTCCGGATCCATTTGCCAGTGTACCACCTCCATCGCAACCCTTATTACTTCCCTGAGCCGGACACTTTCCGTCCTGAGAGATTCTACCAGGACGCTAAGAAAGACGTAAAAGCCTACACGTTTTTCCCATTCGGCGAGGGCCCAAGACAATGCATAGGTACATGACATATCTTATTTTTCTAGTGCTGTTATTTTTAAATTTCTTATCAATGTTTCAAGACAATCAGATTATGATAATTTTGACAGCAATCTGTTATCCTCAATACGTTAGATAACAATTTTTATTATTCTTTGTTCAGAGTCAGTAATGCAAAATCAGAAGGCTTCGTTAAATTAGCTTTAAGAACCAATTATGCCATCGTTATCAATGCTGCTTCATTTAAGACAGATAAAAGTTTGCACAGTGCAGCAAACGCTTCAAAATGCAATACTAACCTACATAGTTAGCCTCCGTTAGTGTCTGTAAAGAAATCGGAAATATTTGCATACGACGATTTTGACGCAATATGCATCCTATTATAGGTGAAGTAAGGATGTAATTTAGTCTCTGAGAGTGACCGTTACTTATTAAAATTAATGAAAATCAGCTAATTGCTTCTTAAGTATAAATCAAGGAAATTCTCTGAGTTCAGCAGTAAGTGAACAAGTATATTCTGAATTACTTTGCTTTTGCGTCTTTACCCGCGAAAAAGTTTCTGTGACATTCTTACAACCGTCCACCATTCACTCTTTAAGAAATTTAAATTTTCGTTACGGCCATAGGTCTTGTGATAAGTTTTATTTCACAATATTGCAAAAAGGCAGCTTACTTAACATACATTGAGCTGCTCTAATCTAATGTAATCAAATATGAATCGTTTTTTAAATATGTGACCAAATATTGGTAACCGGTATTCGAAAAGAGCAACGCTATAAGGTTATGCCCGTTTTTCTCTGGCGAAACTGCATTCTGAACTGGCGGTAGACCAAACAAATATTGAATGAATCTAAATAATTTATAGCATTTCTTGGATCCAATAAATTATTTAATTCAATTTGTATATGGAATTTACCACTGACATTAATGCTATGGGTCTGTAAGCATCTCTTGTACTTGAAAGTGAAGTGTCTCTTCACTTGAAAGTGAAGTGCCGAGTGCTGTTACCTTAGCATTGACATATGTCAAGCGTCCAGTTTATCTTGACATTCGGTTGTGAATCAAAAATGGTCTTCGTTTAATAGGATTACTATCCCACTGATAGGCAACCTTCTTTACTAATGAGAGGGATTAGGCCAAAGTCTACTACGCAGTGGTGTTGCAAAATTTTTTTTTAGTTCCTCGATAGGCAGACGAGCAGACGGGCCATAAGTAGTCACCCCCGCCCATAGACTTCTACAATGCCAGGGCACAGCAAAGCCGTTGCCTACCGTTAAAAGATCGATACCGATCTTACCGATTTTACATATCTTTCAAGTTCTCAGGTTTCTTATGATGTTTTACTTCACCATAAAGCAATATTAACAATGAATACCTACACAAGTAACTTTAGAAAAGTCAAGTACCGCTCTCAACTAGGCAATACATTGGGTGTATTTTTAACCTACTTCAAAAAAGGAAAAGGTTCTAAATTTGTTGGAATCTTTTTTTATGTATGTTCCCCGATTACTCGAAGACGCCTGGACCGATTCTAGAAATTCTTTTTTTGGTTAAAAGGGTATATTTCCCAGGTGGTCCCATGGGTACCAAGTCAGGATTTGATGATGGGATCTCATACAAATCGAGCAACCCTTAAATTTTAGGGGACGCATAATTTGTTTTCCATTGAAGTCTTTCTTTTTATGAATTAAAAAACTTTCACTTATGTCTTTACAGGATTGCGTTTCTCGAAAATGCAGACAACAGTTGGCCTGATAAGTGTTTTGAAGAAATATAGAGTGGAGTTGGCTGAGGGTACACCGACCAAGCTCGAGTTTTACCCTTCGACGTTGCTGACACACCCGAACTGTGCGCTGAATTTGAAGCTGATACCTCGCGATGGGTGGGAGCAGAGACTATTTACAACTAATTAACTATATTTGTATTTTGGAACATTGTGAAAGGGTTTTGGGTTAAGTTTTATCTACTCGTATATTACACGACTTTACGATACTTTTGACTTAAAATTCTTTGATTATATTTAAATAAATTGGACAATTATAATTTAGTTTTTTAAAACTGTTTAGTTAAAGTTGTTTGTTCGAGTTTTGAATATATATTGCAGTTAAACATGACCATTATTATTCTATTTATCAGTGTATAAAAACTTACGACGACATTAGAATAAATTAGCGTCTTCTTGCAAATTCTTTGAATAAACAAACGCGCACGAATGTAAAAAACAAAGGTTTTTATTTAAGACGTGAAAGCATTTTAGATATTATCGGTATTAAAATCAGCCCTATAGTATACATTGTCCCACTGCAGGGCACGGCCCAGGGAGAGGGGTTAGGCGTTAGTCCGCCAAGCTGGCGTAATACGGGTTAGTAGATTTTCCTTCCCTTTAAAATCCTAATGCAAAGTTCGCAGGTATAAAAGTTTGGGGTGCGAAGTCAGGAAACCTCCACGTGGTGCACCCTGGGCAACGGTGGTCATGATGACCAACGGCCAATTTCCTGACAAAAGGTGGTTGATGGTTGTCGCTTTTGTGACGGCCCTTGCTCGAATCTCGGGCTACTCCCGAGTTTTTATCTCGGGGGTGTCGGCGGGCTCGGTGTGCGCTCACCCCGCCGCCGAGCACGCAGTTGGGGGGGGGGGGGGACTCTCTCTCCTGCTGTCACCGTCGTGCATCGTAATCCGGTCTGGAGGTCTGTGGTCATGTCTCGCGCTCCGACTGGACCGAGGGTCTTGGCTTAACCGCCTGGGCCGCGAGGTAGAAAACCTCTATAAAAAGTCACCCCGAATCCCAAGCGGCGGCGCACCGCGAGGGGATGCATGGCCGATGGGTAGTTCGGTCGCTAGTGCGAACCACGCCGCCGGAGTACCTGCTGCCCCTCCGTGCGTGATACCTCAGGCTTACCCAGGTACAGGGGGCTCTGCCTGGATGGACCGTTATTTCCCCCATACTCGTGGGATTCAAAATGAAAAATAACACAAAAAACT
This sequence comes from Laothoe populi, assembly GCA_905220505.1. NCBI lineage: Eukaryota > Metazoa > Arthropoda > Insecta > Lepidoptera > Sphingidae > Laothoe > Laothoe populi. The sequence continues at coordinate 15,176,523 of HG992167.1, read as the reverse complement.
TTAAAAATAAAAACGATGTTGATATGGAGAAGTCGTCTATCCCGGGGGACGTTAGTGACCCTGGAAAGACGGACAATACTGGGCGTAAGTCCCAGAAGGCGGCTGTTGGAGTCACTTCCAAAGCTTTGGCTCCCGAAGACAAAGCCGGTATTAGTGGAATGATGACGCGGTCAAAGAGGGCGCTAATAGCTCGTCAACGGGACACGCCCGATAGCGATAGCGACAGCGACAGCGGACTTGAACCGGCGCGCAAAGTAATGGCCGTGTCGGAAAGCCCGGCTGCAGTGTCTGAGACAGACACTGCAACGATGGAGGTGTCAGCCTCCGCAGAGGTGGCTAGGTTAGAGGCTGAGAAGGCGGCAATGGCGCAAGAGATCGCACTTCTCAAGGCCTCCCTGGCTGCCCAACAAAAGGTAATGGAGGAGATGCTGGTGACAGTCCAGTCTCTTGGACAGCCGCAGCCGGTGACCCAAGATGGGGCCAGTTTAGAAGAAAGAGGTCGCTTTGAGCAGTTCGAGCGCCGTATATTAAGTATAATAGACGCGCGCTTGGAGGCATTAAGCTCGAGGCTACCTCCGGAGCCCATTACTCGGCCCCCTCTGGCTGCGGATAAGGCCAGAGCTGGAGTGGCGTCACAGCCGGTATGCGCCATCGCCGGGCCATCTAGGCCAAACATAGTACCCGGGCCCTCAAAAGCCCTATCAGATGTTGCCGGGCCGGTCACTCCGAAGGGAAAGGGGCTGGGAAAGGGAAGGAGCAATGACAGGGTTACCCCTGTTTGCGCTCCCTGTCCCCGACCTACGTCTGTCGCAGTTGCTGGGCTGACGTCACCGTCAACGTCTGTGGTGTCCCCAAATCCTCGTACATCCCGAAGGGGAGGGAAAAGGGGAAAAATTAAAAAAAGAAGCGGCACCCCTGCTGCTCGACCACCCACAGTGCCGCGGCCACTTCCCCCTGCTCCTGCATCGATGGAGGAGGGGTGGAACGTAGTGGCCAAAAAAGGGAAGAAACATCCCCAGTCCATGCCGGGTGCTGCGGCGTCCGCACCGCCGCAGCCGCGTCGACCAGAACCGCGGATCCGCTTGCCCCGTAAGGCAGCCGTCTCGTTGACGGTAACGCCAGAGGGGCTGGCGCGGGGCGTCACGTATGCCAATGTGTTGCGTGTCGTCCAGCAACGCGTGGATCTGGCCGGTCTCGGTATTGCGGAGACGCGGGCGCGCCTCATGGCAACGGGCGGGTACCTGTACGAGGTACTCCCTTGCGGAGAAAGTAAGGGAGGTGTTCCGTGGTTCAGAGCTGGCGGGAGACGTTCGCATCTCCCGTCCATGTAAAACCGCGGAACTGAGAGTGTCCGGGTTAGACGCATCAGCGGACCCGGAACTGATAGCAGGTGCCCTCGCAAGGGCTGGGGATTGTCTCATCGAGATTGTTAAGGTCGGGGAGATCCGCCCCGACCGGTCGGGCCTTGGTGCGGCGTGGGTACGGTGCCCTGCCAAGGCTGCCGACAAAATATTAAGCTCGGGCCGAGTGCTGATCGGCTGGGTAGCTGCACGCGTCCAGCTCCTTGAGTCGAGGCCTATGAGGTGCTACCGCTGCCTGCACAGGGGACATGTGCGGGCACGGTGCACCGAAGAGTGTGACCGCAGCGACGTTTGCTACCGCTGCGGTAAACTGGGCCACAAGGCCAAGGAGTGCTCCGCGGAGCCGCATTGCGCAGTCTGCGCTGATGCAGGTAAACCCGCGGGGCACCAGGTGGGCGCCAAGGCATGCGTCGCCTCCTCCCGTTCTCACCGCGTAAATCGTGGTCAGGTATCGGGGGTTGTGATCCAGCCGACAGCGCTCCCCCTAGAGGAGCAGATGGAGATCGCCCATTAATATGGCACAACGTTTCCTCCAGGCGAACATTAATCACTGCGCCAGGGCCCAGGACCTGTTAGTCCAGAGCATGGCGCAGTGGTCGATACAAGTGGCTGTGGTCGCCGAGCCTTATTTTGTTCCCCCCAGGGAAGACTGGGCAGGGGACCTTAACGGTTTGGTGGCAGTCATCACTCGGGGCGCCGCCGGCTCCCCACCCTTCGAAAAAGTAGCGAAGGGGCCGGGATGTGTGGCGGTTCTGTTGGGGGGGATCTGGATTGTGGGTGTGTATTTCTCCCCCAATAGATCCCTAGCCGAGTTTGAGCACTTTCTCACTCGGCTAGGGGCCCTGGTGGTGCAAGGCAGTCAGCCTCGCCCCGTTCTCGTTGCCGGCGACTTCAACGCCAAGTCTCAGGCTTGGGGTTCGTCGGTCACCAGCAGGCGCGGCGAGGCCCTGGAGGAATGGGCGATCTCGGCCAACCTGGCCGTCGTGAATCGCGGGTCAGTTAACACGTGCGTGCGGCATAATGGCGGATCGGTGGTGGACCTCACGTTCGCCACCCCAGCTATTGCCCGCCGTGTCCGTGACTGGAGAGTTCTGGTGGACGAGGAGACGTTGTCGGATCACCGATACATTCGGTTCGACGTCGCCTTATCCCCTAACCCCCAGTCCAGTGGAGGACCGACTGGCCCGCGGTCGGACGGCCCGCGTTGGTCTGTAAAACGCCTCGATGTTGAGGCCCTGAAGGAGGCCGCACTGGCCCAGGCGTGGCTCCCTGCACCGGAGGCACCGATGCAGGTCGAGCAGGAGGCGTCGTGGTTCGGGGCAGCGATGTCGCGCGTCTGTGACGCGGCCATGCCCCGAGTCCGACGTCTTCCCGAGAAGCGCCAGGTGTTCTGGTGGTCGGCGGAACTCACGCGGTTACGTGTCTCCTGCGTGGCCGCCCTTCGTCGTCTCGCCAGACACCGTCGTCGTCGGATCCGTCTTCCCGGCGACGAGGACCAGGAGCGGCTGCTTCACGGCCTCCACAGGGAGGCTAAGAGAGCGCTGCGCGTGGCAATAGCTAGGGCAAAGTCTGCAGCTCAGGAGGAGTTCCGGGGAACTCTCGATAACGACCCTTGGGGGCGTCCATATCGCGTGGCGATGAGGAGATATCGCCCGTGGACGCCCCCACTGACGCAGAGTCTCCGGGGCGACCTAGTCGAAGAGGTCGTCGCAGCTTTGTTCCCTGCCACTGAAGATGTCACTCCCCCACCGATGGCGTCACATCCATCGACGTCATCGTCGTTGAGTTCGGCAAGGGCTATTTCGGAGGTTTCGCCCGAGGAATTTCGGGCGGTGGTGCTTCGGCTGCGGGGCAAGAAAACAGCCCCGGGTCTCGACGGTATCCCCGGACGTGCGTGGGTGTTAGCCGTCGAGCATCTGGGGACTAGGCTCCGTGGCCTGTTCTCCGCGTGCCTGGAGCAGGGCCGTTTTCCGTCTCAGTGGAAAACTGGGAAGTTGGTCCTGCTCAAGAAGGAGGGGCGGCCCGCAGAGTCGCCATCGGCCTACCGGCCCATCGTGTTGCTCGACGAGGTCTGTAAGCTCTTCGAGCGTATCATTCACGCTCGCCTCGTCGAGCATCTTGAAGGGGTCGGGCCGGACCTGGCACAGTGCCAGTACGGGTTCCGGCAAGGCCGATCGACAGTACACGCGATTCTGCGGGTCAAGGCACAAGCGGAGGATGCAGTGGCTCGGGGTGAAGTGGTGGTGGCGGTGTCTCTAGACATCGCCAACGCGTTTAACACCCTGCCCTGGGCCTGCATACTGGAAGCACTGCGGTACCACGTGGTGCCACCGTATCTCCGGCGTCTGGTGCGCTCGTATCTCTCAGACAGGTACATAGTGTATCCAGGCGCCGACAGGTGGCACCGAAGAGCGATGGCCTGCGGTGTTCCACAGGGCTCAGTCCTGGGCCCTCTCCTGTGGAACATCGGCTACGATTGGGTGCTCCGTGGTACCAATCCCCGAGGCGTCGCTGTCGTCTGTTATGCAGACGACACGCTAGTAACAGCGACAGCCAGGTCTTTCCAGGAGGCCACCCTGCTCGCCTCGTTCGCAACCGAACAGGTGGTGGGCAGGATTCGGCGACTGGGCCTTAAGGTGGCCCTGAACAAATCCGAGGCCCTTTACTTTCACGGTCCTCGGATTCGGCCACCTTTAATGCCCCACATCAATGTGGAGGGGGTGCGGATTCCCATCGGCTGTACAATGAAGTACTTGGGATTGATTCTGGACAGCCGGTGGGATTTCCGTGCCCATTTCAAGGAGTTGTCGCCGAAATTGGTGCGGGCGGCGGGCGCGCTCGGACGCCTGCTGCCGAACCTGGAGGGACCTAATAGCCCTTGCCGAAGTTTATACGCTGGAGTCGTGCGGTCAATGGCCCTGTACGGATGTCCCGTATGGGCCCAGTCCCTGAAACCCCGCTGCGTCGCCTTGCTGCGCAAACCGCAGCGTTTGTTGGCGCAGCGAATAGTAAGGGGCTACCGCACGGTCTCCCACGAGGCGGCCTGCGTATTGGCCGGCACCCTCCCTTGGGAGTTGGACGCAAAACTCCTCTCGTCCGCGTTCTTCTGGCGGGAGGAGGCGTCCAGTCGCCGTCAGGTGAGACTGGCCCCGAGGGAGATTGCGGCCCGATTTCGCAGAACCGCTGTGGAGGAGTGGCATACCAGGCTGGAAAGCCCAAGTGCGGGCTTGAGGACCGTCGCGGCAGTGCGTCCTGTCCTAAAGAGATGGCTAGACAGGCGCCACGGTGCGCCAACGTTCCGGCTGACGCAGGTACTGACGGACCACGGGTGTTTCGGTTCGTACCTGTGTCGGATCGGAAAGGAGGTGTCTGCCGTGTGCCACCATTGTGGCAACTGCCACGAGGACACGGCCCAACATACGTTGGAGGAGTGCCCAGCCTGGGACGAAGAGCGCAGCGCTCTCAGAGCAGTCGTCGGAGGAGACCTCTCGCTGCCGGCCGTGGTGTCGTCCATGGTCTCCAGCCGGAGGTCCTGGCGTGCGGTGGCCCACTTCTGCGAGAACGTCATTTCGCAGAAGGAGAGTGCCGAGAGGGATCGGGAACGAAATGATCCCTCCCGCCGCCAGAGAAGACGTAGGAGGCGCCGGGTGGACGACTGACCGGCGTCTCCCGCCCTGTGGAACGGGGGCGTTTGAATTCCACCACGGTAACCCCTGCCTGTCGTACGAGGCGACTAATAGGGGCCATCGGGGGTCGCGGGCTCGCAGCGGGGGGCTGTCAGCCCGAATCGATGCACTCCCAGTTTCGGAGCATCGTGCGACCCCGAGATGGACGGCAGCGCGTGTGGTAAGGCCTCGTTCGCTGTCGTTGTTCGGTGCGCGGGGGCTCCTAAGCCCTCCCATGGAGATGGGCTGCTACGCAGCACCGCGCAGGGGCGGTTCCGGCAGCAATTCTAGCACTCCTTAGAATACCCCGGGATCGCTCCGTAAGCGCCGAAGAAGGCCACCGCGGGGTTTTAGCTGGTAGTGTCGGGTGGGGTGTACATAGGGGGTAGGGACTCGGCCCAGCGGCTGCCCGGATAGCCATCATCCGGGCGAGGGGGATGCTGGGTCGTAAGACCGGCTAGTCCAGCATAACCGTTTTATTCTTATTCCGCTTCCCCCCGGAGCGGGCAGTAGTAATAAAACGCTTTCCCCGCGACAACAAAAAAAAAAAAAAAAAGGTATAAAAGTTTCCTCACGATGTTTGCTTCCACCGTTGAAGCAAGTGATAATTAACAATGAATACAAATACCTTGAAATAAAACTAATTTTATGGATTCTATCGCGGTTTATTTAACTTTTTTATCCCGACGTTTCGAAAGATTTACAGCCTTCATGGTCATGTCCGCCCCGTAACCATCCGTAAAATCCGTAAAATTAGTTTTATTTCAATGTCTAATATTCACGTAAACATAAGAAACCATTAAATACATATACCTTCAAAATGTCAAAGGTGTATGACATTTTGGCCTCCGTGGCGCAGTTGGCGAGTAGCTAGGTGTGAAACGAGAGGCCGTGGGTTCGATTTCCACACCGGGACAAATTTTTGTATGACAGTCAGATACTTGTGTCCGGGGTCTGGGTGTTGTAAGACCGTAGTCCCTCGTAGTTCTTGATACCCACGATACAGGTTTTACCTAGTGTGGTCAGAACCATGTCTGTTACATTTAAAAATATAAAATTTTTATTGAACACGTGAAACGTGTTGTAAACATTTATAATAATATTTACACTAAATAAAGATAGCAGTCAATTACACAATACATTTACAGAATTATCAATTTGCACCTTTGAACTTAAGTTAAGATAATACTTACACAACATATGTGATGAAACGTAATGAAGCTATCCACCGGAAAGGAAAAGAATTGCATGGGGGGCATCCAAACGGCTTACAGCAGACACATATAGATAGGGAAGCCTCCAATAAGTGACTCAAATTAAGTGGCTATTACCGGAAACAGAACGATGTCTATTAGCTACACAGGATCAAGTTATTAACACTAAAAAGAACAGAAAACATATACTGAAAGACACTGCTATGAGAAATGATTTATGTAGAAAATATGCTAAACCTGAAACAATACATGTCACAGAAGCATGCAGCAGAATTAACATAGAATGACTACACACATAGACACAACCAACTTACAAACATCATGCATAAAAAAAGCAATAATACAAACAAATTATACAAAATGTATTATGACCGTACGATAATTACTAATTACATTTTATAGAATAATAGACGATATAACACTCGTCGATAAAGAAGAAAAACATGCATATATTAGAGATATAGCAGTACCCAATACCAATAACTTACTGAAAAATATAGCGGAGAAAATTAGAAAATACACAGAGTTACAAGAAGAAATTACTAGAGTGTGGAAAATGAACAAAGTCACTATAGTCCTAGTATTCGTATCAACGAGGGTGTGGTCCCTAAACAGTTACACAATAGTTTAAATATACTCTATCTTCCTAAGTATACATACTAACCCTCCAATAAGCTGCAATGCTTAACACTTGCCGAATAGTCAGAACAATTTTACAAATAAATTCAGACCGTAGTAATATAATATCCATGCAAATAAATTATAATATAATTCTTTAATAAAGAAATTAATAAAAAAAACATTTTGGTTTACACCCGTGTGATCTTTGAAAACCAGGAAATAAACCTGAGAAAAATAAATATGAAACATAATAATGATAACCTATAGCTCAAGATTATGCTTGAGCAATGAGCAAGGAATGTTGTAAACAAAGTTTCTTTGTTGCAATATAAACTCAGTATTTATTAGAAACTAGCTTTTGCCCGCAGTTCTGCCCGCGTGGAAGTTGTTTTTGAGAGAAAAGACATACAATTCATGGAGGCATATTACGCGATTACATCCCTCTAGCATCTGCCTAGTAGCCGGATGCCGGGCGGACACTATGCGGAGACGCGAGGATCTTGTATTTGAGCTCAACCAGACCCTAGATCTCATATTTTCGCAGGATATCAGGAATAGGATTGATTTGAATGCCAAGAAAACATAGGTTTGCGCGTTTTCATGCCACAAATTCCCCTTTTCTCCAGTCTCCACTTTCAGGGTGTTCCAATGACAATGCAGAATGATGTTAGGATCTTAGGTGTAGATATCGGATTTAATTTTGCGGCGACGATTTCTAACGCCCGGTCATCGTATATTCGCGTGCTGCAAATATAAAGCGCAAGTACAGCCGGGAGTGGAATACTGCTTCCACCTCTGTTATGGTTCCGATAATCGCTTGCTCGATGGTTGATATGGATTGCAGCGACGGGCCATCCGCATTATGAATCATGCAGAAGTGACCAACAGCTCAGAGCTGCTACAGCTGCCCAGGGATATTTCTTCGCTTAGCTGGTGAAGTCTCGGGTTTAATCCCCGGGTAAAGTGATATTGGGTTTTTCTATCTAGAAATTATCAGTATTAGCACGGAGTCTGGAATTTGTGTCCGGTATGGCGATAGGACACAAATTCCAATAGCAGCGATAGCCTAGTGTTTGCGGTACGGACTGCAAAGACGAAAGTCCTATGTTCGAAACCCAAGTGGCATACACCTCTAAATTTTCTAAACTTATGTGTGTATTAAAATGTTAATTATCGCTTGTTTTAATGGTGAATGAAAACATCGTGAGGAAACCTGAATGCCTGAAAATTCTTATAAGAATTTCGAAGGTATGTGAAGTCTACCAACCAGCATTAGGTCAGCGTGGTGGAGTAAGGCCTAACCCCTCTCATTAGTAGAGGAGGCCCGTGCCCAGCAGTGGGACAATGTTTAATACAGGACTAGTATTAACTCGGGATAAAACACGACTCTTTTTTTTTCGCGGGGAAAAGCGATCACTTATCACCTATATCGATTTATCACTATCGCCCCGCCGGGGGGGAGGCGGGACGGTTATGTTGGGCTCGCCGGCCTTACGACCCAGCGTTAAGCCGTCCGGGAGAGATGTCGACATCCGGACAACCGCTGGGCCGAGTCCCTAACAAATTCCCTACACCGGCAATACCAACTAAAAACCCCGCGGTGGCCCTCTTCGGCGCATAAGAGACGGTAACTTACAAAACATACAAAAACACAAACACAGTTACTACAAATTTTGGATTTCCTATTTCACCACTTTAGAGAATATTTTTTGAGAAAAAAGAAACCCTATATCTTTCTCCAGGATAATAACTATCTCATTGCCAAATTGCATCACAATACGGACGGCCGCTTAGTCATGAAAGGTAACAAACAAAATACATAGTGTTACTTTTGCATTTGGGTAATGTTGGGTTGCCAACAATGGATAATATGGATGTCATTCACTAACCCCTAAACTACCACTATGCAAAAAATCATGTCAAATCAAATCAAATAAAATCATTTATTTCGTAAATTAGGCCACTATGGGCACTTTTTAAATGTCATAGTAATGATAAGGTCTACTGGTGCTTCGGAAATGCCCACTGGTCTGAGAAGAAGCACCAAGAAACTCAGCCGTAGGTCATGTCGATTCCTTGCTCTGTGAAAAACATAAGTCTATCCCGCGGGATCTTTACATTTTTTCTGGGATAAAAGTACCCTATGTGCTATTCCAGACTATAATCTATCTCCTTGCCAAATTTCAGCCAGATCCGTCCAGCCGTTGTAGCGTGATTTAGTAACAAACATCCATCCATCCATCCATCGATGTAAACATTCGCATTTATAATATTAGTAGGATTATGGATGAAGGAAATTGGTAAGGCTGTAAAGTGGACTGTATTGTAACGCTGGATTGTAATATAAGTAAAATAAAACACAACAGGTTGTTAACGCAATGGCCGCCCGGGAGGAAGAGAGCGCCGGCTACATTTTATTAAATGTTGCAAACTTATAAAAATATAAAAACCAAAATTGTAATGTTGGGTTGCCAACATATTGCCGGGGCAAATAACAATATTAAACACAATGAATTTACTGCAATATATGCTGTTAAAAATTTAAATTGTTATACAAAACAAATATTTAGTTTTATTTTAACCCACTGTGCAACATAGGTAATTTAAATTATGAAATTATCAATACAGTAATGTATAAACTTAAAAAAGTTAGGCATGTATTGCTATAATACTTAGAACTTACCTAAAGAACAAATAAACACAATTAATAACTTTCATACAACAAAATTAATGTCTTATAGGCAGTGATGTACAAGATAATCTATACTAAGTATCTGGAATACAAAATACAAGATACTGTCAAATTAAACATTTCAATACAAGATATAAAATACATAACGTCATCGGGGTGACGCTCGTACGGAGCGCTCGCGTTTGTGTATCGTTACGCTCGCATCGTACACTTCACTTACTATACCTACCTACCGCGAACACGCGCCTACGCCGTGCCGTGTGCCGTGCGCTAATAGTGCCCGGTCATTACACGACGAAGAATGATTAATTTAAAATTATTATAACAATGTCTGATATCAAAAAAATGTGCTCATCGGATAATCTTAGCGACCGTAACTTAGAAGATGATAAAATGGAATGCGACACCATGCTACCCAATAATATTGAACAAATATTACACGAGGACATACAATGCACTACTGGCTCGAATAAGCGTACGAGAGAAGAAGACGACACGGAATGGACTGTGGTAATGCGTAATGTCAAAAAAGTTAAAGACAATAAAATAGAAGTTTACGTTTCAGGTTCTGAAATATTACCTAAACAATTTGCACTAGCAAGAATACTTAAAGAGCATAAAATTGGCGATATTACTAAAATTAAATATATAAATCTTTACAAATTAAGAATAGAATTTGATAATTATCTGAGTGCAGAGAAATTGGTAACTTGCGAAAAGTTAAGTTCTATGGGATGGAGGATGTATAAGGCCATGGAAGTGGGATTTTCATACGGCTTAATTAAAAACGTGGACATTGATCTTACCGAAGAACAGATGATAAAAGAGATCTCTTGTCCTTTATCAGCCGAACTTATATCTGTGAAACGTCTTAACCGGCGGAATCAAGATGGAGACGGATGGATTCCTAGCGAAACAGTCCGTCTATGTTTCAAGGGATCATTTTTACCAGCATACGTTATGGTAGATAATCTCAAAATTAACGTTGAAAAATACGTCTTTCCCGTGTCGCAATGCACTCGATGCTGGAAGTTAGGTCACTCGGTAAAAAAATGCCTATCTTCCAAAGTAGTCTGTTTAAAATGCAGTGGAGACCACACAAACTGCGAAACAGTTGAATTTAAGTGTGCAAATTGCTCTGAAGATCATACATCCCTATCGAAGAATTGCCCAGCCTATGAAAAAGAAAGGAAGCTGCGTCTTATTATGGCAGAGTTTAACTGTACTTACCGCACCGGCTTAAACTATGTACCCGGATACAGACTCGCACCATAATTCTCCACTACCTGATCGTACTCTTCATGTATTTCAACATACGTCATCAGACACACCTCAAACACCAATGAATACAACAACCCAATACTCTGACGCTGTTAAAAGAACGTTGTTTAATAAACCACAACGAAAGTACACTGATCCCCCAAAAGAGAAATTAGAATCTAAGACTAGAAACAAAAAGAAAACCAACTCTGAAGACTGGATGACTAATTTGTCTGATGATGAATCTGACACTAATGATGCTAATGATGTCACTGAAACTAATAACCCTACGAATGAACCACCCTCCGATGATAACGTTACCCTAAAAGACCTTTTTATCAAATTGAAACAAGCAATACTTTCGAAAAGAGGTTCAATTTCGGTCAAAATTCATAATATTATTAAAATATGTACAGAGTGGTTATTTATATATGTTGTAGGTAATATCTCACAGTGGCCTTTACTTAAGCGAATATTTAATTTCATATTTGATTCAGATAATGTCTAGACAAAATAAGAATATACGTTTGAATATTATACAATGGAACTGTCAAAGTCTTAGACCAAAACTATTAAGTTTTGAAAATCTACTAATTCAAGAGAAAATCCACATTGCTGCCCTTTGTGAGACTTGGTTAGAGCCAGAAACCGAATTAAAAATTAGAAACTATAACATATATCGTAATGACCGTTCTGATGGCTACGGAGGTGTGGCACTGGTTGTTCACAAATCCATAAATGCATCTAGTAACGTAGTAAATGGCCAAAATACCAGGATACAAGCACTTAGAATTAAATTAGTTAACTGTTACGATATCCGAAATATTATCACAGTTTACTGCCCACCTTCGGTGTCTACTTCTTCTGGCGATTGGGACTTTCTTCTATCCTTAGTTAACAGTGGTAGTTTGATATTTGGTGACTTTAATGCCCATCATTGTACTTGGTCGTACAAAACAGACCAACGTGGTAATCAGTTGTTTGATTCTTTGTCCGATAATAATTTCGTTGTACTGAATGACGGAACTTCAACTCGCATGAAATTAGTTAACGGCACATTACAAAAATCCTCACCAGACTTATCGCTAGCATCATCGGACATAGCAGTTAAATTTGATTGGGTTACGTTAAATGAGACATTAGGAAGCGATCACATGATCATTAAAATAAAATATGGGTCCTTCAATTCGTACAAATACCCACAATCTAAACGACGAAATTTTAAAGCTGCCGATTGGGTTTCGTATAAAGAATACTCACAAAACTTATTTAATAATTTTGAAGAGTTAGTTGATCTCCAACTTACCTATGATTCATTTGAAAATATCATAAACATAGCCGCTGATAAACATATTCCTTACTATAAAACATACACTGGGCCCGTGACTAACTTTATACCGAAACCCTACTGGAATCCCACTTTATCTAAAGCGGTCGCTAAACGACGCCTCGCATTGGCAAACTTTAGACGAAATCCAACCCCAGCCAATTATGATACCCTAAAAAACGAAATACATGAATCTCATAAACTTATTAGCAAGGCTAGACGATCCTCTTTCCATAACTTTTGCTCTTCCATAGATCATCAGACTTCTACCGCGGAAATGTGGGATAAACTACGTTGGATGAAAGGGTACCACAATTCACTAAGACATTACCCAGATAAAAATAGTGTTGAGAATCTCTTGACATCTTTGACACCAGATTCCGCATGCCCAGATGCCCCTATATTCGTACATTGTAACCCAAAATTAGAAGCGCCCTTCTCTAGTCAAGAACTAATAAAATGTATTAAATCTAAAAACAGTACTCCTGGAAATGATAACATTTCCTATAATATGATTAAATTTCTCCCAGAAAATGCTGTAAGTATCTTACTGCGACTATATAATAATTTTTTCCTTAACGGTTTCGTACCTTAACAATGGCACCAAATAAATATCATGCCCATTCCTAAACCTAAACAATCTAACTCTAATAGTGTAAAGTTGCGTCCTATTTCCATGATTTCTTGCATATGTAAAACATTTCACTATTTACTACTTAATCGAATTGAATGGTTTTTAGAAAATAATAAAATATTTTCGAATAGCACCGTAGGATTCAGAAAATGTCATTCTAGTTTGGAGAGTCTTTCTAACTTAGCCTGCAGAATTCAAGCAGGGTTCACGGACTGTCTCTATACTATAGCCTGCTTCATTGATATTGAAAATGCGTATAATAATATAGAAATAGTGCCGCTACTACTATATATTTACCCGGCGTCGGGACGTGACGACCCCATCGCCCGCTGGTGGGATAATCTTGTGACAGAGATTATTCCACCAGTGCAATCAGTCAACCCAACTAGTGGTAGTGCCATGCTGCGCACTTTCGGGTAGCAGCCGAATGGGCCGGCACGCCCGGGGAAGAACCACTCTCTCACAGAAAACCGGCGTCAAGTGGCAGCTATGCTGTCGCGTTTCGTTTGGTCTGTGAGAGTCCCGGAGGCCCACTCCCCATCCCTCCCCCACACCACTAAATAACATGGCAGTGCGAGATTTGGTTGATCTACCCCAGGAGGGTACCACCAGCGTACATCGCGGTGGAGAATCCCTCTCTGGACGTCCACGCCCAGATCGTACACCACCTGTGTGTGGATGCCCAGGCTGCCCTCCGTATTCTGGGGGGGGCAATTTTGCACGTGTACGAGGCAAACGGAGCAGGCAACATAAGGCCACCCCTTCCACGCTTGCTGTGGATTTTTGTAACATAAGGGGGCTGAATTCCAACTTGAACGCCGTCCACTTCCATCTTGAGACGGCGAAGCCGGCCTTGCTATTCCTTACCGAGACGCAGATATCTTCTCCGGCTGACACCTCTTTCCTCTCCTACCCGGGGTACAAACTGGAACATTCCTTTGTACCGCGGGCTGGGGTGTGCGTGTACATTAGAGAGGATATCTGCTCTCGTCGCCTCGGCAGCCTTGAAGGGCGGGACCTATCCAACCTCTGGCTACGCATAGACTGCGACGACCATCCGCGAATCTACGCATGCCTGTATAGGTCCCATAGCGGTAATGCCGAAACTGACCGACTTGTTGAGCACATGCAAATGGCTACAGACTCCGTGCTGCAGCAGATCCCATCCGCAGAGATCGTGATTCTCGGTGACTTTAACGCCCACCACGCCGAATGGCTTAGATCACGCACCACCGATCATGCGGGGAGATCTGTTCACGATTTCGCATTAGCATATGATTTGACACAACTGGTCACCTCGCCAACGCGAATCCCAGATGTGGAGGATCATACACCTTCCCTGTTGGACCTTCTGCTGACCTCTCATCCGGAAGGCTACCTGGTATCCGTCGATCCTCCTCTTGGTTCGTCGGACCACTGTCTTGTCCGGAGTACAGTGCCAGTCACGCACTCAACACGGCCTCGCTTTGCGGGCTGCCGCCGCGTGTGGCACTATAGGTCAGCGGATTGGGACGGAATGCGGTCATTCTTTGCGTCCTACCCATGGGGGCAGATTTGCTTCTCGCCGGATGATCCTGACGTCGTTGCTGACTCTATCACTGATGTGGTACTTCAGGGTATGGAACTCTTTATTCCGTTCTCTGCAGTGCCCATCGGAGGCAAATCCCAGCCTTGGTTTGGTCGCTCCTGCAAGACGGCATTACGCCGAAAGCGGGAATGCTACCAAGCCTGGGCTGACGCGTCGGCGTCTAGCGATGTAAATACCGGCGCATTTAAAAAGGAGTTTAACTTTGCCTCTAGGTCCTTCAAAAGCGCCATTGCTAAGGCGAAGTCGGAGCACATTGGCAGAATTGGCGAGAGACTGGCACGTCTCCCGTCGGGAACACGTGCGTTTTGGTCTCTCGCCAAGGCTGTCTTAGGAAATTTTTGTCAGCCATCTTTTCCACCCCTGCACACGGAGGATGACTCGCTGGCCCATGCCGCGAAGGTGAAAGCCGATCTTCTGGGCTCTCTCTTCGCGTCCAACTCGACTTTGGATGACCGAGGAAATTCACCGCCGACAATCCCGCGGTGCGATGCAACGATGCCGGAGGTTAAGTTCCGGCAAAGTGCAGTTCGCAAAGCACTCCTGTCCTTGGACATTCATAAGTCGAGTGGGCCCGATGGCATCCCTCCGATCGTGTTGCAGACATGTGCTCCGGAGTTGGCACCGGTTTTAACGCGTCTTTTCCGGCACTCCTATACATTAGGCGTAGTCCCGAAATCCTGGAAGGCCGCTTTAGTGCACCCGATCCCTAAAAAAGGCAACCGCTCGGACCCGTCCAATTACAGGCCTATAGCCATCACCTCCTTGTTCTCCAAGATAATGGAGTCCGTTATTAACTGCCAGCTCCTGCGGTACCTGGAGGAGCACCGGCTGATTAGCGACCGCCAGTACGGCTTTCGTCGGGGTCGCTCAGCCGGTGATCTTCTAGTCTACCTAACTCATAGATGGGCAAAAGCAGTTGAGACCAAGGGGGAGGCGCTTGCAGCCAGCCTGGACATAGCGAAGGCCTTTGATCGGGTATGGCACAAGGCGCTTCTTTCGAAGCTACCTTCCTATGGGCTTCCCGAGAAATTATGCAACTGGATCACCAGTTTTTTGGCAGATCGGAGCATCAAGGTCGTCGTCGACGGTGCATGCTCTGATCCTAAATTTGTCAATGCTGGTGTTCCACAAGGCTGTGTACTGTCTCCTACTCTGTTTCTTCTGCATATAAATGACATGCTGCAAATCAGCAACATTCATTGCTATGCAGACGATAGCACTGTAGATGTACTGTACACTGGCCGTGCTAATATTTCTCGGGAATACGTCGACGAGAGCCGGAACAAACTTGTGTCTGAAGTCGAGTCCTTGTTAACCAAAGTCTCGGACTGGGGTCGACTAAACTTAGTCCAATTCAACCCCAAAAAGACACAAGTCTGCGCGTTAACCGCTAAAAAGTCACCATTTGTCGTGACTCCTCATTTAGAGAACACTCCCCTGTCTGCCAAACCCAGTATCGGAATACTTGGCGTCGACATTTCGAGCAACGTCCAGTTCCGCGGTCAATTGGAAGGAAAGGCCAAATTGGCCTCAAAGAAGCTTGGTGTGCTCAATAAGGCGAGACGGTACTTCACGTCGGGTCAACGCCTAAATCTCTATAAGGCGCAAATTCGGCCCCACATGGAGTACTGTTCTCATCTCTGGGCGGGAGCCCCCCAGTACCAGCTACTTCCATTTGACCGCATTCAACGTAGGGCAGCTCGGGTTATCGACGATCAAGCTCTTTCCGATCGGCTTGATCCATTGGCTCTGCGTAGAGATGTTGGATCACTCTGCATCTTCTACCGCATTTATCATGGGGAATGTTCCGAGGAATTGTTTGGATTGATCCCGGCCGCTGAATTTCACCATCGGACATCGCGCCAAAACATAAAATTCCATCCGCACCATCTCGATGTCCAGCGTTCCACAACAGCGCGATTTTTACGGCATTTTCTGCCACGCACAACCACTCTGTGGAACCAGCTGTCGCCGGCGGTCTTTCCGAACCGTTACGACCTGGGAACCTTCAAGAAGAGAGCATATTCTTTCCTGAAAGGCCGGCAACGCATTTGCAAGCCCTTTGGTGTTGCAGATGTTCATGGGCGGCGGTGATCACTTTCCATCAGGTGAGCCTCTTGCCCGTTTGCCCCCTTTTTCCATAAAAAAAAAAAAAAAACATGAATAATAAATTACATATTAGTCCCAAAATTTGTCTGTACCTTTGGAACTTTCTTAAAGATAGGCAACTTACTATTTGTATAGACGGTATACCAGTTAAGAGGACCACAGCGCGTGGTCTAGCTCAGGGCGACCCACTATCACCTTTACTATTTAATATTGCTACTGTGCCTATTTGTAAAACTATAAATGACATCCATGTAGCTCAATATGCCGATGACTTCGTCCTATATACTAGTTGCCATAACGGTTATGCAGGTTCACTAAGGTTACAGACGGCTTTGGACAAATTTAATAATATTATTGCAGGTTTAGGTCTGAATATTTCGCCTTCAAAAACCAAAGTTTGTGTATTTAAGAGGGGATATAAGAGGGAGAATATTACTTTACATATTAATGGATTACTTTTAGAAGTGGTTGATAATATAAAATATCTAGGTATATGGCTTGACTCGAGATTTCTTTGGAGAAAACATATAAACAATTTGACAGAAAAAACCTTAAAGTTTGTTAACATTTTTAAGATGCTTGCAGGATCTGGATGGGGTGTACACCCTTCTCATCTTAGACGCCTATATATAGCTACCGTAAGAAGTCGAATAGATTACGGTAGTTTTATCAACGGTAACAGTAGTCGAATACACTTAATTAAAGTGCAGCGAGTCCAGAACACATGTTTACGTATTATAGGCGGTTTCATAAGAACCACTCCCATACATACTATGGAGAATGAATTGTGTATAGCACCTTTGGACATACGTCGACAATATCTTGGTAGTAAATTTTGGCTAAAATGTAAATCTTTTGAAAATAATTCTACGGTTATGTTATTGGATAATCTTTCAGCAATGTGTTCATATCCTTACTGGAGAAACAAACAAAAACCTTTATTAGTAACAATTCACGACGTATTAAAAAATGAAGAAATTTCGCGTAGCGATAACTTAGAAATGTTCATGTTACCCACTTGGGTCAGCAATGTGGATATGGATAATATTGTTACAATAAACATTGAGGGTGTCGTACAAGCTAAGAGAGATTACGGGGGTAACCAATTGAAAATTTTGTGTGATAGATATCTCCGTACCAATTATAGTGATTACTATACCATTTATACCGACGCGTCAATATGCAATAGTGAAGTTGGTGCTGCTTTTTTGGATGCGGTCACTAATACCTCGGTCAAATTTAAAATTAACTCTAAGATCTCAATAATGCATGCTGAGTTAATAGCAATTCTAGAAGCTTTGTCTTACGTTGACTCTCTTCCATGTTCTAATTTTTTAGTATTAACAGACTCTCGTAGTGCTTTACAATCATTAAGACGCTGTACATCTTCCAAACGTGGTATTCCTATTGTTTATAACATTCTTAATGTAATTTGTAAACTAGGAGACAATAGTAAAAATGTAAGATTGCAGTGGGTGCCTTCTCATGTCGGCATTGAAGGCAATGAAATTGTCGACAATTTGGCAAAAGAGGCTTCAACGGATGGAGTAAGTTATTCATGTAAACCATTTTATACAGAAGTGCTTTATAAAGTTAAAGATCGCTGCTTTAAAATTTGGCAAGAATATTTTAATGAACGAAGTAGGAGTCAAGGTATATGGTATGCAACAATACAACCAAGTATCTGTAAACGATCATGGATAGACAATGCCGACATGGGGAGACATACTATCTCAACAGCCCTGCGTCTTCGTTCCGGTCACATTCCGCTAAATAAATTCGCATTCTTAATGCGTAAAGTTGATTCTCCGAATTGTACAGAATGCAATATTGTTGAGGATGTATACCACATTATTATGGAGTGTCTCCGGAACGAACCTCAGAGACATGATTTATCGATGTTCCATAAAAAGTTTGGCGAGACGGGAGAATGCAATAGCATCCTTGCAAGTCCCACTTCGGAAGTTGCCAGGATGCTTTACAGACTCGTAGAATTAGGTATTAAGTGTAGAAGTAACCTAAGTTGATTTATATTTATAACTGTTTCTACGATGAGGGTGGCATAATCTGCAAAGATAAAACCCTCTTTAAATAAATAAAGAAAAAAAAAAGATATAAAATACTTTCTGGAATGGTATCTGAAACACTAGATACAAAATACATGTTTTTTACAATAAAATACTTTTGTAAGAAAGTATTCTATTGAATTTAATTGGATTGGATTGGAGTGGAGTGATTACCTTAAATACTTAATCAGCACTATCATTGGTGCTTTCTATAGGTAATACACATATTTTCATCACAGCCCTTCTGTGTGTATGGCCATTTGAAGTTTTAACTTTGACTGCTCTGATCTTTCCATCTTTACCTGGATAAATATTAATAACTCTAGATAAAGGCCAATATAAACGACCATTTGACTACGCAAAATAAGGCCTTACTGGCCAAAACCAAGAAAAAGGCTACCGAAATGGATTTTCAGTACGTTTGGGTCAAGCACTGCAAAATTCACGTCAGGAAAACAGATACGTCTCATGTTATAATTGTGCAATCAGAAAAAAATCTCTCAAAATTAGAATAACACTAGATAAGTATTTTCATATTATTATAAACCTTTTGTTAAAGTTCAATCATATAGACTCGGGCGCTATGAAAAAGTTTGAGAACTGTTCAACTCGAAGTACTACTTGTGTTTTCCAACCAATGTTGTGTCAGTCTATTGTGCTAGTTAATGCAAATTGCAAAGAATACTATTTTTTAATTATTTCAAACAACACAAAATTTAATCTTATTATTATTGACTATCGTATCAATTTCCAGTGCATTACTTACTCGGCAATGACTAATCATTTTTGCGACATCGGCATTGTTTCTATTCAAACCTTATTCATTGTCTTAATTTTAAAATTGTGTGTTTTTAGACACAGTGCTTTGCTGTGTTCGATATCTTTTTATGAGTATTTGCCCACTACCTACATCATCACTTATTGTTCTTGGTGTTTTTCATATTATGCAACCTTGTTAAAATGTTTGATTATATTAACAGCCTATACTACTATTATTTCTTTAATTATGAATGTGGTTATTACAATGTATCGAAAATGATTTCAATATATTATCAGAACGTGCGGGGTTTGAGGACAAAAACAAACCAGTTGCTTCGTAACTGCAGTCTAAATTCGTACGACATAATTATCTTCACGGAAACATGGTTAGTTGATAGTATCCATAATAGTGAATTATTCGACGGCAGATATCAAGTATGGAGGCGTGATCGTGACTACTGTCGAACATCGCAAACTAGAGGTGGCGGAGTTTTAATTGCGGTGAGAAATAATTTGACCGTCGTCGAAAGGTGTGAATGGCGTACTAGTGCCGAGGATATCTGGGTCTCCATCATTTTGAGGAGGTCCAGACCAGCAGTAAATTATAATATTCACATTTGCAGCATATACTTATGTACCGAAAGTACTGGTAATTCATATAACACCCAACTGCGAAACTATCATCACCACCTTAATAACTTAGTAGCATCCCATCCTTTAGATTCGTTTGTCGTATGTGGAGACTTTAACTTTGGTAACGACGTGACTTGGGAATATATTACTGACAGCACTGAATTAGCTCCAACATGTTTATCCTCCCAGCACATAATTGAATTTTTTGACACCATAAATACCTGTAACTTATCTCAATATAATGGCGTGAGAAACATCAACAACAGATTGCTGGATCTTATTTTTTCAAATAACTTTTTAAAGGTAACTGAGTGTTTAGATCCACTGGCGGTGCCTATAGACATGCACCATAAACCATTGCTAATCGACGTTGATTTTATTGAAATTCACAAATGTGTTGAAAAACGTAATACCCAATACAATTTTTATCGAGGTGATTATAATTCGATTTCGTCAGCACTTGACCTTGTAAATTGGAACAGTTACTTGTGCGTCGATACCTTAGACCACGCAGTAAGTCTTTTCTATGATAAGCTGTATGAACTCAGAGATTTACATATCCCTACAAAAACAATCAGTAATCGTTGCATCCTCCTTGGTACACTAACTCACTGATAAAAGTGTTAAAAGAAAAGTACAAGTTTCATCGAAAATTTAAAATATACGGTAATAACTCAGACTATCTCTCATTCTCTCTCCTACGGCACAGAGCAAAACAGATGGAAAAATGTTGCTTTAAGTCATATATGGAATTAATTGAATCGTCCATATCAACCAATCCTAAGTTATTCTGGTCCTTTATTAAAAATAAAAAGAGCAGTGGCACAATCCCTAATGTCATGCACTATAAGCATATTACCGCTGATACGGGTGAAGGTGTCACTAAGTTGTTCGCTACTTATTTTCAGTCCACTTTTCTTAATCCTGGCCCGGAAAGCGAAAGCGGAGACTCAAATGTCTTATCTGATTTTAGCAGCTCTGTCAGTCTAAGTAAAATAAGCGTGTATCCTGATAAGATACTTAAGCTGCTGAAAAGTTTAGACCCAACTAAGTCAGGCGGACCTGATCTGATACCACCTGCTTTCATAATCAATTGTGCGAAAAGTCTGATGACACCGCTATGCATCTTGTTCGGTTGGTCCCTTGGAAAAGGTATTGTACCTAAGATTTGGAAATCAGCCTTTATTACACCTATTTTTAAGAAGGGCGATAAATCCAACATTGAAAACTATCGGCCCATTTCCAAACTATGCTTATTTTCAAAAGTCCTTGAACGAGTTGTTTACACAGAAATTTACTCAGCGTTAAAATGTCATTTAGGTAATGAACAACATGGATTTCTCAGGGGTAGATCTACTTCTTCAAACCTTATAATTTCCAACGAAATAATATCACTGGGTATGGAACAACGTCACCAAGTCGATGTGATATATACAGACTACAGTAAATGTTTCGATCGTATAGATCACCGGATACTTCTCCAGAAGTTACTTTCTGCTGGTATCCATGGCGATCTATTTAGATGGTTCTCCTCTTACATTAAGAACCGTACGCAAGCTGTAGTTTTGCGTGGATACTTGTCTGGGTGGAGCAATATACCATCGGGAGTACCACAGGGCTCGATTTTAGGACCCTTGTTATTCACTTTATTCATTGCAGATATCAAAAAATGTTTTCGTAACTCTGTAATCTTACTTTACGCGGATGATATGAAAATTTTCAAATTAGTACGAACTCTATCTGATTCAGAAGAATTACAGTTAGACCTTAATAGATTCACATTATATTGTAAAATGAATAAACTTAAGCTAAATGTTACAAAGTGTTTCTATATATCGTTCAGCAGACAAAAATCAATGATTAGCCCGGGTTATACTTTGGATGGCTCGAGTATAGGCAAAGTTGTTAATATAAAAGATCTTGGGATAATACATGATAGTAAACTTCTATTTGACCAGCATATAGACTCTATCCTAAAGAAAGCCTCTAAAGCGTTGGGTTTTATCATGAGAAGCTGTTATTGTTTTAGTTCTATCAAACCAGCGAAAGTTCTCTACTGCTCTTACGTCCGTAGCCACCTCGAACGCGTCTCAAGTTTGGAATCCGCAATACGAGGTCTACAAATCACGTATTGAGTCCGTACAGCATAAATTTCTACGATACTTGGACTTTAAGACTAAACAATATTCTGATAACTACGAACAACGTTGTAAAAGATATCACTTTTTACCGTTGGAGTATAGACGGAAAGTTAACGACATTTGTTATTTAGCAAACATTGCGAACAGTACTATCGATTGTCCTGAACTTCTCAGTAAAATTTCCCTATATGCCAATCAAAATAACTTACGGAAGCGTCCTCTATTACGCGTACCGTTCGCTGCCACAAACTACAGACGTAATGCATTTTTAATACGTAGCGCCATAACTTTTAACGGCCTACCATCACATTTGGAAATTGATCTATTTTGTACCAGTGCACACAACATTAAAAATATTCTCAATAAGGAATACTTCAATGATGGAGAAAATAGCTGATTCTTTTTGCTTTGCGTAGCGCCTGATTTTTGTTTGATTGAATTATTTATTTCATTATTATTCTTGTTCTTTATTTATCTTTGTTTTTGTTTGTTCAGTTATTATTTTTTTTTTTAAGGAAACGTAGCTTAATAATATCTTACTATTCATATTCGAAAGCTTGTAATTGGCAATAGTTTTTTCATTGTATTGTTATTATAACTACCTGTTTGTATTAGTCCGTAAGCTTTCTACAAAACTAATAAAATAAAATAAAATATAAAGGTGCCAAATTATCATCTTTTAATATTACGAGCGACCCTATATTAACATTAGGATGTGGATCTTGCCATTTGGGACGTGACTGTAACAAATTTAGATAGTGTTTACTCCAAATTTTACAAAATGATACTTTCATGTCATTACAGATTTTCCAAAATTGTGATCTAGTAATTACATTGACATTAGAATCTGGATATGAATTTAAAGCTGTACCTATCAAAAAATGACCTGGAGTGATACCAGAGTAGTCTGTAATATCATTTGACAATGGCATGAGAGGTCTACTATTTAAAATAGCCTCAATTTGACATAAAACTGTACATAATTCTTCATAATTAAGAAGGGACTTTAACAAAATTCTTTTTAGGTGGTATTTTACACTTTGAACACCAGCTTCAGCTAATCCAGCAAAGACAGGAGAGTAGCAAGGTAAGAAATGGAAATTTATTTTCTTTTCAGCTGTAAACTGGCAAACCTGTCTTTGATGAATGGCTGAACTTTGTAATTGGTACATCTCGTCCAATTGAATTCTAGCACATTTAAAAGTTGAAGCATTATAGCTGTAAATATCTGTAGGCAGTCCTCTTCGGGATATAAACCTATTCAAGCATGCAATAAATGTTTCAGTTTTCAAATCAGATGCTAGTTCTACATGTATGGCTTTGGTTACGAAACATACAAATATACATACATAACCTTTTGAAATTATTGGCTTTCTAATTCTAGCCAACTTAAGTGGAATAAGCCCTGCATAATCCAAACCGACCTTTTGAAAAGGACGACATGCATTGACCCTATCATGGGGGTAAAGAACCCATTAACTGTTTGGATGCTTTTGCTTTTAATCTAAAACAAATTATACATTTATGCAAAACTTTTTTGACTTGCCTTAGTGCGTGTACAATCCAATATTTTTGCTTTATAGTTGACAAAACAAGCTTAGGACCTGCTTGGAAGTTTTTTAGATGCTCACTTAAAATGACTAGATCAGTCACTTGTGAGTCAAGTGGCAAAATTATTGGATGCTTTTGTGAATAGGTAATGCAAGCATTTTGTAAGCGACCACCAACACGAACTAAGCCATTTACATCAATGAAAGGACACAAGGGTTTTAAATTACCTTTACATATAGTTTTGCCACATTTTAAAGCATGAATATCATTTAACAAATATTTTTGCTGTTCATATTTTACAATTATTGACATTGAACATTCAAGTTCTTGACTTGTTACATAATTAAGTTTATTTTTATTTACCTTATTCTTTGCATTCTGACAAAAGCGTAAAATGTATGCTAATACTCTCTGCATTGTATTGATATTAGAAAATTTATCAAGAAAGTCCAGACATAAGGTTTGTATTTCCTTGGATGTGCAAAGCATTGCACTTAAACATACTGAGCTGTCCCTGACCTCAGGTAAGTTTTGTGGAAGAATAAGATTTAATTCTGGTTTGTACTCTCCACAATTGATTGTAATATAAGTAAAATAAAACACAACAGGTTGTTAACGCAATGGCCGCCCGGGAGGAAGAGAGCGCCGGCTACATTTTATTAAATGTTGCAAACTTATAAAAATATAAAAACCAAATTGTAATGTTGGGTTGCCAACAATGGATAATATGGATGTCATTCACTACCCCTAAACTACCACTATGCAAAAAGTCATGTCGATTTCTTGCTCTGTAAAAAACAAAAGTCTCTCCCGCGGGATCCTTACATTTTTCTGGGATAAAGAGTAGCCTATGTGCTATTCCAGACTATAATTTATGACTAAAACAGACTAAAAATTATGTTTTTATGATAAAGATACGAATTTTTGCGGCAGGTCTGCCCCTGATGGTAAGCGTAGAGCCATCCAGATAGAGTATCAAGTAGCGAGAGACAGTCTTGATATCCATTATTATTTAAGTTATATTATTTAAGTTGGTATTTATTAATATTAAACAACAAACAACAGTTATACAACAAACTAAAGTGTTTTGCTGGTGGTAGGATATTTATAATCGCCCGGAGAGCGACCACCGTACACAGGGTGTAAAACCCGCCTTAGTGGCACACGCAAGAGTGTCGCGTTCCAGTTTCCAAATTCGGCGAAAAGTAGGTGTACTGGTTACACCTCTGCCTACCCCTGGGGACCACAGTCTTGAGTGTATATGTATACTTCAAGTTATTTGTTCAAGTGGTGTTTTGGCGTGTGTTTGTATAAAGACAATGACTGTCTGTATTTACCTATACTTATAGGACTGCAGACACGTCGCGGTTGTTGCAAAATACTTTAAAATAACTGAATAAAATTGGTTGGCCCATGAAAATAGGATCATACTTCGACCGAACGAAATATAATTATTAAAATTGTTTTTATTTTCTTATTTGAACTTTCCATTCATATAGTTATGACTCTATTTATTCATGACAACCAAAAGGTGAGTCTCGAATTCGGAACTTTTTGTTAGGTGGGTCGCTGTTCAGTCAACGTTGAGAACCTATCTTATTAAAATATTGTTTAAGTGAAAAACATAGTTTTTTAGTTCATAAAAAATTAATTTAATATTAGCAGACACTATTATCGAATTTCCCAAAGCCGCAAAAAGTTTTGATGAATGTAAAAGCAGTGGTACCTCATAAACCTAGGCACAGGAAAAGATTTCAGTTATTCAATTTTAATAGATTTTTTTATTTCATTTTAAAAGTTAAAAGTAAGTCTGTAAAGTTAAGTATAAGCAAAAGGCCATCTGATACTTTTGGTATGTCTATAAGAGATATATATACACTCACACCCGTATCCCATGGGGGTAGGCAGTGACTATTGACTGCCACAAGCTACAATCCTGACATACTTCTTTCGCCTCTTCCACAGTAATACATCTTCTCATACATTTTCGACGGTTGGAGGTACTCCTGATTTGCCCTTTTAGGAGAAGATCGTTTATTTGATTGCAATAAGTTCTCCTCGGGCGCCCTCTAACCACTCTTCCAGTCACTTTCGTAAGATAAATACCTTTCGTAAATCGCCTTCCATCCATCCTCTCCATATGGCCAAACCATCTCAGCATACCTCTTTCTATCTTAGTCACCACATCATTCTTCAACTCACAACGATCTCTTATTACACTATTCCTCATGCGATCAGCAAGGGTGACTCCACATATACTCCGTAGGGAACGCATCTCCACCGCATTTACTCGACTTTCATGCTTCTTCTGCCACACCCAACTTTCACTTCCATACATACAGTGCCGGTACCAGCACACCATTATGAACAGCCATTCGCGCCTTTAGCCCTTAGCAGCGCCTTAGCAGCGATAACCTAGTTGGTTGCGGTACGGACTGCCAAGACGGAAGTCGTAGGTTCGAAACCCAAGTGGCATACACCACTGACTTTTCGGAAGTTATGTGTGTATTAAAATGTTAATTATCGCTTGCTTTAACGGTGAAGGAAAACATCGTGAGGAAACCTGCATATCTGAGATTTTTTCGAAGGTATGAGAAGTCTGCCAACCCGCATTAGGCCAGCGTGGTGGACTACGGCCTAACCCCTCTCATTAGTAGAGGAGGCCCGTGCCCAGCAGTGGGACAATGTTTAATACAGGGCTAGTATTATTATTATTCGCGCCTTTTGTGACACCGCCTGGCTGCTCATTATCGCGTGCAAGACACTATTCACTTTATTACCTGCCATCACTCTCCTTTCATATTTCCCATCTCTCGTTATCACGCTTCTCAAATACATAAACTCTTTCACTGGTTCCACTCTCTCACCATTGTCTATAAGAGAATAGTTATTTTAACCAGAACTTCATGTAATTCTGTACGGATTAAAAGAGTTTCCTTTTAAATACGATTAAACAATAGAAACTATGCATGGATCAACACTGATAAGGAAAAACCTATGATATTTGTTACAGTAAAAACAAAATGGCGTCTCAGAAACTTAGGCCCTGCCATATGACCATTTGAAACCACAACCATAAGAAGATAAACAAAATTGCGGCCTATACAATTCTAACATTTATCGTTAACAGGGGGAGTTATTGATAAATAATTAAATTTTTTGTTGGTGGTAGGATATTTATATCCGCCCGGATAGCGACCACCGTACGTACACATGGTGTAAAAACTCCTATTTGACTCCTTTCAAGATTGTTTTTTGAGAAAAAGATAGCCTATGTCCTTCTCCAGGATATAATGTATCTCCTTGCCAATTGTCATTACAATCCGGTCAGTCGTGAAAAGGTAACAAACAAACAGAGTTACTTTCGCATTTATAGTATTGGTATGGATAATGAGTCAGTGGCCCAGTTGTAATTGCGCATGCGTTACGACTGCTGTGCTGAGGTCTCGGGTTCGATAACGGATCGGGTAAAGTGATATTGGGGTTTGCTGTTTAAAAGTACTCAGTATCAGCCCGGTGTCTTGAATTGTGCCCGGTATGGCGATAGGCTCGCCCCTTATCACATTATGGGACCGTAATAAATTCGGCTAAATACAAGTACTGGTTACACCTCTGCCTACCGTTTCGGGGATTACAGCCGTGAATGTATATATGTTTGTATATATACTAATATGCCACAGCACGGACGCTAACACATTCAAAAATACCTCATTGTGTTTTATTTTTTTCATGTACCTACAATTTCAATATGTTTGACAGTAAAATTGAAGTATTAAAGTTATGCTTGTTTTAACTAGAAACAATTGAATAAATATAGTTCATTTCATTATTGGAAAATAATTTACCTTACATTATCATACCGAAATGTAAGTTGCCCAATGTCATCATAGTGTTCCCAGTTATTAATTATAAAAACTATATACTCTACCAATTATATAAAATGTATATGATTTTATGATTTATTATCAATCCAATAAAAGTTTCAATATATGATTGTTTGTTTACCTTTACTGCTTTACTAAAAAAAATATGGTTTATTTAATTAGTGGGTTTAAGTTTATTCAAAATAACTATACAATAATACGATAACTTTATTTTTTACTTTATGCTACTAAATAATATTATCTACTCCAATTTTAACGCAAATTGAAAAAAACACCTATTACCGGTTTACCGTTAAAAAAAAGTTGTTACGGCTTTTTTTACCGTTTAATAAAATCTCCGGTAATTGGAAGCGCTATTGTAACAGTTAGCATAAGTTTAGGTCCGTAAAAAAATATGAATTTGTAATAAAAAAAATCTGTGTATGATATATATCCTATCACTTGCGCGATCGAATGATCTAACAGTATTCAAAATGGCCGTTTCGTAGTGCTGTTTCAGTGGCAAAGTGGAATTGCCATTGTTGCCTTCACCACCTGAGCCATTGCATTCTTTGCTTCGTGCTGAAACACCAGAATCACGACATATTCTATCGAAAATCGGCGATCATTATCGGCGTCAAACGATCACTACAGCGATGAAAAAGGCTAATCTTCAAAATCTGCAACAACTACCAGAACTGAATTTAATTTATTTTATAAGTTAATACAACATTTATTGATTCTGGCGGTACGAAGTTCGCCGGGACAGCTAGTATTAGTATTGATTATTAAATATTATTGTAACTACGAATATTGAATATTTTACCGAACTTGATTTATTCGTATTATCGCCCCGTAAATACAAAAAACTAGTTACAGAGATATCCACTGAGCTAGATTAACTGAGTTGTATTAATAGTAATAGTCTTTCGTGAGTACTATTGTATCAAATAATGAAAAATGGAATAAATTAATATATACATATAAGTAAAAAAGTTAAAATTTGCCTATAATTGTTTTTTCGTTTTGATTGCATTGAGTTTTTTCTTTGTATATTGTATAGTTAATTTGGGGACAATGGTGTGGGTAGTACAATAATGTATAAATATGTATTAACACTTTTAGTTAAGATATATTGTACTGCTGTTTGTTGTTCCTAATAAAGTGAAAAAAAAAAAATAGAACAGCGACAATCTGTCACCACTTCAGCATAAATTACATAGAATTACAGTTTCCAGCGAAAAGCAATGTTCACATTTTTAATCATATCGATTAAACAGTAATTCTTACATGGTCCCTAACTAGGCAAGCCTGTATTTAATAAGTTGAGTTTCCATTTTAAATCTCATTATGTTACCCTTCATTGAAGCGTCAGATAATTATAATATAAACATACGTAACTTCGAGAACTCTTTTGTGCGCGTTGACCTTGAATCTAGGCTTCAAATCTACAGTAAGTTACACTCTTCATCTAGCTATTAATGTCATTATTTAAAAATGTCGTTTTTTTTTTAATTCTGGCGCGGCAAAGTGACCTCCCTGCACCTGATGGTAAGCGCAGTGCCGTCCAGAGAGAGTATCAAGTAGCGAGAGACAGTCTATCCCTCGCTACTCAACACGATCATGCCAGCCTGCTGTTTAGCTTCTTCACATTACGCCTAAAGGACCCAGGATCATAGGAAGGAGGGAACTTGGTACCTGGCAAACTGTTCCCCAGCTGGTTAATTTAATTTATATTTTAAATTTTTATAATTGGCATCACAGAACAATATGACCTAACTTTAATATTATACAGACGTCAGACATATTGTATCCGTATTTGTTATTGATTCAAGTGCAACATTTGTTGAAATACAAATAGTGCCGCGATATAAAAACGCGGCAACACCAGAGGGATCATTCAAGTCGTCGACGAGAAAACAATCAACATGAACCGTGTATTGCTCACCCTCTGCCTGCTCGCTATGGTAAGTCATCTCCTTTCATTTATATTATTAACTTGTGTGTTTATTATATGTAATTTATTACCTCCACATTTTTTTCCTTTTCAAAAGCGATATTATTTATGTAATTCGCTGGTAGCAGGAAATTCAAATACCGGATAGATAGGGTGTACCAGCCATTGTGGCACAGGCATGTGTGTCGCATTCCCGGGTTAGCCAGTGTACATCCATGTAATAAATAAAAATAATACCTTGTTCATAATTAAACTACCACTTTCAACTTAAAAAATGATTATACTTAAATTATTGTGGGTGCATTAGAAAATAGATTGGTTCGTCTTCGCGAGTAGACTTATGTCTTTAATAAGAAACTTGTCGATCGAGATATTAATCGACATTGTATTTGTCTACAGTCGTTCTCGATATATGGCGCGCATGTTACCCGAGCTGGGGTAAGGTGTTCGGTTGTGCGGGCATTAGTCCATAGTCAGTTGGTGGCGTTTCGATCCACCAGCCAGGGAAGAGGAACCAGGTACCCTGGGTCCTTTAAGAGTAGTGCGAAAAAGCTTTCAGCAGCCTGGCATGAGTTATCTCATGCTGCTAGATACGCCACCTGAATGGCATTGCGCATACTCACAGGTACAGTGTGGTCACTTTGCCGTGCCTGAATAGACAAAGTAATAATCACTTAGTAATGAGAATGTTGTGAATTAATTATTTAACGTTGTGTGTATACTTACAGGTGGCTGTTATCTGCCAAGCAACCCCCATACTCCCCAACCTCGGTGGTGGCGGTAAGTTCGAGTATTCTCTGTATAATATTACACAGATCTGATCACAACAGACACACGAATCATCGCAACGTGATCACGAGCAATCGTTTTGAAGCTGAACGCTGGTTTCAATGCATCTCGAGACGATTCAATGTAAACAAAGCAAGTCGAGCTTCTGCTCTCATTAACAACTGCCAGATGCTGCTCACTTGGTGGTAGCCTTCGACTAGGAATAGTGAGTGCGAGTTTTTTACAATTCAGAGAACATTATACATCATTTATATAGGGTTGAGTTTGTTCTGGATTTATGACTACTCGTTTAAAGATATTGATAAATATTTTATTCAGTACTTAGATATCACATTTGTTGTGTGTGTTGTGGCAAGGTCTATCTTATTGTTCTGTGCATACATGCATGGGAGGGAGTTATCATATTAATTTGTGATTTACTTTGTAGAAGGTGGTGCTATTGGAATGCTTCCAGTGAATGCTGTCCCTGGTGATATACCTGGTATGTATGATCTAGGTTCAATCCGCAATTCAAATAAATAAATACACCCAACAGTCACACGCATAGTTCTGAACCCTCACTGAGTAAACCTTTATCGTGGGTGACAAGAACTACGAGGAACTACGGTCCCATAGCACCCAGATCCGAAACAAATATCTGTCGGTCACGTAAACATTTGTCTTGGTGCGGGAATCTAACCCAGGTTCCCTCGTTTCACAGCTCATCAGCTGCCACACGGATGATGTCATTGTGAAGTAATTAAAACATTTGTAAGAGTTATACAATTCGGAGAACATAATAAATCATTTACATAGGGTTGGATTTGTTCTGGATGTATGAATATGGGTGCATATAATGCATTCCCACCTACTCGTTTGGGGGTACAACTAAATATTTATTTCAGTACTTAGACGTTTGTGCAAGTTGTATAGGAGGGAGTTATCATATTAATATTTGTGATTTATTTTGTAGCCGGTGATGCTATGGCAATCCTTTTAGTGGATGCTCGTGAAGACGAAATTAAATTCTGCCAAAGAAATAATAATTGCCGCTGATCGATGCCTTCGATGCGGCCAGTAATAACATCTTCACTGAGATTCTCTGGAAGTGGCAACACGACATGTTAACGGACTCTGATATTGCTCTTTTGTTAATTTTTAAATACACACATTTTTTTTTTTAAATTGTTAATTCTGATGCAAATATAATTAATTCTGTTGCATTTATTTGCTAGTTTTATTGGTTGTCTTTGAATGATACCACATTCTTTCACTGGGTATAAGTGGATGAATGATCATGAATCTGCACGTTTGTATGAGCAAAGTGGTGTATTCAAATCATATATATTTATTTGATGTGCGGCACGATTTTTTAAGTGTTTATTAGATACTTTTTTTACAATAGAACCAAAAAATACCCGTAGAAATGCGATCTAAATTGAGAAGAAACTAAAATAACTTTAATGTTGAAATAAAGTCTTCTCTGTTTCTTAAGGCGTCGCCCTCAAAGATTGTCCTGGTATAAATCGTAGTTTTAATAGCATAGGTTAAAGAAATATTGTATACTAGCTGTTGCTCGCGGCTCCGCCCGCGTGGAGGTCATGTTTGGGAGAAAAAGTATATTATGCAAAATATGAATTTTCATGCGTTTAACTTAAAAAATGAAGGATCTTCATACAAACTTTCATCCCCTATTTTACCCCTAAGGGATGATTTAAAAAAAATGGGAAAAACATATTTCTTTATTTCCTACCAAAAGCCTAAATATGAATTTCCAGATCCCTAGGTCAAGGAATTATGGATTTCCCATACAAATTTTGAACTCCTATTTGACCTCTTTCAAGGTTGTTTTTTGAGAAAAAAAGATAGCATATGTCATTCTCCAAGATATAATCTAGCTCCTTGCCAAATTTCATCACAATCTGGTCAGCCGTTTAGTCGTGAAAAGGTAACAAACAAACAGAGTTACTTTCGCATTTATAGTATTAGTATGGAATCTTCGTTTCGCCAGTAGATCTTAACATTATTATGACATGTAAAAAGTGCCCATAGTGGCCTAATTTACGAAATAAATGATTTGATTTGCTCAAAATAATATTAAAGATGTGTCAAAGTTACCTAATGAGATACCAAACACAGACAATTATATCAAGATCCTATTTCAACAACATGTCTAGTGTTCAAAAAGGACAAAATAATAATACCAGCCCTGTGTTATATAGTCTCGTTGCTTGGCACTGGTCTCCTGTACTAGTGAGAGGGGTAAATAAATAAATACACCCAATATTAATACACATAATTCTGACCCCTTACTAGGAAAAACCTGAACCATGGGTATCAAAAACTACGAGGAACTACCGTCCCACACCACCCAGACTCGAAACAAATATCTGTCTGTCACACAAACATTCGTCTCGGTGCGGTATTCGAACCCGCGGGCCGCGGCCTCACGCTTCTCGCTACTAACCTGCCACGGAGGTTGTCAAAAATATTCCCGGTTCAGTTGGCTCATTCATGCATATAGTAGACAACATTTTGTGGTGTCTGACATTTTCCTAGTGGTTAGAAGGATGCATATGTACACTGACGCCTGTAATCTCCGAAGGGGTAGGCAGAGGTGTAACTAGTGCTGCCACATTTCGCCGAGTTATTGCCGTCATTGGAAGCCGTCAGCAGTATTGGAATTGTGCCGAGTTAATGGCACAATTCAGACTCCAGGATAATTACTGAGCATTTCGTGAAAGATGTATCGAACCATTTTAAGATAAGAATAAGAATATCTTATCTTAAAATCAAATAAATTTATTATGTAAGGGTACTTTAGATTTTTATGGAAATATTGGGGGTCACTTACGGAATATTTGTGGGTAGATTGGATACTCGGTGGGGAAGATTTGTTATAAAAAGGAAAGCCTGAACGCTCACGGGGCAGTCTATACGAAACTAGCGGAAGTGAAGTTTGGTTTTAATCAGTGTGCGTACATTAGTTTTCAGTGTAGTTTGTGTTTAATAGATGATGGCTAATAATTATATAAAAAAAAATGTTATGTTTGTTTTTGTATGCTTCAAAAACTCAAAACGTTCTGCACCGATTGAGCTCAATTTTTTTTCATAATATACAACCCGCTTCAAAGATTGTTTTTATCTATTTTTTACCCCCGATGCAAGGGAATATGGGGGGTGGAAGTGGGGATGAACAATCGAATACTTTCAAATATACCCAAGTGGGGTATCAAATAACAGCGCATGACGTGTACATTACAAAACTGTAAGTTACATGAAAATCATTTCAGCCATTTAAAAATTGTGAATCGATCATTTAAAAATTTATCAATAAATGTAATAAATGCGAATGTATGGATGTTTGTTACTCAATTACGCCCGAACGGCTGAACGGATCTGGTTGAAATTTGGCACAGAGATAGATTATAGTCTGGAATAGCACATAGGCATAGACTTTTTATCCCGGAAAAATGTACAGTTCCTGTGGGATAGTTTAGTTTTTCACAGAGCAAGGGATTGACATGTTTTTTGCATAGTGGCAGTTTAGGGATCAGAAAATAACATAGGCCACTTTTTATCCCGGAAAATTCCTATGGGATAGCAAAACAACGAAAGGTGTAATAGCTTAAGATGCCTCTATGGATTTTATACATTTTCTCAGCCATCGGCCTCCTCAACCATGTTACGGGGAAGAGACCGACCTGGCACAGGGCGCCGCAGCAAGCACAGACACTTTAGCGAGCATGACATACCCAGAGTGAATACAACAATTAAAATACTAGCCACAAAATATCAAGTAGAGTCATGTACGGCATATGAGTTCGCAATGTTAAAAAAATAAAATATATTGGCATTACTTAATTATAGAGTATACGTCAACATGTTGAGGCAGACGAGATGGCTTACATCTCTTTCTGATCTCCAGACATAGCCAGGATGCATAGCGTATGTTAGTTCGGTAGATAAACACAAGTTCACTTCATAGTTTATTAAGCTAATGCCAGTTCGGAATGCGGTAATCCATTGGGAAAGAATCTGGCAAGAAACCCCATGGTTGCTGTTTTAGCACATAACAGTTTACGTTACAATATTCGAAACACAATAACACTTTCACATCACGTTAACTTATTACTTTAAACAGTATTTCGGCATTACGATCTGGATATCACTAATTTTAGGAAATTGTTGTATATTCTTATGAACATACATTAAATTAGCGAATATAAATTGTGATGCTACGGTCATAGAATTAATTTCTTTGAATTTTGTAGTACATATAGATCGCTGATTCTATACCATTTCAAAGTCTCAGCTAATTTAGATGTGTTTTTGCGAATAAAGTCGGTCATGAGTTGATTCATAATAAATGTTATACATTCAAGGTTGTAGATTCAACCCAAGTGTACATGCAAGATGAATGCACTTGTTCAAACAGTGCTTAAGGATATAATTGTATTCTTCAAGTAAAAACGTTTCTGAATATTATTTATTTCTGCTCTCGACAGCCATAATTCACGAAGATAATCGTAATCTTCAATAAAAATTGAAGCTACCTGATTTAAAAGTTAAATTATTAATTCATTCCTTTCTCCCTTATTAGGAATGCAAAGGGATTAATTCCATACAGCCTCGTCAATCGTAGTGTAGATTACTCATTACATGGAATTTTTCAGTGGATTTTCATACAAAATTTCTTCCCCTGTTTTACCCCCTTAGGGATGGAATTTCCAAAAATCCTAAAATATGTATTTTTATTTTTAACTGAAGGTCAAATACCAATTTCTATGCGTTTAACTTAAAAAATGAGGGATTTTCATACAAACTTTCTTCCCCTGTTTTACCCCCTTAGGGGTGGTATTTCCAAAAACCCTTTTTTAGTCGATGCTTACGTCATAAAAGGTACCTACTGTCAAAATTTCAAGTCTCTAACCCCAGCCGTTTTGGCTGTGCGTTGATCGTCAGTCAGTCAGTCAGTCAGTCAGTCAGTTTCTTCTTTTATATACACAGATTATACTTGGCAGAGGTTTCTTGCTTAGTAAATATTTTAATAAAGTCGTGACAATCCCTAAATGTTTTTCTTTTCTTTGTACTCCTTGATGTATCAGCTGGTGGTAGTATATTCAATTCCGAGCGTGTAGCGACTACCATACATAGGGTGTAAATCCCGCCATAGTGGCTCCTGCAAGTGTGTCGCGTTCCGGGATCAGCCAGTGTACATCCATCCGATTTTTGTTGTCTAGAGTTGGTTTACGATGTTTGGTTGCTTTGCGGCCTTCTGAGTACTCTGATACTGGACCCTCGACCGCTTCATCACCTTCTTGTCCATGGCGTAGTGTGAATAATTATACCGGCATGGGATAGGTTGTCACTCGCTTCTCGATACTCTAATTGGACGGCACTGCGCTTACTGTCAGGTGCAGTGTAGTCACTTTGCAGTGCCAGAATTAAAGTAGAATTGTTTTTGCGCGAAACATAGCAGAGTAGAATTCAATATGGAGTCGCTGTTGGTGTCAATCAAATGAAATTGCTCAGACTATAGACAAACTTCCACTTATCATCTTTTATATAAGCAATTATTATACTTTTGCTTTAAATTTGAAGTCATATTATTGATAATCATTGTTAAATTAATTCGGGTCTAATATAAAAGATAGACTAACTTTAAACTTGCTCTAATTAGGTACCAATATACAATGGGTTACCATAGCAACCAATCGATATAAATCCGGTTTTACATGTTGCTGTTACAGGAAGTTTCTTCAAGTACAGTAGGCCTACTCGTCAAACCAATCTGAACTCGATACAATTTCAATTCCAATCTAGAAGATATTAGCACTCTTGCCACAATCGAGTTTTTATTGCATTGAAGTGTTAATCGAGTCTACGATCGAATCACTATGGCCATTCAACACAACACCTCAAAAAACCTCAATTCCGATTTCCAACTCGATACGTCAAAATCAAAATCTATTCAAGAGTGCCAAAATCGGCCGAGTGTGATCCTAAATACTCTATTTCATTTATTTACAAAAAAATCCGCCGTATTCAGTTAAATCGTGCGATGGTGCGAGAGTGCCAATTGTACAGTTTTCGAACCCAAAAATAAAATTATGGAAGTTTGGCGTTAGGACAAAAAACACCTTTGAGCAATGATACCTATCATATATAAGTATAGGGATAATCCCTTGTCTGACAATCACCAAGAAACTCAGGACTTTTAAGCCCCACTTTGTAAGTAAATTGTTACTGGTATTAAGTCGTGTTTAAAAAATGTAAGTTAAGTTTTTTCTGTTTTTTTTTACTATAATAAAGTTTTATTTTCCCATTAGAATTTTGTCTGTCATCTTTTACTACACCTATATAATAGCCTAAACTATGTAAGACCGTGACTAATAAAACTGAGTTCCTGTAGTAACTTTCTTATACTATCATAAAACCCTTTGACAGCCTCAGTTGGCGAGTAGCCGGCTGTGAAACGAGAGGCCGTGGGTTCGATTCCCACACCGAGACAAATGTTTGTGTGACAGACAGATATTTGTATCCGGGGTCTGGATGTTGTGAGACCTAAAGTCTCTCGTAGTCCCTGATACCAACAACACAAGACTCGTATCTTTGTGCGGGGTCGGGGCTATGTGTGTGACTGTTGGGTGTTATTTATTTTCCCTGACCATCACATATAATGTAGTTTCGCTTTTCAATAAGTTGGAAGCAGGCAGCTTTATGGCATCATCAAAGCAAGGCATTGTCTAAGAATACTCAATCGAATCAAATACTAGATGATGCCCGCAGCTCCGCACGCGTGGAGGTTATTTTTGGAAGAAAAGGTATACAATCCATGAAGGCGTCTTAAGCTATTACACCTTTCTATATTTTCGTGCATTTTTCCGGGATAAAAAGTAGCCAATGTCATTTTCGGATCCTTAAACTGCCGTTATGCAAAAAATCATGTCGATCCCTTGCTCTGTGAAAAACTAAACTATCCCATGGGAAATGTAAATCTTTTTTAGATTACTATTTAAAAAAATATTTTTGATTTAATTTTTTTGTATAAAAAGCCTATGAGGCTATGTGCTATTCCAGACTATGATATATCTCGGTGCCAAATTTCAACCGGATCCGTCCAGCCGTTTTAGCGTGATTGAGTTACAAACATCCATCCATCCAAACATTCGCATTTGTAATATTAGTAGGATTTACTTAAAAGTTCACGGCCAAATCGGTCTATTCATTCTGGTTCTGAAAGAAAGAATGAATTATTTTATTTATGTTTCGATGGACTCAAACTGATAGACAAAAGGGTCAAATTATGAATAGCCATTGTTATTTATAGGTTATTGACCAGAAGATTTTTAGGATCATTATTTTTTTTATATCATAGTTCAACAAACGAGCCATTGGGTCACCTGATGTTAAGTGATCTCCACCGCCCATGAACATACATAATACCGAAAGTATCATGTATGCGCTGTCGGCCTTGAAGGACAGGAATAGGGATGGGAAGGGGGAATCTGGGCCTCCGGATATCTCACTTACCATACGAAACGCGACAGTAAACTGTCACTTTACGTTGGTTTTCTGTGAGACAGTGGTACTACCCCGGTCGAGACGGCCCATTCATGCTGTAGACAAATATGTCTACAGCGTGGCTCTACCACTTCTGAAAATTTACACATAATATATGACTATTTATCACTAATTGTTTATTATTGACTATTTCAATTTAGACATCTGTTTATGTTGGCTTTTTGACATTAGGTACATTGGAAAGTAGACGCTGTTTAAATATAAAAAAATAAATAAATTACTCATTCGGTGGCGCAGTTGTAATTAAAATCAAATATTTATTGAATATATGAAATGTTATACATCATTTAGATTCAGTAAATTTTTTACTCTACCGCCAGTTCGGAATGCAGTTTCGCTAGAGAAGAACGTGCAAGAAACTATAGAGTTGCTCTTTTCACACCGTTTAACAATATTTGGTCATACAATTAATATACGATTTCAGTTTAATTACATTAGATTAGCAGATAGCAGTGATAGCCTAGTTGGTTGCGGTACGGACTGTCAAGACGAAAGTCGTAGGTTCGAAACCCAAGTGGCATACACCTATGACTTTTCTAAAGTTATGTGTGTATTAAAATGTTAATTATCGCTTGCTTTAACGGTGAAGGAAAACATCGTGAGGAAACCTGCATATCTGAGAGTTTTTCGAAGGTATGAGAAGTCTGCCAACCCGCATTAGGCCAGCGTGGTGGACTAAGGCCTAACCCCTCTCATTAGTAGAGGAGGCCCGTGCCCAGCAGTGGGACAATGTTTAATACAGGGCTAGTATTATTATTACATTAGATTAGAGCAGCTCAATGTATGTTAAGTTGCCTTATTGGGAAATAAAAATCATTACAAAACCTAGTGCCGCACATGACCATACTGAGAGTGATGAAAATCTCGATTTGTTAAAGCAGTTGGTCCTTACTGAAACAGTCTGAGCAGACCAGTCCACACGAGCAGCACCCGTTCACGAGTAATGACGCATGTGTCAGCCATCGGCCTCCTCAACCATGTTACAGGGAAGAGACCGACCTGGCACATGGCGCCGCAGCAAGCACAGACACTTTAGCGAGCATGACATACCCAGACTGAATACAACAATTAAAATACTAGCCACAAAATATCAAGTAAAGTCATGCAGGGATAATTTTAGGAGTAATTGCTACGGAGGCTGCGTATATAAATAATCATATATGTATGTAAATTATTGTAATTATGCCCCTCTGATGTGTACTAGTCTTCTCGACTAATGAGAGTTAGGTCTTAGTCCGCCACGCTATCCTTATGGAGTCTGGTAGACTTGCCACACCATCTTGAATCACAACTTGAAGTCAACGCATAACAAAGATGCCGCTTAAGTGCTGTTCTTGCATACGTAGGTACATTAAGATGATTTAATTCTCGTAATACGTACTCATTCATTTCACTAATTTCAATGTCTTACTAACTGGAACCAGTGTTTTTACATTGCTTCTTGAGATACGTTGTCGCTTTGTACTAGATTAGTACTAAGTTAGTACTTACAAGGCCGAATTACAACGCCTTATCTAAATGTAATAGCAATTAATAAAATAGGCGTAAAAACTTACGGTCTTATTCATAATAAAACGCTTATCGAAGGTATAAACCTATATTAGTTAAAACGTCATATAAGCCTATGGAACGTTTCATAAAATTCTTTATTCATAATCGTTTCATAAAGCTTCGATAAATAAAATGTCCCTATTGTACACAATGTTGCCATTTCGTAGAAAAAACGTGATTTCAATTGATTTCATCGAGGTTTTGTCTCTGGAAAGAGCCAAAAAAACGACAACTTGTCATTGTCATTGTCATTTGTAAACAAACTTAACTCTTGAGGGTAATCACTGTCGTAAAGCCATATATTTTTTAAAAAAGAAGAAGAAGACTCTTGATGGAAAATTTAATTTGCCTTGCAATCTAGAAAGGTCTCATTTGGTCAGAATGCAGCAATCTGCAAAGCGGCCGAGGGGTGAAAACTGGCTAGAGGAAGACAAGGTTGGTGGAGCATTTTCTGGTTATCAAAATTCCTCTTTGCGCTATTTATGTATCCATTACTAACATTGTTTTTGCTTACAAGCTTTTCTTGAAGGAGTTAGTGAGGGAGCGGGTTCATGTCATCGAGAATAAAAATACAGACACGGACTCCAATTCCTTAAAGGTGGTGGCGTGGAGCGATTTGAGAGAGAGGTACAACTTAAATCTAATTGTTATTCTTGCATTGTTTTAATGTCAAACAATGTGCACAACGATATAAACAAACTTCGTTTTTATTCCAGCTTTCATTGTATGTGTAAAGGGGCCCCACGCACAGTAAACCAGCTGAAGGCACAGTGGGGCCTTCTGAAAATTAAGGCAAAAAAATTTAAGGCAGAAGAGAAAGGTGGTTTTAAAGACTAGTGGTGGCCCACCACCAATCATAAGAGTCAGTAGTGAAGACATTAGCAGCTGGCTGCCTAATGAATTCACTACTGACAACAATGAATTTGATTCAGATCAAATAAATCAGGTAATATTTTATTGCTTGTTTTTATAATTTGACAATTGAGTCATAGTTTTTGTACTTGTAACTATAGGTATATTTGAGGTGAGAATACTTTTGTGTAATGAAAATTCACATTTACAGAACTAATATTCGTCGAAACCATCCACCTCACAAGATCAAGAAAATTGTATAATTCAAGAGGTATGTTAAATCAAAAGTCAAAATTAAACTCAAATCATTTTTAATAAGTAATGTAAAGATCACCATAGAGGAACACACCCACGAGAGCCAGAGGAAATTATTACTTTGCCAAAACAAAACTTTTTTTAATAAAACTTCAAAAAAACTATTTATTTTTCAGATAGTTGTGCCTCCTCAGGGTCTGATTTCACCTGAATATATAAAGACGGTATTAATAAATCAGTTTTATGCTGTAATCATGTAGAATTCTGTTGTAGGTATATAGATAAATAATACTTTATATTTTTCAGGCAGTAAACCATACCAATCAAACAAAAAAAACTCCAAACCCATCTCCACCTGGAAACATACAGCAGGTATTTACAAATCATCATTATGTCATTTTAGTTTTATGCTAAAATCCTGTAGATACTATTTTATTAAATTTTTAATTAATTTTTTAGATGACATATGTGGAGCCTTCAGATCCACCTCCACCAATTGCTTCAATTCAACTATTTAAAAAACAGTAAATCACAAAAAAAAAGATTCCTACAGTAAGTAAACTTATATTTCCATAGTTATAAAAAGTTATATAATGTTTTGGTTAATAATTAAATATGGGTGTGTATATAAACTTAATACAGTTTAATAATGAACTTTACCCAACAATAAAAAAACATATAATAATTATACATCTAACATTAACCAGCTAATCTTAAATCTACATTCACACCCATCAAGAATTGTAACATAAATATCAAAGAAAAGGTATTGCATTATTTTGTATATTTATACACTGCATTATTCCAGGTTCATCGCACAGCCGCAGAACAAATTGCAGCGGTGGAAGTGCAACGTATGAGAGAGCTGCATGCTCTGCAGATGGAAAGTGAGCACCAGAGAATTAAAAATTAAAACTTGAAAGAAACATTACTAAAAGAAAAAAATAATTTAATAAAAAACAAAATGACGAATAAAAAATATAGATAACTGAATTTTAAACGATGTTTAATTATTTACCTTTGACTGATAAAATTTCATTCATTGAAGTGCCTTGCTATTTGTTTTGACGTTGTTCCTCTGCAAAGAAGTGGGCATCTTTATATATAGCGTGTCGTGTGAGCGCACGCGCTACTCTGCTACATATGCGACTGGTAGCGGCTTGAGATAATCCATGGAGGTCCCCAGCATCTTCTTGCATCTATAACATAAAGAAAAGAGTCTTAACAGTAGCTCATCATTAGGTAGGTACAAGTTAGTAAAAATATCAAAAAGGATTAACTTGCCTCACGACGACCTTAACACCTTATTGCAGTTAATACTTGCAATTCTGGTGATGTGCCACAACGACGAAAGATTTTCAATAAGTGCAATGGTATGCAGGGATTGTAAGGCTTGCATTTTTAATAGGTAAGTAAATAAAATGCGCTACAAGGTCGATCTCATATTATATAGTATAATACTCTTTGGTCGATGTGTTTTTACTTGATTAAAAGTGACATCGAAAATAAGCGTCAAACACGAGACAGCTGATCGACGTCGGCCATTTTTTTGCTATGGAACGTTTATAGAAGGGTCTTCGCTTCCTTAACTTTATCGGAGAGATAAGGAGCGTTCTAGCTCTATTGAGCCATTATGAATAACTTTTTTTAACAAGCTCATATTAACGGCTATTTAAACCTCCGATAACTCATTATGAATAAGACCGTTAAAATATAAACACAGGGTATAATTTAATTTATAATCACAAATCATAGATATAGGATAAATATATCACAAATAAAGTGAAATATTTTTATTAATTGGGTAATTAATGCTGGTGGTAAAATATTAATATGTGCTCGGATAGCGACCTCCGTACACAGGGTGTAAAACCGGCCATACTGGCACACACAAGTGTGTCGCATTCCGGGATCAGCCAGTGTACATTCGGTTTTTGTCGGGGGTCTAGAGTTCGGTTACGATGTTTGGCCGTTTTGCGGCCTTCTGAGTACTCTGACAATACATACCCTCACCACTTCTTCACCTTCTTGCCCATGGCGTATTGTGAAGAAGCAGGCCGGCATGATTGTGTTAAGTAACAAGGGATAGATCGTCTCCCGCTACTCGATACTCTAATTAGACCGCACTTCGCTTATCAGGTGCAGTGCGGTACTTTTCCGTGCCAGAATAAAAAAAAGTAGTACTTTCAACAAAAGGGAAATATGCCTATATTTTGTGGAGCTTTGTATCATCATCATCCTATGATGTGTTAGGGAGCGAGCCTATCGCCGTACCTTGCACAATAACGCTAGGCAGTGGCTTTGCTGTGCCCTGGCATTGCAGAAGTCTATGGGCAGCGGTGACTACTTACCATCAGGTGGCCCGTCTGCTCGTCTGCCTATTAAGGCACTAAAAAAAATATAAAAATAAAATTTCAGACTTCGGGATGATATTGAATAGTTCGTGGTAGAAAAACCCGATATCACTTTTACTCCAACCAGTGAATGGTACCCGAGGTCTCAGCACAGCAATCGCGGCCGCAATTAATACTGCACCACCGAGTAGCATAAAAAAAAATATATCAGTTTAAAAAATATTTTATCAAAATAAAATACAATTATGTAAAAATTATTTTAGTTGCGCCAGGTCGACACTGCCGTAAGGGTGAGCCGGCTCATTGCTCATCGTTCAATTTGTGCTGGCTCAGCGCACCGCACCGGACTGTCGCTCCGCTGGTCATGCCTTAGTGTTCATTATCTAGTTGTATATCAGCTTCATTACTACAAACGTATAGGCACTACTTTTTTTAAATCCTGGCGTGGTAAAGTGAACACACTGCACCAGTAAGCGCAGTGCCGTCCAGTTAGAGTATCAAGTAGCCACAATCTATTCCTCTACTTGACACAATCATACCGGCCTCCTGTGTATGCTTCATCATTTAAAGTTGTGAGTGGTGTTTATGGACAGGCGTGGCGTTTGGGGCGAGATACCTCCTCGTGATTAAAAGAAAATATCAACAGTCATATTTAATCTTGATTTGGAGAGTGTAGTGGTATTGTCTCAGCATGGAAAACTTTAATAAATAACTGACTGCCTTGGTGGCGCAGTTTTAATTGCGCATGCGTTACAACAGCTGTGCTGAGGTCTCGGGTTCGATCCCCGGGTCGGGTAAAGTGATATTGGGTTTTTCTATCTAGAAATTCTCAGTATTAGCCCGGAGTCTGGAACCTGTGCCCGGTATGGCGATAGGCTCGCCCCCTATCACATTATGGGACCGAAATTCGGCGAAAAGTGGGTGTACTGGTTACACCTCTGCCTACCCCTTCGGGGATTATAGGCGTGAGTGTATGTATGTATAAATACACTCAACAGTCACACAAATAGTGGATCCCAGGCTGGTGCTAGCTTCCAACCACCTTCTATTGAAATTCGGATGTTTTTTAAGTTCAATAGCCTCGCGTATCATCCTAGGTAGGAATCGGTGTTCTTTGGCAAGGATTTGCGGTTTGTCAAATCGAAGATAAAGATTGGAGCCTTCATCTGTTCAGCAACTGCAGACTTCGTAGAGCGTCGGTGTTTCACATCAGCTATGTGTTCTTTTACGCGAGTCCCTATATTTCTCTTTGTTTTACCGATATAACATCAAACCTTACTTAATAAATACTGGTTTCGATTACTTATCGGTCTCGTATTCGATGATTTAAACCGTGTTATCCGTAGCTTAAGTTATAAAAATATATTGTGAATATATTTTTTCATACTCAAATATGAGATCGTTATTTCAGTAATACTTAGATTTAGTGTTCACTTTATTTAAAACAAATTGTCACAATAGTTACTGACTGATAGCTGGAATTATGCAATGTAGTTATATTTAACTACTAAAAAAGAGACTGCCTCGGTGGCGCAGTGGATATGCGCATGCATTCCGACTGTTGTGCTGAGGTTTCGGGTGCGAATCTCGGGTTGGGTAAAGTGATATTGGGTTATTTAGAAATACTCAGTATCATCCCGGAGTCGGCTCGTCCCTTA
The DNA here is from genome assembly GCA_905220505.1 of Laothoe populi. NCBI lineage: Eukaryota > Metazoa > Arthropoda > Insecta > Lepidoptera > Sphingidae > Laothoe > Laothoe populi. The sequence goes on along the minus strand of HG992167.1, from coordinate 15,132,057 downwards.
TAACGCTGTGGTACCGTAATGAATTCGGCAAAAGTGGGTGTACTGGTTACTCTGCTTACCCGTTCGGGGATTACATGCGTTATTGTATGTGTAAGTAAAAAAGAGACTTTAGCCAAATCCAATATGAAAATCCATGTCAATCCAAATCGAAATTTGTTGACTTTTAAACTATGGTGATTTCATGATGATGCTTGCTACTGCGTATGCAAGTTAAAACCTCTTCTGGCACACACGTCCGACTTTTCAAAGATACAGGAATATTCATTGTCAGTAATCGCTTGCTTTAACAGTGAAAAAATATCATGAGGAAACCTGCATACTTGAAAATCGCTGTAAAAAATTTAAAATACAGTCGACTCTCTATAATTTGAGACTCAAGGAACCAGAGAAAAAAATCAAATTACCAAGAGTTTCCAATAACCAAGAGGAAGGGAAGGAATCAGGAGGGGCCCCTTCTTATCTCAAAGAACATTTTCTTTTTCTCCATAAGTCACATGCAAGATCCTTGAGGTCGTCGGAGAATCTGAAGTTGAGGATGCCCGTGCACACCACAACATTCATGGATAAATCGTTTTCAGTAGAAGCTGTTCGACTGTGGAACACACTTCCAGTTGTGGTGAGACAGGCTCAAACACTGACATCGTTCAAAAAAATGGTCAAACAATACTTCCTTTCTCTCTCAACAGATACACCCATAAGTATAATTAATTTCCTTTAATTGAATCTATTGGTTATCTTTAGTTTATTTCTACATATTATATTTATTTATCTATGAAATTATCTATATACATATATTATATGTAATTATTTATTTATCGTACATTTATATATGGGTATGTGTATTATATGTATGTGTGTATGTGGCACGGCAAAGTGACCGCACTGCACCTGATGGTAAGCGCAGTGCGGTCCAATTAGAGTACCGAGTAGCGAGAAATAATCTATCCCTCGCTACTCAACACCATCATGCTGGCCTACTTCTTCACATACGTCATGGGCAAGATGGTGAAGAAGCGGTCGAAGGTCTATTGTCAGAGTACTTAGAAGGCCGCAAAATGGCCAAACTTTGTACCCCAATTCTAGACCCCCGAGAAAAACCGGATGTACACTGGCTGATCCCGGAACGTGACACACTTGCGTGTGCCACTATGGCGGGTTTTACACCCTGTGTACGGTGGTTGCTATCCGGGCGATATCTATATAAATATCCTACCACCAGCAAATATATTTTTGTTTATTTATATTTATTGGAGCTTTTATCCTTTATACTTTAGACTGCCCTCTCTTCCTCCTTTTCCATCCCATGGTTGTCTGTAAGAAATTGCCTAGAGCGATAAGACCGCCATTTGTACTTTTATTATATAAATGTAATCTTTATTTATAATCTTTAAGTGTACAATGAAGAGTAAATAAATAACGTGGGAAAAAATCAAGTAAACAAGAGTTTAATCAAAATTTGTGATTTATTATTTTAATCATTTGTATTATAATTCACAATTAATGTTCATTTGGAAAGGAACTTGTGTAAACAATAGACAGGTGTGACAAATGTATGTAAACAAACGAGAGGTCTGCGCATGATAAACGCTTCAAATTATAGACAGTAGCCTGGACTTATTATTGCATGTTGGCGGGCAAGATACTATTCCGTCAACTTCAAATTACTGAGGAGACCAATTAAAATTGATTTTATTCCATTTATCGAGTACTAGCTGTTGCTCGCGGCTCCGCCTGCGTGGAGGTTATATTCGGGAGCAGAAGTATACAATGCAAAGAGTTGTCTTCTGCACTGAGGCACCTGTAGCGATTGTCCAGCCTCTCAGGTGTTGTGCCTGAATCTTGAGATTGCATCTAAAGAATACCCCATATGTTTAACCTCACTTTGCCCCTTTTAGGGATGATTTTTCAAAAACGTTGAAACACGTATCTCTTTATTTCCTACCAAAAGCCTAAATATGAATTTACAGATCCCTAAGTCGAGGAATTATGGATTTCTCATACAAATTTGGAACTCCTATTTGACCCCTTTCAAGGTTGCTTTTTGAGAAAAAAGATAGCCTATGTCCTTCTCCAGGATATAATCTATTCCCTTACCAAATTTCATTACAATCCGTTCAGCCGTTTAGTCGTGAAGAGGTAACAAACAAACAAACAAACAGAGTTACTTTCGCATTTATAGTATTAGTATGGATTTTTCAAGGGACCGGGAAAATATTTCAAATTATTGAAAGATTAAAATTAACGAGTGTCAAATGACATACGGCACTTTTATCCCGGTAACGCTAACTATGAGATAGCAAAATATAGAAAGGTGTAATAGCTTAGGATGCCTCCGTGGATTGTATATACGTTTTCTTCTAATAAAAAGTACACCGACTTCAATAAAAAACAAATTATGCGTCACAATAAAATTTGAGGGTTTCCCTTAATTTTTCTTTGATCCCATTATCAGATCCTGACTTGGTGCCAATGGGACCACATGGGAAGTATACCCTTTTAAACAAAAAAATAATTTCCCGAATCGGTCCAGGCGTCTTCGAGTAATCGGGTAACATACATAAAAAAAAAGATTCCGGCGAATTGTTAACCTCCTCCTTTTTTGAAGTCTGTTAAAAATAACCTCCACGCGGGCGGAGTCACGGGCAACATCTAGTATTGTTATATTACGATAACACCTTGACATGTGCGACGGAAACGGAAACTAGACGTGTGCCCCATTTGTTCTAGCCTCACAATACATTTATGTATTTGTATTAATATATTCATGCGGCCTTTAACTAGATCACTTTGCCGTGCCAGAAGAAAAAAATACATCGTCAAGATCATTGTGAGATCATGCTAACGTGACCTCGTTGGCCAGGTCTAGACAGGTACGCGTCAAAGATTAGATCCAGGTTGAATATCTTGATAAGGACTACGATTTTCAATCCCAATCCTGTAAACTCTCCTACTGCTCTACCAATGAGAGGGGTCAGGCGTTAGTCCACCAAGCTGGTCTAATGCTGGTTGGTAGACTTCACATACCTTTAAAATTCGAATAGTGAATTATTAGGTTTAGAGAATTCCTCAGGACGTTTTCCTTTACCGTTAAAGCAAGTGATAATTAAAAATGAATACATATTTAAGTTTCAAAAGTCTGAAGTGCGAGCTGTTTGCTCTAGCTTTGACCGCACCGGTGTTCCATTGTTACATACTATTTTCAACTTTAATGTTATGTAAATAAAATTGATTTTTGTTTCTATTTACTCCGTACTACTTTACTTTTTTAATATCCTTTGATATACCAGTTAAAAACTGTAATGCTTTACGTTTTAATTTTTGAATCTACACGTGTGATATAAATAATATTAGTAATACTTTCTCATAGTATTGGATCTAAAGCGGAATAGTAAAATAAAAACAAAAAATTACATCCAACATTCACATATATAATCCAGACTCTATACTTGGTTTAACTAATCTGTAATGAAAGTATGAAGGACTTGAAGTCACATATACCCAGACCTGGAGGGTAACTCTTGACACTCGATTCCAATTTAAAATTGGGATTGGGTTCGAAAACTGTACAATTGGCACTCTTGAACACAACACCAGCACACAATTTAACTAAATACGATGGAATTTTTAGTAACTAAATGAAATAGAGTATTTACGATCGCCAGTTCGTAAATATTCTATTTCATTTAGTTGAGTGAGTTAGAGTTCCAATATCTTCTAGATTAGAATTGAAACTGTATCGAGTTCGAGATTGGAATTGATTTCAAGAGTAGGCCTACTAAAACAAATATTTGCAAATCGCACAAAAATTGCGGGATTCGAACCGGTGAACTTTCGTTTTACAACCGGATAAACACTGCGATACAGAAGCTATCGTGAGATAGTCGTCTCGTTAGTCTACTTTGTACTTTATGTTTAAACGTGATATTAACTTGTATGTATAACTAGATGTTGCTCGCGGTTTCACCCGCGTAATAGTTATTTTTGAAAGTAAAAGTATAAAATACATGGAGTCATCCTAAGCTATTACATCTTTCTATTTTACTATCCCATAGGAACCGTGCATTTATCCGTGACAAAAAGTAGCATATGTCATTCTCTAATCCCTAAAACTACCACTGTAAAAAATCGATCCCTTGCTCTGTCAAAAACAAAAATGTATCCCACGGGAACCGTTGTGCTATTCCACACTATAATCTATCTCTGTGCCAAATTTCAACCAGACCCGGTCAGCCGTTGTTGCGTGATTAAGTAACAAACATCCATCCAAACATTCGCATTTATAATATTAGTAATTAGTATTCGTGATAGTAAAGTAAAAAAAAATATTACATTACAAAACAGTAGCCCAGGAAGACTAATCTACTTTATCCTGCAATACTGCACATTTTGTACTTTTAGGTCCAGTGTACTTTGCCAAAAAATAATTAATTATAGTTTTTTTTTTAGTGCCTCGATAGGCAGACGAGCAGACGGGCCACCTGACGGTAAGTAATCACCGCCGCCCACAGACTTCTGCAATACCAGGGCACAGCAAAGCCGCTGCCTACCGTTAGCCTACGTATAGTGCCTAATATTAATCATAATTTCAACGGAACTAAACTTAATGAGATTAAATCGACTTTGAAACCAATATGTCTGATACATTTAATGATTTACAACAGCGGAAGTCCGCAAATGTATTGCGGATATTGTTAATACAAATAATAATTTCTTACTTCTGAGATTATTGTGATGAATTATTTATTTGTGTCTTTGTTATTTTCAACATATATAAATAATTGAAATCTAGTTTTTGAACTATTTATAGTAAATTAAACGGTACGCAGCGGTTCTGCTGTGCTCTGGCATTGCAGAAGTTTATGGGCGGCAGTGACTACTTACCATCAGGTGGCCCGTTTGCTCGTCTGTATATCTAGGTACTAAAAAAAAAGAAAAAGAAAAAAAAAATTACATTTATATTTATTTTGTATCTGCTCTACCTAATTTCAAAATACATGTGTGAGTAGTAAAGTAAAATTACAGGTTACATTGGACTTTAATAAGCAATATATTTCATCAAAAAAATATTTGAGCCACTGAAATAACTTTGGACCGCAGTGATACATAACATAAGTAGCATGGCTGACTCTACCATGTATATGCGAAAGAACCACCCGCTTCAGAGACCGATATAAGAGAAGGTGCTTTCGTATCTTCGACTTCGGAGCTGCTTTTTCCATACTAAATGGGGCAAGGGTCGTCATATATTGATCTTACTCCATCCTGAAATGCTCCTCAAGCCGGCACTGCAGATGCTATTCTCTATCTTAAATTACTCGTTACGCTTGACACAAAGTCTATATTTTAGTCGTGTGTCAACTCCCGACTATCAGATCAGAAAACATAATTATTATTGTAATTCCCACATCTAGTATAATACTCTTTGTTATAGTAAGCAAGGAACGTAGTTCTCTTGATTTTAAGAAATTAAACTTATGAACTGGTCTAGCAGACGGCGAAAGAAATACAAAACTGAAGACCTTCATATAATATCTAACCTTATCAATACTTTAGACATCAGCTCACAGTTTGATCATGTCATGACTATTTTAATAAAACAAAGGTCAACTAATCATGTCAGATAAATAACAAAGCTGTAAATTAGACTTACAAGCCTGCAGCAAATCGTAAATTCGCTGTAATCCGGTCAAACCACACATGACCGCCCGGCCAAGGTAATATCATATGGGCTGATTGATTGATTCTGTGTTGATAAAGCATATCGTGAATAACCTTGGATTATTGTGGGTTTCGCACGTGCCTGTAGTCACAAAATATAAACTGGAATGTGCAGACAATTTACTTTCGTATTTTAAGTGGGTCTACTTTAGGTCTTTGTTACAATACAATGACCCTGTTACCAGGATTTATGCTATTTTGCATGGTATCCGAGAGAAATTTATTTAATCAAAAAAGCTGATAAAATTTCAATGTTGCTAATAATAAATGCGCATGTTTGGATGGACGTTTGTTACTCAATCACGCAAGAAGAAATTTAGCACAAAGATAGATTATAGTCGAAAATAGCACATAGGCTACATTTTATCCCGTAAAATATACGGTCCCTATAATATACGACGTAATAGCTAAGGATGTCTTCATGTTTTTTTTTCTTTCAAAAATAACTACCACGCGGGCTACCAACTACCATATTGTAAATATTGAAGTGTATATTAGTTTGTCGTTTTACACATGAATGACATGTATATATCCTCAGTAAATTTCACTTGATACTCCATCTGGACGCCACTGCGCTTACCATCAGGTGCAGTGTGGTCACTTTGCCGCGATAGAATAAAAAAACTGACTGTATTAAACACAACAGTAAGCTGTCACTTCACATCGTTTTTCTGCGAGGTAATGGCACTACCCCGGTCGAATTCGCTGTTCATGTTATTCACAAAATTCCACACTGTGTCTATTTAAGAATGTTTAAACTCACCTCTGTCTCTCTCTTCCTGGCTTTTCGTCCCACACGGTGATAGGGTCAGCCTACTGTTTCTGCTTCACTTTTCTCGGTCTTCGATGTCTGTTTATTTATTTTTATTTAATGTATGTCGTCAGCGGAAAACCTGCATTCCATGTATTTCTGCACTACATGCTTTGTTTTGGGCCTCATGTTTGGAATGTTTAAACTCACCGTATTATATTTTAATTTCCACAGATTATGAGGGTTTTATATGGCATCTGTAAAAGTAAAACTATTCATGTTTTCTGAATCAGTTCCGAAGCTCCAACGCAGCTCCAACGCTAGACCGTGGACTCACCGGTTACTCAGCACCAGAGTAAAACTCATGCATTAAGTCACACGCTTTGTCAACAATATGGCTTGCCTAAACCCGGAACCGATTTCTTTGGACATACGGTAATGCAATGTCCGTACTATTGTTTCTATCAATAAATACTGCTTAATAATTATCAGCGTTCGTTTACAGTGGCAATTAAATCAAGTACATTACGTTAAATCCTATCTCTTTCATCATGGATTTCCCTATCATCTGAAGAAAGGCTTCCTTTCCTGTTCAGTTAATGAATAGTGTTCTATTGTGATGGCGTCTTGTGCTAAATTGGTAACTTCCTTGAAGCAGTTTTTTTATCTTTTTTGAAGCAGGATTGAAGAGACTGATGGCACAGCATCATATTCATGACCGGCTTGTATGTTATGGTCTATTCGGACTTATAAAAATACACACACATTACTCTAATCAAATTGTAGCTCCTCCTAGACGGCTGGACACATTTGGATAAAATTTTGTGTGTATATTTCAATGGGTTCCTGGATGGTTTGTAAACACAATTGAACCCGGTAGATGACACTGCTTTTCCGGGCACGACGACGTCTGCCGGGCCCGCTAGTACTGGAGATAAATAAACTTTGAAATAATATTTTTTTGCCAATCTGGTCTGGTTATTGTCAAATAAAAAAACTTAGTGACCAGATGTTTAGTGGTTTAGGGACGGCTAAAGTTCTAATTGTAGTAACACCTAAAGTAATGGAAAACCCTAGTGTAGGGAACAATACTGAGACTTTATTCTTCATTAGTTATTCTAGACATCTAAAACACACGTCATTGTTACTTCACGTACTATTTTGTATTCCAAAGTCGTTCTCTCATCTCATAACATTCTTTGAAGGTTATTTTACATATTTGAAAAGGTGTGTAGATATAAATATGAAATAAATTGAAAGTAAAATAATTCTGAGCCTGCACATATAGCGTAGATCGCCTTTTACAAAATTGGGCGAGAGCGGGATGAAGGTATGAATGGTGTAATATTAGGTACATGAATTCAATGCAATTTTTACTACAATCTTGTGTATTATGCAATATCCCGATGCTAATAATGAACCTTGTCTATTAATGATAGAATAAATGCCTCAATCCACTAAGCTGGCCTAATGTGTGCTGTTGAAGCATTTCTCAAGCATAGACGGATAGGAGGAGGAGCAAAGGAGTATCGTCTGGATTTATTCACTTTTAAAATCGCTTTGAATTCGAAATTCAAGGCGATATAAAATGTAACTAAGGATTACAAATACGTAATCCTAAGAGCTAGCCAAACTCCCGGATGTCCTAGGAATGCGGATCGAATGACAATGGCAACCGTGACATACATATGCAAAGGGTTTTTATAATTTGCTAGATATCTTCGAATACAATTCACGTACTTTTAATTTATTTCGCGGCTTGGTCCTGGATATATAAAATGGCAACTTTTGAACGGCGTCATTAATAGAGTCATTCAATTTTCTTGCCTAGAAATACAATTTAATTACAAAGCAACTTTCCACACGATACAAAAAATACCTAAATAAAAAACCAAAACAGTTTGAATGAGAAATCGACTAACATATTCACAAATAAAAGCTGAATTTAATGTCACTAATATTTTTATAAGCAACAATATTTAGGTATCACAATAGGCTTAATAATTTGAATTCCTTTGCCAAGAAAACTGATATGTAAAACTAAACTTTTATAAGACGCTTAAATATGCTCAACCTACGTTTCTGAACACTTTGTATGCAGGAGTCGGAAAGAAGGTCGCGGAGACGAATGACTCTTCAAGGCCAGGATTCTTTCACGTTCATGTCACGACCTTCAATAATCCCGTGTCTACATTCACCAAAGAACTACGCAGAAGTAGAACACTTACCTACATACGGGTCAATTTAAATTGGCTATATTAACAAAATGAAAGTATGGAACCTTGATTTTTTTAGGCTGCTTGTTTTTGTTTGAATAAGATCCATCTTAATTACACACCGTGAATAATTGTGTTAATCGATCGGTTTATTGAAATGCGGATATTTTTGTTAAATGCATTGTGTGTCGATTTTCAATAGTTTATTTTGTGAATCCTACTAATATTATAAATGCGAATGTTTGGATGGATGTTTGTTACTCGATCCCGCTACAACGGCTGGACGTATCTGGTTGAAATCTGGCACAGAGATAGATTATAGTCTAAAACAGCACATAGACTATTTTTTTGAAAAATGTACAGTACCTATCCCCCGGTAGTTTATTTTTTCACATGATTTTTTGCAGTTCAGAAAATTACTTTTTATCCCGCAAAAATGCACGCCTCCGATGGTATAGCAAAATATAGAATTGTACACCTTTTCTTCCAAAAATAACCTCCACGCGGGCGGAGCCGCGGTCAACATCTAGTTATAAATAAATGATACTAAATGACCCGTGCGAATACTTTGCACCGACAGTGGTCAACTGACAGACCAATATCGGTGACCAACTGACAGACCACTATCGGTGACCAACTGACAGACCACTATCGGTGACCAACTGACAGACCAGCGGCAAACATACGCTTTAAAATAGTGTTTGATACATTAAATTTGATGAAGAATTATGGAAATTATGGTGTTCCGACAAAAATACACCTTTGAGAAATAATATATATGATACTAGCGACCGTGCAGACGTCGTCCTGCCCGTAAAAGCAGCGCCACGCCGACTGCAGCGCCATCTGCCGGGCTGATTTGTGAATCTAAACCATCCAGAGCGCCAACCAAACGAATACAAAAAAAAATCATTCAAATCGGTCCAGCCGTTTAGGTGAAGTTCAGTGACATACAAACGTACAGTAGAATTATATATATAATGATAGAAATTTGGCCTTTTAAGGTAATTCGATACTGGCCGTATATGTAGAATCCAGACACAGTAAATTTTAAATAGAATATTGCCTCATAAATCTTAATATTGTAATAAAAAATTCAACTTTCGTGTAAAATATGATCTGGACTAATTTTGTTTGCACTGGAAAATGAACCCTTCAGGGCTGCAGTCGAGAGCTTACATCATATTGAAGTTTATAACACAAGAATACATTAATAAGGGTGATATCTGGTGTTTCTAAGCCTGACGGATTATGTGGAAGATTAATGTACAATACTGCCTCGGTGCCGCAGTTGTAATTGCGCATGCGTTGCGACTGCTGTGCTACGGTCTCGGATTTGATCCCGGGTCGGGTAAAGTAATATTATGTTTTCTATTTAGAAATACTCAGTATCAGCCCGGAGTCTGGAACCTGTGCTTGGTATGGCGATAGGCTCGCCCACTATCACATAATGGGACCGTAATAAATTCGAAGTGGGTAGTGGTACTGGTTACACCTCTGCCTACCTCTTCAGGGATTACCGGCGTGAGTGTATAAATAAATAATAAATAACACCCAACAGTCACGCACATAGCCCCGATCCCACACTAAGATACGAGTCTTGTGTTGTGGGTATCAGGGACTACGAGAGACTTTCGGTCTCATAACACCTATACCCCGGAAACAAATATCTATTAGCCACACAAAAAATTGTGAAAATGTATGTATGTATATGTGTGTATATCTATTGATACGCACACATTATAACTTATATAAGTACAACACGCGCACATGGCACCGCATGCAAAGTGAGATGAATTTATAACATGCCTGTGCTATTACCATAGACAAAGATATTGCTATCTTAACACTCGTTCGGCTTGTCTAGCCGGCGGGTACTTCCGGTGTCAAGGTGACTCGTGACCGACCACCAGTTTATGCCCACTCACTGCCAAGTGCCAACTCCTTCGATGGCAATGTTGCCAATATATAAAACTATCAAACCAGTTTAGACTAAACATTCCAAATTCAAATTATAGAAATCGAAAATTGGTTAAACCAGTGTATTGTAATTGATTTTTGATTTATCTACATAAATAAAAATTAAATATTCTTTAGTAAGCACTTCACTTGAACAGAACACTTGAGAACAAACATGAGAACAGTTGGATCGATTTGGTCATTTTATTAGGTCGCAATTGTCCGAATATGTATATGGGGAAAAAAGACAAAGCCATGGGGACCGACAGAAGTGAAAGTTAAAACTTTGAAATTACTGTGTTTTTTTTAAACAGCGTCCATGAAGTAAACATATTTTTTGTTTATGATTGATTGTCAATAATTAATGAACTTCATAGACGTGGTATGTCAAAGTAAAATAATCTGAGTGTGATGGTCACGTGAATTCAGTGATTTTTCCCCATCCTATATATGCCAAACGTGCCTAAACAAGTTTTCACTTAAATAAATGAAAAATTCGGGAAACATTTAAAGCAGAATATTACGAGCATTCACTCGTAGATCGTAACGAAGTTCAGGCAGATTGAGTTATTTTGCGCTTAAGTTACTTTATTCAGATTTAGGCCAAATATTAGTAACATAGCAGCGATAGCCTAGTTGGTTGCGGTACGGACTGTCAAGACGAAAGTCGTATGTTCGAAACCCAAGTGGCATACACCTCTGACTTTTCTTAAGTTATGTGTGTATTAAATGTTAATTATCGCTTGCTTAACGGTGAAGGAAAACATCGTGAGGTAACCTGCATATCTGAGAATTCTTATACGAATTTCGAAGGTATGTGAAGTCTACCAACCCGCATTAGGCCAGCGTGGTGGACTAAGGCCTAACCCCTCTCACTAGTAGAGGAGGCCCGTGCCCAGCAGTGGGACAATGTTTAATACAGGGCTAGTATTATTATTTTATTATTATTAGTAACCGGTTGTTTAAAGTACAACAAGAATTAATAAACTCATATTATGAGTTTATTTTATCTGTACAAACTCACAGAATTTACTTTATAGAATAAATCATTACATATATATACACTCACGCATGTTGTCCCCGAAGGGGTAGGCAGAGATGCAACCAGTACACCAACTTTTTGACGAATTTATTGCGGTCCCATAATGTGATAGGGGATGACCGATGACCAATCGCCATACTGGGCACAATTCAGAACTCCGGACTGATACTGACTATTTCGAAATAGAAAAACCCAATATCACTTTACTCGACCCGGGGATCGAACCCGAGACCTCAACATAGGAGTCATAACGCATGCGCCAATAAAACTGCGCCACCGAGGCAGTCTTATAAATAATTATTTATTTTTTATTATTTATCTATGCTTACTAAAAAGCAGCGATAGCCTAGTTGGTTGCGGTACGGACTGTCAAGACAAAAGTCGTATGTTCGAAACCCAAGTGGCATACACCTCGGACTTTTCTAAAGTTATGTGTGTATTCTTTGTTAATTATCGCTTGCTTTAACAGTGAAGGAAAACATAATGAGGAAATCTACATACCTGAGAATTCTCTGAAAAATAAAAGAATTTCGAAGGTATGTGAAGTCTACCAACCCGCATTAGCCCAGCGTGGTGGACTAAGGCCTAACCCCTCTAATTAGTAGAGGAGGGCCGTGCCCAGCAGTGGGACATGTTTAATACAAGGCTAGTATTATTATTTTATTTATTATTATTATGCTTACTAATACTACAAAGCTGAAGTGATTGTCAGTTTTTTAGAATGTGCTAGCCTCTAGAACTATCAGTCAGATTTAAAAAAACCTTTTGTTTTATAGCCTCTTTATTATGGGAGGTTGTTGACCCACGGAAGCGAAGAGGATCGTAGCTACGGCGATCATATTAGCATCATCGCCGTAACGGGACCAACAGCTATAAGTAAATAAAACTAGAAAATAACTGTAAGCCTTTTTTTACTGTCTGGATAGACAAACAAGCGGGGCACCTGATGGTAAGTAGACACCGCTGCCTATAGACTTATATTGCAATGCCAGGGCACAGCAGAGCCGCTGCCTACCGTACAAAGCCGCTGCCTACCGTATTAAGTAAGCCTGAGTTATTACTGATTATTTATCAACCACTATATTAATACATAACACCTTGTTTTTTGTAGGGATCTAGCGCGTGGGAATCACACGCGCTGATTTGTGCATGAGTTTATTGACCTCTGAATTACTCGATTGTATTATAATAATTAATAACAGTATTGCATTCGCAAAGGTTCCATACACCACTATTCCTTCTGGCTTCTCTTTTTTATGAAAAAAGGAAGCAAACGTGCAGGAGGCTCACCTGATGGAAAGTGATCACGCCGCCCATGAACATCTGCAACACCAGAGGGCTTGCAAATGCGTTGCCGGCCCTCTCTTTATAATCTTGTCAAAAGTAAATATTATAAATTACTTTATTTTATATATACGCATTATTAAGCGAAAAATAATAATATTAGTTGGTAAATTCAATAATAGTCTTAATTTTTTTGCTCTTAAATCAAATCAAATATTTATTGAATCCATGAAAGGTACCGCCAGTTCAGAATGCAGTTTCGCTAGAGAAGAACGGGCAAGAAACTCTAGGGTTGCCTCGGACTGCCTCGGTGGCGCAGTTGTAATTGCGCATGCTTTACGACTGCTGTGCTGAGGTCTCGGGTTCGATCCCCGGGTCGGGTAAAGTGATATTGGGTTTTTCTACCTAGAAATTCCTCAGTATTAGCCCGGAGTCTGGAATTTGTGCCCGGAATGGCGATAGGCTCGCCCCCTATCACATTATGGGACCAAAATTCGGCGAAAAGTGGGTGTACTGGTTACACCTCTGCCTAACCCTTCGGGGATTACAGGCGTGAGTGTATGTGTGTGTGGTTAGCGATATTTGGTTATACAATTAATGTACGATTTAAATTAAATTAGATTAGATACTCTCCACAAATTCAGTCCTAATTAGTAAGCCCCACTGCTGTACACGACTCTTATCTTCCATTGAGAGGGGCCAGCACTGGGTTCTCTACGCGAAAAAGTGCGAGTAAGTGTCATTTATAGAGAACTCTCAGGAAATGTATCAGATTAGTTAATTTGCATTTTCAATATTATAATGTAATTCTCATATTGGATTTATTCAGGTAAATCAACATCAATAAATAAATACACCCAACAGTCACACACATAGTTCTGACCCCACACTAGGTAAAGCGTGTATGGTGGGTATCAAGAACTACGAGGGACTACGGTCCCGCAACACTCAGACCCGAAACAAATATCTATCTGTCACACAAATATTTGTCTCGGTGTGGGAATCGAACCCACGGCCCCTCGTTTCACAGCCGGCTACTCGCCCGCTGCGCCACGGAGGCTGTCAATCAATTCAATGTCACATGAATAACATTGAAGTACTCGTATCAGCCTGGAGTCTGGAATTGTGCCTATTATTACGATAGGTTCGCCCAGTTCACATGGGACTGTAATAAGCTCGTCGAAATGTGTACTTGCGACACTTCTGCCTACCCTTTTAGTGATTATAGGCGTAGTGCGTAGGTATGTATGTAACATTAATACTACATATTGGGTTGTTTAGCTATGTAATAACTTAAATAGAAATATTCAGTCACAAATTCAACCTTTTCTAAGAATTGGTAGAATATCTAAAGATTAACAATATTTGTGGTACTAAAATCCAGAAACTCCCACATTTTCGTTCAACTAGCAACACCGAACGTAAGGCGTGCCACGGTCTTAGTCACACGGAAATAATTACATTATAACAATAAACGTGCGGTATTTATTCATTTACTAATTTTGCAACAATACTTCCGAACATCAAAACTATTTCCGAGTGTATGAAATGTTAATGTAATTCGGAAGAATTTTACTGCTCACGACTTTTTTTAATCCTTGGAATTGTGTGTACCAACGTCGAACCAGGCTGTATGAATTTAATTGCATTGCCTAAATAACGCAAACATTTCTTATGTTCATATAAAACTTAAGTAAACCCTAACTGCTACTCAACCGAAAATGAAAGCTAATTTCATCCTTTTCTACTTTGTCAAGCAGTTGTGTATGACTAGCGACGAAAATAATGCAGACTCTTTTGAATGCACCCTCACTATTGGCTAAGGTTTCCTATATTTAATTGTGTACCAATTTAATATGCAATTGAAAATCAAACATACACTCTTTTGTTATATCGGAATCAAAAATGATCCAAAATGAAGCCACAATTAACGTTTAAATATTAGTAAAGTCATTGCGTAATGGGAATATCACACTATCTCCCTCGCACCAGAGCAGCGAAATGGGAATTCGTCGCGGTTACTTCATAATTCATATCGTCCTTTTTCTGACACTTGAGAAGTACCCCTTCTAAATAAATAAATAACACCCAACAGTCACACACATAGCTCCGACCCCACACTAAGATAAGAGTCTTGTGTTGTGGGTATTAGGGACTATGAGAGACTTTCGGTCCCACAACACCCAGACCCTGGACACAAATGTCTGTCTGTCACACAAACCTTTGTCTCGGTGTGGGAATCGTTTCACAGCCGGCTACTCGCCTACTGCGATACGATGGCTTCCAACTTACGTACTTTGAGCAGATTTTTAATATTGTTTCGATAATAGCTATGAGGTAACGTAACTTATAACATTAATAAAAAAACATGATGTCAACTGCTTTCCTTTATTTAGACGTAATCCACCGATAGATAGGTGATAGGTCTTCACAAATTCTCCAATCAATGTATGTACCCAAGACTTTTGTCTATCAGTTCTTTAAACTACTTTAAATCCTGACTCAAGAAGATTACAAAGAATTTTGTCTATCAGTTGCATAGGCTAGTTGACTGTTTCTGGGAAACCGTTTTATTTTATTCTTCATGGTCTATATTATTAATAAACATAAAACATAAGTTTTCAAGATTTAATTTGCATTTTGATAAACCAACTTTATTTTTCCCACCAAAACGCTACTAACTGTCATGGCTTCTAGTGTGACGTGACCGTCTGCAAAACTAATAGGAGTTTGGCTCAGCGAAGATATATCATACGGTGACGTCATGCATGACTGATTTGTGTTTCATGACGCGTGACAAAATGCTTTATTTTTACATATTTGTTTCTTGAAAATATTAAATAATCACAAATCAATTAACAAATTGGTTTAATTTTCGATACTTTTATACTAAAATCTATCATAAAAACCAAAATTCTATCAGGTTTTCACTTACTGTCAACTATTGCAGTTTCCTACAATGCGGTCATATATACCAATCAGTTTCATGGAAATGGGTCTTAACTATGTTTGAAGGATAGTTAGTAGTAATCATTTTTTTTCTTTGAGTTTATATTTATAGTTCTTAGCCCATGTTACGCTAAGACAGTTATTTTCTGGTGGTAGTATATTCATATCCGCCCGGATAGCGACCACCGTACACAGGGTGTAAAATCCGCCATAGTGGCACACGCAAGTGTGTCGCGTTCCGGGATCAACGAGTGTACATCCAGTTTTTGTCGGGGGTCTAGAGTTGGGGTACGATGTTTGCAAGCAGGCCGGCATGATTCTGTTGAGTAGCGGCGGATAGATTGTCGCCCTCTACTTGGTACTATATATGGACCGTACTACGCTTACCATCAGGTGCAGTATGGTCACTTTGCCGTGCCAGTATAAAAAAAGTGATTGCAGTTAACAGCTGTTCAAAAAGCCCTTTAAGTATAATAGGTTGTAAAGCGCCTAATAACTTCATATCCTATTTTGTAGACATTCATTAGGTATCTGTCAGCACCGTATAAGCAATGGCATTATAACAACCGCGCTCTTATCGGGAATATAATTAATAACTGATTGTAAAAAATAATTGTCCGATCATTACGGATTATAGACACACAGAGAAAAGAGTTGAGTCGTAAATAACTTCATATTTTTTTTTATTCACAAAGCAATGTGTAAATGAATCTTTGCCATATTGTCTTATGTTTGCTTTATTTGTCGAAGCACTTATTTTTTAACTATATTAATAGATTTCTTTGTGAAATGTACATTTTTTTTTTGAGAAAATAAATCATCTTTAACCACAATCATTATAATAATTCATGGCAAATGTGCATAGCCTTGGCCATAAATGAGGCTGTCAGTGCAAAAGTGTTTTTTTTTTCTCGTGGGGAAAGCGTTTTATTACTGCCGCCCGCTCCGGAGGGAAGCGGATTAAGAATAAAATGGGTATGCTGGACTAGCCGGTCTTACGACCCAGCATCCCCCTCGCACGGATGATGGCTATCCGTGCTGCCGCTGGGCCGAGTCCCTATGAAATGAAATGAAATGAAATGAAATTACATAGCTCTTATGACAAGTCAGAACATTTAAAAAAAGTAAAGAATTTTTAAGAAAAGCATATCAGCTTATGTATACATACATACATAGCATCATCAATACACTAGCAATTAATTATTCATAAGGTATTTAAAATTATTATTATTTATTTATTATTAATTAATTTTTATTTTTATATTATTAATTAATATTATTCAAGGAAATACTAGTCAAATATTTAAATGGGTTTGATATGGACCATGGGTATTTCCGAGACGTCGCTTGTTTTAAAAGCTACCACCGGATCCAAACGCGACCCCGCCTGAGAAGACCCGGCGAAACAAACTCAGCGGGCTTACATTACCGCTGGATACTACGCGGCGCGACCCAGTCCTGAGAGAATCCAGCAAATCAAACTCAGCGGGCTTGTTTTTGGTCCGATTCATTATTTCTAGTAGATGACCTGTCACAAATTACATTGCCAATTTACTTTATTTTATACGCGATCGGTCGTCATATTAGTTTATTATTTTTTTAAGTGTATATAATATTACAACATGTCAGTTATTAATATTTTATAAATTTAGTTTTTATTTAATTTTGTTTTACTATTTGTATACACTAACATGGTGTAAGCTACAGGGCGCCAGGTCGCAGTGTGCAGGAAGGAACCGAATGCCAGACATCCCTATCCTCTAGATATTGTTGAACATTATAATAGCCCCTGTCCATAAGAACACGTTTAATATGAGTCTTAAACATTTTATTGGGCAAATCAATTACACTATTGGGGATTTTGTTATAAAATTTAACACAGTTACCCATAAAAGACTTTTTAGATCTTACTACTCTAAAGGAGGGTACTGTTAGTTTCTTTCTGTTTCTTGTATTAATGTTGTGAATATCACTATTTTTATAGAAATTACTTATATTTTTACGAACGTACATGATATTTTGATAGATGTATTCAGACGGCACAGTTAATATATTACTATCCTTGAATACTGATCGTAAAGAATCCCGACTACGTAGGTCGTATATAGCTCGGACTGCTCTTTTTTGTAAAATAAATATAGTATTTATATCAGCAGCTGATCCCCACAATAGAATGCCGTAAGACATAATACTGTGGAAGTAAGCGAAATATACCAAGCTAGCCGTTGAAACATCTGTTAGACGTTTTATTTTCCGGACTGCAAAAGCTGCAGCACTTAATTTAACGGATAACCTTTCTATTTGAGTACCCCATTGCAATTTACTATCTAGAGTTATTCCTAAAAATACAGTTGAAGAGACTGAATCTAGTGATTCTCCGTTTAATTTTATACACGAATTTATATTTGGTACATTAGGTAATGCAAACCGAATGCATTTTGTTTTTCCTGCATTTAGTAAGAGATTGTTAGCAGAAAACCAACTTGAAATTAATTTTAAAACATTATTGGGCGTAACTAGGTCTTTATTCTTACGATTTACTTTAAATATTAAAGACGTGTCGTCAGCGAATAAGACAATGTTTGAAATCTTCTCTACCATATAAGGAAGGTCATTTATATATACTAAAAACAAAAATGGAACCTAACCCCTATGTACACCCCACCCGACACTAGCAGCTAAAACCCCGCGGTGGCCTTATTCGGCGCTTGCGGAGCGATCCCGGGGTATTCTAAGGAGTGCTAGAATTGCAGCCGGAATCGACCCTGCGCGGTGCTGCGTAGCAGCCCATCTCCATGGAGGGCTAAGGAGCCCCCGCGCACCGAACAACGACAGCGAAGGAGGCCTTACCACCCGCGCTGCCGTCCATCTCGGGGTCGCACGATGCTCCGAATTTGGGAATGCATCGATACGGGCTGACAGCCCTCCGCTGCGCGCCCGCGACCCCCGATGGCCCCTATTAGTCGCCTCGTACGACAGGCAGGGGTTACCGTGGTGGAATTCAAACGCCCCCATTCCACAGGGCGGGAGACGCCGGTCAGTCGTCCACCCGGCGCCTCCTACGTCTTCTCTGGCGGCGGGAGGGATCATATCGTTCCCGATCCCTCTCAGCACTCTCCTTCTGCGAGATGACGTTCTCGCAGAAGTGGGCCACCGCACGCCAGGACCTCCGGCTGGTGACCATGGACGACACCACGGCCGGCAGCGAGAGGTCTTCTCCAACAACTGCTCTGAGAGCGCTGCGCTCTTCGTCCCAGGCTGGGCACTCCTCCAACGTATGCTGGGCCGTGTCCTCGCGGCAGTTGCCGCAGTGGCGGCACACGGCGGACACCTCCTTCCCGATCCGACACAGGAACGAACCGAAACACCCATGGTCCGTTAATACCTGTGTCAGTCGGAACGTAGGCGCCCCGTGGCGCCTGTCTAGCCATCTCTTTAGGACAGGACGCACTGCTGCGACAGTCCTCAAGCCCGCAGTTGGGCTCTCCAGCCTGGTATGCCACTCCTCCACGGCGGTTCTGCGAAACCGGGCCGCAATCTCCCTCGGGGCCAATCTCTCTTGATGGCGACTGGACGCCTCCTCCCGCCAGAAGAACGCTGACGAGAGGAGTTTTGCGTCCAACTCCCAAGGGAGTGTGCCGGCCAATACGCAGGCCGCCTCGTGGGAGACCGTGCGATAGCCCCTTACTATTCGCTGCGCCACCAAACGCTGCGGTTTGCGCAGCAAGGCGACGCAGCGGGGTTTTAGGGACTCGGCCCATACGGGACATCCGTACAGGGCCATTGACCGCACGACTCCGGCGTATAAACTTCGGCAAGGGTTACCAGGTCCCTCCAGGTTCGGCAGCAGGCGTCCGAGCGCGCCCGCCACCCGCACCAATTTCGGCGACAACTCCTCGAAATGGGCTCGGAAATCCCACCGGCTGTCCAGAATCAATCCCAAGTACTTCATTTTACAGCCGATGGGAATCCGCAACCCCTCCAAATCGATGTGGGGCCCTAAAGGTGGCCGAATCCGAGGCCTGTGAAAGCAAAGGGCCTCGGTTTTGTTCAGGGCCACCTTAAGGCCCAGTCGCCGAATCCTGCCCACCACCTGTTCAGTTGCGAACGAGGCGAGCAGGGTGGCCTCCTGGAAAGACCTGGCTGTCGCTGTTACTAGCGTGTCGTCTGCATAACAGACGACAGCGACGCCTCGGGGGTTCGTACCACGGAGCACCCAATCGTAACCGATGTTCCACAGGAGAGGGCCCAGGACTGAGCCCTGTGGAACACCGCATGCCATCGCTCTTCGGTGCCACCTGTCGGCGCCCGGATACACATAATCTGACCTATGTACTACAAATGATTTAAAATGTGCGAATATTTAATGCAAAACTGGCCTATCTCTAGTTTCACCAATTGCCAATATGATGACAACAAGAAGCCTTGCAAAAATTGAATTTATGTACATTGATTTAAAATTCATGAATATACAAACCCCATTATTTTCATACTCATTGTCTCAAGCTTAGGCCACTTTGCCACTGCGCTGACAGCAGCTGACAGCCTCAAATATCCTAACTACATAGATATGTCATTATTTTTATTTCAGATGCAAAGAATCATAATCCACACAGCCTTATCTATGGCGTAACACCTATTTTTAGATGCAAGTAGGAAAATTGTATCGAATATTACAGTTTAATAATATTGTCCTTAATCCATAATAATAAATCTTAACATAATGTAAAGATATAAATCACATGTCACGATGGTCGTACGCTAATCTACGAAACCACTCAACCGAATTTAATGAAATTTTCTGAATGTATATCTTTG
Organism: Laothoe populi; assembly: GCA_905220505.1. NCBI lineage: Eukaryota > Metazoa > Arthropoda > Insecta > Lepidoptera > Sphingidae > Laothoe > Laothoe populi. The sequence goes on along the minus strand of HG992167.1, from coordinate 15,111,320 downwards.
GTTCCAGCAAGAGAGTTAGAATAGTTTGAACCCGATAGGTGGCGCTATTATCGAAATCTATATAATAATAATATAATACTAGCCCTGTATTAAACATTGTCCCACTGCTGGGCACGGGCCTCCTCTACTAATGAGAGGGGTTAGGCCTTAGTCCACCACGCTGGCCTAATGCGGATTGGTAGACTTCACATACCTTCGAAATTCTTATAAGAATTCTCTGGTATGCAGGTTTCCTCACGATGTTTTCCTTCACCGTTAAAGCAAGCGATAATTAACATTAAAATACACACATAACTTTAGAAAAGCCAGAGATATATGCCACTTGGGTTTGGAACATACGACTTTCGTCTTGGCAGTCCGTACCGCAACCAACTAGGCCATCGCTGCTAAGTATAAATAAATAAATAAGATTATAGATTATTTATTATTATGAAAATGTAAACTACATTAAAATTAAAGCAATCAAGTTATTAACATAATACCTGCTAAGAATTAAGCACGATGAATTGAGATGAGCTGGTTTTTGTTTGCATAGAGCAAAGAATTTTATTTCCGTCATAAAAAAACGATTTAAATATTAAATGACGACGTAAAGAAAATCTATTTGTGCTCGTGACTTCTTTTACATACATTTTTTATGGTGTGAATAATAGTAACCTTTTTTTTTTATCGTGGTACGGCAAAGTGACCACACTGCACCTTAACATATTACGAATAGCGTAATATGTTATTTATACTTGAGTTTATTACACTCTCGGTGATTCGGAAGTACCTTTTTTTTTTAGTGCCTCGATAGGCAGACGAGCAGACGGGCCACCTGATGGTAAGTAGTCACCGCCGCCCATAGACTTCTGCAATACCAGGGCACAGCAAAGCCGCTGCCTACCGTTAATACCTAATTTCTACAAGTAATTATTTCATAAAACTGTTAATCAAATGTTTGATGATAAGTGGTGAACAGAAAAGCACCGAAAACTGTTTTTATCTAGTATAGTTAAGTCAAATCAAAGAGGATTCTTCTGTCCCGTTCAAAATTGACATGAAATAACTCTTATGAGGAAGACCAGGTCGAGATCATACTACCAGTCGCCTATCCGTTCCTTAAAAGCTAGTCACACATACATCTCTGATAAAACGAATGTCACACACTTATTAAATCAAACACTTAATAAATTACATGTGTATTCTTTGTTAAATATTGTTTTTAAGGTAAAGGAAAACATCTGAAAATTCCATAAGAATTAGGAAAGTAATCGTAACAACTCGTATCAAGCCAATGTGTTTTACTAACTTCTAATCACTCGGTAGAAAAGAGCCATGCCGAGCAGTAAGATAGTATGGATACAAAGCTATAATATGACTGTTAGCGGCGGTAGGTATCGTTACGGGACTAGTAGCTCAACCATAAGCTTTTCTCAGGTATATTCGCTAGCTACGATGTAAAATACTTATATTATACTAGCGGGCCCGGCAGACGTCATCCTGCCCGTAAAAGCAGCGCCACACCGACTGCAGCGCCATCTGCCGGGCTGATTTGTGAATCTAAACCATCCAGGGCGCCATTCAAACGCATAGAAAAAAATTCATTCAAATCGGTCCAGCCGTTTAGGAGGAGTTTCAGTGACATACACACGTACAGCAGAATTATATATATAAAGATATAAGATATTAGAGATACTCGGAATACCTCGACGGCGCATCCCTGTGTCGGGTTATAGTGATATTGGGTTTTTCTGCCACAAAATACTCAGCCCGGAGTCTGGAATTGTGCCCGATATGGCGAAAGGCTCGACCCCTATCACATCATGGGACAGTACCGCCTCTATCTACCTCTTTGGGGATTACAGGCGTGAGGATATATGTATGTTAGAAATCGTCTACATCATGTGAACTTTCTAAACCTCAAATTGTTTATACGAACACAAATAATAAACATGCAATCGTAGTGACGTGCAGGAAAGTTTTGCAAACCTGTTTGACTATTTTGCGTCATATGATAGGTTATAAATACCGGATCATCGGAATATTTACAAAGTCTGAGTATTTACCTTTCTGAGAATTTCAAATTAAGAACATTTTATTGCTGTCGATTTTAACATGATATTCGGTATTAATAGAGATGAAAACAAATAAGCTGAATTACAAAAAAATATACTGACGTAATAGAAAAGTTTTAAACAATGGATATTCAACTTTGGTGTTGTTCGACTATGATCAAATTTAACTATCGGTAAAGTCTCTTTATAGCCTAGAATTATTTGGGATTAGGTATTTATATAATATTGATTTTATATTTTTTGAATTTTGGTGTCGTAGGACTATGAAATAAAATTCATTTGATAACATCAACAGCATAATCAATAAATAGCATCCAACAGTCACACACATAGCCCCGATCCCACACTAAGATACGAGTTTATGTCGTGGGTATCAGGTATTAAGAGAGACTTTCGGTCTCACACACGGTCTATAAGCAGCGATAGCCTAGTTGGTTGCGGTACGGACTGTCAAGACGAAAGTCGTAGGTTCGAAACCCAAGTGGCATACACCTCTGACTTTTCCAAAGTTATGTAAGTGTGTATTAAAATGTTAATTATCGCTTGCTTTAACGGTGAAGGAAAACATCGTGAGGAAACCTACATATCTGAGAGTTTTTCGAAGGTATGAGAAGTCTGCCAACCCGCATTAGGCCAGTGTGGTGGAATACGGCCTAACCCCTCTCATTAGTAGAGGAGGCCCGTGCCCAGCAGTGGGACAATGTTTAATACAGGGCTAGTATTATTATATATATATTATTATTCGGTCTCACAACACCCAGACCCCGGACACAAATATCTGTCTGTCACACAAACATTTGTTCCGGTGTGGGAATCGAATCCACTGCCTCTGCTTTCACAGCCGGCTACGCGCCTACTGCGCCACGGAGACTGGTTATACAATAGTTACAATCATCTTTTTTTGCCTCTATAGGCAGACGAGCAGACGGGCCACCTGATGAGATGGCTAGACAAGGGCCACGGGGCGCCTACGTTCCGACTGACACAGGTATTAACGGACCATGGGTGTTTCGGGTCGTTCCTGTGTCGGATCGGAAAGGAGGTGTCCGCCGTGTGCCACCACTGTGGCAACTGCCGCGAGGACACGGCCCAACATACGTTGGAGGAGTGCCCAGCCTGGGACGAACAGCGCAGCGCTCTCAGAGCAGTCGTCTGAGGAGACCTCTCGCTGCCGGCCGTGGTGTCGTCCATGGTCACCAGCCGGAGGTCCTGGCGTGCGGTGGCCCACTTCTGCAATTGCGTCATCTGGCAGAAGGAGAGTGCCGAGAGGGATCGGGAACGAAATGATCCCTCCGGCCGCCAGAGAAGACTTAGGAGGCGCCGTGTGGACGACTGACCGGCGTCTCCCGCCCTGTGGAATGGGGGCGTTTTGAGAATTTCACCACGGTAACCCCTGCCTGTCGTACGAGGCGACTAATTGGGGCCATCGGGCCTCGGGAATACCCCGGGATCGCTCCGTAAGCGCCGAAGAAGGCCACCGCGGGGTTTTAGCTGGTAGTCTCGGGTGGGGTGTACATAGGGGTTAGGGACTCGGCCCAGCGGCAGCGCGGATAGCCATCATCCGTGCGAGGGGGATGCTGGGACGTATGACCGGCTAGTCCAGCATAACCGTTTTATTCTTAATCCGCTTCCCTCCGGAGCGGGCGGCAGTAATAAAACGCTTTCCCCGCGACAACAAAACAGACGGGCCACCTGATGGTATGTAGTCACCGCCGCCCATAGACAATGCAAGGGCACAGCAAGGCCGCTGCCTACCGTCTACCGGTCGTCTTATGTAATCTATTTATATAAGATAATATATGAGAGTACTATTAACTACATTACTGTCCAACAATATGTTGTCAATTTTACGAATATGGTAAAATTCGTAAATTTATATGTAAATCATAAAAACTAGTTTATCGAAATGCAATGTAAACAAGTCGATGTACATAATATTTTCCGTATCAAACTTATTATTTGAATGCGTCATCACAACTCATATTATGAATTGAAATAATACAAATTTTACGGATTCTTTGGCGGTTTATTTAACTTTTTTAGTCACGACCTTTCGAAAGCTTTACCATTTTTATTTGTTGTAGTCCGATCTACGCAGAATGTACACTATTGAAAATTAAAAATCAACTATATGGAGGGTAGCATTACACTATACTTGCGTGAAGACATAGAACTCAGTCCGCCCCGTTACCATGAAGACTGTAAAGACTTCGAAAGGTCGGGATTAAAAAAGTTAAATGGTTCGCAAATTCGTATTTTGCCGCACCATCAAACTGTGGAACAGTTTGCCAGCTACCGTGTTCCCTCCTTGCTATGGTCCTTTCGGCGTAATGTGAAGAAGCTAAACAGCAGGCCGGCATAATTGTGTTGAGTAGCGAGGGATAGACTGTCTCTCGCTACTTGATTCTCTGTCTAGACAGCACTGCGCTTACCATCAGGTGCAGTGCGGTCACTTTGCCGCGCCTGAATAAAATAAAAAAGAAAAGTGAAATAAACCGCGATTGAATCAGTAAAATTACTTCAATGTACACCTATCAAATTATGAACATAAAAAAATAATGTTTACTAATATATGGCTCTATAACTTAGCGGAAAAGACAATGTCTTGTGGAACGGAAGTTCAAGTTTTACGATCATTATATTTCCCCTGAGAATTATAAAGTTTAGTATGTAAAGTATATTGAGAATTGAGTTAATATTACTTATTTAACTTGGCACGGCAAAGTAATTACAGTTTCTACTGTACTTATTAGTAAATATAGTGCACCAAATAGTATGTTTAAAACGGACACAAACTCTCTAGTCGCCAGAATTATATTAATATGAAGTAATTAGATATACTTTGGCTAACCCTAGAACGAGATTCATGTGATGTATTTCATGTCGAATTGAGATAGAATTGAGTAAGTTCAAAGAAGTTTTGCTGGTGGTAGGATATTCATATCCGTCTGGATAGTGACCACCGTACACAGGGTGTAAACCCGCCATAGTGGCAAACGCAAGTGTGTTGCGTTCTGAGGTCAGCCGGTGTACATACGGTTTTCGTCGGGGGTCTAGATTGGAGGTACAATGTATGGCCGGCCTTCTTAGTACTCTGACACTAGACCCTCGACCGCTTCATGACCTCCTTTCCCCACGGCGTTGTGTGAAGAAGCTGAACAGCAAGCGGGTATGATTGTGTCGAGTAGCGAGGTATAGTTTTTTCTCGCTGCTTGATACTCTACCTAGACGGTACTACGCTTACCATCAGGTGCAGTATGGTCCCTTTGCCGTGCCAGGATAAAAAACAACAGACAATAATGTCCGTATCTTCCATAGCAACTGGATATAAGCACATTACTGGTCATGCTCGCTATTTATTATAAGCATGATCAAGCATTATTTTTGACACACAATAATAGGTGTACAGTAGAAACTTAAGGAATTATAACTTTAATTCCTTATTCATGTCACACGCATATTTAAAAAGTATAAAAATCTCAAACTATTATTATTATATGTTGCTGATTAATGAATTCGATATTTAATAAAAAGTTGCCCTTTGAGGTAACCACTCACATGCTGTCCTTCAGCAATCCTGTGCTGTCTGTATATTATATTCTATTTAATGAGCCAGTATTGTGTTTTAAATAAATTAACCTCTTAAAAGTTCTCGATTTAAATCAGCCAGGGTAAAGAAATATACCTTTTTTTTACTTTTTTTTATATATATATATATATATACTAGCTGTTGCTCGCGGCTCCGCCCGCGTGGAGGTCATGTTTGGGAGAAAAAGTATACAATACAAAATACCAATATTCATGCGTTTAACTTAAAAATGACGGATTTTCATACAAACTTTCATTCCCTATTTTACCCCCTTAGGGGCGGAATTTCCAAAAATACTGAAACATGTATTTTTTATTTTTAACTAAAATGCCAAATACTAATTTTTATGAATTTAACTTCAAAAATGACGGATTTTCATACAAACTTTCATCCCCTATTTTACCCCCTTAGGGGTGGTATTTCCAAAAACCCTTCCTTAGTGGATGCCTACGTGATAAAAGGTACCTACTGTCAAAATTTCAAGTCTCTAACCCCAGCCGTTTAGGCTGTGCGTTGATCGATCAGTCACTCAGTCAGTTTCTTCTTTTATATATACAGATATATAAAAGATATATAAATCAAACTAATGAAGCTTCTAGGCTCGATACTTATAAAGACAAAAATTGTACAAAAAACGGGTCTTAATAATAGTAATTTAAATTATCACTGCACACGACTCTACGCATTTCTCTATTCAAGTAGGCGGTGTCAACTCCGGCAGTGGTCCTGTCAAGCACTACCACAATTCCGAGAATGTTTATTATCTTTTATTGTCTATTAACAGTAACCACATGTTGACAAAGCTGTCCGGGTTTCCCTATACCTGTTGTTTTATCTGTGGGCGTAATTATAGGAAGTGATTCGATGTGACGTCAATCGGTTCGGAAATATTGTAATTTTATAATTATAAATAGATCAGTATTATACCATAGAGATTGTCTGAGCAATATCCTCAAAAAATTGACCATTTTGTAAGAGACAAAGCGACTGTGCGGCCAATACTTATTTCTTTTCGCTCCTGCAAGTTTGTGACGTAGACAAATCAACATTCTAGAAACACAACTGCTAGCCGCACGTTCGCTTTATCTCTCTCACAAAGTTGGGGTATGATGTTTGGCCGTTTTGCGGCCTTCTGAGTATTCTGACACTAGACCCTCGACCGCTTCTTCACCTTCTTGCCCATGGCGTAGTGTGAAGAAGCAGGCCGGCATGATTGTGTTGAGTAGCTAGATAGATCGTCTCTCGCTACTCGATACTCTAATTGGACCGCACTGCGCTGCCCATCAGGTGCAGTATGGTCAGTTTGCCGTGCCATGATAACAAAATAAAAAATAGCTGGATAGAGAACACTCAGTCTATTTTCTATGTCTATGTATTATACACACTTCTATCTATTTGGAGATCCAAAGATGAGGTCTATCAAGCTAGCAGTGAAAAGTTAGCAGAAACATTTGAAACTTATTTAGGAATTAGTTGCTAATTAGTTGCTAATTAGTTGCTGCTATTTCGATTTTGTTGCTCAAGCCAGTTCCTCAGAAATCGAGTCACTGCTATCTTTCACATAAGCTAGCAGTAAAATAATGAAGTGAGCACATATTGAGTCAGTTATTGGGTCTTAATTTGTTGCTAATTTGTTGCTGTAAGATAGTATAAAAATATTGAAAAAATATTATATATTTAAAAAAAAAAATTTTTTTTTAAATTTTTTATTTCGATTTTTTCCTCTTATGACAGCGGTTGTTTTTGTTGCTGGGCGGCACAATATCTACGAAGGTGCACCGGACCAGCAACTAATTAGCAACAAAAATTCTGCTGAACATTTAACCCATTATCAAGGTCATTAAGCAAAAATTTCATTTTTTCCGATTATGACAGCGGTGGATTTTGTTGCTGAGCGGCACAATATCTATGAAGGTGCACCGGACCAGCAACTAATTAGCAACAAAAATTCTGCTGAATACCTAACCCGTAATCAAGGTCATTATCGAAAAATGACATTTTTTCCGGATATGACTGCGGTGAATTTTGTTGCTGGGCGGCACAATATCTACGAAGGTGCACCGGACCAGCAACTAATTAGCCACAAAAATTCTGCTGAACACTTAACCCATTATTAAGGTCATTAAGCAAAAATTTAATTTTTTCCGATTATGACAGCGGTGGATTTTGTTGCTGGGCGGCACAATATCTATGAAGGTGCACCGGACCAGCAACTAATTAGCAACAAAAATTCTGCTCAACATTTAACCCGTTATCAAGGTCATTAAGGAAAAATTACATTTTTTCCGATTAAGACAGCGGTGGATTTTGTTGCTGGCCGGCACAATATCTACGAAGGTGCACCGGACCAGCAACTAATTAGTAACAAAAATTCTGCTGAACATTTAACCCGTTATCAAGGTCATTAAGGAAAAATTACCTTTTTTGCGGTTATGACAGCGATTGATTTTGTTGCTGGGCGGCACAATATCTATGAAGGTGCACCGGACAAGCAACTGATCAGCAACAAAAAATAAGGTTATCATCTATCAAATAAATATTTGTAATGTAACTTTTATCAAATTTTTTCGTAAAACAATAATTGAATGCTGACTAGGGTTTTGGACTTAATTATCTTTCCGGCCCGCAGCATGTCGTCGTACTCGATCCAGTCTTTGCCTCTTAAACAGACTGCTTTTTAATGCCCTATTTGTTATGTATTATTATTAATTTCAACTGGTTGAATAAATTTTTTCCTTCATACTTTAACAGTCTTCGGATATTCGAGTTGATCTCATTATTTTATCCGTTGTGGTAATATTAGGGAAAACAATGTAGCTTATTTGTTTGTTTTTATAATTTTTTCATGTAAAGATTTTTTTGATAACGGGTTAAATGTTCAGCAGAATTTTTGTTGCTTATTAGTTGCTGGTCCGGTGCACCTTCGTAGATATTGTGCCGCCCAGCAACAAAATCCACCGCTGTCATATCCGGAAAAAATGACATTTTTCGATAATGACCTTGATTACGGGTTAGGTATTCAGCAGAATTTTTGTTGCTAATTAGTTGCTGGTCCGGTGCACCTTCGTAGATATTGTGCCGCCCAGCAACAAAATCCACCGCTGTCATATCCGGAAAAAATGACATTTTTCGATAATGACCTTGATTACGGGTTAGGTATTCAGCAGAATTTTTGTTGCTAATTAGTTGCTGGTCTGGTGCACCTTCATAGATATTGTGCCGCCCAGCAACAAAATCCACCGCTGTCATAGTCGGAAAAAATGAAATTTTTCCTTAATGACCTTGATAACGGGTTAAATGTTCAGCAGAATTTTTGTTGCTAATTAGTTGCTGGTCCGGTGCACCTTCGTAGATATTGTGCCGCCCAGCAACAAAATCCACCGCTGTCATATCCGGAAAAAATGAAATTTTTCGATAATGATCTTGATTACGGGTTAGGTATTCAGCAGAATTTTTGTTGCTAATTAGTTGCTGGTCCGGTGCACCTTCATAGATATTGTGCCGCCCAGCAACAAAATCCACCGCTGTCTTAATCAGAAAAAATGACATTTTTCCTTAATGACCTTGATAACGGGTTAAATGTTCAGCAGAATTTTTGTTGCTAATTAGTTGCTGGTCCAGTGCACCTTCATAGATATTGTGCCGCCCAGCAACAAAATCCACCGCTGTCTTAATTGGCAAAAATGACATTTTTCCTTAATGACCTTGATAATGGGTTAAATGTTCAGCAGAATTTTTGTTGCTAATTAGTTGCTGGTCCGGTGCACCTTCGTAGATATTGTGCCGCCCAGCAACAAAATCCACCGCTGTCTTAATCAGAAAAAATTATTTTTTTCCTTAATGACCTTGATAACGGGTTAAATGTTCAGCAGAATTTTCGTTGCTAATTAGTTGCTGGTCCGGTGCACCTTCGTAGATATTGTGCCGCCCAGCAACAAAATCCACCGCTGTCATATCCGGAAAAAATGTCATTTTTCGATAATGACCTTGATTACGGGTTAGGTATTCAGCAGAATTTTTGTTGCTAATTAGTTGCTGGTCCGGGGCACCTCCGTAGATATTGTGCCGCCCAGCAACAAAATCCACCGCTGTCATAATCGGAAAAAATTAAATTTTTGCTTAATGACCTTAATAATGGGTTAAGTGTTCAGCAGAATTTTTGTGGCTAATTAGTTGCTGGTCCGGTGCACCTTCGTAGATATTGTGCCGCCCAGCAACAAAATTCACCGCAGTCATATCCGGAAAAAATGAAATTTTTGCTTAATGACCTTGATAATGGGTTAAATGTTCAGCAGAATTTTTGTTGCTAATTAGTTGCTGGTCCGGTGCACCTTCGTAGATATTGTGCCGCCCAGCAACAAAATTTCACCGCTGCCATATCCGGAAAAAATGACATTTTTCGATAATGACCTTGATTACGGGTTAGATATTCAGCAGAATTTTTGTTGCTAATTAGTTGCTGGTCCGGTGCACCTTCATAGATGTTGTGCCGCCCAGCAACAAAATCCACCGCTGTCATAATCGGAAAAAATGAAATTTTTGCTTAATGACCTTGATAATGGGTTAAATGTTCAGCAGAATTTTTGTTGCAAATTAGTTGCTGGTCCGGTGCACCTTCGTAGATATTGTGCCGCCCAGCAACAAAATCCACCGCTGTCATATCCGGAAAAAATGTCATTTTTCGATAATGACCTTGATTACGGGTTAGATATTCAGCAGAATTTTTGTTGCTAATTAGTTGCTGGTCCGGTGCACCTTCATAGATATTGTGCCGCCCAGCAACAAAATCCACCGCTGTCATAATCGGAAAAAATGACATTTTTCCTTAATGACCTTGATAACGGGTTAAATGTTCAGCAGAATTTTTGTTGCTAATTAGTTGCTGGTCCGGTGCATCTTCGTAGATATTGTGCCGCCCATCAACAAAATCCACCGCTGACATAATCGGAAAAAATGAAATTTTTACTTGATGACCTTGATAACGGGTTAAATGTTCAGCAGAATTTTTGTTGCTAATTAGTTGCTGGTCCGGTGCACCTTCGTAGATATTGTGCCGCCCAGCAACAAAAACAACCGCTGTCATAAGAGGAAAAAATCGAAATAAAAAATAAAAAAAAAATTTTTTTTTTTTAAATATATAATATTTTTTCAATATTTTTATACTATCTTACAGCAACAAATTAGCAACAAATTAAGACCCAATAACCGACTCAATATGTGCTCACTTCGTTATTTTACTGCTAGCTTATGTGAAAGATAGCAGTGACTCGATTTCTGAGGAACTGGCTTGAGCAACAAAATCGAAATAGCAGCAACTAATTAGCAACTAATTAGCAACTAATTCCTAAATAAGTTTCAAATGTTTCTGCTAACTTTTCACTGCTAGCTTGATAGACCTCCAAAGATGGCTTTTGGTACGCGAAGATTATTTCTGTCATATGATTTTATTGAGTGTAAGTCTATCCATACCATGTAAAGTTGATTACTGTGCAAATAATAGATGTAATCGGAACGAAAAGCTTTTTTGGCCTGAATTCGAAAGTATAGTATTCACAGACTTAGCACACCGTAATATACTTTGCTAAAACTTTATAAAAAGCGGTAGAGCCAGGATATAGACAATTTGGTTAGAGTAGTTTTCCTGACAATTTACATTAATAATTACCTTCTACTTTTTATTGTTTGTATATTATTTGAGAACATTTATAAACATTCTATTGCACCACACAAACTGCAACGCCATCTGCAGGGCTGATTTAAACCATTACCATCTAAACCATTCTGGGCGCCACCCAAACGCATACAAAAAAAAATCACTCAAATAGGTCCAGCCGTTTAGGAGGAGTTCAGTGACATACACACGAACAGTAGAATTATATATATAAAGATATTTTTATATCGAGATTCTAAAGACTTCTCGGGATTTTCTTGAGATTCGACGCAATTTTGGAGATTTGCTCGCCAAACGGCCTCGAACCAACTAACAGAACTTTCACGAGCGAAGCCGTGATCAGCTAATTCGGTATCTAAATGTTGAAAGTGTTATGAGTTCAATAACTTTTTACGTCATCTGAGACTTAGAATTTGGGGATGTCCAAACTTGTACGGGGGAATTCCATCAACAGAAAGTAAGATGTTCAATATAACATCAGACAGGCGTAGTGTGAAGAAGCTACACAGCAGGTTTGATAATTGTGTTGCGTTGCGGAGGATTGTCTCACGCTACTTGATACTCTAATTGGACCGCACTGCGCTTACGATCAAGTGCAGTGTGGACATGGACTGACTTCATATCTGCCATCTGTCTACTGTCTTTTCAGTAAATAAACTTAATTATGAGCTATTATTACCCTGTGAGTGTCCATAGAAATTATATAGTTAGCCGTGAACGTAGCTTAAATCTTTTAACATACATATTTATATAAATGGCAAAATATAACCCAGACTCATGGATTAAGAAAAAATTGCTTTATTACTTTGTATATAACTCAAAAATTTGCCAAAATGTCACTTTTTGTAAACGGCATATGTGTGAGAGAATTAAATAAATAAATATTAGGAAACAGTATAATATACCCTCTCCACATGCATAATGCATACATATATACAATGTATATTCAACTTAAAAGTTAATATTTATTTTTTATAAAAAGTATATTTGTTCATCATGCTATCTGCACTTTTCGGGTGTGTTTTGTTTGTTGTTTAAGTTTTGTATATTTAATTGAGTATTGCACATTTTGCGTATTGTACATTTTGAGCTTTGCACATTTTGCGTATTGTATATTTTGATTATTGTACATTTTGCGTATTACATTTTAAGTTTTATATATTTTAAGTATAATACATTTTGCGTGTTGTACATTTTGCGTATTGTACATATTGGGTTTTTCACATTTTGATTATTGTACATTTTGCGTGTTGCACTTTTTGCGTATTACATTTTAAGTATAATACATTTTGCGTGTTGTACATTTTGCGTATTGTACATATTGAGTTTTGCACATTTTGCGTATTGTATATGTTGATGATTGTACATTTTGCGTGTTGCACTTTTTGCGTATGACATTTTAAGTATAATACATTTTGCGTATTGTACATTTCGAGTTTTGCACATTTTGCGTATTGTACATTTTGATTATTGTACATTTTACATGTGTTAGTCATTTTGCTCTGAAGGCTAGTCACTCTGCTCTAAGCGTCACTTATTTGTCAACAGTAGCAATGCCAAGAACTTATAATTAAAAAATACAGCATCTTACTGCGCTTTTTGTCCCTGAGGCAGATGTTATGACTCATAGGGCGCAGCAATTTTATTAGTCCTATAGATTGAAAACAAGTAAATAAACTTTAAACGAATCGAAATGAGGAAAAACCATAAAACAATTGTGACCTTTATCTTTTTTTACCTCTTTTTGCGCACCTAATTACTTACCAACGTAATCACTAATATAGGGCGTGTATAAATGTTAGCCATGTTTGAGATTTTTTAACATAATATAATAAAAATTATTTATTTAAAAAAAATGCAAAAATCATTCGCGACCTTACTACAATGAAATGAAGCTATGCTCAGCACTTCCCAAGATTCCATATTCAAAAAAATATATTATGGAACCAATTTTAAGATTTGAAAATGGAATTTTGACGTTGTCCCTGACTATACGTTGATAATACGTTGGAAATCGAATATTTCTTAAGTTGATTTCTTAAGAGGATACACCTCAAACGGGTAGGCAAATGCACAACTAGTACACGGATCATGGAGCTTACCATCCTATGATGTGATATGGAATAACATATACTAACTAGTGGCTCAGGAAATAGTTTTTATTCAAAAACTTCCACAAACATATTTATTTTGCTAATTTTATTTATCGCCAACCGACAACGTTAGAGGAACTATAATTATTGGTATATTCACTAAACTAAATAGTATATATTTATCTGCTAGTCAAACAAAGTAAACTGGTTAGCCGTTTAACTTGTAATTTGCATAAATCCGTATAAATAAGGCGTGCGCTTTATTTTATCTTTGTACTATTGTCGACGAGCTGTTTTGCATTACCGACATAATATTATCCTACTAATATTATAAATGTGAATGTTTGAATGGGTGGCTGGATGTTAGTTACTCAATCACGCTACAACGGCTGGAGGAATCTGGTTGAAATTTGGCACAGAGATAGATTATAATCTGGAATAGCACATAGGCTATATACTTTTTATCCCAGAAAAATGTGGAGTTCCGTGGGATAGTTAAGTTTTTCACAGAGTAAGGGATTGTCATGATGTTTTGCATAGTGGCAGTTCAGAAAATGACAGACCACTTTTATCTCGGGAAAATGCACGCTTTCTATGGAATAGCAAAATATAGGAAGGTGTAACAGCTTAAGATGCTTCCATGAATTGCATACCTTTTCTTTCTAAAATAACCTACACGCGGGCGGAGCCGCGGGCAACATCCAGTATTTCATAAAAAAAATGTGCGTATAGCTAGTTCTAGTATATACTGCCCAGACAGTAGTTAGTTCGCTCCCAACCCTCATTCATCTTAACTCTTACCAACTCGAATATAACTAATAGATTTTATCTCAATATGGAAATTAACCATGTCTCTTACTAACACCAATGCAAAAGTTTAAACAGATGGTCAGTGGGGCAAATATCTGCTGGAGTGGTTCTGCGTTTAGGTAAACGTAGTAGAAGAAGGTGGCGGGTAGCGGATGGATGCGGGCTACCCAAGACCGGGATGGATGGCGTTCACTTGGGGAGGCCTGCATCCAACAGTGGGCGAATAGGCTGACAAATAAATTAAAAAACGTTTAAATTGATGTTAGAATACTTGATTTTCCAACTGTTAAAGCAAAAGAAAACAAAGATTATGCTATTTATTCACCTTCATAACTAAATTGTGAAGAAAGTTACACTAAACAGAAGTGTCATGCGCCTGAGATGCGGTGTTTTAATGATGTTACTTTGTTATTAATTTTTTGTTGGGAAATTCGAAAATGTGAAAACCGTTTTGCGTAACACTTCGGGGATTACAGGCGTGAGTGTATGTATATGTATTTAGTTAACAATACCCAATGTTTGTACGGAAATGCAATATTTATAAAAATGCGCATGCATTTAGATAAGACAGATAAAAGAGACGATTCATTTATTAATATAAATTGATGCAGAGAACAGTTCCGTATTTATTAATTAAAATGCACTTGACTAAGATCTCGTTTGTAATAATCACATGATAGTCTTACACTCGTCGGGCAAAACTTAAATTACGTCGAGTAACGGTAGGCAGCGGCTTTGCTGTGCCCTGGCATTGCAGAAGTCTATGGGCGGCGGTGACTACTTACCATCAGGTGGCCAGTCTGCTCGTCTGCCTATTGAGGAACTAAAAAAAAAGAGTAACAGATTCCTGAGAAGGCTGTTGACCTAAATGCTATATAAAAAACTAGATGTTGCTCACGGCTGCGCCCGCGTGGTAGTTATCTTTGAAAGAAAAGGTATAAAATCCATGGAGACATCTTATGCTATTACATTATTCTATATCATGCTATCCCATAGGAACCGTGCATTTTCCGGGAAAAAATCGATGTCATTCTCAGACCCCTCAACTAACACTGCAAAAATCATGTCGATTCCTGGCTTTGTGTAAAACAAATCGAAACTATCCCCCGGGATCCGTACATTTTTCCGGGATAATAAGTAGCCTATGTGCTATTCCAGACTATAATCTATCTCTGTTCCAAATTTAAACCAGATCCGTCCAGCCGTTCTGACGTGATTGAGTAACAAAGATCCAAATATGGCTTCATTACGAAATGACTGTCTCAATAGAATTTATATAAATAAATACAGCTAACAGTCACATAGTGCTGATCCATACTAAGTAAATCCTGTATTATGGGTATCAAAAACTACGAAGGACTACGGTCCCTGAACACGAAACAAATATCTGTCAGTACATTTTTTTTTTTATTCTGGCGCGGCAAAGTGACCACACACATAAACATTTGTCTCGATGCAGAATCGAACAGAATTTGCTTGAAAAAATTGGCTTGCTTGCCGCTTAATAAAATGGAGTTCCAATTTCATTTCATAAAACTACTAAGTACTGGGATCGCTCATAAACTTGATAATAACCAGGCATAACAATAATCATTTTTATAATACCTCGTAATTTGTTTACTTGTCAACGGAATGCCAAGACGAAAGTCGTATGTTCGAAACTCAAATAGCATACACCTCTGGCTTTTCTAAAGTTACGTGTGTATTAAATGTTAATTATCGCTTGCTTTAACGGTGAAGGAAAACATCGTGAGGAAACCCGCATATCTGATAATTCTCATAAGAATTTCGAAGGTATGTGAAGACTACCAACGAGCATTAGGCCAGCGTGGTGGACTAAGGCCTAACCCCTCATTAGTAGAGGAGGCCCGTGCCCAGCAGTGGGACAATGTTTAATATATGGCAAGTATTATATTAATTTGTTTACTTCAACGCGCTGCTGTAATTTTATCCTTAGTAAATTTTTCTGCTTAGCAACTGCGTGTCTAATCAATTATGTCAACAATATAATTATTTAGCACATTATAATAGAGACGTGTAAAGATCGCGTCCCGGGATCGGTTATAAATGTAATCTGCAACCGAAAATAATATGCAAAAGAAACCCTTTTGCGAAAACAGAACCAAAATTGCTTGAAAATTGAGGTCACAATATTTATTTTAAATATTGGTATGAACAAAAACACTTATACACATAGTACGTAGTGGGAACATATCACTATCTCCCTCGCACAACGGCACAGTAATGGCCATTCTGAGAACCGTGACGTCACCGGACATATCATGCATCCTTTTACTGTCATTTGACAATTACCCCTTCCAGCAGATTTGAATGGCGTCTAGTTTAATTACTTTTGTTCGGATTCATAAAATTCTTTCGATAATAGGTTTAAGGTAATGTAACACCTTTCTTGGCAGTCGGGTAAAAATATCGACAGTCGGGGGCCGGCGCGGCGGCTCAACAAAGGCAAAAAATACCATTATTTAGTACCAAGTGATATTTTTAGTGGAGCGGCTGTCAGCAGGATATAACTAGGTTGGTATAAATAAATACAACCGTCACACATAGTTCTGACGTGGCACAGTGAACAAGTAGCCGGCTGTGAAACGAGAGGCCGTGGGTTCGATTCCTGCACCGGGACAAATGTTTGTGTGACAGATAGATATTGGTTTCGGGTCTGGGTGTTGTGGGACCTTAGGCCCTCGTAGTCCTTGATACCCACGATACTGGTTTTACCTAGTGTGGGGTCAGAACTATGTGTGTGACAGTTGGGTGTACTTACTTATTACGTATTGTATATTTAAGTAATGTATATCTATGTCGATTTGTCTCGCTTGTCCTCAGTTAATTTGCATTAGTTTTCATAGTTTTAAAATACACTGCACAAAAAACGAAGATTCCAGATAAGATTTTGATAATTACCTGAAAAACAACTCATAAAATTGTATATTAAATGACTGATTATTCAAATTTACTTCATATAATTATGACAAGACTGGTTGTCAATATGAATGTGGATGGACGAAAGAGTCGTAGGAGACCTAAGAAGAGATGGATGGATTGCGTTAATGAGGACATTCGCATGAAAGGAGTGAATGCAGATTTGACGGATGATAGGGCTGCGTGGAGAGTTCAAATCATTTGTGCCGGCCACACTTAGTGTGGAATACGGGCAGATAGATTATGATGCTTCATATAATTATGAAATACTAGCTGTTGCTCGCGGCTCCGCCCCCGTGGAGGTTATTTTCGAGAGCAGAAGTATCAATGCAAGGAGTTGTCTTCTGCACTGAGACACCTATAGCGATCGTCCTGAATCTCAGGTGTTATGACTGTCTAGATGGCTAGACAGGCACAACTCCTAACTTAAACTTCTAGCACTCCTTATAATACCCCGGGATCACTCCGTAAGTGTCGAAGAAGGCCACCGCGGGGTTTTAGCTGGTAGTATCCGTTTGGGTGTAAATAAGTAGTAGGAACTCGGCCCAGCCGCAGCCCGGATAGCCATCATCCGGGCGAGGGGGTGTATTATTATTATTAAGTTGAAGTATTACGGATTGCCCATACAAACTTTTAACCTCTATTTCATCCCTATCAAGATATTTTTTGAGACAAAAGATACCCTATGTCCTTCCCTAGGATATAATCTATCCCTCTGCTGAATTTCATTAGGCTTCGTTCACCCGTTTAGTCGTGAAAAGGTAAGAAACTGACATACAAACAATATTAATTTTGCTGCGGAGATATTTTAAAACTGTTATATCTCCTAAGATATTCATTGAAATCAAATGACGTAAAGGGCAACTTTGTTCAAAATTAAATACTTGTGATGAATAAAGTATTTATTTGGATAAGGATTGATACCATGTTTATAAAAACCCCTTTCCAAATAATGCATTGTTTCAGAACAAATTCGATAACCATTAAAAAGGTTTTAGTGAGCCAACCGAAATATATAGACATATGCTATCGCGGACTTTTTTTTAGAACTTTTTAAGAGGAACAATTCCGTCGTACATGATTGTTATGTAACTTTAACCGTTAACGCAGCGTACGCAACGGAAGCTCTCAAAATGAATCAATTTTCCCCGTTTTTGCAACATTTTTCATTGCTGCTCCGCTCCTATTGGTCATAGCGTAATGTTATATAGCCTATAGCGCTCCTCGGTAAATGGGCTATCCAACACTAAAAGATTTTTTCAATTCGAATCAGTAGTTCTTGAGATTAGCCCGTTCAAATAAACAAACAAACAAACTCTTCAGCTTTATATAATAGTATAGATTAATAAAACCATAATTATATAATTCTCATATCAGGTGGTAAGTAAACATGGCCGCCCATAAAGTCCAAAAGAACATCAACAATAGAAATTCTGTAAGTGTTCTCAAATAATGTAGTTAGTAAAGTTGTATGCTTGATGCAAATTGTTTTTTAACTGACTTCAAAAAAAGGAGGAGGTTCTCAATTCATCGGAATCTTAATTTTTTTTCATGTTTCCCGATTACTCGAAGACGCCTGGACCGATTCGTGAAATTCTTTTTTTATTTAAAAGGAATACATACTTACCAGGTGATCCTATTGGCACCAAGTCAGGTTTTGATGATTGGATCTCAGAAAACTCGAGTGCATCCTTCAAATTTTGTAGGGACGCATACTGAGTTTTTATTGAAGTCGGTGTACTTTTTGAGGCTATCATAATGGTTCTTTATAATTACTAATTCTATCCACGTGCGACCTAGACTAAAAATAAACATGACATCCTAAAAAAACTAGTCTAGCAATTTGGAGAGATATTACATAAAAGGCAGCGATAGCCTAGATGGTAATGGCACGGACTGTCGAGGCGAAAGTCCTATGTTCGAAACCGAAATGGCATACACCGCTGACTTTTTTAAAGTTACTTGTATATTCATTGTTAATTATACATACATACATACATATACACTCACACCTGTAATCCCAGAAAGCAAAGGTGTAATGTGCATCGTGGCAGCTTAGGGATCAGAAAATTACATAGGCCACCTTTTCTCCCGGAAAAATGCACGCTTCCCATAGGATGGCGAAATATAGTAAAGTGTAATAATAGCTTAAGAAGCCTCCATGGATGGTATACCTTTTCTTACAAAAATAACCTCCACGCGGGCGGAGCCGCGGGCGACATCTAGCAATATTATATAACTTAATCAGCATTGTCATAATTATCTTTTTTTTCATAATTATATAAACTATTGTGTCTTGCCAACGATTAAATGTTGTAAAAAAAATATTTATTTGATGTACATATTTCAAGAAGAACATTTTAAAAACGATTCTAAAAAATTTATTATCTTAAAGAAGTGTCAAAAAATTACTGAATAAAATAATATACATTGTATTTGACTCCTTGGCGCAGTGGGCGTTTAGCCGACTGTGAAACGAGAGACCGTGGGTTCGATTCCCGACAAATGTTTGTGTGATAGACAGATAGTTGTTTCGGATTTGGCTGTTGTGGGACTGTAGTCCCTCGTAGTTCTTGATACCCACGATACAGGTTTCACCCAGTGTGGGGCCAGGACTATGTGTGTATATTATTATTAAAATATATATAAATTTACAGACGTTTTTCCACTGCACATGCCACTTCAATATTTGTCTACTGTGGACTTTTACTGAATTTAGTACAAAGGAAGCATTTGGTTCATAGATTCACTTCGGATCCCAAGGGAGGGTCCCGCATGCTCCACAAAAAGCCACCGCGGTATTTTTGTCGGTACACCGGCGTTAGAAAATTGGTTAGGACCCCGATCTAGTAGTTCCTTGGATAAACTGGGTCGGAAGGTCGGTGGGTCCGGCATAACCATCTTTCCTCCCCCGAGGGTGAGAAGGTATCCGTAAGATGAATTTTCCCCGCGGGAAAAAGGCGCTACATTATTACATAAGCTCACACCTGTATTTCCTTAGTGGTAGGCAGAAGTGCAACTAGGTAGGTACACATACAATTCGACAAGCGTGATACATGATGGGAAAGATCACGATTTAACGATCATATTGAGTAATTCAAATCCCGTGAAATCCATATATATTTATATGAGTCTATTAAAAAAATTAAACAAATATTTCTATAGGTCCTGGTCTTTGAACCTGGGACCTCAGTGTTTACTTAGCCTATAAATATCAACGAGGCCAGAATTTAATAGCATTTATTGGGTTGGCAATGGGTGTTACGAAAGTAATTAAATTTCATTATAAATTCGAAATAACTGTCAATTCTACTTGAAACTTTTTCCAGGAAGATTCTAGGATCATCAATTTTAATCGTAGCAATTTAAACTGTCAGTTGTTTTGTTTTGGTACTACGTTGAATTGGCTTTCAGATTCCTATAGTAATTTAAGACAACTGGAGTATCAACAACCTCAAAATAAATAAAAATCAGTAATATATTAATCATCCTTGTAATACATACTGCTCTACTTCAAGACAATAGACTTTTTTTACCAGTGAGGGAATAAGATATATCACCAAATGCATTATTTGTCTCTTGCAATATCCGGGATAATACCATAAATCGATATGTTCCGGGACTTAACAAATAAATAGCGATTCTACAGCCCTATGCATATTTAAAACTTAACTATAATCTCATTAGATACAAGGAATGCAATAGGCGGGCGGCTTTCAGTAGCTTTCAAGGCTGGTGGGGTAGACAGCGAGATTAGTAGCCACCGCGCAACCAGCCAAGGCGCACGCGCCTAAAGTTTTTCACAACCTTTTTATATACTATAGAGGTTGTATAGAAACTTAAAAAATCCGTCGAGTTCGAATGTCGAAGCGTACAGATTTATCGTATATTTTTCCCGCCAACATTTTGGGGACTCGAGCCCCGTGGTGTTGCAAGTTGAAAAAATTGTGTAATTATTTTGTGAAGAATCTGCAACCGGTAAGTTTATTGAATATTGTTTAATCAATAAGGGCTAGTAAGTTAAATTATGTATTTAATTTATGTGTAATTAGTTTTGAATATGAGATAATTAAATATTATTTAATTCATTATAAGATTGTGCAAGTTTTATTTTCGATTGAGCACTTTGTTACTGAAAAATAGAGCGATGCGTTTATGCGGCATTACATCATGTGGCTACTAGTGTATTTAATTTCCAAATATCGTGTGAATTGAGCTTTGTGTGAAATGCATGTAATTTTGTATATAAAGCTTATCCTTATGACCAGGAAGTATACAGCGACATTAAAACAAGCACATTTAATTTTTCTTGAAAAAGATATGCGTAAGCCGATTATATTTGTAATTGTCTGCACTTGACGGAGTGAACACCTATGTAAACTCCAACAAGACCTTCAAATTATTCATGTTAATTATTAAATATACTTATAATTTTTATAAAACAATTTCAATTATATTCCATTATCATACTAATTATTGTAAAAATCTTAAAATCAGAGACAAAAAATATTTTAACGAATCGAATTACTGTAGTTTTTATGATCGCATATTATAAAATGTCTTTTTAATGCTAATAGTTGATGTACTGTCGACCCGTTAACATTTACATATATAACATTATACCATAAGATAATTAATAACTGTTTGTGAAAGGAGTTGTTGAGAAAGGATTTTAGATATAGCAACATTTATTGCGTAATTATTTAAAATTGGAATTCAATTTAAATATGGAACATCATAAACTATCCCATTCCGAATAGCAAGAGTGGGATGTGTGTAGGTTGAATTCTGTGTAAAACTTCGATTATTTTTCGAAACTAGGGCGTAGAGTTTTTAAAATCAAGACTGGTTTTATTCTAGAAGCAATTTGATGACTACCACATTGGTAATAGAGTGTTCTTCGATACATGTAGACATTTCATGATGATGTCTCGTAAGGACATGTTATTTCTTTTTTAATTTTTTTGTCACCTACTTCCTCACACTATGCCATGGGCAAGAAAGTGAAGAAACGGTCGAGGGTCTAGTGTCAGAGTACTCACAGGCTGCAAAACGGCCAAACATCGTACCCCAACTCTAGACCCTCGACAGAACCGGATGTACACTGGCTGATCCCGGAACGCGACACACTTGCGTGTGCCACTATGGCGGATTTTACACCTTGTGTACGGTGGTCGCTATCCGGGTGGATATGAATATCCTACCACCAGCAAACCGACCGAAGTCATATACCTAACTTTTTTTTTTTAAAATTTTTCATAGTCTTGAGTCAATTATAAGATCATAGCGTTATTTTAGCTATAGTCGGACGTGATTAAATTTATAGTCTTAATTAAAATATTTTATTCAAGATTAAAATTATGAATCACGACCCCTATAAAAACAGAAGGTATTCAGTAAAATCAGTAGATGTACTGGAAAATAACAAGAGCCGGTAACTCTACCCTCATATGATAGATAGCATACCATGAATTCGTGCTCTACATTTTCTTATCAACTAGGATTGCAACATCACACCAATAATGGTATTGTGTATAGTCTATTTTAAGTTTTTTAATTCATAAAAAGTACACCGACCTCAGTAAAAAACACATTATGCGTCCCTATAAAAAAATTCTGAGATCCCATCATCCGATCCTGACTTGGTGCCAATGGGACCACATGTGAAGTATACCCTATTAAACAAAAAAAGAATTTCTCGAATCGGTCCAGGCGTCTTCGAGTAATCGGGGAACATACATAAAAAAAAGATTCTCACGCATTGAGAACCTCCTCCTTTTTTGAAGTCAGTTAAAAATTTGTTCTTTCCCTGAAAATCAAATATATATTATCCATGAAATGCTTTATTCCATCTTTTTTTACACTACCGCAAGAATGCAGTTTCGCTAGAGAAGAATGGGCAAGAAACATTAAATATAATAATATCCTAATTCTCCTAGCCGGTCTTGAGTGATTTCCAACCAACGGCATTTTATTTTTATGATTCTTAAACAATATATGGATAGAAGAGTGAATTCTGCTCTCAGACAAGACACTATAATTCCTGGTGGCGCAGTTGTAATGGCGTATGCCGTACGACTGTAGTCCTGAGGACTCGGGTTCGACTCCCGGGTCGTGTAAAGTGATATTGGGTTTTTCTATGACGAAATGTTCAGTAGCAGCCTAGAGTCTGGAATCCCTTTGGGGATTACAGACGTATGTATGCATGTAATAGCCCGATAAATGTAATCATGCGTACAGACAAAAGTTAGTATATAATGAATATGCAAAAGATCGCGATAGCTATTTTAGTCTTTACAGAACTTATGTCATTTCAATACATTGCACCATATTATGATTAATGAACAAACTTAACTAGTTCTGTCCAATACCTGTTTTGTAACAAAAAAAAATATTGTGTTGATCTGCTGCGTCCTGTTCCTTCTCATTGATGAAAGTGAAACAAAAAGCCACTGTTTCGCTCCCAGCTTCAGACAAACTTTTTTGTGATCCGTAAATTTTAAAACTTGGCTAAACAGGAGTTACAATGGCGGGTGTGTGGGCGGGCTTTGTTTTTTTTTTATTCTGGCGTGGCATAGTGACCACACTGCACCTGATGGTAAGCGCAGTGCCGTCCAGATAGAGTATCAAGTAGCAAGAGACAGTCTATCCCTCGCTACTCAACACAATCATGCCGGCCTGCTGTTTAGCTTCTTCACACTACGCCTTAAGGACCCAGGATCATAGGAAGGAGGGAGCACGGTAGCTGGCAAACTGTTCCACAGCTTGATGGTGAGGCAAAAATACGAGTTTGCGAACCTCTTGGTTCGGGCCGGGGTAGTAGATACCACGAAGCTGTGGCTCCGCAATCCAGTACGCGTGGTTCTGGTATGGAAGGGAGAGGATGGGATAAGATCAAACAATTCTTCAGAGCATTCGCCATGACACAGACGGTAGAACACGCTAAGCGAGGAAATATCCCTACGCAGCTGTAGCGGCTCCAGGCTGTTACTCACGTCTGCATCATTCACAATGCGGATGATCCGCCGATCATCTCGCAAAATCAAATAGAAATATAGGGAGGAGTTGGAAATATAAATGTTGCGTTATTAGAACCTCTGCCTAACCTTTCGGGGCACTGATATACTTGCACATGTGACCTATAATCCCTACTAATTACAGAGTTAGGTGCGATATGGACTAGCTCACAAAAACATTTGTACGAGCAAGAAATTATGACTGAAAACTATTAATTAAGGCTCAAAATAACTTCAAAAGATTACATAAGAATTGCAATGTAACATCACGTGTTACCAGAATACATGGTTCTGACATTTTGATTCTGAAAGATTTAAATGCCATACACGTAAAAAATGTCATAAATATTTATGATATCAATCAAAATTAAATGCGTTGACATATTAATGTGGCATTACGATATATTATATGATTTTTTCTGAGTACTTTTTTTCTCTTAGGCTCCAGAGTAATGAAATAAGTGAAATTTTAATACGAATAGATCTTTAAACCTTTACTTCACGTAAATATTCAGGATATTTAATCTCGTTAAATACCAACACAACATCAAGCTTTTGACGCCGGTTTTATTTAAGTCAGTGGTAATAACCCAGTCGAGTCCGCCCTGTCTAAATCATGGCTCTACCACTTTTGACATGTCGGAATATTCTATCGCATCTCAAAACCCACCGTTACTTTTATGACGTCAGACATTATTAATATTAAAAAACATGGTAAGGTGGTTGGCCTTAGATCGTAATTACCGATTCCTAACAGCGGTACATTTCATAACGATTCCAATGTCTTTATGCCATTGACATTGTGGGTTTGTGTTACGTAATTGGAACCTTTTGTTCTGCGGTGTTGTGGTAGGTCAGTATCATTGTTAAGGTTGGATTCTTCTTTTTGACAGATCAAACGAATATAAACTATATGAAAGTTTTAAGATCGATTTCTAGGTTACAACTCCGTAAAGTTTAGTTAAGACTGTGCTGAAACGGCTAGACCTATTCTGTCGAGGCTGTAACTAGCAGGCCAAGGATTTTCTAGAGAGTAATATAGGATGCATTTAACCCTAGATTTTTTAAGTTCTGAGTAAAAAATTATAATTACATTTCAGATAACTGCATTTTACATAATTTCACACATTCAATTATTGTGATTTTATTCGTTCTGAAATTCAAATTTCTAATATCTAACTCTCTGTAAGTAATAAATAAACATATCTGTTATTAATAAGAATGAATCAATCAGTTCTGAAAGGCTATCATTAAAACATGAATAATCATAATTGAAACAAAGAATTCTATGAAGTATGATTATTTATTTAGTTCACGTGGCCTTTGATTATATTAAAATAATATTATTTTAATTAAGGAAAATAAAAACAATTAGAATTGAATAAGGTTTATATTGAACACAAATGACAAACCACAATATTGGAGACATGATGTTAAGTATTAATTACCTATAAGCAATGTGAAAATAATTAGAAAATTTCATGAATTATGGCCGTAAATTAAACATTTTGCTGGTGGTAGGATATTCATATCCGCACGGATAGCGACCACCGTACACATGGTGAAAAACCCGCCATAGTGGCATACGCAAGTGTGTCGCGTTCCGGGATCAGCCAGTGTACATCCGGTTTTTTGGGGGTCTAGAGTTGGGGTACAATGTTTGGCCATTTTGCGGCCTTCTGAATACTCTGACAATAGACCCTCGACCGCTTCTTCACCTTCTTGCCCATGGCGTAGTGTGAAGGAGCAGGCCGGCATTATTGTGTTGAGTAGCGGGGGCTAGATCGTCTCTCTCTACTCGATACTCTAATTGGACCGTACTGCGCTTACCATCAGGTGTCAAGTCCGGTCACTTTGCCGTGTTAGGATAAAAAAAAACATAAATAATTAATTCACCTAACAGTCACACACATAGTTCTGAACCCACACTAGGTAAAACCTGTATCGTGGGTATCAAGAACTGCGAGGGACTACGGTCCCACAACACCCAGACCCGAAACAAACTATCTGTCACACACATTTGTCTCAGTACAGGAACCGAACCCACGGCCGCCTAGTCGCCTGAGGCGCCACGGAGGCTATCGATACATCGATGTGTTATTCGATATTGCAATTTGAATCCAAATTGAGGACTCACATCATAACAGTACTAACTCGGCGAACCGTACATTTCCCTATCCCTTGAGATGTAGGCGTGAAATATAATTAAAAAAATTATCGCATAAAATGACGCATGCCACCCTTTCACTGCAGTTAAGTTCAAGACCGTTGTAACAATTAGCTTTTTTCTTCTGTATTTATTTAGCGTCAACATGCGAACTGACAATGGAGGTAATTGAAGACAATTGTATCACAAAACAGTTTTTGTGGAATTCGCAAAAAATACATCATTGTGCTTTACTTTGTGTCGCATAACGTAGTTTTACTACGTGTAAAAAGACAATCGAAAATAGGATATTTTCCTGTGTTTAATTTTGTACATAATTCAATATGCAATCGAATATAATACGCAAAAGAAACTCTTTTGCAAGAACAGAATCAAAATTGCTTCTAAATGAGGTCACAGTATTAATTTTAAATATTGGTCAGAGCAAAAATGGGTGCGTAGTGGGAACATGTCACTATGTCCCTCGCACAACGGCACAGTAATGGTCATTCTGAGAGGTGACGTCACGGCTCATATGCATCCTTTTACTGTCATTTGGCAATTACCCCTTCCAGAATATTTGAAGGCGTCTAATTAATTTAATTTTGTTCTAATTTATAAAACTCTTTCGTTAATAGGATTTAGATAATGTAATTTTGTACACTGCACCTGATGGTAAGTGTAGTACCGTCCAATTAGAGTATCGAGTAGTGAGAGACAACCTATCCCCCGCTACTCAACACAATCATGCCGGCCTGCTACTTCATACGACGCCATTGGGCAAGAAGGTGAAGAAGCGGTCTAGTGTCAGAGTACTCAGAAGGCCGCAACACGACCAACATCGTACCCAACTCTAGACACCCGACAGAAACCGGATGTACACTGGCTGATCCCGGAATGCGGCACACTTGCGTGTGCCACGATGGCGGGCTCTACACCCTGTGTACGCTGGTTGCTTTCCGGGCGGATACGAATATCCGTAATAGTAACATGTAGATAAAAAAAATAAAGAATCGTGTCAGCTTACCTATTAAAATTTCGAACTATCCAGGTGCCAACAAACCTATCCCGAGTTTCTATTTAAACAAATAATCTGTAAAAACCAATTAATAATATCAGCAGTCCCACTAGGCACGGACCTTCTCTACTAATGAGAGGGGTTAGGTGTTAGTCCACGCTGGGCTAATGCGGGTTAGTACACTTCACATAACATTGAAATGATTCGTAATGATTATGAGCGTAGTCCCCCTTAGTTCTTAATACCCACGATACTGGTTTGACCTGGTATGGGGGCTATATGTGTGACTAATGAGTATATTAAAATAATAGAATTCTGAATTAAATTTGGACTGCCTCGGTGGCGCAGTTGTAATTGCGCATGCGGGTCGGGTAAAGTGATATTGGGTTTTTCTATTTAGAAATACCCAGTATCAGCCCGGAGTCTGGAATTGATCCCGGCATGGCGATAGGCTCGCCACCTATCACATTATGATAACGTAATAAATTCGACAAATGGGTGTACTGGTTGCACCTCTGCCTACCGTTTCAGGGATTACAGGCGTGAGTGTATATATAGTTTTGAAACAAATCATTATGCAGCATTAATACGTACACGGAAGCTTTTGATTTTAATAGTTTTGCGACAGTCGCTTATCGCCATTATAATATAGACGCATTAATTTGAATATTAACACAAAGTCGTGACTGCGCTCCCGTACCACTGACTTTACGACTAATAATAGAAATATATAATAAATCTATATCTAAATAGGCAAAGAGTAGCAATTCAGTAGCTTTTTCTTCTCTGTTTGTCAACAGGTTTTCTATTTTTAGTAGCCATTTACTATTGAGTTTTAGTGTCTCTATATTTTAACAGATTTCCTTTTTTGGTAGGTATTGAAAAAATTGGAAGCATTTCATCTTTTTCCACATTTACGAGAAAAATTGTCAATAATAAAATAAAAGAGAAAATTTAATACATAAAATGAATCTACATATAAGGATGTCAGTTAATTTGCGCGCACAAGACCGTTTGTGATTTGGTATAGTTAAGGTTTATATGGAAGAGAGCGAAAAACTAATAAACATAAAACTACTTAATAACAAAAAAATATATATTAAATAAAATAAAACAGTAATTGTATACATTACTAAGACAATTACGTTCTTACTGCCAATGTCAAACACATTGATTGCCTCTCGCTACTTGATACTCTGATTGGACGGCATGGCACTGCACTTACCATCAGGTGCAGTGTGGTCACTTTGACGTGCCAAAAAAAAAAAATAGGTCAAAGCATACATTTACAGAGTAGAGATTGTCACCAAAGAATCTTGTCAACAAATATATAATTACTGCCTGAGTAACTATTTTGAAAAAATATGAATTATGTTAGAATTTCCACCATTGGGCGACCACTAGTAAATATAAAAACTAAAATTATAAGAGCTAAAAATAAAATTAAAATATTGTATAATTAATATTTAATTATACAAAGACATACTTTAGTGTCTCCTAATTTTATAATAGCCTCAAAATGCCACTCTGAATCGACTATCTAAAACAATAATTAATTTTACACACTGCATTAAAGAATATTATATGAAATATTTAATATAATCTTACATATAATACTGTAGCATTTAGTGTAAAATTTAATGGAGCCAAAGGTTAATAAGGTAACTTTTCATAAATGTTCTTAAACTCTACAACCTTCCTTTTGTCGTAATTAGAGTGTGACCTTAAGATACTGACTTTTTGAAACTGCATAGATTAAACAGCTGTAAAAAACATGCGTCCATTTTTTAATCAAGGTTATTCAAATGTTTTTATTCAGACCACAATTTGCCAGCTTTTTTTAAGCATAACGAACTAACTGTTCGTTATGCTTAAAAAGAAAAACGGAAAATCAAAGAAATAAAGCAAAATACTTTACAACTTCTCACTATAATACTAAGGCGTAGTGTGAAGAAGCTAAACAGCAGGCCGGCATGATTGTGTTGAGTAGCGAGGGATAGACTGTGTCTCGCCACTTGATACTCTATCTGGACGGCACTGCGCTTACCATCAGGTGCAGTGTGGTCACTTTGCCGCGCCAGAATATAAAAAAATAAAAAAAGTCTTTGTAAGCGATTAGACATCAAACCATTTTGAAATGCTTAGGCATTGAGCTGACTCATAGATCCCCTCTCACAATGTTACTTTGCTTAGTAATTTATTTCGTAATGAATTGCCAAACCCTTAGTTAGGGTCGTTACCGCAAGCGGTTGTAGGTCCTTGAATAGTGACCGCAAGGCAGCTCGGCTTTATCGGACCCTTTATAGGTCGCATTTTGTTTATTACATTGCCCTTCTAAAGAATATAATCAACAACAAAGGTGCTGTTTAGATTTGTCTATACTACAATCTGAGTAATTTATTAATTTCATGTCTTCTGAATTAGAAAAAGCAATCTTTTTTTTTTATTCTTGCGCTGCAAAGTGACCACACTGCACCTGATGGTAAGCGCAGTGCCGTCCAGATAGAGCATCAAGTAGCAAGAGACAGTCTATCCCTCGCTACTCAACACAATCATGAAGCTGCTGTTTAGCTTCTTCACACTACGCCAAAAGAACCCAGGATCATAGGAAGGAGGGAACACGGTAACTGGCAAACTGTCCACAGCTTGATGACAATCTAATCTAGATACAAATTTGTGCCTGATATAGTAATAATCACTTTCTAGAATATAATGGAAATAAGGAATATCCTCTTTGTGTGTTTTTCTTGTGTTACATTTTTCATACAGCCTCGGTGGCGTAGTTGTAATTGCGCATGCGTTACGACTGCTGTGCTGAGGTCTCGGGTTCGATTCCCAGGTCGGGCAAAGTGATATTGGGTTTTCTATTTAGAAATACTCAGTATCAGCCCGCAGTCTGGAATTGTGCCCGGTATGGCGACAGCCTCGCTCCCCATCACATTGTGGGACCGTAATCAATTCCCCGAAATGTGGGTGTACTAGTTCCATCCCTGCCTAGCCCTTCGGGGATAACAGACTTAGTGTATACATATACATAGTGTATGAACTATGTACATACATATGTATGTACATAGTTCATACATGAATAGAGCTACGCTAGAGTTTCTTGCCAGTTCTTCACTAGTGAAACTGCGTTCCCAACGGCGTAGAGTAAAAAAGATTGAGTCAATCTTAATAAGTGGAACATTGTCCCACTGCTGGGACGGGCCTCCTCTACTAACAAGAGGCTTTAGTCTACCTAGCTAGCCTAATGCGGGTTGATAGACTTCACAACCTTTGAAAATCTTATGAGTATTCTCCGGTTCTCGATGTCTTCCTTTACCGCTAATGCAACTGATAATTGACAATGAATACACCCGTAACTAGGAAAGTAGGAAGTTTCAGATTTGTGCTGGTTTCGAACCTACGACTTCCATCTCGACAATCCACACACAACTAGGCTATCGCTATATGTATAAAAATCGTGAAAGTCTAAGAACATTTGCTGACATACTCATAAAAAAAAACTGAATAGACCATCATACTTCATATTACTGGTGCGGTCAACTTGCCGCGCCAGAATAAAAAAAAATACAGCTACGATAATTAACTAAGGTGGGCGTCAAGGCTTTCACAGTTACCCAATAATTTCATACACGATAATGAAGTGGGGTCAAGTGTGCGACCTCGGTGCGCGGAAGCGTTGGTCGACTGTCATTGTTTAGAACAAATTGGCACTGAATGCACTAGTATGGATTTTATCAGTAACTCCGCAGCTTCACCGGATCAAGTTGATGTAGTGAGCGCATATCCATAAAGGTCCATATAAAGAATACTAACCGCACGGGGCGAGGCGGTGCGGGTCGGATGCCGGGTGGATGTAATGAGCTGTGACCTTATAGCGTTCCTCGATAAATGGGCTATCCAACACTAATAGAATATTTCGATTCGAACCAGTAGTTCTTGGTATTAGCACGTTCAAACAAACACACACTTCAGTTTTATAATATAAAAATATAGATAGTAATAATGCCAATGGGCTAATAACAAAGAGCCTCGGCTAACATGCACAGATCAATCGGTCATTGACCAGATGAAGAAAGCAGTAGTATTAGTTCATTCATTAATTACGTAAAGCAGATTTTGGCCATTTTTTACCTCATCTGCACATATAAGGACACAAAAGATTTTGGGACTCCCCCTCCCACTTCTTACGTAAGATTCTACCTATAGTTATGTTTATAATGTTAAATGTCGTTAGATTAGTATCAGTTGTAGAGTTACTCATTATTTTACTTCTTACTAATCTTATCTTACTACTATTATAAATGCAAATGTTTGGATGGATGGATGTTTGTTACTCAATTACGCCAGAACGGCTGAATGGATCTAGTTGAAATTTAGCAGAGAGATAGATTATAGTCTGTAATAGCACATAGGCTACTTTTTAACTCAGAAAAATACGGCTCCCGTGAGATAATTTGTTTTTGTTTGACACAGAGCAAGGGATCCGCATGATTTTCTGCAAAGTGATAGTATAGGAGTCAGAGAATGGAAAAATCACGGTTCCTAAGGGATAGCACAACATAGAAAGATAGAAAATAGCTTAATATGTCTCCAATCTCCATGGAATTTATACCGTCTTTTACGAAAATAACTACCACGCGGGCAAAACTAGGGAAAAGCTAGTATGACATAAATCAAAGATTTTTTAATGGATAAAAAGTAATTACCTATGTGATAAGGTCATGTAGAGATTTATTAAACCCCCTTCCCCTTACGTAATTAATGTATTGATGTTAGCATGATATTACCTAAATCGTATGTTTTAAGAAACTGTATTACCCATTCTGGTTTTTATTAAGAAGCTGTTTAATTTTTCAAAGCTGAGTAATAAGTAGAGCACAGGTTAAAAATTGGTATTGCATAATTTCATTTTGTATAATATTTAATCAGAATTTTGTGTATCTTTGCCAAATTAAAAAAAACATAATAGCACGCTTATACTAGCTTATCTTTTAAGACCTTTATCTTAACATCGGACCCATGTCAGTTGAACATCAAGGCAAACATCTAAGGTCCGTTAGAAAAAAGAACAAGAAACATACACAGACGTAAAACGTTTTTTGCACCAAATATTGACCACTCGCCCTAACACATTTAAACAAGTTTTTATTATTTCCTTGTTATATTTAAATAATGTTCTACGTAGGCTTTTGGTAATGACATTGCCAACTAGTAATTTTAATTACGTTAATTTATTTAAAATACATATTTGCACTTGTCTAATTATTTGAACAAAACTTATCATGTATACTCTGTTTACTGAGTTATTCATTTGCAGTTAGTAGTTTAATAATAGTATATTGCTGGTAGGATGTTCATACCGTGTAAAACCCGCCATAGTGGCACACGCAAGTGTGTCGCGTTCCGGGATCAGCCAGTGTACATTCGGTTTTTGTCGGGGGTCTAGAGTTGGGATACGATGTTTGGCGGTTTGCGGCCTTCTACTCTGACACTAGACCCTCGACCACTTCTTGCCCATAGCGTAGTGTGAGGAAGCAGGCCGGCATGATTGTGTTGCGTAGCGGGGGATAGATTGTATTTCACTACTTGATACTCTAACTGGATGGCACTGCACTAACCATCAGGTGCAGTGTGGTCACTGTGCCGTGCCAGGATAAAAAAATATATGTTGAAGACAGGGTCATCGTGTCGAGACTGGGAGAGGGCTTATACATCCCTGATCATCAGATATAGTCAGGATATACATACCATGATGTTCTCGGTAGAAATAACACGAGTTCATCACTTCACAGTTTAATCAGGCTGCTACCAGTTTAGAATTCAGGTATCCTATGAAGAAGAACTGGCAAGAAACCCCAGGTCTTCTTTTTAACACGAAAATCTTTACATTACAATAATCTATGCACACTTTTCACTGAGACGCACATTACATCAATTTTTTTTAGTGCCTCGATAGGCAGACGAGCAGACGGACCACCTAATGATAAGTAGTCACCGCCACCCATAGACTTCTGCAATACCAAGGCTCAGCAAAGCCGCTGCCTACCGTTAAATTTATTACTATAGTTGTAGGCAACGTCAGTCAAACAGTATTGCGGCAATACAATCTCTAATTAGTCTTGAAACCAAATGCTGAATGTTCAATCCTGTCAAAGTCGAATCTGTAACCTCCAATATCGAATGTCCACCAAATGAAGAGGCGCTCTCTTCTATTCTGTGGTTTACATTGGGCCCCATTCTATGAGTGAGATCACCTGATAAACAATTTAAAACTAATTTAATTTTAAACCACTCTCAAAACTGACGGTACCCACAATTTACAATAAAGTTTATTAGTAAGATCAATTTAGTATCCGTTTTCATGGCACTATGACATATTATATAGAAAAAAATAATGAAATATCAATTGAAAAAGCAGACTTGATAGGCGCTTTAAATCCTCAAGTTCCAGGCGCTAACGTTCTGTTCGGCTCGTTTAAATAGCTCGTGTTAGCTTATTGATTTTTTTAAGAGACCTGTAGAGACTCGGATTAGCTTGGCAATTGGCCCGGAAATGTACCTACATAATGTAATCTTCAGGGCTAGATTGCTTGGCCGACAGTTCATTGGCATCAGACACAAATATAACCATAGATTTAGGAGTTAAAACACCCACTTTGTGATTTTTAAGATAATTAATAAGTCTTAACTCCCGAATTTCCGGAGATCTGAAATCCCCTTTTCTTCGCAATGTTTATTCTTTTTCAATGTATCCATTCTTCAGGCATTATAGATAATTGGTAGAGTAGATCACTTTCCACTAGATGACCCGATGCTCGTTCGCTAGACTCTGTTCTAAAGATGAGCGAAATCTTGTTTATTTCTTGGTACTTATATAATTATTATTCAATTGTAAATATGGAGTTAGAGATAAATTTGTTGTTAAGTGTTTTGTAAATATCTGTGGGTAGATTGACGATAATTACCAACTGAGTGTGGTGAAGTTACTATAAAAGACAGCTCTCGAGCGCTCCAGACTACAGTCCGTTCTGGGACTGTCTACAGCGTTATGCTGTCCGTGCGCACTTGTGACTAATTGGTATTTGGTACATATTAACAAGGAATTGATAAGGATGGACACTGAGGTGCGGAACTTTGATCATTAAATTGATCAATACAGTAGCAATCATCGTTTATGTGCCGTTTAAGGTATCCATCTTAAAATAGCACTTTGAATTGTTTCTAATAATGGGTATAAGACATTTATCATTAACAGATTACCAGAGCTGTGTAAAGAAACAAACTTAATATCCACAATTGTTTAATTATTCATTTGCATTGCAAATATCATTTCCTTCAACAATCTATAAGGTTTTATTTTAGTGTTCCGTGGCCGAATGCGATCATTATTTCCATCAAAATCTCAAAAATGGCTCTAATAGATTGCGATCAAATTACAATGTGCGTTTTTCGAAGCGAAGAATCGAATTAGCTTTACTCCAAAGGTTTAAATCATTATCTAAAGATAAAAACAAATTAAACGAAGTTATAATTTATTCCACGTTTTCCTGTAATTCTTGTATTACTTCGTTTAATAATAACATTATTAATTTATAAGCTCGGTAACAATAATTTATTAAAAATAACTTTAATATAAAATATAACCTGTCAACTGTAAGGAACCTAAGTAAATAACATTACGAAATTTTAGAGTAATTAACTCATAACATAGCGCGGCGACTAAAAATATTTAATTATTTTTAGTTGGTTAACCAGATGCATGACAACTGCTTTATGATTTGTATTTATGACTTTAGTTACCTAAATCTTTGACCTTTATAATGACGTTAACTTAGACTATTCTTGAGCTAGATTTAATTAAATTAGTTGCTATAGAAACTTGATGATATAAACGTAGCAGGCCGCCATGATTGTGTTGAGTAGCGGGGGATAGACTGTCTCTCGCTACTTGATACTCTATCTAGACGGCACTGCGCTTACCATCAGGCGCAGTGTGGTCACTTTGCCGCGCCAGAATAAAAAAAAAAAACCTAGTTAAAAAATCACATTTTATAATTAAGTCGTCGGAGTTAAGTATCATATTTATGAGGCTGGCAACTCCCAAAACGCTTCACTTAAACACATTTATAGGAAAATTTATCCAGTTCATGGCACCGAAAAAAATCTGCTAACTTAGGCAACGGCTTTGCTGTGCCCTGGCATTGCGGAAGTCTATGGGCGGCGGTGACTACTTAACATCAGGTGGCTCGTTTGCCTATCCAGGCACTAAAAAAACTTACCACTAAAACTTTTTACTAGCAGACTTCTGTTCTAAATGTAAAACGACTTATTTATTTCTATTTCTAAACAAACTGTGCTGAATTACATGGTATTTGAAAAACCATTTTAAAATCTATACTTTTGGTAGAGGAACGAGAAATTCAAAAATGGAAACCTGTTTCAAAATTGTTAGAATAGCGTGATCAAATTTATTCTGTCTAGGATTTTTTATGCGGAAATATATGTGAAACAAGTTTTGTGTTCAAATCATATTTCTTATTTTGAATATAGAATTTCGGTTTTGATGGCCAAGTTCGCGCTGGCCGTAGGAATAAGTTTTTATTTAAACAAGTTTTGTGTTTAAATCATATTTCTTATTTTGAATATAGAATTTCGGTTTTGATGGCCAAGTTCAGTCTGGCCGTAGGAAGAAGTTTTTATTTTAGACCACATTTAATGATTACTACAGTGTGGTAAAAATGTATCCAAGATACCCCTTATAACGAAATTATAGCGAAACAATGTACACTTTATGATGTAGACTCGGGTTCGATCCCCGAGTCGGGTAAAGTGATATTTATTTTATTTATTAATTGATATTGAGTTTTTCTATTTAGAAATACACAGTATCAGCCCGGTGCTTTGTCTGGAATTGTGCCCGGTATGGAGATAGGCTCGGCCTCTATCATATTAAAAAAAGTCGGCGAAAAGTGGGTGTACTGGTTACACCTCTGCCTACCCTTTCAGGGATTACAGGTGTGAGTGTATATGTATGTAAGAATAATATATAGGAAATCAATAAATTAACTTCGTGACTGACTACATCGATTTATTTACATATAACATGATATTAAACCTCAGCTTTGTACATAATATGCAAATGATACACAATCATGAATTGTGGACATAATTGGGATTTGAATATAATCTGTTTATTAAAAAAAACAGCCACACACATAGTCCGTTCCCCACGCTACAAAACGAGTGTTATATCGTTTGTATTAGGAAGAATGGAGATTTTTAGCCTCGCAACACCGAGACCCGAAACAAATTGTGGATGCACACAAAGATTTATGTCTCACTTCACACCTATCTCTCTTTTAGGACCTGTAGGCCTACTCTTGAAATCAATTCCAATCTCGAACTCGATACAGTTTCAATTCCAATCTAGAAGATATTGGAACTCTAACTCACTCAACTAAATGAAATACAGTATTTACGATCGCTAGTTCGTAAATATTCTATTTCATTTAGTTACTTATAATTCCGCTGTATTCAATTAAATCAGTACAAAGTACCAATTTGCATACCTTTAACTTAAAAAATGACGAATTTTCATACAAACTTTCAGCCTCTATTTTACCCCCTTAGAGGTGGAATTTCCAAAAACCCTGAAAGATGTATTTTTTATTTTTAATTAAAAGGCCAAATACTAATTTTCATGAATTTAACTTCGATATCTACGGATTTTCATACAAACTTTCATCCCCTATTTTACCCCCTTATGAGTGGTATTTCCGAAAACCATATAGCCTATGTTACTCAGTGCGAATGTAGCTTTCCAATAGGGAAAGAATTTTTGAAATCGGCACTGTAGTTTTTGAGTTTGTTCATTACAAACATACAAATATACAAATTTTTCCTCTTTATAATAGTAGTGTAGTGTAAGGCAATTATAATTTTAAATACCAACTACTTTCCTTGTTTTAAAAAAGTAAGCTCAGTAAGTCTAGAAATATTAATCAATTTCTCAGCATCCGAAGTGACCCCGTATCAGACTCAGTGAATATAATAGGTAATTACTGCAGTTATTTAATCATGATCCGATGCTATCAATTTTCTCTGGCGAAGGCTGGCGTGACGTCCTGGTCATTATCATGGCCCTGACATACATGTACATATGCCTTATTGTAACTGCTCATTGAAGGAATTAATAAGTCTAGAATGAACAACGTTCTAAAATTTAAAAAAGGAAATACAATTTTAAAGTTAGTTTTGAATTTGGAACATTTGCTTTTTTTTCAAAGTGACAACACTGCACCTGATGGTGCCAACCGTCCTGTTTTCCCAGGACATGTCCTGGTTTTTAGAGTGTCCTGGGACGTCCTGGATAGTTTTTAAGCAGCGTCCTGGGTTTTTAAACAGCATCCTGGGTTTTTAGGCAGCGTCCTGGGTTTTTAAAGCGCCCTGATAAGGTCCTGTATTTTAAAATTATCACACCACTTTTGCAATCCTTGTGCGTTCGGCTCGCAAAAGATGCGTCCTGTTTTTAAATTGAAATGTCCTGGTTTTCTAACTTTAAAAAATAAAATTCCTGGTATTTCAATTTCGGGGTTGGCAACCCTAAGTTAGTAGCGAGAGACAATTTATTCCTCGCTACAAAACACAATAATGCCAACCTGACTACACCCGTTTTACTCAGCTGAGGGGAATGTAACAATGTACTTTCATCGGGAATTCTTGGGATTATTCCTAGTTCGTAAGGAATTGAGCACCCGAGCAGAAAGACAGAAAGTATTGTAATGAAGACATATTTAACATTTATTTTTATATCATTAGACTTCTCAGGAATTTCTTGAAACTCGGTGTGATTTTTACCATTTTTACGAGGCTTTTATTTAGGACATGAAACTATGTGCGTGTGTTTTTCGAATATACAAAATCCTTTATCATTCTGTCTTGAAGGAATTAGTCACATAATCATCAATACAATGACTCGGCAAGGACCGAGCTTCCAAACGTACTCAAGGTCAGAAGATAATTCGCACAACATGACTTTCACTTTTGTGACAAAAAAAAAACAAATTATTTTTACAAAAAACTATTAGCCATCAAAAAACGTCGTCTATTTTGTCTATTTGTTACTCTTTATTTGATGACGCATTGACGTAAGTAGGTATTAAGTGGTTGCGTTCTGAATTTGATTTTTAAAAAGGCTACAAATACATTATGGCTTATAAATACAGGCACAAATGAGGTTGAATGAGAACTGTGGTAAACGATGCCTGTTTTGTTAAAAAGCAAGCGTAAATTTGTAAGCATCAATCTGATTATATCCACTAAATATTTTTAACGAAAAGAACGGATTATAATTTTTTGAAAAGCAAAGTGGGAGTTCAAAAATGACACACCAATCTACGAGTATATGTATATTAAAAGTCAAAAATTGTTTCTTCCTATGTCCGTTATAGACTTTGATACCACTCAACCGATTTCAATGACATTTTGTGTATGTGTGAGGTTGGGTCCAACTTAAAAGACAGGATAGTTTTAGATCCGATGCGCTGTTTTCGACACCTGAATTTCTTATTTTTTCAACGAAAATTCGGTCCACAGAGAAGGCGGTTTATGGCAAGACAACGTCTGCCCGGGACATCCATCATACTAATATTATTAATGCGAATGTTTGGATGGATGGATGTTTGTTAGTCAATCACGCTACAACGGCTGAACGGATCTGGTTGGAATTTGGCACAGAGATTACAGTCTGGAATAGCACATAGGCTATTTTTTATCCCGGAAAAATGTAAAGTTCCCGTGGAATAATATAGTATTTCACAGATCAAGGGATCGACATGAGTTTTTGTATAGTGACAGTTTGGGGATCAGAAAATCACATAGTTTACTTTTTATCCCGGAAAAATGCACGATTCCTCTGGGATAGCAAAATATAGAAAGGTGTAATAGCTTAAGATGCCTCTGTGGATTGTATAACTTTTCTTCCAAAAATAACCTCTACGCGGGCGGAGCCGCGAGCAACATCTAGTATTTCATATTTCTCCATATTTGAACACTCGAGCAAAAGAGCAAAAGGCGTTAGTAAAATAGTATTTAAACAACAATTACGTAAACCTGTGACTACTCTAAAATAACTATTACAAAACAGTACGGAGGTCATGTCTGTGCGTTGGATATTTTAGAAATCTTACGCGTATAGAATACATTGCGTACACTCTAAAGAAGAGTTAGATAGTTTGTCGGTTTTGTTGTTGAATAAATCTCGTTTGTGACCGTAAATATATTGAAATTCAAGCTTATTATTGATATTTTTTTACTGCCTGGATAGACAGACGAGCAGACGGGCCACCTGATGGTAAGTAGACACCACCACCCATAGACTTCTGTAATGCCAAGGCACAGCAAAGCCGCTGCCTACCGTACCTACTGCGTTCTTTAACTACATAACTGATGTGTTTATGAATTATCCAAAGTTTGTTAATTTTCAACGCACTGACTCTTTTCCCGTTAAACTACAGACGCGCCTTCCTGTAACACAATTATCATCTCTACACGAAACGCACTAGTATAGTAACGTATGAAATGGGCAAAAACTGCCACCGAGAGGGTACCTTCGGGCCGGCCACGGCGTGATAAGCCTAGAAAGTGATAGCGGGACGACTTAGATGCCTTTGAAACTGCGTTAGAAAATACTCTTAATAGGGATCCGTGGAAAGAAGGAAGGAAGGGAGAGTCCTTTGCGCAGCAGTGGAACACAATAGGTTAAAAATATAGCACAGAGATTATGGAACGACAGAAATAGAAATTAATAAAGAAGCCAGACAGAGTGGCGCCGTAACGCGTTACGTAACGAAGCGGTTTACCCTCCCATAAGAAGTTATCATTTCAAAAAGCCGTATGAGACAATTTAATTATCGAGTTGACGATTGATGGTATAATCGTAAGTCTATCTCGATAAAAGTTGACAGATGTATGCGTTAGTATTGCGCGCTTGATGTGATCGGAATTCTTTCATAAGATTAATGAAAAATCTATAGTAGAGTTTTTTTTTTATAGTATAGTCCGACAAACGAGCCAGTGGGTCACCTGATGTTAAGTGATCTCCACCGCCCATGAACATCCACAATACCGAAAGTATCATGTATGCGCTGTCGGCCTTAAAGGACAGGAATAGGGATTAGGGAAGGGAAGGGGGAATCTGGGCCTCCGGATATCTCACTTATCATACGAAACGCGACAGTAAACTGTCACTTTACGTTGGTTTTCTGTGAGACAGTGGCACTACCCCGGTCGAGCCGGCCCATCCATGCTGTAGACAAATGTGTCTACAGCGTGGCTCTACCACTTTCTAAAATTTCACACTTTCCAGTTTAAAATCAACTTGGTATAAAACCATTGGTCTTTACGTATTAGGTAAAGATAATGACGTAGTGTGAAAAATCTTGCTTATAATGTCATCAAAAAAAGCAGCGATAACCTCGTTATAAGTGATACGGACTTGCAAGCTGAGAGTCCATGGTGCGAAACCAACACAAATGGCATACACCTCTGACTTTTCCAAAGTTACATGTTTATTCATTGTTAATTATCGCTTGCTTTAAACGGCGCAGGAAAACATCGCGAGGAAACCTGCATGCCTGAGAATTCTCATATGAATTTCGAAGATATGTGAAGTCTACCAACCCGCATTAGGCCAGCGTGGTGGACTAAGGCCTAACCCCTCTCATTAGTAGAGCAGACCCGTGCCCAGCATTGGGACAATATTAAAAACAGGGCTGGTACTGGTATAATGTCATGATGTTCTATTAGATTCTTTATATATTTACCTACAGACCTACCTAAAGCAATAAATATATTATGTCACTGCACTGTTCACTTGTTCAGTGCGCCATGGATGCCATCACATTAAAAATATATTATATATATTTTGACAACCACCGTGGCGCAGCGGGCGAATAGTCGGCTGTGAAACGAGAGGCTGTGGGTTCGAATCCCGCACCGAGACAAATGCTTGTGTGACAGACAGATATTTAGTTCGGGTCTGGGTGTTGTGGGACCGTGGTTCCTCGTAGTTCCTGATATCCACGATAAGGGATTTTCCTAGTGTGGTGTCAGAACTATATGTGTGACTGTTGGATGTATTTATTATTTATATTTCCCTATTTAGTATTGTTGA
This sequence comes from Laothoe populi, assembly GCA_905220505.1. Lineage (NCBI taxonomy): Eukaryota > Metazoa > Arthropoda > Insecta > Lepidoptera > Sphingidae > Laothoe > Laothoe populi. The sequence continues at coordinate 15,069,801 of HG992167.1, read as the reverse complement.
GATTTATTTTATTTAAAAAGTATTTAATAGATGCAAAAATAAATCTAGTGGTCATTGTACTGGCCACATAGTCTTGATGACGTATGTCAATAGAATATAGAAGAGCGTATTATTTAAAAATGTCTATATTTCTTTATTATACATATTTTGTCGTGCTAGAATACAGACGTAGATCTTCCTTGTTACATTCCAATACTTGAAATACAAGTGATAGTATTTTACATCTCTTATTTTATTTCTCTCCTATAACCTGATTTCCTATAAGTATTAATCGCGCAAGTGTGGTCGCGGCACGATCATAGTGAAGTTCGTAACAAATTGCAAACAGTGTGCAACTAATATTAATTAAAAGTCGAAGGAGCGCAACTTTGTACGCAAGTAGGTGAGCGACGATAAGTTCAAAGTTATTCTGATTAAATACCATCCTGTTATTTGAATAATAATTCAAATGGACTTAATAACAACATAAGATATTATTACCAATTGCGGAATACTATGAGCAAATTATTTAATAAATTATTCATATATATTTTTTTATCCTGGCACGGCAAAGTGACCACACTGCGCCTGATAGTAAGCGCAGTGCCGTCCAATTCGTAGTATCGAGTAGCGAGAGATAATCTATTCACCGCTACTCAACACAATCATGCCGGCCTGCATCTTCACACTACGGCATAGGCAAGAAGGTGAAGAAGCGGTCGAGGGTCTAGTGTCAGTGTCCTCAGAAAGCCGCAAAAAGGCCAGACATCGTACCCCAAGTCTAGACCCCCGATAAAACCGGATGTACACTGGCTGATCCCGGAACGCGACACGCTTCCGTGTCACTATGGCGGGTTCTACACCCTGTGTACGGTGGTCGCTATCCGAGCGGATATGAATATCCTACCCCCAGCATATTATTTTGGGTTTAATGTTATTTGTTTGTGTCGGTGAAATTACTATATTACGTGCTTTGTATGGCCTATGAAATAAAAAACATGGACTTCGTTTGATCTATATACAGTGTGTTACTTGATTGGTATCTTGTCAGTAAATTGATACCTCATCCTACCAGAATAATTTTTCCTTAAAATAAATACCGTATTACCTGTTATTGACTGCCTTGGTAGCGCAGTTGTAATTGCACATGCGTTACAACCGCTGTGCTGAGGTCTCGGGTTTGATCCCCGGGTCGGGTAAAGTGATATTGGGGTTTTCTATCTAGAAATTCTCAGTATTAGCCCGGAGTCTGGAACCTGTGCCCGGTATGGCGATAGGCTTGCCCCCTATCACATTATGGGACCGAAATTCGGCGAAAAGTGGGTGTACTGGTTACACCTCTGCCTACCCCTTCGGGGATTATAGGCGTGAGTGTATATGTATGTATGTATGTACCTATTATGCTACTCCTTAAGTCGCTGATAAATGCTAACGAACTACTTTTATAGTATTTGGGTATGTTTAATACTTGGATGATAGGTCATATCATAATTATCAAGTTTTAAAAAAATAACACCAGCACGTCTATTTTTATACTACATTTTTTTTATTGATTCTTCATAAAACACGAAGTAATAAATATCCTTTGAGACCCGAGGGGTTAATGCTATAAAATTCTTAGACAAGGTAATTATTTTATAAATATCACCAAGTAGACGTCCAACTCTACGCAGAGATTAAGGAAAATATTGAATAAAACAAAATTAGTCGTCTTTATTTCTTTAACATAGGTATCCAATTTATTTAACAATTTAAAACTGAATGTCTAGACAAGATGTAATATAAATTATTGATGACTAATAATTATCTTACATACACGAAGCGTGGAATTAGGGTTGCCAAATTATAATAATAACTATTTATAAATTTGGCGCAGTTGGCGAGTAGTCGGCTGTGAAACGAGAGGCCGTGGGTTCTATTCCCACACCGGGACAAATGTTTGTGTGACAGACAGATATTTGTGTCCAGGGTCTGGGTGTTGTGAGACCGTGCGTCTCTTGTAGTCCCTGATACCCACAACACAATACTCGTATCTTAGTGTGGAGTTCGGGTATGTGTGTGAGTGTTGGGTGTTATTTATTTATTTAATAACAAAAGTGCATCTGAGGAGCATGGTAATTAAACACTATACGTTTCTACTTATAGACATAGAAATTTAGTCAAATATTTATCTATCTAAGTTATGACACAGGTAATACACATTGTCATCCTTCGCAGTAGAATCGTTGATATATTGCCCTGGCACTGTGTGCGGCAGTGCTATTGTATATAACTCGATAATTTTAATAACTCGCCAACCCTACGTAACAAGACCTGCATTGTTCATTAAGATCGTGGGACAAGGTAAATTTAATTATCTGCCGAACCGTGACTTTATTAACAATCCTCCGTACGCCGTTATTATTATTGGAGGTAACCCTAATTGCCTTGGGTTATCAAGTTTGAATCTTTGTTCAACGATGAACCAAATTGTTGTTGTAAACTAATTGAAGTGCAAAGGAGTTAGGATCATAGTGCCAGGCATATTTGCGCGGGATTTTTCGTTATAAAAGGTAAAATGTTTTTTTAATAAAATTAATCGCTTTAAATAGTAAATAAATATATTAATATAGCGGGTTTCCTACTTTTACACTTCGGTATTGCCTTTCCTAGGTTTAAACCATAGACAGCCTTGTCAGTTGTCATTTTCTTCAAATTTTAGCGCTAGATCAGTGGAGTTCTAACCTATTAAATCTAGCCACAAAAACACACTGTATCAAAATTGGCTTCGCCCATCAATTTTAAATTGAGATAAATACTTCCTTATTCGATTTTGTGGTTCATATAAATGCAACATTCTTCAAAAATAAAAATATTTTATGGGGCTATTATATGTTTACAACTGATCTTCTCTCTGACGTCAACCCCAGAGAATCTAAACCCGGACCTATTGGAAAAATCACAAAGTATTTGAATTTAAGTTTATTTATTTGGTCTACAGAAATATTATATCCAAGAACTTTACAATATAAGTACTAAGTCTTATTCTAGATTGTAATTTCAATTGTACACGGTGTAAAACCCGCCATAGTGACACACGCACGTGTGTCGCGTTCCGGGATCAGCCATACATCCGGCTTTTATTGGGGTCCAGATTTGGGGTACGACGACGTTTGGCTATTTTGCAGCCTTCTGAGTACTCTGATACTAGATCCTCGACCGCTTCTTCACCTTCTTGCCCATGGCGTAGTGTGAAGAAGCAGGCCGGCATGATTGTGTTGAGTTGCGGGGAATAGAATATATCTCGCTACTCGATACTACGAATTGGACGGCACTGCGCTTACCATTAGATGCAGTGTGGCCACTTTGGCGTGCCAGGATAAAAAAGAATGCCGACACGTCACAATACATGGAAAGTAATAGGCCTTATTGTAAAAAAACATGATATCTTGACACGATTGACGAGGCTGTATGGGCTGGACCCCTTGCCTTCCCATTACAAGTGAAAAAGGAAAAAAAACATGGAAAGTGAACATCAAAGGAAAAAAACTTTGTCCAATATATTACACCACACCCGGTAGATTAGGCTGGAATATGAAGTCAAGAAAGATCTTAAAAAAGATCGGTAACTTGCAACAATATTTTTAGAGTCGAGTTCTAAACTATTTTAATTTGTAACTTTCACTCACGTGCTTCTATGACTTTAATGTGTGGGCGTATAAAAAAAATATCATACCTCAAAATATAATGATTACCTTCAGAGAATGTCAGTGTATGATGTATACTTTTTCTGGTAATAAATCACGCGGCATTTTTTACCCGACTGCCCTAGAAAGAGGATAATGTTTTTCGAGTGTAGGTACCTATGTAATTTATCAGAGAAATAAATTGCACGCTTTGTAGCCTACTGCCGCTGCTTCAAATGAATATTGATTCATTAGAATTTGGTCGGAATACAAAAAGGAAATGCTGGTGGTAGGATATTCATATCCGCCCGGATAGCGACCACCGTACATAGGGTGAAAAACCCGCCATAGTGGCACACGCAAGTGTGTCGCGTTCCGGGATCAGCCAGTGTACATCCGGTTTTTTGGGGGTCTAGAGTTGGGGTACAATGTTGGCCATTTTGCGGCCTTCTAAGTACTCTGACAATAGATCCTCGACCGCTTCTTCATCTTCTTGCCCATGGCGTAGTGTGAAGGAGCAGGCCGGCATGATTGTGTTGAGTAGCGGGAGATAGATCGTCTCTCGCTACTCGATACTCTAATTGGACCGTACTGCGCTTACCATCAGGTGAAGTGCGGTCACTTTGCCGTGCTAGGATAAAAAAAATAAAGGAAATTTCGAAATGTTTAGTTTTAGAACTTTTTTTATGGCTACAAGCACTGTGTTGCTGTGCTACGCCAACGACAATAAAAATTAGAACTTAAAACTGCATGAATGTACCATAAACATTTTTTTTTTGTTTTATTCTCTTTTCTACTTTTTTATATAAAAGAGAAGGCAAAAGTTCTCCACCATGCAGCCTTAATGTACCATAAACAATCTTGCAATATAGAGTAACTATAACTTTTTTTATAGATTTTTTGATATGTTTAAGAGTATTTTCTCTTTTCTATTAAAAACGAAAAGGCAAAGGTTCTCCACCACGGAGCCGTGTCTGACGTTAGATTTGATATTAAAGTTTATGCAGATCAAAACAAGTACAACTTAGACATATTGCAAAATAACTTATTTCACACTTCACAAGCTGCCTTAACCGATCCTAGCTAGATTCCGACACGACAGCGATAATGATTCAATAAAACCTTATATTTATTAATCATCGCTTGCTAATATGGACAGGAGTATTAATCAATTTTGTAAAAGGCAAAGCCTGCAATTAATTATGATGTAATTTCAGATTTATTTGATAAATCGACGGTCCCCACGTAAACTATCGAAATTGAAAAAATCACATTTTCGTTTTATTGCACTAATGGCAAGTAGAGATAAAGATTTATTATTCTATATAATAATAATGTACCAATTTTTATTCCTTCAACTGTTTTTCAATTGAACAGAATTGAAAGTGCATAAAGTAAACATATTAAAACATCGAAGTTGCCACATTCGATGTTATTGGTGGGGAGCGGTATGCGCGCGCGACACGAAACTACCTGTTTCGTTAGTGTTACTCGAAATGTGAGTAAGAACGCACGCGTGTTTTTGAGGTTAGGTTTAGGATAGTTTTTTTGGTTCAAAATGAATGGAAGAGGTAAAATTATTGTAAATATGATAAAAAAACGCAGTGAAAGTACAACAGAGCCTGTTACTTCCAAAACAAATGATGATCAACCCGGTAAGTTTTTCATTCTTTTGGGCGTAATTGTTTATTTAATAGCTAAAATATAAAATATATTTTTTTTTATAAACTATTAATTTGCTATTGGTACCTAAGGAGTCACGGTACACTACGGAGTATTTTATGATAAAAAAATTTAAAATATTTTGATATTTTTAAATAGTTGATTTTAAACTATCGAAAGCGGTAGATTCGATACTATACTAGTACAAAGAGCAAATTCGTTCTATCGAATCTACCACTTTCGATAGTATTCTCTGGTAGTTTCTGAGAAATTTCTTGAAAGTGGTACATTCGATAGTTTTCTCTGCTAAAAAAACATCGAATGTACCACTTTCGATACTTTACTACGTCAAAGTCTTGCATTTTCGATGGATGTTGTAATATTTCATACAATTTTTCTTTTGCATTCTTAGAATCTCCGGTGCGATGTCAATTCACCGACGAAGAGTGGAGATATTTAAATAATATTTACGAAGAAAATGATGCGGTTGATGAGAATTTTGTACAAATTGATTCCGAAATCGTTATTTTTGATAGTAATGAATGTACTCCTGTTCCATCTCCTAACTCTGTTCAAGATTTTGATTGTGTAACAAACAAAACCACCCAATCGTGTAATAATGACGCAGTTCGAGAAGTATGTGAAATTCCAAGTGTTAATTCCTTGATATCAGTATCAGCTTCTGAACCAGGAACACCCAACACCCACACTATAAGTAGAAAAAAGACCTTCAAGCAAGATCCGGGTAAGAAAAGAAAGAGGCATGTTGACCAATGGACTGACATTCGTAGGAAATTTCTGAAAAATTCCGGTCAACAACACATCAGTAAAAAGGGTAAAGAAATGGCAGCCAAAACAATGAAGAGGCCATGTCCTTTATCTTGCAAGCTGAAGTGCTCCATTAAAATTAAGGAAGAAATAAGGCAACTTATTTTCAATAGATTCTGGAAACTCTCAGACCATTCAAAGCAATGGGAGTATATTAACAAATTTGCCCGTAAAATAGAAAAAAGGCGACAAACTAAGGAAGGACCTTCAAGAAGGAAGTTTACGACTCTTTACTATCTACCTTTTCCGAACGAAGAATCCAACAACTTTGAACCAATAAAAGTGTGCCTAAAAATGTTTTGTGCCACCTTAGCCATTACAGACCAATTCATTCGTACAGCGCAAGAAAAGCTTGACGTTAGTGGCACTACGGGAACTGATAACAGGGGAAAACATCTTAATCACCCAAAAAAAATAGACACCGAGATGACCCGAAGTGTTTGTGATCATGTGAAGTCATTCCAGCCTGTTGAGTCCCATTACACCAGAAAAAGCAGCAGTAAATTGTACCTGGACAACAATCTAAGTTTTGCTAAAATGTTTACGTTATACAAAGATTGGGATCAATTGCAAAACTACAACAATACAGCACAAACGGAAAGGCAATACCGCACTATAGTAAACGACAACATGAACGTTGCATTTTATATGCCAAAAAAAGATTTATGTGACAAGTGTCATGCGTTTGATATTAATGAAAACCATACCGAAGAAGAAAAAAAATTTCACGCTAAGCATCTTTTAAACAAGCAAACTGCTCGCAAATACAAAGCTGAGGATAAAGAGCTAGCTATGCAAAATTCTGGTCAAATAGTATGTGCCACTTACGACTTTCAGAAGCTACTTAACTGCCCAAGTGGAGAGGTTTCTTTATTTTATTATAAAAGGAAGTTGTCTCTTATGCATTTGACAGTGTTTGATGCTGGAAAGAAGGAAGCATCATGTTACATGTGGCCTGAAAATATAGCCAAACGTGGAGCCAATGAGGTCGCTAGCTGCTTGTTGGATTTCATCCAGCTTAAAGTAGTAGATGGTGCACAGGACTTCAGATTTTGGTCTGATAATTGCACCGGACAAAACCGTAACAGGGTTGTCTATAGTCTCTATATGCACGCTAGCAGGAAATTCAACATCGATATCACACACCGATTTTTAGAGTCGGGTCACACACAACAAGAAGCTGACAGTGTGCATGCTCTTATTGAGAGATCTTCTAAAGGCAAAATTATTTATACTCCTGACCAATGGTACGCGTTAGTTCGTTGGGCGAAAACAAATAGTTCTCCTTATAAAGTTACTGAAGTGACTCAAGACATGATATTTGATTTTAAAACTTTGTTAGATAACAGAAATTGGAAGAAAAACACAGAAAATCAAGATGTGAAGTGGAATAACATTAAAGAAATTCATGTAAAAAACAATGACCCTAACGCTATTCTATACAAATATGACTTGGATTCAGACTACATGACATTAAATACTTTAGTTCAGACCCGTCGAAATAAAAAAACATTGATTAAAAATCAAGAACGTGAATTGTCCCCATTGTATTTTAGCAGTTTGCCGATATCGGAAGCAAAATATAAAGATTTGTTGTCACTTTGTAATGCTGGACATATTCCAAAGCAATATCATAATGTTTACAAAACTCTCCAAATATCACAAAACAATGATGAAGACATTACCGATGGAGACTGACTATTGGATTTTAATCATCATTGTAGAGTTGTAAGAAACTTATTGTGATTGAAATTTAACACAAAGAAAAAATTTTTTGCCATATTAAGTAAGTTTATCTCTGAAATATTATTTCTCTTAAGGAACAGAGTGTCATTATTATTTATGTACTTAATTACTGTTACGATCTCTTCTAAGTAAGTATTTCTTTCTATTTTAAGCTCGAAGTTTATTAGTACTTATATAAAGTAGATGCTGTGATAATTATCTCGTGATGATCTCTTTTATAAGTGATATGATTAATAGATGTGTTAATTTTTCGTTATTTTTTAGTTACAAATGATAACATAGATTTAACGTCAAGATCATAAGACTTATGTAGATTTATGTTATATATACTCATAATTATACCTAGTACAGAGTACTAGAAGAGTAACAGAGTAACTCTGTTCTCCAATAATATTACTTTATAAAACCATTGTGCCAAAAATATAATTTAAATTTGTTTCTTTTAAGGTCTTGATTAAGTACTTTAATAAAACATTTGAAATGTTATTTGCATACAAGCTTAAAGCTTGATTGATTATTACTTGTGTTTCTTAATTCTTTATTTTTTAATACATATTTCTTGATTAACGATTTCTGATTGTGTTTTTCTTTATTCGTCATAAATACCCTAGAAAAAATAGCTAGAAAACTTGACATAAATAAATAGTAGATATCGAAACTAGTCTAATGTTACCTTGTCTTGAGCAATGTAACAAATAATACAATCGAAAGTACCACATTCAATAGTTCAATAGACATTCTTGTCGGTGAAGAGTATCGAAACGGGCACATTCAATAGTAGGCTAGAAGATTTTGTCATAGAACACTGTCGAAACTGGCACATTCGATAAAAAAATAACCAGCGGTAACCAAGTAAAGTATCGAATGTGTTATATTAGAAAAAGTATAATAATTATTAAAAACTTTAGTAGATAGTGAAAAACAGTCAAATTTTCCACTTATGACACAGCGGTAACATTCAATATTTGTATTTATTGCTTAGTAAAAATCTAATTATAAACTTTGAATCGCTCTCCTGTAAAGTAGTGGATTTACAGTTTCGATAGTTTACGTGGGGACCGTCGAAATGCTCATGTAGCTCTAAAATGATGCCCGCCACAATATTGTTTTATTTTTTCGAAGTACGTACCATTCTTTGAATTGATCAAGCAATTTAAATGAAAAAAGTAGTAGTAATTGGGGATTGTCGATATAAAATTAGTCTTAATTGAGATTTCATAATTTGTTAATTAAAATCATTAACGTCAGTCTATTATTTACATCTATCTAAACTCCGATGATTATATTGAATAGCGGGGTATAGATTTTCTCTCGCTACTCGATACTCTAATTGGACGGCACTGCGCTTACCATCAGGTGCAGTGTGATCACTTTGCCGTGCCAAGATTTAAAAAAAAAACAAAAGTGCCCAACGTGCTTAAAGAAGTATATTCACTTCAATAATATAAATACTTATAGCTACAAATATAATGCTATTACATCATGTTAGTTATCCGAACTCATCAGATTTTACCCATCCAATACGCAGATCATACGTTCAACTATATAGCTACAGTTATACTGTTAACATTAGCATGTCGGTGAACTAATAAGATTTTACCCATATAAAAATCGCCTAACGCGCAAAAAGAAGTTTCAAAAATCTTATCGGTGCACATCGACCTTCTAAAATTTTTATCACTTCGATAACTAGTATCCAGTACGGATATCTCTATTGTATTTGGTTGTAAAACTCAGCCTTACATTTTTTACTCTTCGTCCTACATTCTTTTTTGTCAACGCATGATTACCCCTACACTAAAGTGCGAATTATTTTATTATAATTCCACGGATGAGTAAATCGGCTCAATTCTTTTGTTATATACCTATTGTTGCTCAAAAACCTTGTATGCACCTTTGTTTTTTCACCTATTAGCTATTGGATGTATCATGGATAGTTTAAAAGCATATACAAATATACTCAATTGATGAGTTATTTTTTATTACGTCATCAATATGTCTATATAACTACATCGTTCGTCTGCGATCTATCTGTTAACAGATTAACGATGTTGAAAAAATTTATCGTTTTATTCCAATTATACATACGGATCGTTTCTACAATGTATAAACTTCACATATTGGTACCCAGAGGTATATTTCAATATTGTTTCAACTAGAAAATTATATCTTTCTTTAAAGAATTTCGAAAGCGGTAAGGCTGTATGATTCTAGATGCATTTGCCCGTCAACAAAAAAATATAGTATGTTCTAAATTCGTATAAATGTATTTAAAATTAAATGGTTGTGTGTCTAATAAAGAAGATTATATTTTAGTCATAGATTTAGATTTTAGTATTGTATAATATCGGCTACATTTCAAATTTCGAACGCGATCAAAAATAATCACCCATTCGAACACAATTCATACGAATGATATCATCGTCCGAATAATATATTATGCCGGAAACTTTCTCTTTCCAGACGAATTGAATAGAAAGCTATGTTAATTGAGTCCAAGGATACAATTAACATAAAAAAACCACATTGTTCTACAAACTCTACAAAACAACTAGGTTCGAAGAGGCTATAAGCTCGACAAAAAAATTATAAAATTTGCGTCAAGTTAAAAAAATCTTAGAAGTCTGCTGACCTAATCGTTATATAAAAACATGTGTAGATATGGCTTTAACGAAACATGTTGCAGAATATCTAAAAATGTTCTCAAATATACCTCACCCCAATGACTAAATAAATGTATATGTTAAATATGGCATCATTACAAGAATCAGTGTTGCAATAAAATTTACATAAGAGTTCTCAAATAAAATAAAAAAACAGATGATGATGCCGATTTTAATGGAAATTTTATTTTAAATTACTAATTGTATTCAAGCAGCAGCGATAGCCTAGTTGGTTGCGGTACGGACTGCCAAGACGAAAGTCGTATGTTCGAAACCCAAGTGGCATACACCTCTGACTTTTCTAAAATGATGTGGGTATTAAATGTTAATTATCGCTTGCTTTAACGGTGAAGGAAAACATCGTAAGGAAACCTGCATACCTGAGAATTCTTATAAGAATTTCTAAGGTATGTGAAGTCTACCAATCCGCATTAGGCCAGCGTGGTGGACTAAGGCCTAACCCCTCTCATTAGTAGAGGAGGCCCGTGCCCAGCAGTGGGACAATGTTTAATACAGGGCTAGTATTATATTATTATTATAATTGTATTCAAATGCGTTCACTTCTTTTAGTATAAGTACTAAAAGAGGTAATGTCTTTAAACAACGAGTCATGCAATATTCTCAACTATACTTTATAAAAATTAAAACAATAAACTAAAACTCATAAAAACGTACCTCGGACGGCCGAAACCTCAATTTCAGAAACTCTTTCTATTAAAACAACTTAAAATAAGGATTTATTCGTATATTTTCCGCACCATCAAGCTTGGGAACAGTTTGCCAGCTACAGTGTTTTCTTCCTATGATCCTAGGTGCTTTAGGCGTAGTATACCAAGTTGTGTTAATGTCCGATACTCTAACTAGACGGCACTGCGCTTACCATCAGGTGTGGTCAATTTACTTTGCCAAAAAAAAAATGCTATAGATAATAATTGACCCATCTATATAATAATCCTAATAAACGATCTCTTGATTCTTGTTTACCTTCAGAACCCAGTACATTAGGTACTTAAAATTATATAGATCAATTTCAATAAGGCCACGCATTTATTTAAAAAAAATATTATATTGTTATTTATTTTTTCCAACATTGACAGAGTATCCTTGTCCGTGACCTCTCATCAAGCCTTGAACATCATCATAACAGTTGTATTATCATGTTTACTCCGAGATTATTCATTTTAATCAATAAAGAATAATGAATGGATATACCAATTTATAATTTAAGACAGGTTATTTTTTATTAGTGAAACTAGACCAGAATCAGGCCCACTGAATTTGATTGTCTCTCAGGCTTTGATCCGGTGGTAAATTTAAAACATGCGAAGTTTTTTAAAATACCCATGGTCCACATCAGATCCACTAAAATATTAATTATTTGACTTTGATTTTTTTCGATTATTACACACATAATCCTGAATCCCATACTACGTTAAACCTGTAGCGTAGGTCTTAAGAACTACGATAGACTATGGTTCCACAACATCCAGACCCATGTGGGAATCGAACCCTCTCATTTCACTACCGGCTGCGCCACGGAGGCTGTCATATGTGTCTGCCTGAATATATGCAAAGCGTCGCATCAAAATTTTGCTTTTGATTTAGGATCGATAGAAGTTGTGCAAACTGTGTGCACAGTATTAACAATTATATAATGATTGATACTAGCAGCGATAGCTAGCCAAATAGTGGTTGCGGTACGGACTGTCAAGATGAAAGTCGTATGTTCGAAACCAATCTAATTGCCATACAAGTCACGTGTATAAATAAATAAATAAAAATAAAAAAGCCTTTTATTTCTTGCTTTAAAAAAGTTACAAAAAAATATAGTAATATTTAATTTCAACTTATTATTTATTTGCATGCATATTTAAAACTAAGATTAAATTAGTAATAGTAATTATTAATTAGACAATAATAGTATAATCTTAGAGAAACTCTTTGATTTGCAGGATAAATTATTAATGCATGTCATTGTACAATTATTCATTTTCATTCATTTTTAATTCATTTAAAGAATTGGCAAATTGACAATAAAATTAAAATAATTATGTTAATATTAAATGTCATTTTTCAAAATGTTTACTCTATTCTATTGTGCAATTATTTGCAAGAACCCCTCTTTTAGTAGAAGGTAAAGGCCTCCTCCAGAGATGACCAATGTTCTCTATCTTTCGCTATGTATAGCCAATTAATGCCAGCTACTTTTATTATGTCGTCCACCCAGCGTGCCGTGGGTCTTCCTCTTTTTCTGATGAAAATCGTATGTTCGAAACCAATCTAATTGCCATACAAGTCACGTGTATATTCATTGTTAATTATTATCGCTTGCTTTAACGGTGAAGAAAAACATCGTGAAGAAACCTGCATACATGAGAATTCTTATACGAATCTCAAAGGTATGTGACGTCTACCAACTCGCATTAGGCTAGCGTGGTGGGTTAAGACCTAAACTCTCATTAGTAGAGCAGGCCTGTGCCCAGCAGTGTTCTTATTATTATCATGAATGAGCATAGTGAAATTTACAATAAGAGAAGCTAGCTGCAGCACGGTTGGAATCAGTAGATCTACTCTTGAAATCAATTCCAATCTCGAACTCGATACAGTTTAAATTCCAATCTAGAAGATATTGGAACTCTAACTCACGCAACTAAATGAAATAGAGTATTTACACTTTTTAAATTAGTTACTAACCATTCCGCCGTATTCAGTTAATTCGTGCGCTGGTGTTGCGTTCAAGAGTGCTAGTTGTACAGTTTTCGAACCCAATCCCAATTTTAAATTGGAATCGAGTGTCAAGAGTAACCCTCCAGTAGCTTGTGGCAAGCAATATTAGGATTATGACAGACCTCGGATAGACTGTCTATCGTGTCTAACAATGGGCGAGTGTCACGCAACGCGCCGCATTCAATTAAGTCATTGTTGTCATCTGGGTCATTGTTAGGTTTATTAAATAGGTCAGTGTGAAGGATGATATCCGATGTATGGTAACATGGCCCTGGTAACAAGTCGGATAAATCCCATCATCATCGGCCTGTAGCAGTCCACTGCGCCATTTCATCTCCTTCATTTTCGGGGGTTAATGTCCATAATCGCCACGCTGGGCAAGCGGGTTGGCGATCGCAGGGGCACAGTTCTTCGCACCGTTAATACTGCTGCCTGTCAACGATCTGGAGGATTTGGCCGTGCTTTATTGAGCTGGGTTATACCGCCTTCAGCCGGTTGGGAAGGGAAGGGAATGTATAGAGGGAAGGAAAATGTTTGAGGATACTACTGTCACGGAAGAAAGAGGTCTATGACACTAGTAACTAGAGCAGTTCGGGGTCGCAATCCCATCAGGATCAGCCTTCTTCTAACTTGTGACCAATATATGAGTCGTATATAACCAAAATCAGTATAGAAATACCTGTATATCATCATGCTAGGACGCCCTCAAGTGAGAGTGTGGGATCTGCATACCATCACCGCGTACTGAGCTAATTGGAGTTTATAAGCACTTAATAGCCTCCGTGGCGCAGTAGGCGAATTGGTTGTGAATCGAGAGGCCGTAGGTTCGATTCCCACACCGGGACATATGTTTTTTTTTTTTTTTTTTACTATAAATAGGCTTGCGTTTGACCACTATCTCGCCTGATGGTAAGTGATGATGTGGTCTACGGTGGAGCACGCTTGCCTAGAAGATACCTATTCACTCTTGACTTAAAGATACCCAGATTATAACTTTCGGGAAATATAGACTCCGGCAAAGAGTTCCACTCTCTAGCGGTGCGCATGATAAATGTACTAGCAAAACGCTTCGTGCGCACTGGTGGAATATCAACCATGTATCGATGACGCTTCGCCGAGTCTCTTGTCGTCCGATGATAGAAAGGGGTTGGGGGAATTAAATTGTGTAATTCCAAGGCACACTCGCCGAAATGTATCCGGTAAAAAACCGATAAACTGGCAACTTTACGTCGATGATCAAGGCTTTGCAGCCTTGCCTCGACTATGGATTCGTTGCCTATAAGCCTCTTGGCGCGTCTCTCGATTGCCTCCAACGCCTCAAGCTGGTACTTGGCCGATCCATCCCAAAGATGAGAGCAGTACTCCATGCACGACCGGACTTGCGCTTGATACAGATCGAGCAGCTGTCCCGGCGTAAAGTACCGTCTCACCTTCGCAAGGATAGCCAGCTTTTTGGCAGCCAATTGAGCTTTATGCTCAATGTAGGAGCCAAAACTGAGAGTTGGAGACAAAGTTACGCCCAGAATCTCTAGGTGGTCAGTTATCGGTACGGACACATTCCTGAAAGTAGGAGTCAGTTGGAAGGGACTCCGTTTAGCAGAGAATAGACAAGCCTGGGTTTTAGTGGCATTAAACTTGACCAGATTGGCATCGCCCCAATCGGAGACTGCCTGTAAGGACAAGTTCAAGCGTTCTACCAAGGCCTCCCTGAGGGACTGGACTTGGACTCCACTGGTTCGTGCATTAGATATATAACTTTCTACCACTGTGCTGTCGTCTGCGTACCCAAAAGTACCGGGCTTAAGCAGATCATTGATATGCAGCAGGAATAGAGTCGCAGAAAGTACCGACCCGAGTTTGTGTGACAAACAGATATTTGTGGCCGGGGTCTGGATGTTGTGAGACCGAAAGTCTCTCGTAGTCATTTATACTTGTCGATGGTCTTGATTTGATTTCTTTTACTTCTAAAAAGCGATTGTGAAATGCATATCCTTCTGTTTCTGTTCATATTCCTTATCGATTATTTTCCGTTTTACGGTGAAGAGAAACATTTGAGAAACCCTGACAGTTATTTAAATTTCGAATGCATCTATTCTGCCCACTCGCATTAGATCATTGTTAAGGTTTCTCATTAGATGTGGCGATTGTCCAGGGCTGATATCATTTTATTTTTATGTTTACTTATCTGCCATTTTAAGTATAGCGGATGTAGAAATTCTATTATAAAATAAAAAAAAAAAATCTTTATTCATCATGTAGGCATATTAAAGGCACTTATGACAGGTCAAAATACAAATGGAAATTCTCCATACGGGAATGAGTAATTATGGTTAGTGGCGTAGGAACTTGGAATCTACCATCAAGGGCTGGTAGGCATGGATACAACGTCGAGGATAGGACTGGAAAAGGAGAAAAGAGGATAACCGGAAAATGAAAGGAATCATGATCGTCGGTAAAGGAAGTGACGGGAGATGATGATCAGGACAGGAATGGAAGGGAAGAAGTTGAAAGGAAACAGGACGGATTTGGAAGGAAAGTAAACCCTAGTCTAGCTAACCTACCAGCCTTTCACTAACTATCTAAGCGATGACGACCCGAAGAAGAAAGGCAGAAAGAAACTCCGGGCTTATTTTTTTCGTCATCAATTGTAACATTTTTTTTTCTTCTCATTATATTAAATTTATAAACATATTGTATAGATAATATTGCTCACACCTACTATGGCAGTAACAGCCTGCCCTTCTAAAAACTAGTGTTTTGCTGGATTCAATCTACAGGATACTAAAGCGGGGCAAGGTCAACCTGATAATTTTAGAATACTTATCTAGTTTTTATATAACATTTCCGCCATGTCGGTTAAGGGGTTTTTCGATTTCCATTTCTAAATATGGAAATGTAATTGAGCTATTTATTGCAAATTAAAAGGAGCCAATTATGTACGTTATTAGATTCATAATATGGCTAATGGCAGATACCGACCAGTGTGATAAATGTAGGTAATTGGGTGGCCAGCGGTTGTGAGTCGCATTCCAATTATCCAGTGTAAATCTAGTTAGGCAGACTGGTATCATTTTGGCAACCGATAGATGCAACGTCACTCGTTGATGATTAGTATACTGGGATAACACGAATCTATCATCAGTTACACTGTCATAATTATTATCTACCTGCCCTTATCCCACAGTAAGTGGGGTCGGCACAAATGGTTTTGATTCTCCACGCAGCCCTATCATCCGTCAAATCCGCATCAGTTACACTGTAGTCAAGGTAAAAAATTCTGGTCTGATTTTTTGTTGTTACCGCTTACTCAACTTTCATATTTATATATTACAATATATACCACATTCATTCTTTTCATTTATTAATTAATAAAATTATTTTTTGATTGATTATATAACAAAAACATCGTGAGGAAACCTATATAATATACGAATTTCAAAAGTATGTGAAGTCTACCAACCCGCATAACGCCAGAGCGTGATGGACTAAGGCCTAACCTCTCTCATTAGTAGAGGAGGTGCCCAGCAGTAAGACAGTGTTTAATACAGGGCTTGTATTATTATAATTATATAAAAGTTAAATTATATAAAATAATATGTAGCAAAATATAAAACAATATAATATGTAATAAAACTAATTAGTATAGCAAAGGCACCATACGAAACGACTTAAAAAAAATCGGTCAGGTGTAAATATGTAATAACAAAATAATTTTAATATCTGTACCCATTGACTTGTATTCTATAGACACGAACTGTCGAACAAAAAAGATGTTCCGAAAACCTTGTCCGCCCACTAATGCCATCTATCATTTTACTAAGAACTATTTGGAAGTTATAACTCTCGTCACTATCTCTGGAACGGGACTTTCCGCGCGCTAAAACGGGACAAACTATATAATGAATTTGTTGTGAAATATAGACTTCCCGTATTCAGAATTGAAATTAATTAATATTTATTGATATTACGTTCTAAACGTTATGAAATTATGTTATTTACCTTATATACTATTAACAGTTTCACTGTAAATCAATTTAAAGCAGATTTGTTCGGGAATGTCGCTACAAATAACTCAAATTAACTGTGCATTCGTAGGTGGCATGAAGCATACTAACGTCGGTGTGGAGTATACACCTCAATTCGGTGGAACATAATGTTTGTTCTGGTCGCCGCATCTAGTACGTAGTACATATAAATCGCTGTCTGTACCTGTACAAATAGGTACGGTATTAAATCAGATGCGTTTTCGTACTCGACTTCTTGATGAGTAAAGTCTGTTATAACCCAAAATTAACATACTAATTGTTTTTCAGTTAATGTATAGAATAAAGACTACATTAGAATGATAAAAATCTTATCTTATTATTTTCTTTAACTTAGTTGTTCTCAGAACTAATCTTTCTGTATTTCTCAATAACATATTATTAATCTAAATACATACATACATATACCCTCACGCCCGTAATCCCCGAAGGGGTGAGCAGAGGTGTAACCAGTACACCCTCTTTTCGCCTTATTTCGGTCCCATAATGTGATAGGGGCGAGCCTATCGCCATGCCGGGCACAGATTCCAGACTCCGGACTAAGACTGATAATTTCTAGATAGAAAAACCCAATATCACTTTACCCGACCAAGGCATCGAACCCGAGACCTCAGCACAGCAGTCGTAACGCATGCGCAATTACAACTGCGCCACCGAGGCAGTCTAATCTAAATACTTAATCAAACTTTTCCGATTCATTCATGTTTACATGTATTACGACAATCTGTCCTTTGTCACAGTAAATAAAATTGTATATAGTTATCATCAGATAATAATATTATGTAAACTGTTTATTTTGTAACGGCTATGTTCGAAGGGCACATATCACTTAAGATCTACGTGTGAAAAACGCGTGTATTTTTCAATATAGTAAAAAAGAATCTGCCTGTACATCAAGAATAGGGTAGTTTCCTGATTTTAATTTTATACATTACTAGATGTTGCCCGCGGCTCCGCCCGTGTGGAGGTTATTTTTGGAAGAAAAGGTATACAACAACCCACGGAGGCATCTTCAGCAATTACACTTTTCTATAGTTTGTTATCCCATGGGAGGCGTTCATTTTTCCGGGATAAAAAGTAGCCTATGTCATTTTCTGATCCCTAAACTACCACTATGCAAAAAATCATGTCGTTCCCTTGCTTTTTGAAAAACTGGAACTGTACATTTTTCCGGGATAATAAGCCTATGTGCTATTCCAGACTATAATCTATCTCTGTGCCAAATTTCAACCAGCTCCGTCCAGCCGTTGAAGCGTGATTGAGTAACAAACATCCATCCATCCAAACATTCGCATTTATAATATTAGTGGGATTCTATATGCAACCGAATATCATTTTAATTCTGTTTTCTTTTACGAACAGAATTCAAATTGCTTGAAAAATTAGTTCACAATATTTATTTTAAATATTTGTATGAGCAATAAAAAGTACACCGACTTCAATAAAAAACAAATTATGCATCACTACAAAATTTGAGGGTTGCCCTTGATTTTTCTGAGATCCCATCACCACCAGGAAGTATACCCTTTAAAAAAAAAAAGAATTTCTCGAATCGGTCCAGGCGTCTTCGAGTAATCGGGTAACATACATAAAAAAAAGATTCCGAAGAATTGTTAACCTTCTCCTTTTTTTGAAGTCGGTTAAAAATGGGTGCGTAGTGGGAACAACTCACTATCTCCCACACACAACTGCACAGTAATGGCGATTCACGGCTCATATCATGTATACTTTTACTGTTATTTGACAATTGCCCCATCCAGCAGATTTGAAGTGCTAATTTCCTTATTTTTGTTGGGTTTCATAAAAATCTTTTGATAGTAACTTGATGATTAACATAGTAAAAAAAAACGTGTCAACTACCTACCCTATTGGTGTACGGCTACTGACGGAGGGTCAACTATATTGCTGAATAATCTATTTTGTATACTTTTTTTTTTTTTTAATGCCTTGATAGGCAGACGAGCAGACGGGCCACCTGATGGTAAGTAGTCACCGCCGCCCATAGACTTCTGCAATGCCAGGGCACAGCAAAGCCGCTGCCTACCGTTAGCCGCTGCCTACCGTTAGCCGCTGCCTACCGTTTTGTTATCTATCTTTTCTTTCTACCTTGCGTTATCAAGCTTAGGTCTAGGGTCCACCTCACTCACACGCTGCCATTTCTCCCGCGATTAAACATCTGTATAGTGAGATTCTTAGCTTTCACGTTTTCCTCCAATACGGCAAGCCTGAACTTTTTGGACTGTGGGATCATACGCTAAGTCAAATCTGGCATAAGCATTTACAATCGACGTAGTTACTACTGTGGTTTCTTCAAACTGTTCCACTAAAATCTTATTAACAATTCCCGGATGTTGGTCCGCGATTAATTCCGAAACCACTCAACCGATTTTAATGAAATTTTGAGAATATCTATTAGGTTGGGCCCAACTTAAAAATTGTTTTAAATCCGATAGGTGGCGCTGTTGTCGTGAACTGATTTTTTTTTACGGTTTTTCAGACAATGCGGTTTTTTTCTTTTATTCCTAAAAAAAAGGGAAAAAGAAATGCGGTTTGTGGCAAGACAATGTCTGCGCGAGCTCACTAGTATTTATATAAAACTGTTTGTTACCTTCTGGATGTAGCTGATCTTCAACCTTTTACATACATACATACATATACACTCACGCCTGTAATTCCCTAAGGGGTAGGCAGAGGTGTAACTAGTACACCCACTTTTCGCCAAATTTATTACCTATCGCCTATCGCCATACCGGGATCAATTCCAGACTCCGGGCTGATACTGCGTAATTCTAAATGGAAAAACCCAATATAACTTTACCCGAACCGGGGATCGGACCCGAAACCTCAGCACAGCAGCCGTAACGCATGGGCAATTACAACTGTGCCACCGAGGCAGTTCAACTTTTTATAATATTTTGTCGGAGCTTCTATGTGAAGCCGCTATTGCCATATAAAAATAGTATATAAGTAAGATACTGTTTAAGGTACGATGGGCATGGCATGCTGAGAATGTCACCAAAAGCCCCCAAAAAATTAAGATTAAAAAAGAAACGGCAAACTCAAAGTGGCAGGCTTTAGCGCATACAGTCTAGTTTACATGCCGTCATGATTCACGAACGTGAGAAAGATAAAAATCTGGATCCGTTCTTGTATGGTGCCAGTTTCGTGTTATGTCGCAAACGCGTTTTGGCCGTGAACGCAAATTTTACTCATTCTGTACAAACTGACATTGTCGTCGTAATAGGCTACTTGTGTCCTAAAGATTACCATAATAATAATAATACTAGCCATGTATTAAACATTGTCCCACTACTGGGCACGGGCCTCCTCTACTAATGAGAGGCCAAAGGAAGAGGCCCGTGCCCAGCAGTGGGACAATGTTTAATACAGGGCTAGAATTGTAACAATGTCAATTAACTTTTCGACATATTTTATCCACTATTTTTGTATTGTTGATCGAAGACTATTTCACTTATCTTCGTGATTTTACTCATTCAACTGTGGGATATACTTCGCTTATAAAAGGTCGATGTTCCATTTTCAAATTGTCGAATTATAGGTTTCAAACTCTAACATTAACATTGCGCCTTGCAAATTATATGTTGTGATCTATACGCATCTGTTGATATTCTATTTGTTTGTTCACAGAACAGTCCGCCATGTTTCACGGAGGTTTGTGGGCAAAGTTGCAGAGATACTACAAATGGTACGTTCTCGGCTTGGTGTCGGTCGGCTACATCCTTGGAGAGCTAGGACATTATCTTATTGGTGAGTTAATACATTATCTAGTGGCCTGGTTACGGAATAACTTATTCATAAATGAATAAATGCAAAGCATAAACGTTTCCATCAATCGTCAAGATATTGACACCGTACTTAATGTTGGTCATATCTACTTGAATGTGATCAAGTCGCTGTAATTAAGCCAAATAGTCTTTTTTTATCGAAATAGGCTTGCGTTTGACCACTATCTCGCCTGATGGTAAGTGATGATGTGGTCTAAGGTGGAGCACGCTTACCTAGAAGATACCTATTCACTCTTGACTTGAAGATACCCAGGTTATAATTTTCGGGAAATATAGACTCCGGCAAAGAGTTCCACTCTCTAGCGGTGCGCATGATGAATGTACTAGCAAAACGCTTCGTGCGTACTGGTGGAATATCAACCATGTATCGATGACGTTTCGCCGAGTCTCTTGTCGTCTGATGATGGAAAGGGGTTGGGGGAATTAAATGATGTAATTCCAAGGCACACTCGCCGAAATGTATCCGGTAAAAAACCGATAAACTGGCAACTTTACGTGTGTGTTCAAGGCTTTGCAGCCTTGCCTCGACTATGGAATCGTTGCCTATGAGCCTATTGGCGCGTGTCTCGATTGCCTCCAACGCCAATCTTATAAAATGGTTATCATGTATTGTAGCAGACAAATAAAAAATTGGCATTGCAGGTCTCTGGGCGGTAGCAAACGCATAGTACCAGTACGCTAGTACCATCAGGTTCCCATTTGCTCAATAGCCTTTTCTTCCATAAAAAAACTTCTTTGTATTATAAAATATTATAATACATTTATCGTTTCGATAAGTCTTACAAAATTCCCAAAATCTAGCAACTAATGTTACTCCTAGTGCTTGTAAACATTGTCAGCTATATTCTGTATGAGTACAATTTATTAACCATTGTATTGTAAGGTTTTACAATACGAACTTGAAGCAATTAAAGTAGACGAAGGCTGAAGTGCGGTCACAAGTTGACACATTAACAACTTTGATACATACAATGCGCCCATTATTACATCATCTGTGGATTTTTATGTACATTTTTTTTGTTTCATTCTTTTTTTTATATAAAAGAGAAGGCAAAGGTTCTCCACGATGCCACCTCGTCTGTCGTTATTTTTTTCAAAATCACTCAGTTAAAGAATGCAGCTAAATAGCTCTATGCCTACCGCGTTCGATTTATAATTTGTATTTTTATGTGAAGTTATAACCATGTTTTTTAATTAAAAAATTGTAATGAGGCACTAAGCATACAATGTTATGCAACCCCAACTTTGCGTGCAGTAAAGAGTTGTAACATATTTTGTTTCAAGCCGTAATTGGCTAAATGATTGGTATTTAATTATAACCCTCATAGCAATTTTAAACAAATAGAGGTTAACAACAACGCAACAAAAAAAAATTGTAAACTTGTTGAAATGGTACTACTACCTAATTTTATCTACACTGGCCGGTTTCGATTTGCTATTTTCAGGAAAAATATCATGGTCTTTTGGTCTTTTTGCCATGATTATGGTGTTTGCTATACGTATTTTTTCCAGTTTTCTCCATACTGAGCGGATGCTACTCAAATTCTTCGATCGATTCTAATGTAGAGACTCCTTCGACAGCTACTTAAAATATAGAAGAGTGTTTATATTCCTAATTAACTATTTCGGGATTCTCATGAATTCCATGACATCACGGAGCGTCTACTTGTACATTTATCATGCGCACCGCTAGAATGGAACTCTTAGGAGTCTATATTTTCCTAAAATAATAACCTGAGTATCTTTAAGTCGAGAGTGAATAGGTATCAAGGCAAGCGTGCTCCACCGTAGACCACATCATCATTTACCATCAGGCTATTTTGAAAGTGGTAGAGCCACGCTGTAGGCATATTTGTCTACAGCATGAATGGGCCGGCTCGACCGGGGTAGTACCACTGTCTCACAGAAAACCAACGTAAAGTGACAGTTTACTGTCGCGTTTCGTATGGTAAGTGAGATATCCGGAGGCCCAGATTCCCCCTTCCCTTCCCTAATCCCTTTTCCTGTCCTTTAAGGCCGACAGCGCATACATGACACTTTCGGTGTTGTGGATGTTCATGGGCGGTGGAGATCACTTAACATCAGGTGACCCACTGGCTCGTTTGTCGGACTATACTATAAAAAAAAAAAAAAAAAAAAAAGGCTAGATAGTGGTAAAACGCAAGCCTATCTGTATATATAAAACAAGAAACTGACTGATCGATCAACGCACAGCCTAAACGGCTGGGGTTAGTGACTTGAAATTTTGACAGTAGGTACCTTTTATCACGTAGGCATCCACTAAGGAAGGGTTTTTGGAAATACCAGCCCTAAAGGGGTAAAATAGGGGATGATAGTTTGTATGAAAATCCGTCATTTCTGAAGTTAAAGGCATGAAAATTGATATTTTGTAAGGTATACTTCTTTTCCCAAACATGACCTCCACTGGGGCGGAGCCGCGAGCAACAGCTAGTTTAAGATAAAAAACATTACAGTTACTAATTCAAAATTCAATATTTGTTGAATAGCTTCTCAATTCGTCGTATTATACTTAAATTCTTGAAAAAGACAAGTTCCTTTTTTATTCTTATTTGTGACTTGTATTTATTAAGTGGTTACTTTTACAAGATTTTTTACGAAACAGTTCGCGTGTCGGCCATGACTTTGAACGTCCTCGGCGATTGAACTTAATGGTATAAAACATTGGATCCGAATGGTTTTTATTCGATCCTAATTATATGTTTCCTATATAGTCATGGCAAGGCACTAAGGAGAATAACAACGACTTAAAAAGATAAATCTGATACTGATGATATTGGGTTTGAAGCACGCTCTATTATTCTCATTAGTAAAATAATTACTAACGATAATCTGTGGACAGCAGTAGGCGCAACGAAACTTATATTGACCTGGATACCAATAAAAACTATCGTAATGTATAGGAATGGTCGGCTTCCTTTTTCAATCAAAGAGAGCAGTAGCAAAGTCGCTATTTGACATGATTATGCAAAACGTGATAGAATGATAGCAATCCGTAACAAAATAGTTTACATAAAGGCATAATAGTGATGTATGCAGGCCAAAGCAACTCGAATAATAGACTTTATAATACTAAGTGTTTTTAAATCCTCCCTTAACAATTCAGAATCGAATGGTTGTTGTTACCCATCTCTGTTCCTATAATTTGGGGTCGGATCTCCTCACATTTTTGCACCAGTCTATCTAGGTTAGTCGCTCTGGAAACTGAATTGATAATCGAATGGTGTTGTGTTTGATAGTATTCTTGCCCGCTGTACAGTTGAAGGCGATACCCAAATTTCTATTAATCTCCAAAAAATAAAGCAGAATTTATTTTTCGTAAACCAAGAATGTTAAAATATGTAATTATTAGGAATCTATTCTATTTCACTAAAGTAAATGAGATTTTGGACGTATTTTTCAAACAGCACTTAAATGAAATAAAATGATGTAAAATGATGATCCCAACTATGATCCTTATACCAAAATCTAATTAATAAACTTCGTCCCCAAGGTACAACATCAAAAGTGACAGCTGAAGATCTTCACTATGGAGATAAGTCGTGCATGCTGAATGCAACACATCTGCACCTCAGTCAACTTCCGGTCATATGCGAGAAAGTCAATAGTAGTGAAATGTAAGTACACTTTGACTTTTATATTACATCCTCCTTCCTATAATCCGGGTTCCTTTAGGCGTAGTGTGAAGAAAGGACTCATCAGGCCGGCATGATTGTGTCGAAGAGCAAGGCATAGTTGACTCTTGTTTTTATAGTAGTGGCCGACAAACCAGCGAGTGAAAGTGTAAAAACCTAATATCACTTTTACCCGACCTGGGGATCGAACACGAGACCTCAACATAGAGAAACAGCAAGCAGCAAGCAAATGTCTAGATAGACTAACCTTACCTTATAAGTTGATTGCAGCAATTTCGTTCACCAAATAAAAATAAGTAAAGAATCAATTGTAGATTATTTAAAAAACATACGAGCGGCCTCGGCCCGGGTCACGTTCGAGGTTCTTGAAACGCTCGCATCAGTCATTGATAATTTAATAGCATTATTATATCATCATTGACTTATGCGAGCGCAAAAAAACCGTATGAGGTGTAAGGACATTGGTGAATAGATATGTAGGAATTGCCTAAATGGTAAGAAATTTTAAGAATATCGAACCATTCAGTATTTCATGTAGATAGCATAAATCAGATAAAAATAGAATTCGAAACTGAGATTACTAACTTAAAAATATATGGGAATATCTTAATCAAAAATCTTCTGATTTAATATATACTAAAAATAGGTCATTTAAAGGAATATTAACGATCAACAACCGACCAATCCTACAACAAATTTTTACTTTCATTTACTTACTACTAGCAGCGATAGCCAAGTTGGTTGCTGTACGGACTGCCAAGACGGAAGTCGTATGTTCGAAACCCAAGTGGCATACACCTCTTACTTTTCTAAAGTTTGTATGTATTAAATGTTAATTATCGCTTGCTTTAACGGTGAAGGAAAACATCGTGAAGAAACCTGCATATCTGAGAATTCTTATACGAATTTCGAAGGTATGTGAAGTCTACCAACCCGCTTTAGGCCAGCATGGTGGACTAAGGCCTAACCCCTCTCAATAGTAGAGGAGGCCCGTGCCCAGCAGTGGGACAATGTTTAATACAGGGCTAGTATTATTATTATTATTACTTACTACTACGGCTCGGCCGGGGTAATCTCCCAGCAGAAAGGATCTTGGCGCGTTCCGCCAACGGTGTTCACATTTTGGTATTTTATTGTTGTTGTTCGTCAGCAAACACAGTAGTGTTGCGCGAGAATCTTATTGGCCCATTGTGTACAGCGGGCATTAAATGAGACTTCCATAGACACAAAATCCCAATTTATTCGAATCCTTATTCCTGGCTAAACTGTAAATGACAGCTGAGTTTACAAAATTAGAAGGTCATCTATGACGGCGTTAGCGGGATTTCAAGGGATATCTGAATACTTCTGCCACTAGTAGAAATAAAATGGCAAGATGTTATAGCTTACCCCTTTTACACTCAACCATTATGGCCTTGACTGTAACCACAAAAAACTATTTATCTTCAATCAGTATTTAAAATTCAAGTAGCGACCGCTCTCCGGTATCAATGACAAGCGCTTTATCTATAATCTATAATACTTTTTCTTCGCGGTCTATTTTTTGTTTTCGCACGCGAGACTTTTAGATCATTTGAATAATGAATCAGTTTTTTTTTGTAGTATCGATGAAATAGTAAGTTTCCTTGGTATAGTGGCAAAATAATAGTCTGTGGGTTGGCAGATTTTGGATTAGATTTCCAGGTAAGTCAACATATTTTAGAAGTGTTTTCACAAGATCTTATATATTTATTATTTATGTATATGTATATTTATTATGTTTATTTTATAAGGTACATTTATTTATGTATTAGTATTTTGTCTTTAACACTGATTCTCAATATATTATTTCGTACTGTATGTACACCCATATTGTCTCGTCTCTGCATCACCTGTAGGTAGACTAGTAGAGAATGCCTCTGGCATTAAGTCCGCCTTTATACATTTTGTGTATATAATACTAGCCCTGTATTAAACATTGTCCCACTGCTGGGCACGGGCCTCCTCTATGAATTAGAGAGAGGGGTTAGGCCTTAGTCCACCACGCCGGCTTAATGCGGGTTGGTAGACTTCACATACCTTCGAAATTCGTATAAGAATTCTCAGATATGCAGGTTTCCTCACGATGTTTTCCTTCACCGTTAAGCAAGCGATAATTAACATTTAATACACACACATAACTTTTAGAAAAGTCAGAGGTGTATGCCATTTGGGTTTCGAACCTACGACTTTCGTCTTGTCAGTCCGTACTGCAACCAACTAGGCTATCGCTGCTTTTTTTTTCATTTTGTGTATATAAAGTTTTAAATAAAATAAATAAGATCTTCCCGCCATTAAAATAGGATTAAATGTCAGTCGGTCAGTCGTAAAAAACTAGGATAGGATTAGCCACATTAGAATCTGCAATAGGTGTAACACGAAAGTTGGACCGTACTACACCTAGGAGTGAGTTAAAATTGATCCTATAGAAATTCCGAAGAGAAGAGAAAAAACGAGTAAAAATATAGATACACCACCGCCTATAAACTCCCACAATATTCAATTAACCAATGCAACAGGGTAGTTGACACCATTTTTTTTATTATATTAATCAACAAGTTAAACAAAAAGAAGTAAAGTCATATCTAGTCTTTCAGTCAAAGCAACCATTGGGAAAATATTAACATTGACTTATATTCTATAGACACGAACTGTCGATGAAACAATATGTCTCAAATACCTTGTCCGCCCACTTATGCCATCTATTCATTTTACTAAGAACTATTTGGTAGAAGTGTGATAACTCCGTCACTTTTTCTCGAACGGGACTTTCCGCGCGTCAAAACGGGACAAACTATATAATGAATTTTGTTGTGAAAGACTTCCCGTATTCAGAATTGAAATTAATTAATATTTATTGATATTACGTTCTAAACGTTATGAAATTATGTTATTTAGCTTATACTATTAACAGTTTCCCTGTAAATCAATTTAAGCTAGATTTGTTCGGGAATGTCGCTACAAATAACTAAAATTAACTCGACACTGAAAAATGCAATGTGGTGTGCATACTTAAGTGGCATGAAGCAAACTAACGTCGGTGCGGTGGTTCCACCGCAACTCGTTGGAACATAATGTTTGTTCTGGTCGCCGCATCTAGTACGTAGTACATATAGATCGCTGACCATAGTATATACATTATAGAGCCTAATTATTGAACCTATGTTCACTCTCTCTGCCCATCCTCTGAGAGATATAGGCGTGAGAGTAAGTTATGTTTACCTTATTTATAGAAACTAAACACTTAACAAAGGAATGTGCGTAAAATTAATTCTTGAAACTAGGTACGAATTACTTGCAATTTCCATTACGTTTAGTCACTCCTTAACAGGGTTGTCAGAAGTCAGAGTTGAATAAGTAAACAACCTAAAGTGGATTTACCTAGGGTCCCAAAAATTGGAACATCGCGGAGTTTAGTCGGTAGGACGGTCTAGTCCGGTGAGTCCGACATACTTCTTTGTAAGATCCGTAAATGAATTCCCCGTCAAAAAAAGGGCCCCAAAAATATTTAAGAAACTTTGATATATTTTAATCTTGGAGATATGACGCGTTTAAAAAGCGAGACTTGATTCGCTTATTTAAATAGGCTGGTAATATTTATAGCTTCTATGTAACCAATTCGATTAACTAACTATATAACTAAATAGCTTGGGTTCGATTCCCACACCGGGGCAAATGTTTGTGTGATACATAGGTAGACTAGATATTTATGTCCGGGATCTGGGTGCTGTGAGACCGAAAGTCTCTCGTAGTCCCTGATACCCACGACACAAGACTTGTATCTTAGTGTGGGATCGGGGCTATGTGTGTGACTGTTGGGTGGTTATTTATTTTAAAGATTATAATAAGGACATTGAATACAATCCAGCTTGGGCATTGGCTATCCCCGTACCGAGACAAATGTTTATGTGAGCAGATATATTATGTTTCGAGTCTCGGTGTTGTGAGACTAAGTCCCTTGTGATACTTTGCACAAAAAGAAAGGAGAAGATATTAATTATCACAAGACTTACTGTGGGATTACGAGTCGCTACTATGCGTGGGAATGTTTTATAGTAGGGTTGGCAGAATGTAATAAATAATTGCCAACCCTACAAGTGAGTTGACAACAGTCGACCTTGCAGCCCGAAGGTCAAATCAAGGTCAATCAGTCTATCAGGAAATACGCAGTAGTAATCAGTGGTTTTATAATTAAATGAACTGGCTTAGCAATAAAGTGTTAACATTAATTTGTTATATGCTTATAATTTAGTTATATGTGCGTCCTTAAGTGATATCTGTATATCTTTACATAATATAAAACCAACTGATTGCCTCGGTGGCGCAATTGTAATTGCGCATGCATTACGACTACTGTGCTGAGGTCTCGGGTTCGATCTCCGGGTCGGGTAAAGTGATATTGGATTTTTTATCTATAAATTCTCTGTATCAGCCCGGAGTCTGGCATCTGTGCCCGGTATGGCGATAGCTCAGAATACAGAACAAACCAGAAACCGCGCTCAATAATAATTACATACCTCGCGCTGTGTCCAAAACCAATATGTACGCCCCGCGCATGCCCCACTTCCCACCCGCGTAATGTTGCTAGCTCGGAGCGGTTTCCCACTTTTTGGGGTAATCTTATAACACTAAAGAAAATATATTTATTAAAAAATATTAACTGATATTTGTAAGTAGGGTAAGTAAACTAACGTTGTACACAACTACGCGACTAGAGTTCAAACATTTTATGCACTTGCTATAGAATATGATAACTAGAGAGGTGTCCAACGTGAGTTATACCAACAACTTTAAATAAAACACGGCTTTAAAAAGTTAAGATTTTATTATTTTCAAATCAAATGTAGCGATTGTTTTTTATTTTGTTTAATATACTCTTTAGAGATTCGTACTTCTTGGCAAGTCTATTGTGTTTTTGCTGTAATTTTTTCAAACGTCGAACATGACGCTCACAAAATATTTGTTTTCGTCGTAATTGAGATTTTAGTTTGACCTTTCTCAGATTCATCACAGATATCAAACACAGATTCTAAATCAGAAATATTCACTTCACCAATCTCTGAGTTTGATCGCGCAGGTGATTGTGGTTGTGTAACCTGAAATGAAAAATCTTAAGTTTATCATAAAATAGAAAAACAAAAAGTTTAATCAAATGCGTTAAATTTCTGTCGTACAAGGCATGACATTTCAGTCCTCATGGATGGCAACAAAATTAGTAATAGCACTTTGTGTAGCCTGATTGCAAATTTTCATGAGCCTTAGTTTACTTGTAACTATCTATATAGATTAATTGCCTAATTTTACCTACAGTACAAAAAATAATGTATACAGTTGAAACATTTATTATAGATGGGTACGCACATTGTCCGATGTCGAAGGTTTAGATTCTATGTGCAACTCGGAAAACTCTGGTGTCAAGGCCAAATGCTGAAATATAACGTTACTATTAGATTATTCATATATTTAAATCACCGAAGTTTCATTAGCCCGGAGTCTGGAATTTGTGCCTGGCTCAATAAGCTCGGCGAAAAGTGGGCGTACTTGATACACCTTTGCCTTTGTTGACCAAAACCTTACTTCAAAATACATGACAAACATACTGAACAGGAGGGATACAATATAAATAAAGTAATTATTATGACTATATCTACCCTAGTTGGAATAGCTGCTTTCATCAGTCTTTTTTCTTTTCTTTTTTGTCTTTCGTCACCTTTTGTGTCATAAATTGACATTGCTCTTCAAAATGAATTGAGCAAATTACACTCCGGCTTGACAGTTTCCAGAACTCATCTAGCCGAGCTCTTTGTATGATTTTCATCCAGTCCGATTTTCTCTTTTCATCAGCAGGGAAACTAAAATTACAAAGAACTATATACAATAGAACTATATACATAAAAATTGAGAGTATTCTATAAAAGTATTAAAAAAATAAGTGGGTAAAATTTGCGATCAAAATAAAATGGCAACACTCAAAAATGGACGCGTCATGTTTTAAGACGATCACAATAAGTAAAAGAAATTCAATAATTAAATAAATATACTTTTGAATGCGCTACTTACAGATGAAATGTGATCCCATCCTGTTTTTTTGTAATGCCAGCAGCATTTTTACATGTAGGGACAACACAAGACGGCATTTGTAATTAAAATTGACACTTGTACAATACGTCACGACGCGCTTACTGCAAAGGAGTGACTAATCGCAAAAACTTCAAACCACTCTGTTTTAGAGTGGTTTTTGTTGCTTCAGTTTTAAGCGCGCTGGCGGTTTCTGGTTTTTTCTGTATTCTGAGGGCGATAGGCTCGCCCCTTAGCACATTATGGGACCGACATTCGGCGATTAGTGGGTGTACTGGTTACACCTCTGCCTACCCCTTCGGGGATTACAGGCGGGAGTGTATATGTATAAAACTAGGTCGCTTTTCGCGTCCGTCTATCTGTAGATCCGCCACACACGCAACTCCTTCTAAACCACGCAACGGATTTTGAAACGGTTTTCACCATCATATAGATATTTTTTTCTTGGCTGTTTATATGTTTAGTACATTCTAATTAAAATTTAGTATGTCTAAATGATAAAGATATTTCGGAACCAAGTAGCCGAAAAGTTTTTTTTTTGTAAATAAATAACACCTAAGGTCGGGGCTATTGTGTGACATATACACACAATACACTAAGATACGAGTCTTGTGTTGTGGGTATCAGGGACTACGAGAGACTTTCGGTCTCACAACAACCAGACCCCGGACACAATTATCTGTCTGTCACACAAACATTTGTCCCAATGTGGGAATCGAGCCCACGGCCTCTCGTTTCACAGCTGGCTATTCGCCAACTGCGCCACGGAGGCTGTGTGTGGAGTTTATAATTGTAGTTCTTCAAAAATCCAAGAGAAAACTTCTCAGTGGCATATCGCTATCTCCGCCAGTTGATTCATAGAAACCGTTATTTTTTTTAATCATAATTAATATTAATAATAATTGTAGTGTTCCTATATTGTGTATCTGTGTGCAATAAAGAGTATAAATAAAAAAAAAATAATATTGTACGTTATTTACGCGACGCTATTTTCTCGAATTTATCGAAATAAATATGTTAGTAGCTTTGGGCATTAATTGTAAATTATAAGTGTTCGCAATTTTTTAAATCTAAATTTTAAGCTAGAGATTTCGCCCGAATTATTTTGTTGTATAGCCAATAATGAAATACCATATGTCATAGACTGTTTAGCCCAAAGTAAAATACCAATAAATAAAATCACCGCTTTATTCCATAAAATGCGGAAAACGAATAGACATTGACAATGTCGAAATATTTTATAACAATTTAAGATTTTTATGTTATAATTAAATATTAAATAGTGCTAGTCTTAGTTTGATGAATTTTTACGTTTTAAACCTATAACACTAACAAATTTGTAATATATTTTATTTCATTACGATGCGAGCTAGATAAAATAAATAAATACAGCCACACACATAGTTCTGACCCCACACCTAGGTCAAACATGTATCGTGGCCGTGGGTATCAAGAACTACGAGGACAACGGTCCCACAACACCCAGACCCGAACAAACATCTGTCTGTGACACAAACATTTGTCTCGGTGCGGGAATCGAACCCACGGCATCACATTTCACAACCGGCTACTCGCCCGATGCGCCACAGAGGCTGTCGAATAAACAATCGGAGCAATACCTGATTACCCGAGCGAAGACGCGGGAAAAACTTACTTATATAAACATTAAACAAATATAACGAATGTGTACAAATGTTAATAAAAGTTACGGCCATATATTACTTAATTAATTTACAATCAATCAAGAAACTTAATTGATTAAATCATAAACTTTGTTTATTAGCATTTATACATATATTTATTTATACATTTATATACATAGTTATAGTAATAATAATCATTAGACGTTGAGTCAAAATAATTATTTCCGTATTGCCATAGATCAACAAGTTACTCTAGTTAGCGAACCAATTGGCTTTTTATGTATCGCTAATTGATTTTTAACCGACTTCAAAAAAGGAGGAGGTTAACAATTCGTCGGAATCTTTTTTTTTATGTATGTTCCCCGATTACTCGAAGACGCCTGGACCGATTCGAGAAATTATTTTTTTGTTTAAAAGGGTATACTTCGCAGGTGGTCCCATTGGCACCATGTCAGGATCTGATGATGGGATCTCAGAAAAATCAAGGGAAACCTTTAAATTTTATAGTGACGCATAATTTGTTTTTTATTGAAGTCGGTGTACTTTTTTACACGTCACTGATGTAGCGATTGGGCGGTAATTTGACGGATTTGGGTTTGACCGATCACCCTTTATGGGGATCGGCCGCACATTGGCCGCCCTCCAAGATTCAGGCACAACACTTGAGGTAGGACGATCGGTATAGACGCGTCAGTGCAGGAGACAACTCCGCTGCACACTTTTTAAAATCAATAGCGTGAATAATAAAAGTATCATATTTTACGAACAGGAGGGCTACTCTTGACACTCGATTCCAATTTAAAATTGGCATTGGGTTCGAAAACTGTACAATTGGCACTCTGGAACGCAACACCAGTGCACGATTTAATTGAATACGGCAGAATCTTCAGTAACTAAATGGAATAGAGTATTTACAATTGCTAGTTCGTAAATATTCTATTTCATTTAGTTGAGTGAGTTACGAGTTCCAATATCTTCTAGATTGGAATTGCAACTGTATCGAGTTCGAGATTGGAATTGATTTCAAGAGTAGGCCTACAGGTTATATGTATGTAAAAGTAGAATTGATTCATAAAAACCTTTGTCAATTTATTGGTAATTATAAAATTATTATACATTTTTTATAATATTTTATATCAAGTATTCTGGATTCATATCCATACCACCTGGAAACGATTCCGTCTAGCACGGTTCGTTTCCAGCGTTCATTCTTACCACATACGTGCAAGCTCTGGAATGAACTCCCTGCTGCGGTGTTCCCTGAGCACTATGACATGTCCTTCTGAGGCTAAGGAAGAGTAGTCCTTCAACGGTAGGCAGCGGCTTGTGCCATGGCATTGCAGAAGTCTATGGACGGCGGTGACTACTTATCATCATGACCCGTCTACTCGTCTGCCTATCCAGACATTAGAAAAATAACATATTACGCGTGCTTTATATTGTTTTCATTTTTCATTAGTCAAACAACGCATGGCTTATTACATTCCCTTCTTAACTCTTCTTTAAATAAGAAAATAATATAATAAGGTTTTATAACAAAGAGGTAGCATATTGTCATATTATTTAATGTAGTTACACAAATACATCGCGTGGCACGAGCGAGTGATTTTCAATTTATAACCACTACCAGCTAAAGCAAAAAGGTCAATCTAAAAAAGCTAACAATGCAATGACAATAACACAGCCATGCAATTCTGGAACATGGTAACTTGATATATAAGCAAAAAACGCGCGGAAGAAACTCGGGGATTGGCTCGCAAAAACATCGTGTCGTGTGGCATGCTCCATGTATTTTTTACACCACAATTCACGGAAGTCTCGCAAAAAGTTTATGATTGGCTGGATCAAGTTGTCGGGCAATTCGAACGTTATGTCGATGGTAAAAAGGATATTTTGAATACTATATTTATCTACATGGTTCACTATTCCACGCTTATATCGCTTTTTGTCGGGGGTCTAGAGGTACAATGTTTGGCCGTTTCGGGGCCTTCTGAATACTCAGACACTAGACGCTGCTGGCTAGAATTGCTGGTGGTAGGATCCATATCCGCCCGGATAGCGACCACCGTACACAGGGTGTAAAACCAGCCATAGTGGCACACGCAAGTGTGTCGCGTTCCGGGGTCAGCCAGTGTACTTCCGGTTTTTGTTGGAGGTTTAGAGTTGGGGTGCGATGTTTGGCCGTTTCGGGGCCTTCTGAGTACTCTGACACTAGACCCTCGACCGCTTCCTCACCTTCTTGCCCATGGCGTAGTGTGAGCAAGCAGGCCGGCATGATTGTGTTGAGTAGCGAGGGATAGATTGTCTCTCGATACTCTAATTGAACGGCACTGCGCTTACCATCAGGTGCAGTGTGGTCACTTTGCCGTGCCAGGATAAAAATATCCTTCTGGGTGAGCACATATAATCAAATATGTAATGAATCCATGAAAAGCTATACATTATTAAGATTCAGTCAAACTTTTATTACTCTACCGCCAGTTCGGAACGCAGTTTCGCTAGAGAAGAACGGGAAAAAACTCTAGTGTTCTTTTCTAACACCGGTTAACAATATTTGGTCATACGATTAATAGCAAATCCAAGGTTGACCGAGCTTATTTCAGTTCCATGATGTATCAGACTGCAAGCCTAGAGCCCTCCAACCTGTCATACTAAATTTTTAACCCAATAATGTGTGATTTGATTTGAAAACTCAAACACATTCAGATCCGCAGGTTAACTGTAGGTTGTCCGATTTGGATTTGAACCCAGGAATTCACCAGTTTCTCAGTCTTAGTTCTCTAAGCGAATAAAGCGATTATGAGTTAACAGTTAGCACTTTACTGGACAAAACGCGTACTTACTGAAAAAAATGTCACTATCATCGAAAATAATTAAATTGGTCACAATTTTATGATTTGAACGTTCAGCTTATACCGGCTTTCCAAGATGTTAATTTTCTTATCTTAATCAAGTTTTATAACAAACATTCTTTCCACATACCCGCCACTCAACCTTTGGCCTTGTAATCCGGGACTGACTATTTTTCCTTTTATGTATGGCTCCACCGTTGAATTCGGTGATTTCGCCAACGTAAACTGGCCCAGGACGTCTAAGCTACTAACTATTAAAAATCCCAAAACTATTTAAAAATAAAAATACCTTTATTTACAGTATTTTTGTATTTGTTTTTTCAGTAGATATTGCGACCAATTATTATATTAAAACAAAAAAACAGTATATTATTGGTGTTTTTGTCTTAGCAAAAGAGGCGGTCTGGAGGTTTTACTCACACACTTTACACGTTACACTCGCCACTTACGTTTCACATCCACCCTCCGAGCGTAAGCTCTCGCGACTCCACTCTGACCGGCCGGTGAAGGCAAGCCAGAGGTAGAGGATCTGTTCCTCGTCATTGTTCACTCCAGCCAGCCAGTAAAGGCAAGCTAGAGATGAAGAACAGGGCCTTCCCCCGGCAGCACTCAGGTACGTGGGATCGCTAATTCCCAACAGCTCGCCACAAGCTGCCCTGCGGTTTATTATTGTTATTATATAATACAGAATTGCACGCCCGCCACACAGAATGACCGGATTGACTATCAAGATTCAGTTAATCTATATAATTAATAGTTAATCTATAGGATTAGAAAAATTAGATGCCTGCTACAAAATTAATCAAAAAGATGTAAAAAGTGGATCTTCACACCCACAGGCTTGTATCATATTTTCTGTTCCTTATTAAGTACTCAGATTTATGATTTATTACGTAATAAAAGTTCGTACCGCAGGCAGTATTTTAATTATCTTTATGCTACTGCGATAAAATATTCCGATATAAAATTACGGAAACAAAACATGGGTATAAAAAACGAATTAAAGAACACTATTAAGATATACAAAGGTTTATTTTAATATAAATTCGCGGGACAACCTTAATAGTTCTCAACCCACGCTAGGTAAAACCTGTATCGTAGTTCTTGATAACTACGAGGGACTACGGTCCCACAACACCCAGATCTGAAACAAATATGTCTGTCACACAAACATTTATCTTGGTGTGAGAATCGAACCCACGTCCTCTCGTTTCACAGGCGGCTACTCCCCGCTGCGCCACGGAGGCTGTCGGAGCTTAATCTACAAACAAACTCTATTAATCAACTTGTATAGCTGAATCATTTAGTTACTAAAAAATGAATTATGTAATTAAGTAATATCATAAAAACTCAACACCGATTTAAATGATACAATTCAGTGTAATTAATATAAGGAAAATATGTTTAAAAACACTGAACTCGTGTAAAAATATATATTTTTTAATACATATACACTCACACCTGTAATCCCCAAAGGGGTAGGCAACCAGTACACCCACTTTTCACCGAATTTATTTCAGTCCCATAATGTGATAGGTGGCGAGCCTTTGATACCGGACACAAATTCCAGACTCCGGGCTACTGCTGAGAATTTTTAGATAGAAAAACCTAATATCAATATAATATAATTTTAAATTAAATATAATGAATATTCTTACCGATTCGCATGAATTCTAACTCATAGAAATCGTTGGCGTTGAATAAAAAACGGTTGGTATACTTTTAGATCGTTCTTAGCTAAGAGTTCAAATAACAAATAAAAGGCATTATAAACTTGCTATGCTTTTGGTATCTTGCAGCTTTCATGTGTGTGCGCATAAAGTTCAAAACGTCAAGGTCACTAGCGTGGTAACCTGTAGGCCTACTTTTGAAATCAATTCCAATCTCGAACTCGATACAGTTTCAATTCCAATCTAGAAGATATTGGAACGCAACTAAATGAAATGGAATATTAACGAACTAGCGATCTTAAATACTCTATTTCATTTAGTTACTAGAAATTCCGCCGTATTCAGTTAAATCGTGAGCTAGTATTGCGTTCAAGAATGCCAATTGTACAGTTTTCGAACCCAATCCCAATTGAAAATTGGAATCGAGTGTCAAGAGTAACCCTCCCTGATAACCTTAACCTAACCTAAACTTAACCCTGACGGGCTTAATTTTGACGAGTTGTGTGAGTAGCATAATTTATCTCGACTTAAAATTATGCCCGTCAGCCTTGACTTTAAATAATTTAGTGTATAATTTAAGAAATAAAAGGAAAACCATAAATCCTTATTAGACATTTTTGATCAATTTTCTTTTTTTATTAAATAACGAACAGGTAAAGGTTCTTGACCATGCAGCCTTGTCTTTCGTAAGTTTTTTCAAATTACTAATAGACATTGTCACAGTCAAATAGTGGTTTGTCTTACATCCTCTGAAGTTGATTGCCACACATGCTAAACGGCTAGAGAATCCAATAGTCATTGTTCAAGACTCAACGTTCGAGACAAAACATAGATAAAAATTACAGGCGTTTACAACGACTAGTAATGCGGTAAAAATATTAAAAAACTTCTGAAGTCATCATCACTTTATGGCTAGCCATAAAAACATGTACGGTCTTACTACAAAAGATAGAATAGACTCAGTTCTATCACTTGTTAAGCCAGTGTTTTGAGATTTAAACACTTGTCAAATCTTGTTTCTTTACTATAAAGCTATAGATAAAATTTTGTAGAATTTCACAATAAGCAACGCCCAAAATGTGTTTTGACACTTTCTATTTTTACACTATTATATTGGTATTTACCTAAATAATATTTTTCACACTGTTTAGGAATTAGCGCGTTGCGGTTGCCATCTGAGTTTGTTGACATTTAACCATGGTTAAAGCGTGTTTAACCCAAAACAACGGTTAAACACAGATTTATAGTACAGTATTTTATAATCACATGCACAACATATTTTCTTATTCTGAAGACTACAATAAATATACTATAATGTGATGTTAGTTCCTACTTATAATTATAGTATCTACCTGTTTAATCGCTGATCAGCCAACGTAATCAGCCCTTTAGTATATGATTTTAATTTATTTCCCAAATAGCCAAGTTGCCCCGGGCACACGTCCTGCCACAGGCCACCTTTTATGAAAACCGAAACCGGTGTTCGAAAAGCGCAACGCTATAGTTTCTTGCCCAATATTCTCTAGCGAAACTGCATTCCGAACTGGCGGTAAAATTCAAAAGGTTTACCGGATTTTAAATAATGTATAGCATTATATGGATTTTTCACAAAATTTCATTGTAATCGGTTGGGTGGTTTTGGAGTTTTAGCATCACCCGGCATGCGTTGCAATGTCACTTAAAGTAAATTTGTTTGATTGGGATCGGTTGAACGGTATCTGCGGCGCCATGTAGCGAGTTCTTTTTATTTTGGGCCAGGGACCATCGCGGACGTATAAAAGAACAACTCACCAAAGTTTCATCATAATCGGATGAATAATCTAGGTAGGTGTCCATAGAGGACAAACATACTTACATTGATTTTTATTTATAGAAAACTTACTTCGTTTCAGAAAATCACAAAATGGACAATATAACATACACATACATGTACACTTACGTCTATAACGGTATATGGTCCCATAATGTGATCGGGGGCGAGCCTATCGCCATACCGGGCACAATTCCAGACTCCGATCTGATACTGAGTATTTCTAATTAGAAAAACCCAATATCACTTTACCCGACCCGGGAATGGAACCCGAGACCTCAGCACAGCAGTTGTAACGCATGCGCACAACTGCGCCATCCAGACCCTATAAATTAATACAAAATATTTATCTTTTTAATTTTGTCCATAGATGCGAGTCCCTGACGCTGAATGGTACGAGGTACTGCGAGTGGGGATACAACGGCCTTGGTATCGACTACCAGGTGCTGGCCGGTCCTGCCTTCATGGCCGTATTCACCGTGGTCGGAGTGGTCCTTGGAGTCGCCGCTGATAAGTAAGAGCAAATAGTTATCAAGCATTTTGGAATATATCTAGTACAATAACAG
Source organism: Laothoe populi (assembly GCA_905220505.1). NCBI lineage: Eukaryota > Metazoa > Arthropoda > Insecta > Lepidoptera > Sphingidae > Laothoe > Laothoe populi. The sequence goes on along the minus strand of HG992167.1, from coordinate 15,030,392 downwards.
GATATAACTGCATACAAAACGAAATAAGTCATTTACACATCACATCACTATTCCACAGTCTTTGTCGTGCAGTGGGCGAGCCGGCTGTGAAATAAGAGCCCGTGGGTTCGATTCCCGCAAAGAGACAAATGTAAGTTTGTTTGTCTAGAACAACTGGATTGATTTGACATTTTCATAATATAGTCATTATAATTCGAATAAGGATTTAAATATAGAAAAATGGAACAGTTGCCCGGAAAATTGAAAAGTTCTTTTTCTAAAGAAATTCAGTTTTCTAAGTTACTGAAAAATGCAATCACACACACAAAGCTGCAGGAAAAGTTAATCATTTTTAACCCAGAATTTGGACGAATTGCTTTTCTTCTAGTCTATAGTCCACAGATGGTCATTTAACACCGATTTATCATCCCCCAGGTACAACAGAGCTCGGATCCTCTCGATATGCACTTTAGTGTTCGTAGTCGCCATTCTCATGATGGGCTCAGTCACTGAGTACTGGCATCTCGTAGTTCTTCGTATGGTGATGGCTGCTGGAGAGTCTGGGTGTAATCCCCTCGCCACAGGGATCCTCACTGACCTGTTCCCGGAACACCAGAGGGCGCTCGTCCTGTCCATCTTCAACTGGGGCATCTATGGAGGCTACGGTATTGCTTTCCCCGTTGGGAGGTATATACCAGACGTCAACGCTTGGGGATTGGTAAGTGTTTTTATCTAGTTGTATGTGCTACGGACTGCCGAGACAAAGGTCTTAGGTTCAAAATCAGCCCAAATGGAATAAAGCTTTGACTTTTTTTTTATCGTGGCACGTGCATGTACCATCAGGTGGTACTAGTGCCGTCTAATTAGAGTATCAAGTAGCGAAAGACAACTATATCTCGCTACTCAACACGATTATGCTGGCCTGCTGTAGCTTTTTCACACTACGCAACTTTATTTTCATTACTCTTTTCTAAAGTTACGTGTGTATTCAATATCGCTGGCTTCAACTGTGAAGGAAAATATCGTGAGGAAACCTGTATACCTAAGAACTCTCATAAGTATTTCAAAGGTGTGTCAAGTCTGTAAAACCCGCATTAGGCCAGCGTGGTGGACTAACGCCTAACCCTTCTTATTAACAGAGATCCGTTTTCAGCAGCAATATTTATTACTGGGCTGGTATTATTATTATTTGAAATGATATGAAATCATTTATTGATCATGTAGGCAATTACATAGCTCTTATGACAATTCAGGACATTAAAAAAGAAATTTAACTTAAAGCATATCAGTTTATGTATACATACCATACATAGAATCATCGATACACTAGCAATTTCACTAATAATATAGATTAGGAATTAATAATTCATACTCAGAACAAATCACACTACAACGCCCTATTTCTCCAACCGTAGTCCAGTATGACTATCTTTAAAGTCAATCCAAAGGTCGAAATCTAGAGAATACCTTAGGCATTATGTCCGCCTTAATACAAATTCGGATAAAAAGTGTAAAAAAAACATATAATTATCTACAAAACATATATATCTTGGTCTTACAAAACCCACTCGGTGCCTGCCTCGGTGGCGCAGTTGTAATTGCGCATGCGTTACGATTGCTGTGCTGAGGTCTCGGGTTCGATCCCCGGGTCGGGTAAAGTGATATTGGGTTTTTCTACCTAGAAATACTCAGTATTAACCCGGAGTCTGGAATGGTGCCCGGTGTGGCGATAGGCTCGCCCCCTATCACATTACAGGACCGAAATTCGGCGAAAAGTGGGTGTACTGGTTGCACCTCTGCCTACCCCTTCGGGGATTGCAGGCGTGAGTGTATATGTATATGTATGTTACAAAACCCAGTAGCGATATTTGTGGATCAGACATAATCATCTAATCCACGACGTCTTATTTCACAGCTTCTTGTCATAACTGAATCAGCAGACCGGCATGATTGTGTTGAGTAGCGAGGGATAGACTGTCTTTCGCTACTTGATACTCTATCTGGACGGCACTGCGCTTACCATCAGATGCGGTGTGGTCACTTTGCCGCTCCAGAATAAAAAAATCTTGCCTTGCTCATTTAGAAATCTTTTAATTTCAGAGCTGGAGGGTGTGTTACTACGGAGCTGGTGTTATTGGTCTGGTGATTGCATTACTGACGTTCCTTACCCTGCGGGAGCCTGAGAGGACGACCATTGGTGAAGAAGGTATAATCATTTTGTTGATGATTTTCATAATTCAGTCGACTTTGTTTTATAATACCTGGCTAAGGTTAGGCTTATTCAGAATGTTCTTGTTTGTCCAAAATCTTGCTGATGACCAAGGCTTAATTTTTAAGGATAATATTAAAGATAGAGTACATTACACATCGAAGAGTTCTAAGCGACGAGCGTGCATGAGAAGATTCATATTGGAGTATGCGAAAGAATTGAACCATAGCACTTGTCACTATATAGCCTCTACCTACCGCTATGGGAGACAGACGTGAGTTAATAACACTTGATGAAGGCACTTGGTGAAGACGCTTGTATGGCATAGAGATCTAGAGGTGACTCAGTCATTAGCTCATATTCAATCGTCTTTTACAATATTCATAGCATTTACTTGGTAGAAGATCTCTCAAAGAGCATATCTAGTTGCTACTGTTTTATCATCAACATTAATGCCATGCATTTATTTTATAGAGTTCTGTGGTAACGCCACTGTTTGTTCTTCTAGACAAGAATACTAAAATTGATAACGACTTCTGAAATATTGAGAACTTTGTATGAAGAAAAACCGAAGATAATAGATCATTCTTTTCAGGTGTAGGCAATACAAAGACATCAGATTCATCAGTAGAATCTGGCAAGAAGATGCCGCAAGTAACAATCTGGCACGTGATCGCTCAGCCGAGAATAATCTTATTGTGTGTTGCTGCTTCTATCAGGCATTGCGGTAAGCTGTTACTTCGAAAGTTATTAATTGCTGGTGGTAGGATCCATATCCGCCCGGATAGCGACCACCGTACACAGGGTGTAAAACCCGCCATAGTGGCACACGCAATTGTGTCGCGTTCCGGGATCAGCCAGTGCACATCCGGTTTTTGTCGAAGGTCTAGAGTTGAGGTACGATGTTTGGCCGGCCTTCTGCGTAATCTGACACTAGACCCTCGACCGCTTCTTCACCTTCTTGCTCATGGTGTAGTGTGAAGAAGCATGCCGGCATGGATTCCATACCAGACATAGGTATATTATATCCAGGACGTATGACAACAAAGTATTGCCCAACTAGATATAAAAATTTAATAAAAAGTTATCATTGTTAATCCAAGCCATTAGGCTTCATACTAAGTGTTATTAAAATTCAATTATCTGATAAATAATGTAACACAAACTATTTGTAACATAGCAATTGTCTATCAAGATTGGACAGGGGGCAACCTTCACGACATTTCAAACGAGCATAACCCCACTTCTCTCGAGACAGTAAAGGCTATTGTCTTTGAAATAAAGTTTAATTTGGATAAAATAATGGTGTGTTTGAAATTATTTCGCGTCCTGTCACGGCGGACCAGTGTTGTCTAAAGTCGAGGTCACACTGCCGGAAATTGAACGTGAATTTCTTTGTCATTTATAATTCACACCCATTGTATAGGAATTTTGAGGACTTGACAGTTGATTGGGGTTGGGTTGAATCGATTAGGGCTTTTCCCCTTTATGGTTTATATTTAAACTAATGCCTCATGGCGCAGTTGTAATTGCGCATGCGTTACGACTGCTTTGCTGAGGTCTCGGGTTCGATCCCCGGGTCGGGTAAAGTGATTTTGGGATTTTATATTTATAAATACTCAGTGTTTGCTCGGAGTCTGGAATTGTGCCTAGTATGGCGATAGGCTCGCCCCCTATCACATTATGGGACTGTAATAAATTCGTACCTACCTTCGATATTCTTATGGGAAACTCTCAAATAATATGGTAATGCTGCAAGTTCTGTTTTATATTAACCACCTTGGCGCAGCAGGCGAGTAGCTGGCTGTGAAACGAGAAGCTGCAGGTTCGATCCTCGTACCGAGACAAATGTGTTATTTGAAAATATTTGTTTCGGTTCTGGGTGTTATGGGGCAGTAGTCCCTCGTAGCTCTTGATACGATACTTACAGGTTTGAACTAGTACTTATGGGGTCAAGACTATGTGAGTTATTGTTAGGTATATAGTTTACAATTTTTGCCTTAAATCTCAGTGTTAATCTGTTGGTTATTAAAGATGTTAATAATAAATATAAATACACATACACACCTGTAATCCCGAAGGGTTAAGCAGAAGTGTAACCAGAATACTTTTCGCCGAATTTATTACGGTCCCTTAGTGATAGCGGTCGAGCCTATCGCCATACCGGGCTCAAATCCAGACTCTGGGCTGATTCTGAGTATTTCTAAATAGGATTACCCAGAGATCGAACTCGAGACCTCAGCACAGCAGTCGTAACGCATGCCCTGTGCCACCGAGGCTGTCGTTATAGAGAGATTATATAGAGTTGCCAACCTGATTTCCCAGGACATGCCCTGGTTTTTAGAGTATCCTGGGGTGTTCTGGATAGTTTTTCAGCAGCGTCCTGGGTTTTTAAAGCGCCCTGACAAGCGCCTGTATTTTAAAATTCGCACGCCACTTATGCAATGTTTACTTTTCGGGTGGCCTCACGAGTGTTCGCTTTGGCTGTGCTATTCTAAAAGACGCGTCCTGTTTTTAAATTGAATTCTCCTGGTTTGTCCGACTTAAATCCTGGTTTTTGAATTTTGAGGTTGGTAACCCTAACCTAATATTGTCGCTATTAACTAAAGTAAATATTTAAGAACATAATAATTAATACTACCCCTATATGTGTAGGTGGTATGTGCTTCGCGTACAACGCGGACCTGTACTACCGCGACTACTTCCCTGACGTGGACCTCGGCTGGTGGCTGTTCGCCGTCACCGTCGGCATCGGCTCCGTCGGCGTCGTCGTCGGGGGCGTCGTCTCTGACAAGTGAGTACAGTTTACTCTCTATTACTATATTCACAGATTACATAGACAAACATTTGACAGCTTCCGTGGCGCAGTTGGCGAGTAGCCGGCTGTGAAACTTCGATTCCCACACCGGGACAAATGTTTGTGTGACAGAAAGATATTTTTGTCTGGAGTCTGGGTGTTGTGAGACCGTGCGTCTCTCGTAGTCCCTAATACCCACAACACAAGACTCGTATCTTAGTGTGGGGTCGGGGCTATGTGTGACTGTTGGGTGTTATTTATTTATTCATCAACATTATACATTTCCAGAACAATTTCATTGATTTCCAGTCTACACTTAATAGTATTAAGTGAATAATTGAAACCTTATTTCCAGTTTCTATTAATTTGAATATAACCAGACAAACTATAATGCGTTTTATCTCTCCACTAATTATTATACTTATCCATAATGTTCTGTACGTACGTTTAGCTAAACCAGTGAACCTACAATAAAAAACATAGGTAATAATGTATTTATATTAGATCAGGTTTTATATATAAGATGTTCTAGAAAAGAGACATTAGAACTCCAGGATTAGTCTCCTTGCTACGACGAGGACTACAATGGTGTTTAGCAACTTTGACATAAAAATGGAAACGCTCAAACGAAATGGAAATGTATAGTGAGGTTCGTTACGTTGGTCCCACGTTGGGCGACAGTTTATAGCGGGGTTCGTTTAACAAAAACAATTTATTGTACTAATTACAGAACTGTATGGTAGACACGTGAATCTTCTTTAAAGGAGACTTAACTTCCAGCGAATAATGGGAGTATACATACAAATATATACAAAGTGGAAGTTATTCGAAACTAAGAGAATGTTGACTCTACGATCTAATTTTGTTGTGGCGCCATCTGTTGCCCTATTCGGAACTTGTGTCGCGTGTATGGTGTTCCAAATGCCAATTCGAAGTGTTGAATTCCCATACAATGATCGTACAACGTATGTTTGCAACAGATTCGTGGCCAAGATGGGCGTGAGGTCCCGCGTGCTGGTGCTGGCGCTGTCTCAGCTGATCGCGACGCTGCCCGCGTTCGGTTCCGTCGTGTTCGGGCCGCTGTGGGCGATGATCACGCTCGCCTTCTCATATTTCTTCGGTAAGGCACACTTGGCTTTGTGATAATATTGAAGGGTTTGCCTCCAAAGCGCAGTTAGCCAGTAGACGGCTGTGAAACAAGAGGCCGTGGGTTCGATTTCAACACCGGGACAAATGTTTGTGTGACAGACAGATATTTGTTTCGAGTCTGGGTGTTGTGGGACCGTGCGCCTCTCGTAGTCCCACCCATAACACAAGGCTCGTATCTTAGTGTGGGGTCAGGGCTATGTGTGTGACTGTTTGGAGTAATTTATTATTTAATTTGAAGAGATTAATAAAAACAATTACAGGAAATCTAATAGTCTTAACAGACCAAATGTGTTTCTCCCTAATATTAGTGTAATCAGTGGATTGAGATGCAGAGAAAAATAACTACCGTCTCTAATGGAGCAGCCTGAGTCAAGTTTTATTACATCCATCTCCTCATTTCTCTTCCTCCCTTCCACACCCAATTTTTTTTTATCCTAGCACGGCAAAGTGATCGCACTGCACCTGATGGTAAGCGCAGTGCGGTCCAATTAGAGTATCGAGTAGTGAGAGACGATCTATCCCCCGCTACTCAACACAATCTTGCCGGCCTACTTCTTCACACTACGCCACGGGCAAGAAGGTGAAGAAGCAGTCGAGGGTCAAGTATCAGAGTACTCAGAAGGCGGCAACACGGCCAAACATTGTACCCCAACTCTAGTCCCCCGACAAAAACCGGATGTACACTGGCTGATCCCGGAACGCGACACACTTGCGTGTGCCACTATGGTGGGTTTTACACCCTGTGTACGGTTGTCGCTATCCGGGCGGATATGATACCCTACCACCAACAAACAGATCAAGTTTTACCACACGCCTCTTTCTGTTTCTCTTCCTCCCTTCCACACCCAGTTATCTCCTAGCTCTTAACCTACTGTTGTTTCCAGCCGAGATGTGGTTCGGCATAGTGTTCGCGATCCTGGTGGAGATAGTGCCGCTCTCAGTCCGCTCCACCACCGTCGGCGTGTTCCTGTTCGTGATGAACAACGTGGGCGGCAACCTGCCCATCCTGGTCGACCCCGTGTCCAAGGCCATCGGCTACAGGGAGGCCATTATGATCTTCTACGCTGGCTTTTATGGCATTAGTAAGTTTTTTTTTTGAAGCGAAACTTCTTTAGAATCGTTGTGATTTGATATGAGTGGGATCGAGTGGGATCCAATAGGCAAACGGGCCACCTGATAATAAGTAGTCACCGCCCATAGACTTCTGCAATGCTAACAGCAAAGCCGCTGCCTACCGCTGAAGGATTATATTAGCACTTATACAAACGCTAAACTGGACAAAAGCCTTTCATCAACCACGCTTGTCTAGGTTTTTTTTTCATCCTGGCACGGCAAAGTAACTGCACCTGATGGTAAGCGCAGTGCCGTTCAATTAGAGCATCGAGGTGGTAGGTTTCATAGCATAGATATTATTATGAAGAATAATGAGGCATGATGTTTCAGTGATGTTTTCATCCACCCTTACTTTGGAGATCAGCAAACAACCAAGCAGTTTATCTGATCTTCAACGCATATGTAACACCAGGAGATAGTGTATGGCGCAGTGGTGACCAATTTCTATCATGATAGGGTAGTTCATAAAAGGGTATTACAGCCATTTTTGGAGAGTCAGATTACAAACAGATTAAAAACCTAAATATTTTATATTTAATTTAAAATTTTATTTTTTATTTTATGATCTAAAACTAACATTCTCCGACTGCTTTTTGCCTAAGCTATCTCAATAATATATTTTTAAATTTTTTCTCTTATATTTTGTTCAAGGCGGTAGACATCACTCGCCATCAAGTCACTTATTTACTCGTTAACAGACTTTTGAAGTAAAAAAAACTATTGTCGTTCAGATATTAAAACAGCATTCTAACGTCCGCAGGTAGTATCATCTTCTTCCTGACAATGTTCCTGATGGACGGCCCAGTGGAGAAGCCAGAAGAAACACCCAAAGCCATCGGTCTAGACAACAGAGCGTTCACACACGACGAAATACCAAATAGGAGTAACAAAACTTCAAATACGGTCAGAATTTAAGTTTGAACCACCCTGTATACGTAACGACGGGTGGCGGAGAATGACGTCATTTCCATGACAGTGACGCGATCGTTGACATCAAAAACTTCATAGCACTGAAAGCCTTCGGCTTTCGTGAGACCAATGTGCCTATAGAGAATATTCTTGTTTGGGACCAAGTACTGACGCCTATAGAGAATGTTCTAGTTTGGGATCAAGTTTTAGTTCCCATAGAGAATGTTCTAGTTTGGGACCAAGTACTGCCGCCCATAGAGAATTTTCTAGTTTTAGCACAAGTCTTAGTGTCCATAGAGAATATTCTAGTTTGAGACCAAGTTTTAGATCCCATAGGGAATGTTCTAGTTTGGTACCAATGTGTTTTTGAATTGATTAAGGTCGACACACCGTCAGTAGAAAGTATGACAAAGATTTGTATCTGACTGAATATGGCCGTTTGTATATTAACTGATGTGATAAAAGCTTGTGAAAATATAGTTCCAATTTAACTACAATAAAAGTACCAACATTACGACAAAAATACAAAAACTTTTTGCTCAGAAACCCTGTTGTAGAATATTTTCCCAAAGGAAGAAAATGTACCAATAGGATAATTATTTTTAAAAATACTTAAAATATTTCAAAATAATATTTTAAGTAAAACTTTAATAAGAGAATGTGTGATAATGACATAAACTTATTTTATCGAATTTATTAATTTGCATCATGACAACTCAGGCGCTGAATTCAATGAAATTCCCAAAACTGTACTTAATCTGTGCAATTTTATAACTTTTTAGTAATTTCTTTACATGTATCCTGCAAATGATATTTTCTGGAACAATCTTTACAAGCATAGTATAGTAAGTTTGATGTGCAATAAAGTACAAATTTGTACTTGTTATGTACCAATTTGTTATGTCCGAAGATCTTCCTAATTAATTTTAAGTCGTTTTAATTTATATTTTTAATTATTTCTACGTTATAACAAATTTTTTTCATGTGTATACACATCAAAATTTTGTTTCAAAATGTGTTATTTTGGCTACAACAGTTTGGAAAAAATTATACGTTTTTTAGTCTACAAAGGACACGTTAAATGATAGCATTAACCGAACAATTGATTTTCTACGTAAGGAAGAAAGTATGTTCCGACTGATCTGTCATCTACTGTGGCCTTAAAAGAACGTTAGGTTTGAAAAATTAGGCGTTGTCTACATGTCTGTAACAACTCAAATTTTAGTATAACGGTCAACTTTGACTCTACCATGGGTTGCTAATGATTATAGTCAATTCTATTAGAATCAGTTGATTATCAAGATAAGCTTTCGATCATAAAACACTTGCGTCAGATGTATGTGTAATGACACGTCAGTACAAGTCTGTGCTTTCTACGAGGCCCTATGGAAACCAATGAAAGATATTAACTCACTGACGTTTTTTGTACCGCGTTGACAGACATAGACGTTACTGACGCGCGCGTCTAACGCTTAACGCTATCGAAAGTCTACCTTTACATTAACATCCAAAATAAATGAAACCATCACCATCTTAGTAATTAATCTGTGATTGAACTTTTCATTGATACGTAAACGTTAACAGCTAATGGCGGAGTCACTTGTCAAAGCATAAAAAAATATAATAAACAGATACGCAAAAGCAAGAACTGCTTATACATAATTTTTTTTATTTTATTCTGGCACGGCAAAGTGACCACACTGCACCAGATGTTAAGTGCACTGCAGTGCCGTCCAGTTAAAGTATCAAGTAGCGAGAGACAATCTATCCCTCGCTACTCAACATAATCACGCCGGCCTGCTGTGTAGCTTCTTCACACCACGCCTAAAGGACCCAGGATCATAGGACATCATTGATTTGCGACATATCAAGTAAACTTATCAATAGTTTATGTATTTTGCGTCTTCATACACGGTTAATAATAACACAATTAGTTATACATAGATTAGGTCAAATCTATATCAACAACTACATGGACCGTATCCCAGTACATTCAATCCCGAAATAAACATTTGTGGATCAACCAAACATTTCTCTTGGTCCGGGATCAAACCCGCGGCGTCTCGTTTCACAGCCGGTTACTCGCTCGCTGCGCCACGGAGATTGTCTTAAATGTTTGTATTAAAAAATATATTATTTAAAATCTCGGTAAGAACTACAAAAAATGTTGGTTAGGCCACTCTTGCTCTCGCAGCCTTGAATCATAATCGGCAAATACTCATAACGTTATAAATCTACTGTTAAATGTGTGTGATAAACAAGTTTTGTAGTTAATATTTATTATTTAATTAAGTGATTATTGTAAATAAAATGTTTTAAATAATGAATGTTTTTTTTTTTTTTTTTTTTATGGAAAAAGGGGGCAAACGGGCAAGAGGCTCACCTGATGGAAAGTGATCACCGCCGCCCATGAACATCTGCAACACCAAAGGGCTTGCAAATGCGTTGCCGGCCTTTCAGGAAAGAATATGCTCTCTTCTTGAAGGTTCCCAGGTCGTAACGGTTCGGAAAGACCGCCGGCGACAGCTGGTTCCACAGAGTGGTTGTGCGTGGCAGAAAATGCCGTAAAAATCGCGCTGTTGTGGAACGCTGGACATCGAGATGGTGCGGATGGAATTTTATGTTTTGGCGCGATGTCCGATGGTGAAATTCAGCGGCCGGGATCAATCCAAACAATTCCTCGGAACATTCCCCATGATAAATGCGGTAGAAGATGCAGAGTGATCCAACATCTCTACGCAGAGCCAATGGATCAAGCCGATCGGAAAGAGCTTGATCGTCGATAACCCGAGCTGCCCTACGTTGAATGCGGTCAAATGGAAGTAGCTGGTACTGGGGGGCTCCCGCCCAGAGATGAGAACAGTACTCCATGTGGGGCCGAATTTGCGCCTTATAGAGATTTAGGCGTTGACCCGACGTGAAGTACCGTCTCGCCTTATTGAGCACACCAAGCTTCTTTGAGGCCAATTTGGCCTTTCCTTCCAATTGACCGCGGAACTGGACGTTGCTCGAAATGTCGACGCCAAGTATTCCGATACTGGGTTTGGCAGACAGGGGAGTGTTCTCTAAATGAGGAGTCACGACAAATGGTGACTTTTTAGCGGTTAACGCGCAGACTTGTGTCTTTTTGGGGTTGAATTGGACTAAGTTTAGTCGACCCCAGTCCGAGACTTTGGTTAACAAGGACTCGACTTCAGACACAAGTTTGTTCCGGCTCTCGTCGACGTATTCCCGAGAAATATTAGCACGGCCAGTGTACAGTACATCTACAGTGCTATCATCTGCATAGCAATGAATGTTGCTGATTTGCAGCATGTCATTTATATGCAGAAGAAACAGAGTAGGAGACAGTACACAGCCTTGTGGAACACCAGCATTGACAAATTTAGGATCAGAGCATGCACCGTCGACGACGACCTTGATGCTCCGATCTGCCAAAAAACTGGTGATCCAGTTGCATAATTTCTCGGGAAGCCCATAGGAAGGTAGCTTCGAAAGAAGCGCCTTGTGCCATACCCGATCAAAGGCCTTCGCTATGTCCAGGCTGGCTGCAAGCGCCTCCCCCTTGGTCTCAACTGCTTTTGCCCATCTATGAGTTAGGTAGACTAGAAGATCACCGGCTGAGCGACCCCGACGAAAGCCGTACTGGCGGTCGCTAATCAGCCGGTGCTCCTCCAGGTACCGCAGGAGCTGGCAGTTAATAACGGACTCCATTATCTTGGAGAACAAGGAGGTGATGGCTATAGGCCTGTAATTGGACGGGTCCGAGCGGTTGCCTTTTTTAGGGATCGGGTGCACTAAAGCGGCCTTCCAGGATTTCGGGACTACGCCTAATGTATAGGAGTGCCGGAAAAGACGCGTTAAAACCGGTGCCAACTCCGGAGCACATGTCTGCAACACGATCGGAGGGATGCCATCGGGCCCACTCGACTTATGAATGTCCAAGGACAGGAGTGCTTTGCGAACTGCACTTTGCCGGAACTTAACCTCCGGCATCGTTGCATCGCACCGTGGGATTGTCGGCGGTGAATTTCCTCGGTCATCCAAAGTCGAGTTGGACGCGAAGAGAGAGCCCAGAAGATCGGCTTTCACCTTCGCGGCATGGGCCAGCGAGTCATCCTCCGTGTGCAGGGGTGGAAAAGATGGCTGACAGAAATTTCCTAAGACAGCCTTGGCGAGAGACCAAAACGCACGTGTTCCCGACGGGAGACGTGCCAGTCTCTCGCCAATTCTGCCAATGTGCTCCGACTTCGCCTTAGCAATGGCGCTTTTGAAGGACCTAGAGGCAAAGTTAAACTCCTTTTTAAATGCGCCGGTATTTACATCGCTAGACGCCGACGCGTCAGCCCAGGCTTGGTAGCATTCCCGCTTTCGGCGTAATGCCGTCTTGCAGGAGCGACCAAACCAAGGCTGGGATTTGCCTCCGATGGGCACTGCAGAGAACGGAATAAAGAGTTCCATACCCTGAAGTACCACATCAGTGATAGAGTCAGCAACGACGTCAGGATCATCCGGCGAGAAGCAAATCTGCCCCCATGGGTAGGACGCAAAGAATGACCGCATTCCGTCCCAATCCGCTGACCTATAGTGCCACACGCGGCGGCAGCCCGCAAAGCGAGGCCGTGTTGAGTGCGTGACTGGCACTGTACTCCGGACAAGACAGTGGTCCGACGAACCAAGAGGAGGATCGACGGATACCAGGTAGCCTTCCGGATGAGAGGTCAGCAGAAGGTCCAACAGGGAAGGTGTATGATCCTCCACATCTGGGATTCGCGTTGGCGAGGTGACCAGTTGTGTCAAATCATATGCTAATGCGAAATCGTGAACAGATCTCCCCGCATGATCGGTGGTGCGTGATCTAAGCCATTCGGCGTGGTGGGCGTTAAAGTCACCGAGAATCACGATCTCTGCGGATGGGATCTGCTGCAGCACGGAGTCTGTAGCCATTTGCATGTGCTCAACAAGTCGGTCAGTTTCGGCATTACCGCTATGGGACCTATACAGGCATGCGTAGATTCGCGGATGGTCGTCGCAGTCTATGCGTAGCCAGAGGTTGGATAGGTCCCGCCCTTCAAGGCTGCCGAGGCGACGAGAGCAGATATCCTCTCTAATGTACACGCACACCCCAGCCCGCGGTACAAAGGAATGTTCCAGTTTGTACCCCGGGTAGGAGAGGAAAGAGGTGTCAGCCGGAGAAGATATCTGCGTCTCGGTAAGGAATAGCAAGGCCGGCTTCGCCGTCTCAAGATGGAAGTGGACGGCGTTCAAGTTGGAATTCAGCCCCCTTATGTTGCAAAAATCCACAGCAAGCGTGGAAGGGGTGGCCTTATGTTGCCTGCTCCGTTTGCCTCGTACACGTGCAAAATTGCCCCCCCCCCCCAGAATACGGAGGGCAGCCTGGGCATCCACACACAGGTGGTGTACGATCTGGGCGTGGACGCCCAGAGAGGGATTCTCCACCGCGATGTACGCTGGTGGTACCCTCCTGGGGTAAATCAACCAAATCTCGCACTGCCATGTTATTTAGTGGTGTGGGGGAGGGATGGGGAGTGGGCCTCCGGGACTCTCACAGACCAAACGAAACGCGACAGCATAGCTGCCACTTGACGCCGGTTTTCTGTGAGAGAGTGGTTCTTCCCCGGGCGTGCCGGCCCATTCGGCTGCTACCCGAAAGTGCGCAGCATGGCACTACCACTAGTTGGGTTGAGAAGAAGAATGTTGAGAAGAATGTTTTCTTTTCAATTCCATTTAACCCTCCCAATGTTTCTTCGTTTTCCTTTATACCTTTACTCGTTATTTTTGCATAGAGCTAGGCAGAGAAGTAAGTACGGGTCACGTCGGATATTAGATTTACAAAGCGTAGATGGAATAAGTTGTTCTAATTCCATACCAAGGTAAAGTAAAAAAAACGTTTTTTCGTTTTAATACAAAAATTAAGCACTTGCAAAAATTAAGGATTTCTACATAAAACACTCATATTTATTCGACTATTTATATATATTTCTGACCAGTCTTATTCAACAGAAATCAGAACATTTTTCTTCGACGATGGTTTATATTTAAATAATTTCTCTTTTCTTCTCGACTTCCAATGTTTTGTTTCTTCCTTGGATAACACATATTCTCCACTCATAGCCACAGCATTTAATTTTTCTACAACAGATAAAAAATATTAAGCACAATACTGAGTAGTATCCCCCTAATATTAAACCCCTCTTTTTTTGATCCCCAATCCTATCCTTAAAGATTCTAAAGACTTATTTATATTCTTAAGGTAATCTTGACTATGGATACATGAATATGTAAACCCTTATGAGAATATATATGTACCATGCCCATCTATAGCATTACACATGCTTATTTATCAGTTTTACAAAGTACAAAAGGCTGCGAGTTTTTTTTTCATATTTTTCTCTTGCTGATAAGACATTCAGCAAGAGAAAAAAAACTGGGTATATTAAATATATTACATCCAACAGTCACACACATAGCCCTGATCTCACACTAAGATACGAGTCTTGTGTCGTGGGTATCAGGGACTACGAGAGACTTTCGGTGTCACATCACCCAGACCCCAGACACAAACATCTGTTTGTCACACAAACATTTGTGCCGGTGTGGGAATCGAACCCACAGCCTCTCGTTTCACAGCCGGCTACTCGCCTACTGCGTCACGGAGGCTGTCTAAATTATAACGGGATTGTACGGTCAACGATTGCCACGTCCGCTTTATCATATCAGTCTACACTAGTAGATCTTGTAGTATTTTTCTTTTTAATCTCCAAGGCTGGGTTGGTTCATTCATCAAGTGTTTCGCAAGTACATTAGGGTGTAGTAATATTCTTGTTTTATATGTTTGCACGCGGTCCTTTGCTTCCTGCTTAACTCATTTTATGTTCAGGTTCAACCAAAATAAAAAAAATTGCCAGTATCATAGGAGATCTACTCATTTGAGGATGCAGTGGGAGTGTGTATAATCTTGTAAAGTAAAAGTGATTCATGTAAGTGAAACGTTAGCTGTCATCATACATGCACCAAGCGGATCCATTTCACTAAACTACCATTCTACCACTTAGACAAATATTTCCATTTTTAAACAAGGTTATTACCAGTTTCATTTAAATTACTATCGCATTCATCAATTTGCCTCCTCTTCATTTTAAATTTTTTTGATTCACTGTTGTGAACTTCGGTATAAGTGTCCTTTGGTGCCTCACAAGACAAGAACCCATCTGAACATTTAAAAAGTTTCACACCACCTTTTATTTTGTGTTTCCTGTAAAAAAATATTTTTTACTACTACTTAGTCAGTTGTTAAATCAAAAACCTCAATATCCAACTTTAATGGCCCATGCCTATTAGGGTCAAATACAGCCATATATTGTACACTGTCCTAATTAGATACTTGACTTATTATGATCTTCTGTATGTGTGTTTGTCACTGAACTCCTGCTAAAAGTTTACTGCACTGGTTTTAATGTATTTTTTATGTTTGAGTGCGATCCTGGATGTTATAATTTACAATTGGACCCAGTAGGTGATGCTCCAATTCGATTCTAGGTTATGAAGTTCTCCTGTGTTTAATTCTGTACATTATTTGATATGCAACCGAATATAGTATGAAACCAATTTTTAAAACAATCAAAATTGCTTGAAAAATGACTTCACAATATTTATTTTTATGGCAAAAATGTGTGCATAGGAAGAACATCTCACTATATCCCTCGCTCAACAACGTCACAGCTCATATCATGCATCCTTTTACTGTGATTTGACAATTACCACTTCCATCAGATTTGAAGGTCATCTAATTTACTTATTTTTGGTTTGGATTCATAAAATCTTTGGTTAATAGGTTTTAGGTAATGTAACTTGTTGATTAAAATAAAAAAAATCATGTCAACTACTCTATTGCTATGACAAATCGGGAACATGTATTCTAGTATGGCACTTAACATTTTATTGTTACTTGCCACCAGATGGTGCTGCAGCTTTTCATTTTATTATATATTATACCTACAGTTCAAATGATCAAACAAAATGAGTATACACATTTTTTTTTATCCTTGCACGGCAAATTGACCACACTGCACGTGATGGTAAGCACAGTGCGGTCCAATAAAAGTATCGAGTGGCGAGAGACGATCTATCCCCTGCTACTCAACACAATCATGCCGGCCTGCTTCTTCACACTATGCCATGGGCAAGAAGGTGAAGAAGAGGTCGAGGGTCTATTGTCAGAGTACTCAGAAGGCAGAATATATTAGAATATGAATATATTCACAATATATAATTGTCTAGAATGCATTTTCTTGTTAGGGGTTCTGTATGCTACTGCTAGACCGATTATGATGAAATTTTTGTATGTTTTGGGTCTCTGGATAGTTTGGCTTTACTATAGGATCAGGTAGGTGGTGCTGTGATCTGATTCCAGGTTTCTTTCTAGGACAGGACAGCCTATGCAGGGGCCAGGGCCCGCTAGTTATAAATAAAATGGAATAATAAGGACTACAATACAATATTAATATTACTTGTTTTGTTTTGGATCCACATCAATAAATTCTATATTCTTCTGTATGATGGCAGACATTTTGGCACCAATTTGTTTTTTCATTTCCTCAGGCACAACCACATCATTATAATGTGCTGATGTCTCCAAATAGCGTTCAGACTTAATTTTTTTTAAATCTAAAACACAATGAACACGCATATTTATATTTTAATGCCGTTGGTTTGTAATTTATTTACAAAGCAATTTTTCACTGCATATTTTGAATCAATATTATATTAGACACCATGGATCAATGACGCAAAAGGAAACATATTTAATCCGGATTATAAAGCCATAGCTATTTATAGTTTTAGTAGTATATTATTGCACAAAAAAATAAGAAGAAAATAAAATGTGGCACAAAATCATTTTTTATATGTACCTGGTTTTGTTCTGCCTATATCTGATTTTGCATTAAAAATGAAAGAATTGTCCACAACTTCTTTGAATTTCGATAAATCTTCATCTTCTGAAGAATCTGACATGCTTCCCTGTTTACCTCTCGATAAGGGAGTAATAACTTATAATATATTCGTTGATGTTTACAAATTACAAGAGGCTCTAAAAAGATAATCTCTTAAAGATAATGATTATCACTATTACAATTTTTTTAAAATTTATATTTTGCAGAAGCTACCCTTTTGTGAATTCATTTTATTCACCCATTTCAATTTTCATTCCCTAGCTTGTTTTTTTTTGTATTAACAAAAATAAACAGCAAAGCTTATCTACCATGCAGCCTTGTCTGACGTTAGTTTGTTCTAATCCGGGATAAAATTGATAAATAATTGTCAAAGCCATATTATAAGACTAGAATTCAGAAATGGGTAATCTGAGGCCAAACATGTCTAAAGTTTCCTCCATTTTACAAGTCAAAGCCATGTCTATCAATTCTCCATTGAAAGGATTCAAGCCATGTATTCAATAGTTACAATTTAAAAGACCAAATCCATGTAGTTATACAGTTTCAAATTACATAATTACACGAAAAAGCAAAAATGGCCAAGGTTTAGATTATAACCTACAATTGACTTTATTTAATTTATCAACACAAGGAATATAGTGCTCTCTATGAACAAAGTAAAATGGAACGCCAATGTCAGTAACAGCTGTATTTTTTAGGTTAGAAATCAATATTAAATAAATGTTTATGTATTTGGAGCTTATATTGTGTAACAGGAATATAGCTTTTAACATCCTTGTAAAATATTTTAAATAAGAAAATGACGGAATACAAGAAACCGCCCGCTGACCCGAATTTAGTTAAGTTTATGGAGAAAAATGACTACGATTCCTTAGCAAAATATTTAGTTGGTAATAACTACAGATTTCGGGAAAATATTATAATACCACGCATACTGGGCCCTATGGTTATCAAAACTAACGAGGAGAAGATGATCGAGGCTGCTGTCGAGAGTTGCCCTTTCAAATCTTTGACCAGTTGTATTGTAGGTAAGGCAAATTCCATATAATAATAATAATAACACCCAACAGTCACACACATAGCCCCGACCCCACACTAAGATACGAGTCTTGTGTTGTGGGTATCAGGGACCTAGAGAGACTTTCGGTCTCACAACACCCAGACCCCGGACACAAATATCTGTCTGTCACACAAACATATGTCCCGGTGTGGGAATCGAACCCACGGCCTCTCGTTTCACAGCCGGCTACTCGCCAACTGCGCCACGGAGGCTGTCAAATTTTTTATGGTATTGGTTGGCAAACAACAGGATTCAGTGGATCGGCTGGTGGTGTCTCTAGAGCCAACTTAATAACTCCACAAGAATCGTGGTTGTGCAAAACTTAGAGATAAGGTATCTATGGAGCTTGGGACCTCGATTTGTGTCCCTGAAAACTACTCACTGTATGAAATAGGTTAGGAAGTTGCATATTGGTTTCCTGTAAGACACACCACCTATTTATGCTATGGACTAAACTATCAACAAAAAATACATACTTCTTAATAGGTAAATGATGTATAAGTAATTATTCTGTTTAACAAGTAAAGTAATTTCCCAGATCAAGTTTTGCAGGCACTCAACCACTAGCAAAAGCCAGTAAATAAATAATTATGATCCTGGGTCCTTTAGGCATAGTGTGAAAAAGCTAAACAGCAGTCCGGCATGATTGTGTTAAGTAGCGAGGGATAGACTGTCTATCGATACTTGATACTCTATCTGGATGGCACTGTGCTTACCATCAGGAGCAGTGGTGTGGTCACTTTGCCGCACCAGAATAAAAAAAACCTAAATTGAATATCTGAATAACATTATTCAAATATAATACCTAAATTTTCCATATTTCAGGATACGGTCTTGGTGCAGCGGTGGGTCTGTTCACATCGTCCCTTATGCCGAATGTAACAGACACAATGGCACAACAGAATCAAACTGCAAGAGAGATATTGAGGGAGATGAAGAATTCCATGATGAGTTATGCAAAAAACTTTGCTATACTTGGTGCAGTGTTTTCTGGGGTTGAATGTTGTATAGAAGCCGCAAGAGGAAAATCTGACTGGAAAAACGGAACTTATGCTGGTGGGATTACTGGTGGACTTATTGGGTTAAGAGGTAATTGCTTTAACAATTTTAATTTCTTTCAGAATACATTATATATATTTTTTTATTTTTTTTATACTGGCACGGCAAAGTGACCACACTGCACCTGATGGTAAGCGCAGTGCGGTCCAATTAGAGTAGCGAGAGACAATCTATCCCCCGCTACTCAACACAATTATGCCGGCCTGCTTCTTCACACTACGCCATGGGCAAGAAGGTGAAGAATAGGTCGAGGGTCTATTGTCAGAGTACTCAGAAGGCTGCAAAACGGCCAAACAACGTACCACCCAACTCTAGACCCCCGACAAAAACCGGACATATATCTAAAACACAAAAATTGTTTCTACCTGTCTGTAATGAAACCACTCAATGGATTTCAATGAAATTATGTTGGGTCCAACTCAAAAGATGATGAGATTTGCTGGTGGTAAGATATTCATATTCGCCCCGAATAGCGACCACTGTACATAGGGTGTAAAACCCGCCATAATGTTACACACAAAGTGTTTGTATTCCAGGATCAGCCAGTTTACATCTGGTTTTTGTTGGGGGTCTAGAGTCGGGGTACGATGTTTAGCCTATAGTTTTTATTAGCACTACAGAATCTAATTAAGACAATTTTGAAAATATCCTACAATAATATATATTTAGATTTTTTCTCTTATAGAGTAAAATACCCTATTAATAACTTTGTTTTCCAGGTGGGCTAAAAGCAGGTATGTTTGGCGCGGCAGGCTTCGCTGCATTTTCTACTGTTATCGACTACTACATGCACCAGCGTGGGTCGTAATAATTTCCATATTATTTATTAGTAATAAATATTTAGTGCATATTTTTACTGGTCTTTTTTTGTTACAACCTATCCAAAAAAGGATTGATTTCGTAAAATTTTGTATTTCATTTATAAATTAAATACGATGAAATGCTCACTACAAAACAGCTTTTGCAAGTACAGACCTACAAAAACCTACTAAGACTTGGACCACCCCTGAACCGTTATCCCCGCCCGATTGCCCCGCATTTATCAAAATAGTCTACTTTAATGCTTGAACATGATTCATCAGACTAACTACAGGTCTAATTCACTGTAAGTAACCTTAATTGAAAAAAAATGTGCCTAGGGATTTTATTTTATTTATTATCTCTATTTTCATAATTTCCATTAATAAACGATATATTTTTCTCCTTTTTGGTACTGTACTTGCTATGTTAATCCCAATATATATATATATATATATATATATATATTATTTACACAACAATTTTACCCTTTTGTTTATTTAATAAATGTAAGTAATGTAGTTTTTCAAATAAGATATATTAATATGGGTGCGTTGGGAATCGATTAAGTGGTCTGATGCAGAGGAGGATAGGGCGGAATGGCAGAATGATAATAATACCACTATTTTATTACTTTACGTTACAAATTAGCTACTTTATGTATTTCTAGTGGCGAAAAGACTCATAGCCACAGCAAAGCTGAAGTATCGCTATTTGACTCGTGAGTCGTGACTCGTGACGCTATTTCCGTTCAAAAAATTATCAACAATAGCAACGGACGTTTAAGCGTGATTGATTTTTTACTTTTTGTGGAAAACGATGAAAATGTGTATTGGATTGTGAATTATTTACAACTATTTGTTATAGACAGCTTATACAATTCTGATTGAAGTTCTTTATAATATAGATACGAGTTCTTTTATTGAAAATGAAGGATCCTTTCGCAAAAGATTATATCGATTCCCCGACAAGGGAGAGTCTCAAGAATATTGAAGGGTGTTACAATAATAATTTGTTTAAAACCACATCGTTCGCGAACTCACGTCGTGCCTTGCAGTCCGGCGCAGATAAGATTTCAAGAACATTTCGCAGCGTCAGAAATACGTTCGGTAATTTGTCGCAGGTAAATTTTTAAAAGATATATACCATTCTCAGCGAATTGTAAACAAAGAAAATTCTACGACGAGTAATTACAAGTTCGTTAGTATGTAAATTAAATTCCTACATGTATTGTATTGGATGTAAATTATAATCCGGCAGACAAATGAAAAGGTATAGTTAAATCGCTTAGATATTAAAACCTATTAGTGTTGAATTGTGTTCTATCACGCCTTGTGTGTTCTATGCTATTTGATAGAAAATACATCATATTTTTTGTAGCTATAAGAAATGCCTCAACAAGACCCATATATTGTAAAAAAAATATACTCAATTGAAATGTATTACAGAATAACTAAGTGAAAAATAGAAATAGTACACCAATGAATTCATCATGAATATTATTACGTGACATTGGCAAAATTGTGGAATCGTTCCTCCGCATAGTCCATTGAAACAAGAAGAAGAAGAAGAATTCATCATGCGCAAAATAATAACTCCCAACACTGACACACATTGTCCTGTCCCAATCGAGTTGTGGGTATCAGGAACTATGACAGACTTAGCCCACTCAACACCCAGACCAGAAGAAAAATTTGCAAATCGCACAAAAATTTGCCTTCCATGGATAGAACCCGCAGTGTCTCAATTCACAGACAATCGTTCATTGTGCCACAGAGGCTATCTAAATACATATGAGGCAGAGTTATTCATAATATATATTTGTTTACAATATTATTTCCTCAACTCTGTTGAAAGAAAATTCTTCCCTCAATACTCATTCCATTCCTAAAAATTATATTCAGTCATATTATATTAAGTTCATGTTGCAGTAAGTGATGTTCACTTGTGTCAGGTAAACCACATGAGAGCTTACAATCTGTTTAACTCTTTATTTCGTAATGTTGAGTATGAGCTTTATAAATAGGGCAGTGTTGAGAAAACTCAACATAATACAGCATATTTCAATATTACAGTGTGGCTCTTTGTTGAGTATTCTTAACATATGTTATTTCCAAAACTATTTATATAAGAAATTTTTATTTATTTTTTAACAATTATTTAAGTACCCCTT
The DNA here is from genome assembly GCA_905220505.1 of Laothoe populi. Classification (NCBI taxonomy): domain Eukaryota; kingdom Metazoa; phylum Arthropoda; class Insecta; order Lepidoptera; family Sphingidae; genus Laothoe; species Laothoe populi. The sequence goes on along the minus strand of HG992167.1, from coordinate 15,008,171 downwards.
AATATAATTTAATGAAAAAAGTGATAAAAAGCTGCTTTTGTTATCTTGCGTCTTAAAGGGTTAATCAGTCACGGATCTTTTGGTAGCCAGCTCCAGACAAGAACTGGCAATTGCCCTTATTGATGTGCATATTATTTGTAACATTAATATAATGGAAATAAAGTAAATTTTAGCTTGTATTTTCCTCACTACTTATTACCTTTCTCTGAACACTGGTATCCTTAAGATAAAGTTTACCATTTCAACTGGGGCATACACTTGGTACAGATCAGAAGTGTGTACATTTACACAGGTACATCAAAACAGCATAGTGTGGGATAGGTTATTTCATTTTTAGGGCAAATGTGGTAATAAATTAATGAAAATCATCAAGATTCAAATGCAATAGGGTAGTTCCTGTGTTTATTTTTTACAATATTCAATACTAGCTGTTGCTCGCGGCTCCGCCCGCGTGGAGGTCATGTTTGGGAGAAAAAGTATATAATACAAAATACCAATATTCATGCGTTGAACTTAAAAATGACGGATTTTCATACAAACTTTCATTCCCTATTTTACCCCCTTAGGGGCGGAATTTCCAAAAATCCTGAATCATATAATTTTTATTTTTAACTAAAATGCCAAATACTAATTTTCATGAATTTAACTTCAAAAATGACGGATTTTCATACAAACTTTCATCCCCTATTTTACCCCCTTAGGGGTGGTATTTCCAAAAACCCTTCCTTAGTAGATGCCTACGTGATAAAAGGTACCTACTGTCAAAATTTCAAGTCTCTAACCCCAGCCGTTTAGGCTGTGCGTTGATCGATCAGTCAGTCAGTCAGTTTCTTCTTTTATATATACAGATGTAACCGAATATAATACACAAAAGAAACTCTTTTGGCTCATACCATGCATCCTTTTATTGACAATTACCCCTTCCAGGATTTATAAATTGTCTAATTTACTTATTTTTGTTTGGATTCATAAAATTCTTTAGACAATAGGTTTTAGTTAATGTAACTTATTGATTAAAATAATTAAAAAAATGTGTCTACTACTTTATTCTGGAGCCCTAATGGCTGCCTAACCTATTTCTTAAATGTTTCAAAATTTTGATAATAATACAAAACTATTTACTTTTATTAATTTAACAAAAAACTTTTTAATATTTTACATACATATACACTTACGCCTGTAATTCCCGAAGGAGTAGGCAGATGTGTAACCAGTACAACCACTTTTCGCCGATTTTATTACAGTCCCATAATGTGATAGGGAACCTATCGCAATACCGGGCATAATTCCTAACTCCGGGTTTTAACCGACGCGGGGATCAAACCCGAGACCTCAGCATAACAGTAGTAACGCATGCGCGATTCCAACTGCACCACCGAGGCAGTTTTTTTAGTGTGTAATATGAAGAAATATATTCAAATGTAATACTTAATGTATTTTTTTCAGCATTTCAGACTAGGAGGGAGACGTCGACACCGGCTAGCAGAGACTGGGTCTCCGTGTAGAACTCCCACTACACCAGTCATGAAGAAGAAACAGGTGATACATTTTACTGTCTATTAACTTATACCTTTTTATTGGTTTCTTGCTTACAACAGTGTCGCATTCCGGGATCAGCCAGTGTAGATACGGGTTTTGTCGGGGTCTAGATTTGGAGTACGATGTTTGGCCGTTTGGCGGCCTTCTGAGTACTCTGACACTAGAACCGCTTCTTCACCTTCTTGCGTAGTGTGAAGAAGCAGGCCGGCATGATTGTGTTGAGTAGCAGTGGATAGACTGCGAGAGACATCTCGCTATTCCATACTCTAATGTGACGGCACTGCGCTTACCATCAGGTGCAGTGTGGTCACTTTTCCGTGCCAAGATAAAAAAAATCATTGGTTACCTATTGTTTAGCGGCTGCAATTCTACTTTGATCTCAGAGATTTTGTATGCATTCCCATTGCTACCCATCTTCTAAATCCACTAGTGATTATATTTAGTTGTGCTTTGATCCCACTAGTCTGAGAAGACACCAAGATACTCAGCGATAGGTATTTTGTTTTCGTCATTGTATTATCGTTATGTCCTATATGGCCAAGCAGTATTTGATCGTACCAAATCAATACTTAGATATTATTAATTCACACACATACCTCGCGTTCTTTAACATCAAACAGTTTTAAAATCTAAGCTATTTGGCATTTTATTCAGCAGTCTGTTAAAAGACCCAATATACATGTGGTATAACGCCACAAGCATGATTCTGCTGGTGGTAGGATATTCATATCCGCCCGGATAGTGACCACCGTACACAGGGTGTACAACCCGCCATAGTAGCACACGCAAGTGTGTCGCGTTCCGAGATCAGTCAGTGTACATCCGGTTTTTGCCGGGGGTCTAGAGTTGATTTACGATGTTTGGTCATTTTGCGGCCTTCTGAGTACTTTGACACTAGACCTTCGACCGCTTCTTCACCTTCTTCTTGCGTAGTGTGAAGAAGTAGGCCCGCATGATTGTGTTGAGTAGCGAGGGATAGATTGTCTCTCGCTACTCGATATTCTAATTGGACGGCACTGCGGTTACTATCAGATGCAGTGAGGTCACTGCCGTTCCAGAATAAAAAAAAGGACCCGATAACGGTTGGCATAACGCAAGTAGCATGATTCCAACTATATTTCTTTCAGATCTTAGGCAGGACACCTACAAAGCTGTACAGTCCGTTCGGTATAGAGACGCCGCACAGCCGCGACTTCAGAATGTCACCGTACATGCCCGACACGCCTGATCATGGGTAAATATATTTAAAACAATGCTTCATTTTAAAATACCAATACGTCCTTACAGGTAGACTCATTTACGGATCTTTTCCAAAAAATGCCTGCCTCGGTGGCGCAGTTGTAATTGCGCATGCGTTACGACTGCTGTGCTGAGGTCTCGGGTTCGATCCCGGGTCGGGTAAAGTGACATTGGGTTTTTCTATCTAGAAATTCCTCAGTATTAGCCCGGAGTCTGGAATTTGTGCCTGGTATGACGATAGGCTCGCCCCCTATCACATTATGGGACCAAAATTCGGCGAAAAGTGGGTGTACTCGTTACACCTCTGCCTACCCCTTTGGGGCATACAGGCGTGAGTGTATGTGTGTTCCAACAAATATATATCTTGTTGGATCGAACTGCATAGGATTTTTTTATTTCTTTTTATTCTGGCACGGCAAAGTGACCACACTATTTTATAACTCATTTGGTCTTTGTTTATCTTGCTGTGGATGCATATGTTTGTTGTATAGAGAAGTATCTATATCTGTATGTGTGCCTGTTATGAAGATAGACACCACTGTGATACAAATAAAAACTCCATTATTGTTACTCTATTATTATAGATGTGTATATATTTTAACAGATGTATTTTTTTCAGGTTATCCCCAAAACGTCGTAAAGGTGTCGCACATTCGTGGCATTTGCTAGCCAAAAAGAGACCCAGAGCCCTTTTCCATTGATAATATATTTTAATAATAATAATAACGCACAAACTGTATCCCACCGCTTAATGTAAGACTGGTTTTGTGAAGGGTCAGCTTTATTTATACCAAAGGGAGGCTTGAATGTTTCAGAAATAGTTGAGTAAATTTAAGTATGAACTAACATAAACTGTATGGTACGGCGACACAGGCTAAAAAGGCCATAAATCGAGGCAGAATAAAAAAAATACATTACATTTTTTTTAAATATTTTATACTCACATAGGGTTACAGTTTTATAAAAGAAAGTTGGTTCAATAAATGGTCGAAATATGTCTTCGTATTAGGAGAAGTGACGCGATATTGCACTGAAATATTTTTATATAGAAAAATATGAAAGTAAGCAATGTGTGGATGGATGTGACGCGCCGGACGCGGTTACCTTAGCGCAAATGTCAGAAGAGGAATTAAAAAAGTACGTTAAAGAAAAAATAAAGGTAGTTTTTGGTAAGTGGCCCCAAAAAATTATAAAAAAAGTATTGCTACTCACCTGCCTAAATAGGGTCTTGTATTCCAAAAACGGTGAATCATTGTAACCCAATATCTCGATTTACCAAGATCGTCTTTAATCCGGCCTTATATGTGTCGCTAAATGCTAATTGTTATAAATAATGCTGATTACATGTATTGCGTGGCGTGACTTTTAAAACTGTTTTTATATCCACGATGGTGGCAAACAATCTTAGCGGACCGTCTGATGGTAAGCCTTTACCGTAGCCTATGGACGCTTGCAACACCAGGAGCCTCACATGCCCTTTAAAAACCTATTTACTCCCTTCTTGAAGAACCCCATACTGTAGTCCCCTTGGAAAACCTCGGCAGGGAGCTCATTCCACAATCGGAGCATTCGCAGGAGGAAATTCCTCTGAAAGTGATGTGCGCGACCATTTAGATTCCAATGTGTGAGGATGAACGCGCTGTTTAACTAACTGCGATCTCGTGGTTATCATTATGGTCATTATTTTCGGTCTGTGTTGTACTTATAATCAGATTAGGTGTAATTTATAGTGCCAGATCAAAATGGCAATGTATATCGACAGAGAATCTTGTCCCTTTGATTCGATTTAAATAATTTGCCCTAACAATTCAACAATCTATGTATTATACCATAGAGTATATTATTAGAAAATTAAAATGTTCATGTCATGACTTGCTCCTTTTGGCTTTGGCCGTTCTTGATTAAAAGTTGGTTAACGATTGCCATAGACAATAACTAGCCAGTCGTGTATCAATGGTATGCCGGCGCACCACAAATACTGGCTACTCGTCGTTCTTCCGTACTATTTTTAACTTTAATGTTATGGAAATAAAATTATTTTTGGCTTGTATTTTCTCCCTACTTATTACCTTTTTAATATCCTGTTGATACAGAAGTGACCAGTGTTGGAAAATTTAAAAACTACTTTAAAATATTTAAGTGTGGTCAGGTTGCACTTATCTGCCCCCTGTGTATCCTGGTGCCAGTACTTACAATTAAAAAAATAGTACCTAATCTCACGCCACGCACGCGAATGATAGATATTCGGATGGTGCTGTCGTATATCTTATTTATTTGCTGCGAGGTATCGACATTTTGATAATAATCTAGACGTAAGACCATTCGACTTTATTACACATGTATTTTTTATTAATTAGTTTATTTATATTTTAATTAGTGTAAGTTCCTAATCTAGTTATGTTTCGATGGTTGGACTGTAACTAGAATAATCAATTCTATATTTATTATTCATATACATCCTGATGAGTCCTCGTACAAACAAGTACAAAAAACTTTTTGTTGTGCATAAAAAAAATATATATGTACATACATAAAAATAAAATACGTGCAATCAAATTACAATTCACAATGGGCGGTCTTATCGCTTAAAGCGATCAGTAGAGTAAAATGTGATTGTGTTGAGTAGCGAGGGATAGACTGTCCGTCGCTACTTGATACTCTATCTGGACGGCACTGCGCTTACCATCAGGTGCAGTGTGGTCACTTAGCCAAGCGTTAGTAAAAAAAAATATCACGTACATTTTGTGAACGCGTTGATACACTCCCGTCGTTTGAATTTCGCTGATGGTAGGATATTCACATCCGCCCGGATAGTGACCACCGTACACAGGATGTAAAACCCGCCATAGTGGCCACACGCAAGTGTGTCGCGTTCCGGGTTCAGCCGGGGAACATCCGGTTTTTGTCGGGGGTCTAGAGTTAGGGTACTATTTTTGGCCGTTTTGTGGCCTTGTGAGTACTACACTAGACCCTCGACCACTTCTTCACCTTCTTGCCCATGGCTTAGTGCGATAAAGCAGGCCGGCATGATTGTGTTGAGTAGCGGGGGATAGATTGTCTCTCGCTACTCGATACTCTAATTGGACGGCACTGCGCTTACTATCAGATGCAGTGTGGTCACTTTGTCGAGCCAAGAAAAAAAATTGATTATCATCAACCACTAAATTAAAATAACCTTATCGAGATCAAACCTATCATTGTCAAATGAAAGAAAAAACTATACTCGATATAATTCATGATGTGACCATGGCCATTACAGTTTAGTCGTGAGAGGGAGATAGTGATATATTCTCACTACGCACGCACTTTTACTCAACAATATGAGTCGCATAGAACCAAAGTTGGCAAAGTAGGTAGTTTAGCAAAAATTATGATACACCCAATTTTTATAACTACATATTTTTAATCGTCACGGCCCGGCCGAGTCACGGATGTATATGAATATACCATAAATTGCTCACCATTCTTTGTAAACAATTGTGGATGATCGCCCAAACTGTACTCTTGGATTGGACTTTATTGGCAAGAATGAATAATGGAATTGTGTTTTTAAACTTATATAATTTTTTGCACATTTTTAATTTTACATAAAATTATTGTCGACTTGTTTTAATGTATTCGAATTTTCGCATATCCAGTATTATAAATGCCAAATCGTATTGCTTCTATTTCACTTTTATATGTATTGATGTTTTTATTATTAAATAAGTAGGTTTTATACTATAAGATGCTAAGATAAACAGTGTGACGGTACTAAAGATGGATTTATTTAGACGCAAGGTCTGTTACGGAGGTATAAACCAGCGGTTCCTAAACTTTTAAGGCAAAGGGATACTCAATAATTGCTTATTTTTTGGGACCCGGAACCAGTTAATAATACCATTAACCTTGTCCCAATGCTAGGCATCGCCCTCTCTACTAACGAGAGGAGATAGACCTTAGTCCAAACCAGTTTATATTATAATTAATCGAAATTGTCTTAGATAAAGCAATTGTCTTTGAGTGAAGTTGTGTGGTTTATTTAAGATTCACGCGAATCAATTTGGAATCTATTCATGATAAAAACTCTGATGACTTTTACATACTTGGATTTCGCGGAACGAATCTCTGGAATAGACAATACTTAAAGACATGTTTATTGTCGTCTAATAAAAACTTACCAACATAAACATAAAGACAAAATGTACGCCGCTGTGACGAATAAACCTTTATGTATAGTTATGTCATAAGATAAAGCAAACATACATCAAACCGACATATACCTTGTCCGGTCTGTTTTTTTTATTACCGAAATGAAATAGGCTTGCGTTTGACCACTATCTCGCCTGATGGTAAGTGATGTGGTCTACGGTGGAGCACGCTTGCCTAGAAGATACCTATTCACTCTTGACTTAAAGATACCCAGATTATAATTTTCGGGAAATAAAGACTCCGGCAAAGAGTTCCACTCTCTAGCGGTGCGCATGATAAATGTACATGAAATTAGTCGCCGTTTAGACCTCCTATCATACTTCAGTCCCTACGTAATGGTTACACCACTTGTGGCTCACTTCAGAGGCTAAGTTAAAATTCTCGTTTAATTCTATAAGGCCGTCTTAATTGTTTATCACACTGTTTATCTATGACATTGTTACACTTACGCTTTGCCCTGGACAATATTATATAGTACATAGTCTACGCCTTTACAGTATTATATGTGTGGATGTATTTACTTTATATTGTAGCTAAGGTTTTATGTAATTTGTATTAAGAGGTATAAAGGAGACGCAGGGCTAAACTGTTTGAGTATGGGCCCTAAAATAAATGTTAATACACACGCAGGGCGAGTTAACATTCGTGCTACGAGCATGCGGGCCAATAGTAGCTCAACTATGAGTTTTTCTCACGTATAATCGCTAGCGACAATGTACAGTACTTATATGACGAAACGAACAGCGCCTCTAGAGGTTACGTGAGAAACTAAATTCAGTAGAGATTTCTTATCTTTACGCGAATATTATACATTGAAATTAACCTAATTTTACGGATTCTATCGGGTTTATTTAACTTTTTTAATAATATATAAAAAACACAGTTAATTAAACCGCGATAGAATCAAATAGTTTCATTTCAATAAATGATGTAGTATAAGAACGAGACATTCCATAAATAAAAACATGGTTGAGCTATAGATGTGTGGGGCCGCATATACAATGCGAACATAAAAACAGTAGTGTTGCGCAGTCAACATATTATTGGGTGAACAGAAACAAAACCAAGACCCGTCACAAATAATACAACCAACCATTGCTTCGTTAAAATGAGAGCATAATTTTGCCTCGGTGGCGCAGTTGTAATTGCGCATGCGCTACGACTGCTGTGCTGAGGTCTCGGGTTCGATACCCGGGTCGGGTAAAGTGATATTGGGTTTTTCTATCTAGAAATTCCTGAGTATTAGCCCGGAGTCTGGAATTTGTGCCCGGTATGGCGATAGGCTCGCCCCCTATCACATTATGGGACAGAAATTCGGCGAAAAGTGGGTGTACTCGTTACACCTCTGCCTACCCCTTCGGGTATTACAGGCGTGAGTGTATGTGTGTGTGTAAAATTATTTTCTGAACCTTACCAGATGTACCTCACCTCGCATTTTCAATCAGTTCAGTTTTTTTTGTCAATAACTATTGCACCCCAATCACATTTTTTTTTGAATTGTCAAGTTTTAGTAATATAGTTAAGTTTATCCATTTAAATTTGGTTTAAACTAAAAACACGTTCAGTAATAAGTTAGTATAAAATCCGCGTTTTCTAAGACCGTAAATCTTATCAGATTCCTGGGTTAAAATGACGGTGAATCGGTCATCGTTAAAAATTTACATATTGAATGCATTTTTTACTACAGGTACTACTTGATGAACCAAGAGGGTTGAATTCAAATATTCAGTCAGTTTTAAATTTGACTAAATCCGTTCTTTTTATATATGATAAAAAGCACGTTGCAATGATCTCTATAAAAAGGGCAGGATATTTATTTAACCGGCACGATAAGTTTGGTGCGAGATTGAATATGGCGCCTCTTGTGTTACCTAATAGATGTGTATATTAAATACAGACCATATATCATCACTTTATACCTTGTCATTGGTCTTAGAAAGCAGCGATATGTAATTTTAGTTTCCTTTGTTCTCTATCAGTACTTAGTTTATTTTGTACCTGCATTATGAAGCTTTATGCTATTAAAAATTACTTTTTTCTAATCTGTGTATTATTTGATCTTTAATTCCCCATTAGTGTTATGGAGAGTAGTGGTCAGGAGAACTGTTTCTCTATATGAAACAGTGTCCGTCAATGTGTTAAATTAGGGTGGCGCTGCAGTAGCATCAGGGTAATTTAAAGAAAGCGCCAAAAGTTATTAAAAGTAAGATCGAGAAATAAACAAGGAGAGAATTAATTGAAAATTTCAACAATGCACTGTCACTAACTAGGCTATCGCCAAAGATATTACATTTTTAACTCTGCTCACTTCAATCCCAGTAAAACTGCTACATTCATACTGTACCCTGCTGCTACGCTGGCGCCATTCTGGAAGATTTTTGATCTATTATTTAAAGTTCACAGCTGGATACTTTTTCAAATTGTCCCCCATAGAGGGTTCTCTTGACCACTTCCCTCCAGTGTCTACGTCACGCCACTACAAAAAATATTCCATACATATACACTCACGCCTATAATCCCCGAAGGGTTAGGCAGAGGTGTAACCAGTACACCCACTTCGCCGAATTTCGGTCCCATAATGTAACAGGGGGCGACCCTATCGCATACTGAGCACAGGTTCCCGACTCCGGGCAAATTTTTATATAGAAAAACCCAGTCTCTTTACCCGACCCGGGGATCGAACCCGAGACCTCAGCACAGCAGTAACGCATGCGCAATTACAACTGCGCTACCGTGGCGGTGCGAAAAATATTCCAATATGAATATAATTTTTTTTTTGTTTTCTAGCGTAATTGATTACTTTCTGCAAAAAAGATCTACAAATCTTTTAGGTAAATCTTACATGAATTGTAAGAAATTGCACTTGATTCCATACCAGCAAACTGGCAAATGCTAAATAAAAATAACTATCGTTATGTCCAGGTATTTGTCTACATATCTATTAATGAATTCCGAAGCAATATTCACTGCAATGCAAAATTAGGTAACGTAGTTAAAATTAAAAACCAATTTCTAATTCGTTTTATTACCAAAATATGAGTGTCACATTAGGGAACACGACATTTATTATCAAAATAACAAAAAAAAGTGTACTTAATAGTAGAACGTAGCGAAAACTGCATACTGTCTTCAAATTATTATCCTTCGGCAGTCCAACTTATTTTTTAAACTACAAGTGTACTTTAAAAAACACGACATTGATCCAACAATTCTAAATGCCATTGTCAAAATAAAATTAAAAAGAAAAACGCAAGTAACGGCACATGCAATAATCCATCGCTTTTGTAACGGCTGTAAAAATGTGAAAATATTTATTATTCTCCTTTCGAGAAAACAAAAGTAACAAGAACTGACGGGAAGTATACAAATGTACACGACTGGACATCGAACAGAAACTTGAAGACGGGCCATGTGTAAGTAGGAACACAACACTTAAAATTATTTTTACATATTTCCATCAGGCCGTTCTCATAAACTATGAACCTGTTAAATGCATGAATGAGACTCGAAATGGCAACATTTACTTAGTATGCGAGCAACAGTTAGCACTGTAGGCCTACTCTTGAAATCAATTCCAATCTCGAACTCGATACAGTTTCAATTCCAATCTAGAAGATATTGGAACTCTAACTCACTCAACTAAATGAAATAGAATATTTAATTAGCAATCGGAAATACTCTATTTAATTTAGTTACTAAACATTCCGCCGTATTCAGTTAAATTGTGTGCTTGTGTTGCGTTCAAGAGTGCCAATTGTACAGTTTACGAACCCAATCCCAATTTTAAATTGGAATCGAGTGTCAAGAGTAACACTCTGTTCTGTTTACAAGGACATAGAGTGTGAAATCATTCGGTATAATGATACTTGTCAAGTCTTGTGTCTCCGGGTAACAATGGCACTGTAGTGCCATATTATAATAAATCAGTGTTGAATGGTGTTGCCATTTCAAGTTCCATTTTATTATAACGAATTATTTTATTATCACTTACAGAGTATCACTTATAAAGTAATGTCAATTGATAAACAAAAATCTGCTCAACATGAGGTCAAATACTATATTTATCTGAATATAGCTTGTGCATTTTACGAAGACGCAAGTTTTTATTCCGAACTGTATTATTGTTATTTTGACTCGATACGACGCAAGTACGAGACGAGATAAATGCTTGTATTATCCACAAGTACTTGTTGATTTGGACGTTGTGTGACCGTAGTCCCTCGTAGTTGTTGATACTCACGATACAGGTTTGACCTTGTGTATTTTATATCATGTATGTGTGTTGTTTCTATTGTTGTGTACATTCTATGTATAGCAATTACAAAACATACATAAAAGATGCACGTATGCACTGTAAGCGGTGCGAGTCGGGGTGTGTGCGTCTTCGTGCAATGCACAAATTATGCACGAAGAGTACTTGCTGTGTGCACGTAGTTCAACTTTGTGGGATTTGACAATTTTAATAAATGTTTAAAATAAAACGCTATACTAACGTATAAAACGTTGAGGTTGCCTAATCAAAATAACAGACACCGGCACTCGATTTTGAACATTACTAACACAAAATTGAGTGTTTTGATTTAGTAATTTTAAAGAGCTGCCAAAGACGAATTTTGTCTACTCAATGCTTAATTATAGACTTCCAAACTGTGCACACAACGAATACAAAGGTTTTATAAACTCCTTGAGTCACAAATAAAATGAACTTACAAAACTAACTTCAAAATAGAGCGCAATTAAATACAGATCTTAAATATTTCAGATTAGTATTTAGATTTTTTCGATTTTCAGGTTCGCCTGTTACCGATCGAGGAAACTGTTTTACGGTTAAATATGCATAATTTCAAACTATATTTGTCCAACCACTAACAGAGATAATTTTATTTACCACAAACTAATCTCAACATGTTACTAATAAAGCTCCGATTAGGTATCTGCAGAGAAATAAAATCAATAATTAAAAATTAGAAATTTGCGGCGGTTGTGAGAAAACAAGTAAAGTATTCGTATTACCATTCTATATTTTTGAAACAACTAAGGATGAAAACAAATTGCTGATCATCGCTTGTAAGTGAATCAAACGAATAAATCTATTGGCGCCATATAAAGTACTCTACACGATAGGATATTCGTCGATGTGACACAAATGAATACGTTTTTAATAAACTAATATTTGCATTATCTTAATTTACTTTATTTACACATGTACATTTTATAGCACGCTGCCAGTAGTTTCATTAACACATTTTATTTACGTTTTGCGTTAATGTGATCAATGCATTTATGCAGTCTCTCTCTCTCGTCGGTTTCTCTCTGGAAATTTGTACCGATTTTAAATTGTCGAAAGATGTTATAATTTTACTGTGTTTATAAGAGACATGTGGTTTACAAAGACTCGTATAAGGGAGTTATGGTCATTGTGTACTGATTAAGTTTTTTTCTTAGAACAAAAACATGTGGAATAAATAACTAATACGTTTAGTTAAGTGTCATATCTGTTTCGTATAAAAGTAGAAAAGGAAAACCTTCGCGCGGCGAAAATAAGTAAATTCACAACACACCAGTATATAAGAATCTCTTTCAAGGCCTAAAAATATGGCAAACGGCTTTCAAGTGTTGATAAAAGTCGAACTATCACATAGTACTTAAAATACCTAGAACTTGTGCATTTCACGAAGACGGACTGTGTATCCCAAAATTCAGTCTGCACGCATGTCTATCCTGTTCTAAAGTACTAACTTAGTATATAAAAATAGAAAAACATACACAAAGTATCACGCAGTATCTACATTGTAAGTAGGTGTTGCACGAAGTGCGTCCGTCTTCGTGCAATGCACATACCATATTTTAGAGGTAAAGATCTCTCAGTGTCGCAAAGCTACATACATACAGTTAGTTAAATGTATGTCTATTTGAAAAGCTATTTTACAATCTCCGTATCACTCAATTTCATATACAGTAAGATCCAAAATTGAGTGGCAGCGGAGATCATTTAGGATCTTAAGACACATTGCACAAGGAACTAAATATTGACAATTTGTTGTTTATCTATTTATACGTATGATTATCAACACAACTGAATATGACCAACTTTGGCAAAATACACTGTACATATTATCTTAATACTAGCTTATTATAAATCTTAACCAATCTACAGGCACTAGAACTTTCGAGGTGGCTTCTGATGATATTTCTGAAAAACAATTATAATAAACAATTAATTTGAGATACACAGTGCTGGCTAAAAGCTCTTTTACCTATGCATTAATTATACAGTGTATGGTCTTGTGATAAAAATGTACCGTCAGTAAAAGCAAGATAACACTGTATAACCACGATATAAGTATTACATGGACTGTAGGGGCAAGGATGAGTATCTAAAAGTGTACATAAGTATAGGTAAAGTGAAGATGGCGCTAGCGTAGCTAGAGGGTAAAATTTTACGGTTGTGCTGCTCTAAACAGCCATACTATGTTAAAAGTTGTCGCATTTATTGTGGTGGTATTAAAAAATATTAATATTGTTTTTTTTTAATTCTACATTTTGATGGAGACTTCTTTGGTTGAAGATGCATAGGAGATAGTCGCTACTCCTTACCTCTACAGTCCATAGTTTATAAGTAAGACCCTTAGGCGCAAACTTAGGAAAGACGTAAGACAGGGCAAAGGCTAACGTCATTTTAAAGTAATCACTGACTATAAGAAACGTTACAACAATGTTTCCACTTCGGTGTTTTGTTATATCGAATATGGAATCAATCTCTAAAACGCCAGAAAAGTAATAAGCTTTAATTTATACTAGAACTTGGTTTAGTGGCGATACACAAAGGGATTGAATTAAATTCTCATTTCGGCAAGATCGTGTGAGTTTTGGGTTGCCCTGAGTTAAGGATATCCTCGTGTTGCCTCTTCGAAGTATTTTCATACATAATACAGTATAGTAAGGTCCCAAATCGCAGGATGCGGACCGCCCGCGCCACGCGATATTCGACCTTACTGTATTGTGTTTTGCATTACAATACTTTGAAGAGACGCTGTGTCTCACGTCCTTTCTATATCTGTAGAGAGGACGTATGAAGCTTTATAACCCGTGTCACGCGATTTGCAACTTTAATACACTGTATTGTGAAAATACTTTGTTCTCGCCCTTGCCTTATCTTACGTCTTTTCTGCATCTTGTTATTTAGTCTTAGTATGAGTTTCAAAGAGACCTTGAATACACAATAAATATATATGAAACATGTACATGGAGATATGTTTGGAAAGAGACAGAGCTATATTAAGGCCATATAATTTAATAAACTTGACTAGTTTTGTATTATTAATATTGTTTTTTTTTATCTATAATTATATATAAAGCTTAAGAGTTTGTTTGTTTATTTGAACGCCCTAATCTCAGGAACTACTGGTTCGAATTGAAAAATTATTTTAGTGTTGGATAGCCCATTTATCGAGGAGCGTTATAGGCTATATATCATCACGCTTTGACCAATAGGAGCGGAGCAGCAATTAAAAATATTGCAAAAACGGGGAAAATTTATTCCTTTTGAGAGCTTCCGTTGCGTGCGCTGCGTAAACGGTTAAAGTTACGTAACAATCATGTACGACGGAACTGTTCCTCTTAAAAAGTTCTAGTTTAAAATGCGCCCTGCTATTTTGTATCTTATTATCATCTGATCAAGATGGACGAAACGCATGTCAGCTTTAGATACTCTAATGTTTCATACATATTAATTGTCTAAAGCCGCCGGATTGACAATTAAAACTCAACATTATATTCTGTTATATAGGTCTGATATGCATTATATGCTAAGAAATTTCATTCTGGTATTTTCCTAATCATACTAAGACTAGAATACGTAAGGAAATATACTATTCGCAAAGCAAAAATGCTTCCTGCATACATTATTTGAATTCGCTGCCTTAAAAGACAATAAGATAGTTGACTATATAAAAATATATATCACAAAGATATAAACGTTCAAAGATTCATCTAGACAGAGACAGCGATACAATGTAGTGACGTCAAAAGTAACACGGGAAAGAGACAAACATCAAAAAGCGAACAACCGACTTCCATTTTCAAAATATTTTTTAGTCAACTACCCTATCTGAATGGAGTATTTCTATAAATCGAATGTTATGAATGCCCCCCTGTGCCGTTAATGATTTTACATACAGTAGGTGATGTCCGGTAGTCGGTGACGACGCGGCCATTCCGTGGCGACAGTCGCATGGGGGGTAACGACATTAAAGGAACGGGAGCAGTCATGGGCGACTTCTGTCTCCAGTTTTGGAACTTATTATTCAACCAATCTTCAACGTTATTTTTGGTCGGAGTCGAATTGAAACTGTTATAACACGTTCTCGTTAAATTAACGGTCCTTGTGATTGTGGGCTCAGTCGCTGCTTTGTACTGCTGCAAGAAATGTATAATTATATAATAGTAATAAATACACCCAACATGTGGGACTAAGTCCCGATCCCACACTATAAAACTTGTATTGTGTGTGTCAACAACTACGAGGGACTACGGACTCCCAACAACCAAAACTATCTGTCTGTCACACAAAAGTTTGTCTCGGTGCGGGAATCGAACCCACGGCCTCTCGTTTCACAGCCGGCTACTCACCAACTGCGCCACGGGGGCTGTCATGGTATAGAGAGTCTAATACTAGGAATGAGCTGTTTTTTTGATTTCGTTAAAATATTGACATTACAGTAAAAATATCGATAATAACAACTAGTAATTATCGATATCAATATCGATGTTCATAAATATCGCTCATCCCTAGCTCGCACTCAACCCCCCTCCTACTCCGTATGTTATGTCCGTTGATCCCCAAATAGATTGCCATTAACACACTACTATTATACTTTACTATTAAGTTAATTACTATTAAGTCTCATGTGTTAACGGGACAACTCATGAGTATGTATTATAACAAATACACACATTTTGGCCAGCCAGGGAATCGAACTTGGCTCCACGGTCTAGTTAAAATACCATTATAATTTAATCTCTTTACTCTGGTTCGTAAGTCAGAGGTGAAAACCAAAACATGGAAAGGTGTGGTTGCCCTGTTGCGAGACATGGTATGAATATATAATATGTTATACTTGCAAGGTATAAATAGCAGTATAATTTATTTGAGAATTAATAAAATAGTAATAACCTATCAAAAATCAGTTTACCAGATCTTCTCAAAACTTAATTAATTGGGAAGCATTAAAAATAAGGCATAATTGAAAACGCAGGAATTTTTCAGGATGAATTTATGATGATTTTTTCTGAAGTGAAGCTATAGCCAGTCCAAATAACTTGTGTAGCAGTGCTGTGAGCGTTATTAGTTTTTAAGGAGACAATGACTACTGTTTCACTTTAAATCAAATCCTATTCACACAAGCAAGGGAGGTCACAAACATAGCAAAATGGAGAAGGAGAAGATATACTACTACAATATCTGTAACACTTTAATATAAAGACAATTGTTACTCACCAAAGTATCAACTTTCGTGGTGTCTGGAGACGTATACCTCTCTTTTTCATCATTATTAATGCAATTTACTTTTAATGGCTCCATATCTTTCCCTTTAAGTGGCGACATTGTTGAAAACACATTCAACGACGTGTTGACATTCGCATTTCTATATTCCACAAACTCTTTATGCCACCCACTGTTTACCGTCCTGAGACGAGTCTCGAAATGACACATCATTTTATTAGAAAATATACACGAGTCCGTATTTTTAATTATATCAAAAACGGAACGCAACAACTGCTGTTCGGCTGGTAAAATGCACACCCTTTCAAGTATCTGTTCGACTATGTCCGAACTGAAAGTCCTTCGGTTCCGAACCATAACGTTAGTCAGATTCAAGAACACGTGTTTGAAACGCGAAAAGTTCTGCGATATCGCAATAACACGCATGAACACATCACACAACCGGATGTCGCCGTCCATTCGCCTGTTCAAAAGATCTTCGCAGACGGCCAACCCGACGTCGTTCAAACACAACAGAATGTTTTCTAAAACTAACAGTTGGAAATCAGAATCTTCCTTGGATTTAGGCTTGATGTTGACGACGAAATCTATCGCCATTTCCACAAGGATCCTTGGCAAACCACGCCTATGACATTCTTCTACGAAATATAAGCCGTATATTCGTCGAAGCATCGGCCACGAACTTAAAAATATATATTCTTCTATGAATATTGATTCGCTCAGTCTCATTAGCCTCGTCTTGACATCAATCGAGTTAGGCACCAAATGCGGGTAACAGCAACGTTTTTTCTTGCACATGTTCATCAAATTATAAAAACATAAGCCTCTAAAGATTATGGTCCTTTTCCTTGGCACTTGTTGGAATATGGACGTGACAGGTGGTGGACCGATTTGGTTCGGCAATTCTTCAGTGCTAGCAAGTTCACCGTCTTCTAAATTATTTCCACGGCTGGCTGGCGGTTCGCTGGCACATCCTTCGCCGTCACCTTGGTACTTATTACTGACACTGTGAACCTCTTTGTATATGGACGTTGAGTCCGCGTTTTGTTTCTCACAAACGTTTTTTTTTACTCCATCTGGTTTTTTTATTTTAGTAGGACAATACTTATATTTTTCTGAAGAATTCGACGTGTCCTTATTCACTGGCCGGGGTATGTATTCGTCATTATCCACTAAAGCCGGGCTGGGAGAATCTGAATCGTTCGTTCTGGACGGTTCTATACCAGTAATACTTTCCGCGAAGAGAGAAAGGGCATCGTCGTCGTCGTTGTTACGTTCGAACGACATGTTATAGTTATCTAAAGCGTAATCACTATCGTACGCTGTGCTTGGTGATTTTGGTGAACGAAGGTACTCTACATTCTCATTTAGCAGTACATTGTCTTTTGTTATTGGGTTATTGTCATCAAACGACACATTAAGGTCATTAGATAACATTGCATTGAACTGTGAATCAGCATTATCCACTTCATCCGTTCCCTTTTCTGATAAAATATCTTTTAGCTGTCGACAATGTGCGATCACGTGGCTTTCTTCTTTTAAAACTTTCAATATCTTTTCATTACATTTTTTTGTACTTTCGTCGCCATTCTCGCCGTAACCTATCCAATTCATAATTTCCATATCGAAATTTTTCAACATCGACGAGAGTTTAACTAACGCTTTAGTCACATCACCTTTTATGGAATCGCTTTTGGGTGTACAGTTTTGGTTACCTTTATAAATAGATGGGGAGGACGTGCTTAAATTCAAACTGGCAGAGGCTAGGTCTACTAAATCGACATGACTAATGGAATCCGAACTGGATGAATCAGAATCAGATGTGCTATCATCAATTTCGGATCTTTTGTATTTATGTACTTCCCTATCAACATTGATGAGTTGTAAGACGGGTAACTTTTTGTCGATGCGCACGAAATCGTTTGTGGAAACTGTGACGCATGTGGTTGTACTCGAACTGGATATGTCTTTTGTCCAAGAAAAGCCCGAGGCGCTAGTCATGGACGTCTTTCGTGAATCGATAGCAGCAGCAGTGGGCTCGGTTAATTCTTTCACAACCTCGACAGGTGTATCTATTACATCCAACATCGGCAGACTATTTTGTACAGGACATACGACATCTTTGTTTTTTTTCTTACCTTGAATCGTCTTCTTCTTTTGTATAATTCTTTTGGGTGTGGCAGTCTGTTTTTGAATATTTTTGGGTTTTGGTATTACTGTGTCCTTAACGGTAACTTTACGTTTTTTTGCCGGTTGTTGTGTGGAATCAGCTGCTCTTTTACGAGTTGCTGAAATAAAAAATATACACGAAATTAATAAAAAAAATAGAAAAATGTACACTGGCCATTATGGTAAGTACAATGCAGAATTATACTGGGCTGAAGTAATAGGACGTATCTACTCTGGCAGTTATTTATAGTAATTGAACGACTACTGATATACTTTTTACTATTAATCGAAATGTACACACACACACATACTCCCACGCCTGTAATCCCCGAAGTGGTAGGCAGAGGTGTAACTAGTACACCCACTTTTCGCCGAATTTCGGTCCCATAATGTGATAGGAGGCGAGCCTATCGCCATACCGGGCACATTTACCAGACTCCGGGCTAATACTGAGGAATTTCTAGATAGAAAAACCCAATATCACTTTACCCGACCCGGGGATCGAACCCGAGACCTCAGCACAGCAGTCGTAACGCATGCGCAATTACAACTGCGCCACCGAGGCAGTCATCAATCGAAATGTAGTAACCATTTTATAATATTATTAAAAGACTATTAAATTTTCTAGGCATGTGACAGGTAGGGCGACAAATGCTAATACATATTTATAAAATGACCTAATGTAATGTCAGAATTATAATTGACTAATCAGGCGGCCTACCAGAACCTTTTAGTGCAGTTATTCTTATATAATATAATATACTACTAGCCCTGCATTAAACATTGTCCCACTGCTGGGCACGGGCCTCCTCTACTAATGAGAGGGGTTTGGCCTTAGTCCACCACGCTGGCCTAATGCGGGTTGGCAGACTTCTCATACCTTCGAAAAATTCTCAGGTATGCAGGTTTCCTCACAATGTTTTCCTTCACCGTTAAAGCAAGCGATAATTAACATTTTAATACACACATAACTTTATAGAAAAGTCAGAGGTGTATGCCACTTGGGTTTCGAACCTACGACTTTCGTCTTGACAGTCCGTACCGCAACCAACTAGGCTATCGCTGCAATTATTAATATTCTTATAATATTAATACAATGCGAATTTGTGGAACAAAACCACATTGTAATATTACAAGACTGCTCTAAGACGTGATGGTAGGCCGGCAGATCAAATTATATCTTAGAGTGATACTCACTTGATGGTTTTACCATTGCTTCAGTTTCAGTCTTTTTGTTAGCTCCCTTTCTCGTCACTTTTCTTATAGTTACCTTTTTATCCTCGTCTGAAAAATAAAGTCGTATTTAAGGATATTCAAAAACGATATTTGAATTTGTTTAAAGTAGTGTTATAACGAATATTTGGTGTATCAAATTTCCAAATGTGAACAAAAGAACAAAATATTTTTTTTTCATTATAAGTTTAAGCGTAAGTGTAAGCGTTTTGCTAGTACAGTTATTATGCGCACCGCTAGAGAGTGGAACTCTTTGCCGGAGTCTATATTTCCTGAAAGTTATGACCTGGGTATCTTTAAGTCAAGAGTGAATAGGTATCTTCTAGACAAGCGTGCTCCACCGTAGACCACATCATCACTTACCATAAGGCGAGATAGTGGTCAAACGCAAGACTATTTAGATAAAAAAAAGCTGACGATGCCGAATAGCGAATATAATACTGGTAGAGCCAGTGAAGTGGTAGAGCCACGCTGTAGACATATTTGTTACAGCATGAATGAGCCGGCTCGACCGGGGTGGTGCCACTGTCTCACAGAAAACCAACGTAAAGTGACAGTTTGCTGTCGCGTTTCGTATGGTAAATGAGATATCCGGATGCCCAAATTCCCCCTTCCCTTCCATAATCCCTGTTCCTGTCCTTTAAGGCCGACAGCGCATACATGATACTTTCGGTATTGTGGATGTTCATGGGCGGTGGAGATCACTTAACATCAGGTGACCCACTGGCTCGTTTGTCGAATTATGCTATACAAAAAACAGATTTCAACACAGAAAATGCCAAATAGTTTCCGTTTAAGTTACGGCTATTTCATTTCATCACTAGCTAAGTGACTAGTGTCTGGATATCCAGACACTAGCTGGCTTCAAGGAGTTAGAAGTTTAAAAATAAAAATACGAGATATAATATTAATATATTGAAGCTTACTTAAGCTACTCAAGAGCTCTAAGGTGAATGGTGAGAGATATTTCTGTATGGTCAAAATTTCAAAGACACACAAAGACATTTCTTGGGTTTTAATAGTCACTATCAACGGATCCATGTGATAGTTTGCAATCTAAACACAAAAATGTATTCTACCTATGTCCATTATAGACTTTTATTGAAACCACTCAATCAACGAAATTTTGTGTAAGTGTGTGGTTGGGTCCCACTTAAAAGATAGGATAGTTTTAGATCTGATAAGTAGCTCTAGTGTCGAGATCTGAGTTTCTTATTATTTTCAACGAAAATTCGGTCCACAGAGAAGGCGGTTTATTGGACAATGACTGCCCAGGGCCACTAGTATAAAATAGAAAAAATAAGTACCTTCGACATTATTCTGTACAATGTTTGTGCAATCAAAGATTTTTGCCGCAAGTTCCGCTACATTTGGATCAGCCTTTATCCGCACATTTCTTGTTAATTGCGTTCTGACAACTGAAAAAATATATATTTCATGTGTGACTTCTCTTTCAGAGTTACAGTGTAAAGAGATAGATATAGAACTTAAACAGAAATTACAAGTATAGCCATTAATATCCAGAATGTCATATTTTATACACTAACTGGAAGGTCCCAAGTGCAATTTGCACGAGACACTTGTTAACCATTTTTGTAGTATTTACACAATATTTTACATCACAAAAAGGTAATAAAATTTTTCTACATGGTCAAAAGTTTAGTACCATTAAATAGCTTTAGATAGCTTAGTAGGGGGTGGTAGGGACTGCCGAGACGAGATTATACACTTCTGACTTTTCAAAGTTACGTGTGTATTTATTAACTAATGCTTGCATAAACAATGAAGGAAAACTTAGTGAGGAAACCTGCATGCCTGAGATCTAAATAAGAATTTCTTAGGTATGTGGAGTCTACCGACCCGCACTAGGCCAGCGTGGTTGACGGGAGGCCTAACCCCTCTTATTAGTAAAGGAGGCCCGTGCCCAGCAGTGGGACATGTTTAATACATGGCTAGTAGTGTCATTATATAATCATTACTTAAAAGAGCTTTTGAATGTTATTTTTTAATAATGTTTACTGTTTTTAACAATACATCTATATGCATAGTTAGGCTAGTGTTTAGATGTGGGCACAGAGAAGGGACAATTAAAGTGTAACAAATAAATACATTATTATAGAACATGATTATGGTACCATAGTGTAATCAAATGTGTTTCAAGAAGGGTAGACTTATATTGAATTTTTAAGACAAATGTTAAATTTTTTACAGCCTCTGTGGTGCAACAGGCAGGTAGCTGGTTGTGAAACGAGAGGCTGTGGGTTCGATTCCAGTGAGATAAATGTTTGTGTGACAGACTGATATTTGTTTCCGGTCTGGGTGTTGTGGAACTGTAGTCCCTCGTACTTCTTGAATCCCACAACACAAGACCCGTATTTTAGTGTGGGGTAATGACTGTGTGTGACAGTTGGGTGTTATATATTTATTTATTATTCTGTTAATAGTAAGTAGTGAGTAATTTAATTCATTTACCTTCATTGGCCAACTCAATTTGCCTTTCCAAAGATAATTTGCTTTTCCTGCCATATTTTTTAGGGGTTTCTAAAATAAATATCCTCTTATTTATGTTGTTCGTGGATTATTTAGATAGGTTGATAAGGTCACATATAAGTTTTAGTTCTATGGCACAGTGAGTAGCTGGCTGTGATACAATGGGATGTGGGTTCAATTCTTTCTCTGAGTCAAATATTATAATATATGGTGTAGAAAATTCTGTCTGCACCAAGGTTTGAGTGGGGTGATTGTATTAAATTCAACTAGCTAAACATGGTGTGCTAAATAAAAGAAAAAATTGCTTAGCTACATTGTCTCCCATAAGTACAAAAGTAAAGACATAACATGCATTACTTCTCTATATTTTGAAACGCAGATGCAAAAATGACAATAGTAATGCTTCAATTGCTAAGTGAACATATCTTGGATAATAAGTAAGATGTATTAATTTACCGTAATAGTGATTAATTTGAATTAATTTACCTTTATTGGCCAATTCTATTTTCCTTTCCAAAGATATTTTGTTTTTTCTGGAGCATTTTGGAGGGGGTTCTGCAATAAATATTCTCATATTTACATAGTTTGTGAATAACGTAATTAATTAAGGTCGAAATATAATCTTTCGGTATAGCGAGAGGCTGAAATTCGGCGAATAGTGGGTGTACTGGTTACACCTCTGCCTACCCCTTCGGGGATTACAGGCGTGAGTGTCTATGTATTTAAGCTTTATGGCCTCTGGGGCACTATGGCTGAGTAGCTGCCTGTGATACAAGGCTCTGTGAATTCAATTCACTCATTGGGCCAAATATTTTGCTGTATGCAAATCTGTCAACATCATTGCATGTGTGGTGATTCCATTATATTCAATAAACATTGTTGTGGAATGATCATATTTGTGATAAAATGATAATTATAAAATAAATACAAATAAGTCTAAAATTTACATAATAAAGATAATCTGATTACAATTTAGAATCACCACATATTGAGTAATTGCAGTTATGGAAGATTCCATTCATTAATTTTCCTTTTTCACAGCAAATTGACCACACTGTACCTGATGGTAAGCGCAGTGACATACTGTTAGAGTATCAAATAGACAACCTATCTGAACTCAACACAATCATGCTGGCCTACTGTGTAGCTTCTTTACAGTATGTCATGGGGGAAGTAGGTGAAGAACCAGTCGAGGGTCTAGTGTTAGAGAACTCAGCAGGCCACAACACGGATCATGTTGATTTGAAACTATTATTGTTTGCAATATTTATTCACATATTGTAGCCAACTAAATAACAGATGGCTTTGTAGGTAGGCCACTAGGTCTTATTGATTTGAGACCTCATCAAGGTAGATTACACATTGCAGTTGATTTTTAACACCCAGCAGCTGTGAGTAATCACATGTACCAATTTTTATTATACTATGATGGTGGCTAAGATGCTTATGGCCTGATCGTAAGCGGTTACTGTAGTCTATGCACGCTTGTGACACCAGAAGCCTTGCATGTGTGTTGCTGGCCTTTCATAAACCTATTTACTCCCTTCTTGTGGAATCTGTAGTACTGTACCATAACTGTAGTCCTCTTGCCCACTCATTCCACAATCATATTGTTCGCAGAATTTAGTTGAGACATTACAGCCAAATAAACCAGTGGGAATTAAGAGAGTTAACATCATATGACTTAAGAAGACAGGCTCAGTTATCATGCATTACTTTTAAACTTACTGGAAACACCAGTGTCAGTGAGTAGCATGTCTCATAATTCAAGCAACAAAATAATGATTACCTTGGTACCTAATCAAAAATCTAATATTTATTGAATCCATGAAATGCTATACATTATTCATGTCAGTCAATCTTTTTTACTCTACTGCTCGTTCAGAATGCAGTTTTGCTAAAGAAGAATGGGCAAGAAACTCTAGAGTTGCAATACATCAGATAATCATTATCTACATTACTATTATAAAGAGGAAAGATTTGTATGTTTGTAATGAATAAACTCAAAAACTACTGTGCCGATTTAAAAAGTTCTTTCACCATTGGAAAGCTACACTCACCCTGAGTAACATAGGCTATATGGTTTTTGGAAATACCTCCCCTAAAGGGGTAAAATAGGGGATGAAAGTTTGTATGAAAATCCGTAAATATTGAAGTTAAATTCATTAAAATTAGTATTCGGCCTTTTTTAAAAATTTAAAAAAACATCTTTCAGGGTTTTTGGAAATTCTCCCTCTAAGGGGGTAAAATAGGGGATGAAAGTTTGTATGAAAATCCGTCATTTTTTAAGTTAAAGGTATGAAAATTGGTACTTTGTACTGTATACTTTTCTCCCAAACATGACGTCCACACGACAAGCAACAGCTAGTCATAGATATTTTGATAATTTTGGACCATTTATATCTGATTGGTTTGGTTCAGTGTCTCTTTCATATTGGTTACTACTATTTATTTATGCATGTAGCAAATAAACTTTATTAGCATTATTTTTGTTACATGATCTGTATATATAAAAGAAGAAGCTGACTGACTGACTGACTGATATATCAACGCACAGCCTAAACGGTGGGGGTTAGAGACTTGAAATTTTGACAGTAGGTACCTTTTATGACGTAGGCATCCACTAAGGAAGGATTTTTGGAAATACCACCCCTAAGGGGGTAAAATAGGGGATGATAGTTTATATGAAAATCCGTCATTCTTGAAGTTAAACGCATGAAAACTGGGATTTGGCTTTTTAGTTAAAAATAAAAAATATATGTTTCAGGATTTTTGGAAATTCCACCCCTAAGGGGGTAAAATAGGGGAAGAAAGTTTGTATGGAAAATCCGTCATTTTTGAAGTTAAACGCATGAAAATTGGTATTTGGCTTTTTAGTTAAAAATAAAAAATATATATTTCAGGAATTTTGGAAATTCCACCCCTAACAGGGTAAAAAAGGGGAAGAAAGTTTGTATGAAAATCCGTCATTTTTGCAGTTAAACGCATGAATATTGGTATTTGGCCTTACAGTTAAAAATTAAAAACACATATTTCAGGGTTTTTGGAAATTCCACCCCTAAGGGGGTTAAATAGGGTAAGAAAGTTTGTATGGAAATCCTTCATTTTTAAGTTAAATGCATGAAAATTGGTATTTTGTAGTGTATACTTTTTGTCTCAAACATGACATCCACGCGGGCGGAGCCGCGAGCAACAGCTAGTATAAAATAAAAGTGGTGCTAGCTACATAGTATCAAATGTGAATTGTTTTTCACTTTCTCTTTTCTATTACTTTCGGAGTATATCATAACAATAAACAGAGGTGTCTCTTTTATTCAGTATTTATAGTGATTTTTAAATATGTTTCCAATTTATATTCAACAGGATAACTTCCATACAAAATTTGAGCCGCCGTAATTTAACACCTAAACAATTTTTGTTGACTGAGCATAAATTTCGACCCACCTTGTCTTTGTTGAACGGGAATTTGAATTTTAATCGAGGTTAGTGGTTGTATTTTCCTCGGTCGTCCTTTTGTTTTCTTGATTTGTGGGGTATCATTTGAAATTTTCAAAGTTTTTCTCGGGGCCATAGTGGTTTTTTGAAATGTTATGATGTGAATGTGTGGGGAATAAATTATTATTTCTGAATTTAAGAGTATTCAACGCTCTTGTTTCATTTTTATAATAGTCCATGTAATTGCTGTAATCCACCCTTCAGTTTATTTATTGGTAATAGTAACTTTTAAATTATATTAACACGACCAAAATCTTGACAATAATAACGACAAGGTTAAACTAGAAACGTTGATAATATATCGATATTATTATTTAGAAATATCGATATTTATTACTAATATTTTTTGGACGATATATCGGTAGTTCGATATTGAAATATAGATATCGAAGATCGATATTTTTTGAATATTTTTTGGAAAATTATTGATACTTCTGTTCATAATTTTTCTAGCAATTTTTCTGTTGTTAACATTTAAAAACATACGGTTTACAGAAGACCACACAAAGATAAGTTCGATTTAGTTATGCAGAGCAATAGCATAATAAATACTAGTTATTGCGTTAAATATTTTTTTTATCAACCTTAACTCATAGTTTAAGACATTTGTGGAACGAAATAAACTTTTCATTTCATTTCATCGGCATATCATAAACAGGGATATTTCCATCGGTCAATGAGGTCATTTATAAAAATTAGTCCCTTATTTATTATTAAATGACACCCATGTGGTACTCCAGAAGGGATGGGTAAAGAAAATAACACTTCACCCTTAAGTAAAATGAGTGCTTCTCATATGTATGATTTGACACACAATTCAGTTTATGATAAAGTAAAAGATGATTTACCTCATCGAATGCATTTGAAAAATCTGTGTAAATAGAATTTAATTATACATTTGTTGCAAAGACCTCACACAGATAATTTTATATTCCAATAGATTACTTATAGTGTACATATTTTTAACAAAACCGTGGTCATTAAAGGATAATGGGGGCTTAACATGATAATATATGACATCGTCAATAACTGACTCAAATAGCATCGCGAAACGAGAGAATAGGTATATAATTATCACAGGAAGACTTATTACTACTTTTAAGAACTGACACTACATATACTTTTTTACAGTATATAGGGATAACTCCGAGTTGCTAAGATTGGTGGAAAACATAGATTTAGTGGTGGAAATCTATATTAAATGTCTAATAAGCTCATTGACAGCGCCCCATTTAAGGCACAAAGGAGGTATGACGTCAGGGCCATACCCATTAGAGTAACATTTTTTGATTAAAAAAATATCTACATATGCAAATATCGATATTTTGTTTCGATATATCAAACTCCGATGTTGATATGTTTAATAATACCGATATATCGAAAATCCGATATTTAAAAAAATATCACATCCCTAGGTTAAACTTAAACTTTTTTTTCCATAAGGAACCGGCTAAGGTATGAGATCATGCTGCCAAGTCATTTAAAACTTCACAGTAGGCAAGGCGATCTGAGATCGAATAATCAAAGAATCGATTACGTGGGTAAAAAAAACAATTTTAACAATCACTAACCCGGGCCCGCAACCGCAATAAAATTCATCCATACATTTTTCTATATTTTGCTATCCCGCGGGGAACGTACATTTTTCCAGGATAAAAAGTAGCCCATGTCATTTTATTATACCTAAACTACCAATACGAAAAATCGTATCAATTCCTTGCTCTGTGAGAAACAAAGAATTATCCCGTGGGAAGAGTACATTTTATCGGGATTAAAAGTAGCCTATGACATTCTCTGATCCCTAAATTAATTGATCGATTTTGATTCAAATCGATATAAGAATCAATCTTTTTCGGAAAAAAAGGGCTATACCTTCACACAGATAAGATAATGCTTGTTTTTATTTGTTTAAGCTTAAGCGGTTTAGGCACTGACGTATATTATATGGACAGGATATCTAATACAAAATGACAGCTATTTTCTTGACCTATTTGAAGCGCCCCTCTCGAGTGTATTTGAAACTAAATTTGACATATAATAGGGATGTTGATATCTTTTAAAATATCGGATTTCCGATATATCGATATTTTTAAATATATCAATATCGGAGTTTGATATATCGATATTTTTAAATATATCAATATCGGAGTTTGATATATCGATATTTTTAAATATATCAATATCGGAGTTTGTTATATCCGAAAAAAATATCGATATTTTTATTAAAAATTTTGACTCGTCTAAGGGTCTGGTCCTGACGCCATACATCCTTCCTTCGTGAATCGGGGCGCCAATGAATTTATTAGATTCAAAGATCTTGGAATCATATTTGAGGACACCTTAAAACGTGTTATTTTTTAGTTTTTTTGAATTATAATTTTTTGCCATGAACTTAATATTATTTTCTACTTTTTAGTTCGGCTAGCTATTAAAGCGTGCTATTTTTTAAATATAATTTATAGTCCCAAAACAGCATCAAACCTAGTTATAATAATATATTCGATTGTAAATTAAGACCCCATTAAAAAATATGATCTAAAATGAAAATATGTTTTGCTAAGGCGATGTTTTTATTATTTTTAAGATTTGTAAACCATCGACTGTTGTGTATCATTGTCGATATATCATCCTTCGTGTCTCAACTCTATCGTTAGTTCCGCGGACGCTCACTGCTCGACTGCATTGCTATCAGCGCCAATATGGCGAAAATCAAATAGGCACACTTTCGCGGATCAAATATCCTGTCCATATAATATACGTCAATGGGTTTAGGACAAACAAGTGTTTTGTGCTGCCATCTATTGACTTTTATTAAGAACTAAACGTTACCATTGGCTGAAAATCGCGTGAAGTGAAGTTGTATTTCTATTTCCGTCTACTCTAAAGTTTGTTACTTTTTTACGAACTGTTTCAACTTGATAAAATTTGACCTTGCCGTAGTTGTCTTGTCTCACGATTCACGAGTAATACTGATTACAATTAGTCCGTTTTTGCGTTTATTTCTAAAAAAAATGTCTCTTAAAGTTCCTACGGTGAAATTATCGAATGGCAAAGAAATGCCCGTAGTGGGCCTTGGCACCTACGCTGTAAGTAAAAGTACCTACAATCATCAGTAGGATTAAATACAATATCATTTTTCGGCTTTTTTGTTCGTCACCATCAATATCATCATAGTAATATTTAAGATTATTAAACTCAGGAAATATATAGCGCAGATAAGATTTTTTAACATTGTAATTTTAATATGTTTTGTAAGTCACAGTGCATTGAAACGATTTTTTAAATTAAGAATGTACTAACTCTTTACCTACATTAATTAAGAAAAAATCACACAATTTAGCTTTATTTATTTATTTCATGTGACCTTTTGAAGACATATAATTTTCTTTACTAGTGTATGCTGATCCGTCCAAAAAGTCTTCTACTAGACTCGGTTTCATCACAAGTCCTATAAGCATGAAACGAAAACCATACTATGTATTAAGATTTTTTACGGAAAAAGCTAGCCATCTCTCCTGTGAGTAAGTAATTCCCATAGAATGCTGTGCTGAGGTCGCGGGTTCGTTCCCGGGATATTGGGTGTTATAGAAATACTCAGTATCAGCCCAGAGACTGGAAATGTGCCCGGTATGGCTATCGGCTCGCCATAATAAATACGGGATGAAGGACTGTAATAAATTCGACGGAAAGTGGGTGTCCTGGTTACACCCCTGCCTACCCCTTCGGGGTTTTCAGGCATGAGTGTATATATGTATGTAGACATAGAATTTTATCTATGTCTAGTAATTCCCCATCAACAAATGTCATGATACTTTAATTGGTATCCCAAGATGCAGGCCAAGCCTACCCAAGTAGGCCAAGGCCCTTGAGTACCCTTGGAAATTAGTTTTATGTTTGTTAAGTAATTGCTTTTTTTTCTTGAGCAGTGTCAAAACTAAATGTTACTTCAATAAAGGATTATTATTATAAATCATTTCAGAGGACATCAGAGTCCGGTCAGTTCAGACAAGCAGTGGAGTGGGCTATAGAGGCGGGTTACAAGCATATTGACACAGCTTCATGTTATGACAATGAAGTGGAAGTGGGAGAAGGCATCTCTAACATGATCAAGAAGGGGCTTGTTACACGAGACCAACTATTTGTTACTACAAAGGTAAATATGTTGACTGCAACACATCTGCTGAACTGAGGCACATATAATATGGCACTCAACAGATGTATAAAATAAATAATAATACTAGCATTAAACATTGTCCATCTGCTGGAAACGGGCCTCCTCCACTAATGAAAAGGGTTAGGCCTTAGTCCACCACGCTGGCCTAATGTGGGTTGGTAGACTTCACATATTTTCGAAATTCTTATGAGATTTCTTAGGTATGCAGGTTTTCTCACAATATTTTCCTTCACCGTTAAAGCAAGCAATAATTAACATTTAATACACACATAACTTAAGAAAAGTCAGTAGTAACTTTGGATTTCGAACATACAACTTTCCTCTTGACAATCTTGAAATTCTTATTTAATATGTATATTAAATTTAATAATATTACAGTTATGGAATGACCGTCATGCTCAATCAGATGTGGTGCCAGCTCTAAAGGAGTCTTTGGCCAGGCTTAACCTGAGCTATGTAGATCTCTTCCTCATTCATTGGCCTATGTCTGTAAATGTAAGTACTATTATTCATTGTGAATTTTGTTAGCATTAAGGCAGTACTGGTTTTGGCAATAAGAGCGCCCTGGGTGAGATTATACGGAGACCCCTATTCACTATCCAAATCCCTATGAAAAAATACAGGAAACAAACAAAGGAACCGGCCAGCAAAGGCCGGCAACGCAACGGTAGGCAGCGGCTTTACTGTGACCTGGCATTGCAGAAGTCTATAGGCGGCGGTGACTACTTATCATCAGGTGGCCCGCTTGCTCGTCTGCCTATCGAGGCACTAAAAAAAAACGCATTTGCAAGCCCTCTGGTGTTGCAGATGTTCATGGGCGGCGGTGATCACTTTCCACCAGGTGAGCCTCCTGCCAGTTTGCCCCCTTTTTCAATAAAAAAAGGAAAGAATGAAAATATAAAATACAGTATAGGTACTGTATTAGTTATGTTCTAATGTGACCCTTTTAGTGATTTCGTCACCAGATTCAAGGAAGTTTAAGACTTATGGTGGTAAGTCGCCCAACCGCGTCTACCCCTAACGCCGGCCCTGCAAAAGTCTTGCTTGTGATACAGGTCTTATGGCACAGGTATTAAGAACCAGTGGCCTCTCATTCTCAACTGGTTATTCGCTCTTGTGACTATAAATATACCCATTTATTTGCAGGACAAAGGTGAAGAGTCTTCAATAGATTATGTAGACACATGGAAGGGAATGGAGGAAGCATTTAAACTTGGTTTGACAAAAGCTATTGGGGTGTCTAATTTTACTGTAGCACAATTGGAAAGACTACTGAAAGCAGCCAGTATTAACCCTGTTGTGAATCAGTTTGAGGTAATCATAATCCATTTATTGGCAAAGAAGTCAGCAGATCTTCTGACTGGCAGATTCGCTTGATCTCCAACATACTAAGTATATAAAACTAGCTGTTGCTCGCGGCTCGGCCCGCGTATAGATCATGTTTGCGAAAAAAAGTATACAATACAAAATACCAACTTTCCTGTGTTTAACTTCAAAAATGACGGATTTTCATACAAACTTTCATCCACTATTTTACCCCCATAGGGGTGGTATTTCCAAAAACCCTTCCTTTGTGGATGCCTATATCATAAAAGGTAACTACTGTCAAAATTTCAAGTCTCTAACCCCAGCCGTTTAGGCTGTGTGTTGATAGATCAGTCAGTCAGTTTCTTCTTTTATGTATACAGATATAAAATATGATAATACTTTATATAGGTGCGTACCTATATAAAGTATTATCATAATCATGTGCGTACATGATTATCATATCATATCAGGTCATAAGGTTGAGATTCAATTGTTGTTTAATTAAGACTTCACTAGCATATTACACAACACTACAACATGATATTATATGACACTTATACTTAATTTAGTGTAATTTTTCGCAACATATTAGTAGCGCACCCAGATATTTTCGTTAAATTAGCCTCGAGAGAGAGTCGAGAATCCAAATATAATCCTTTTTATAACTATAACAGATTAATGCTTAGTGCGTTGAACTAGTCAATTCCAATCGGTAACTAGTTATGTGATAGAAAGAAATCTATAAATACGTTTTTTACTGTAAATACGATTTTTTTAAAGACACTCTTTAAAACTACAGGTGACGAGTTTTGTAGTCAATTATAGACTGTGAGTGCAGTAGTTTGAGATATTTTTGTTTTACTTTTGTATTTTGTTTTTTTGTCTATTCCTCCAGTAGTAAAAAAGGACTACAATGTATTACATGTGAAATTCTGATTATAATGTTATTACGATTATTATAAAGTATTAAATGAATCATTTTCATTACAGATTAGTCCAACTTTAACTCAACACAAATTAGTTGATTTTTGTAAACAAAATGGAATTGTTCCAGTAGCTTACACCCCTCTAGGTCTTATATCCGAAGCGAGGCCTGAATTCAAAGGTTTAGATGCTATAAAAACAGATCCAAAATTAGGCGAAGTGGCAGATAAATATGGAAAGACTCGGGCGCAGGTCGCGTTGAGATATTTAGTAAGTAAAAATGATTAATAAATAAATATTGTACATACATATACATATACACTCACGCCTGTAATCCTCGAAGGGGTAGGCAGAGGTGTAACCAGTACACCCACTTTCGCCGAATTTCGGTCCCATAATGTGATTGGGGACGAGCCTATCGCCATGCCGGGCACAGATTCCAGACTCCGGGCTAATACTGAGAATTTCTAGATAGAAAAACCCAATATCACTTTACCCGACCTGGGGATCGATCCCGAGACCTCAGCACAGCAGTCGTAACGCATGCGCAATTACAACTACGCCACCGAGGCAGTCTTCAAAATTACTTGTATAAAAATATTGAATAGTCAATGAAAAATAATTGGCATGAGAAACTTGCAAGCATACATTTTTATGAATATGTGATTACTGATAATCAAGTACATAATATTTAGAGATAAACTGTAAGATAAAAATAAATAAATTATTAGCTAATAAATCCATATAAATAACTACAACCACGCTGGATCTCAGAAATCAGGACTCACATGGAGTTTGCTCTATTTCTTGGACACACGGCTATTAAATAGCAACTTTAGCTAATTACATTATGTACCAAGGTTTCGAAAATAGTCATTTTTGTAACCAACCTAATTTGTAAAATAACGAAGTTTTTGATAGGGATAAAAATAAATTAATAAAATTATATTTTCAGGTGCAACGAGGTATTCCAGTCATACCAAAGTCATTCACAAAGGCCCGTATCGAACAAAATCTGAACATTTTCGATTTCGAACTAAGCGAGGCAGATATAGCAATAGTGGATAGTTATAATATCGACCATCGTTGCGTCCCCCTTACTGCGTTCAGTCACCTTAAAAATTATCCATTTTAATGTCTCACAGTATAGATAAATATATACAATGTTATACAAAATATTTAATAAATTCTTCAAACATTTATATTTTTTATATACAGTGTGCTCCAGAAATGTGGTGCTAACGATATCTCCTCATGTAGAGTGAGTGAGTAAATTATTAGTAAAGTAAAGAAAATGGAATTTGAAAAATTTCATTAAAATATATTTAAAAGAAACCAGGATTGAAATTATATATAGACATTAGTGATTCAGAGTTTAAAAATATATCCAGAGAGACATATAACGATTAAGAAAGATAGACAAAAATGCTGACTGCCAGTTATAATATAAACATGTTTAGTTTATATATAAATCATGAATAACATTCTGACACATAAAACTAGACAAAATGTCAGCCGTATCTATACATTAAACATACTTTTTTGAATACTGCAAAAGCAGTTCGTTAGCTTTTATTAGCGGCCTGATGGAACATTAAACAACTGATTTAAAGATTTTTTTTTATTCTTTACTCAGATGAGATAAGGTATCATTCACTCCCTCTTTACGTGGTGATGTTATATATACCACCTTTCTGCAACATGCTGTATAAAAAGATAGAGCATTTTTTGAAGATTTCGCCAGTTGGCGGGCTATTTGATTTAAGCGTAATTTTTTGCGACATTGAGTTACATACATATTCGGTATTAGTACATTTTTCTGCATCTTTTAAGCCCAGTTAAAATATTTTTGGTGCACTTTTTTGGCGCTCTAATCAATTGGTGAAACAAGACTCAGGGCACATTTATTATAGGCATAATGCCCATAAATGCATAAAAATAAGACATAAAGATGCAGTACGTACGCAATAATTATTTTATAGTGTTTTTTTTCTGAAAAACAAAAAACTTTTAATCCTCTCTGCTGTAACTTTACAAAAATGTTGCTGAAATCAAACAGCCCGCCAACTGTCGATTTGCCATCCATAGCGGATGGATGTCTATTATTGATTTTCCAGTAAGTACCTAATTCTAAGTTTGTATCCATTCGGGTTTTGGGCATTTTGGGCTTTATGCACTTTAAGTGAATTTTCATAGACGGGTTTAGGGGATATTTTGATATAAGTGTTTTAATATTAAATGTTATAAACATTTATGAACGAAAAAGCTTCACGATTTTACACATGGTTTTTGCCAGCCTCCGGAGCGCAGTAGCTTTGAAAAGTGAGGCCGTGGGTTCGATTCCCGCACCGAGACGAATGTTTGTATGACAGACATTTATTTCGGGTCTGGGTGTTGTGGAACCGTAGTCCCTCGTAGTTGTTGATACCCATGACACAGGTTTGACCTAATGCGGGGTCAGGACTATGTGTGTGACTTTTACACTTACATATCTTATAAAAGTTTAACCAAAAGATAATAGTGAGGTTAATGGTTATACACTATATACAATTTGTTTCGAATAAATAATGTTAACTGAATTTGATATTTTATTTACTGTCTTATATCTCCGCTTATTAAATATTATATATCCCTCAATATTATCAAACTGTAGAATGAATATAGAGCAGACATTATAGGCTGTGAAACGAGAGGCCGTTGGTTCGATTCCCGCACCGAGGCAAATATTTGTGTGACAGACAGATATTTGTTTCGGGTCTGGTTGTTGTGGGAACATAGTCCTTCGTAGTTCTTGATACCCACAATACAGGTTTCACCTAGTGATTGATCAGAGCTGTGCGACAGTTGGGTGTATTTATTTATAACTAGTCATATATACCTTAAACCTGCTAAAAACTGGCAATACTCGCCCTTATTGACGCGCGTATTTGTAACGTTAATATTATAGGAATAAAGTTGATTTTGACTTGTATTTTTACTCACTACTTATTACCTTTTTTGCGAACACCGGTGTCCTTGTGATACACGAGAGCTAATGATAGGGTTACCAACCCGTAATACAAATGCTAGGATTTGAAGTTAGAAAAACTAGGACAATTTAAAAACAGGACGCATTGTTTTTAAATAGCGTGAACACTTGTGAGCCGAGAGGCCGCCCCTAAAGTAAGAAGGAAGGAGCTTTTAAACCCAGGACATGACCTGCCCGGCTAAGATGCGCGCGTCGATAAAATTTTGTCGAGTCTATAACACGACAAAAAATCATTTATGTCTATAGTCTACCGAGGTTAACACGCGGGTTCGTTTTTCTCGAGTTGTTTTGTCGAAAGAAGAGATAATAGTAATTTTTAGTTATTTGTGGGTATATTTGTCTGCAAACCTTCACATGACCAAACAATTTTAATGATTTTCGACACATGTAACCGAGATATTTGTCGTCGATATTTTGTACGTAGACAAATAAAAATAGAACAAAGTAATTTAATTTATAAGATTAGACTTATGTCTTCAATGAGAGACTTGTCGATATTAGCGCGCATGTTAAGTATATCGAGATATGAATCGACATCGACAATTTGTCTACGTCGTTGTTTAGTCGTTCTCGAGATATGTCGTGGCACGCATCTTAGGCCGGCTGGGAAAACAGGACGGTTGGTAACTCTAGCTGATGATGGCACGATATAAATAAAAGACAATAAAATATGTAATAATTTTATTAATCCAGAAAACAATGTAAATAAATACAAAATGTCAACATTGATTGCGGAACGGGAATATTTTAAACTTAACACAAATTCATCTGAATGTCGAAAGCGTAAAATGGAATGTCCATTTAAGATTCTTAGATTGGAAAATATCGAAGTTGTTTTGTACAAGTCAAATGTAGTTTTAATGAGCATTGACAAATGTTTATATTAACATTTATGTTAGCTTGCAATTTTCTAGTTAAAAAAGTTTGAATTCTGCCAAAAAGTACCATACAAGTCATAAAAGCCGCGGGTAACAATATTACATTTATAATAATTCAATACATTTTAGATTATCAAATGTACCAATAGTAAAACAATACAAAATAAATAATTATCTCACTTCGTTGTTACTATATTTTATAATAAATAAGGCAAACTATAAACACAACAAAATATTTCATGGCCAAGGATATTTGATAACAAATAATTGTATAAAAAATAGACTTGAAAACCCATTAGAAACATTTGAAAGGAATATGTATAGCTTAAAAACAATGCATGTATAAAATTAAACGTTTTTGTATGAAATTATTACTATTATATGGCCTGTAAAATAAAACAAAAGATGGCGAAAAACGTATTTCATCCATTAATAATTTTACATGGAAAATACCAATGTAATGAAGTATTTTATAAATACATAAATGCTGTAATAAAATATATACATTAGTACAAATTGCCAGTTTACAATACAGTGTCTCGAGTTTGGTGAAATCGACCATTTGACACGTATTTCGCCATATTTTTTTGTTACTATTTTCTAAAAAGTGATGGCTAAGATTCTCCACCATGCAGCCTTGTTTGTCGTCATTTTTTCAAGTCTAATAATTCGCCATATTTATAAACACGTATCAACCACTAAATGCGTCCGGAAATATAAGAATAACAAACATATTTAGAAAATATGTACACTTTCATTAGAAAATCATAACCCGCTTTACCCCAAAATTGTCAGTATTTTTATTTTATCGTCAAAACCATATAAATTACATGTAAAAAAATATAATCGGATTCACATAAAACCTGTTTTCTGTTATACATCTATTCAATAAATACACATAAAATGAAACCCTGAAATGTCGATTAGAACAACACAAAACAAGTACAACTTACAAAATAAATAAAAGCATCCTACAAAAATATATTGTTTCGTAGTTATATAGAAAGCGGTACCTACTGGAAGAGCACTGCTCGCTCCATACATTTTGTACCTAAATATTGATACTTGAAGCCGTAGAAGTAAAAAAATTATTCCAATAATGTGTAAACGCAAAATTACTTCTTGCATAAAAATAGATATAATTTTAAAAGAGAATTGAATATCTGATTATTGATACACTTTTTTTACTTCCACGGCACCGTACCATTAACTAGATAAGTGACGATTCAAAAGTCCCGCTTAATTTGAACCCATTTTGTATCAGCAATCATTATAGGAAAGAGATATCACAATCATTTTGATTATGACCAAAATGCGTTCAAATATGCCAAGCTAAAAAATACTTTAACACGGCCAATGTACAATTACATTTGACCTATCTAAAATTTGTCCTTGTAAACGGATAAGATGTAGACAACAATTGGTTTTTATTTTTCGTAAATATAATACATTGAAAATCGCTCCTAATTTGTATGAGTCAAATATAATATTTCGTCTTAATTAGTACCATAGGTAGCCATAGGGTTAATTAACAATATAAGTATATGAATTACTGCGCAATTGTATAATCATTACTAAACTATCGATTTCATAATCGATACTAAATATTCGGAACAATTAACCTCAAATAACCGAGGCTTACTTGACAAAGAACTGTCATTTTCTATTTGGAAACAAAAATATATTAGTAAAGATGAATTTATATTCTAACGTCTCAAGTAAATATTAAAATCATTATCTACAATTATAAAACGAAAGTCAGCTATATTAAATAGAAAATAAGAGCTTTGTATCAACTTTTTTATGTATACGGAATACAATCATTGCATAAGTCAATTTCGACAAGGATTGGACTTTAGCAATTTTGCATTTCCACCGTCGATAAGTTTACCGGGATCTGTGCGATGTTATAAGTTACAATTTTTAGGACAATCCTATTTAAGTTCAATATCATTATCCGGCTACAAGGACCAAAACCTTTACATAGATATTATTACGTCTTGCTAGTGTGCGTGAGTGTGTCAACTAGTTTTGTATTCCAAATTTGAAAATGTAACAGTTAAGTTCAACCAATCACGCACACAGCGCGCACAAACGAGTTGAACTATCTATACAGTTACTTCCAAACATAATTAAACATGTCCATTATACTGTCGTATATGGTGAACGTGATAGCTACGTCGAACACTACTCGACTGAGTCTAGGCACGGTACCTTTGTAGAAGGCGAGCGGACCCTCGTGCCTCCAGGTCTTGATGAAGCAGTCCCAGGTGCTCTTGTATTTGGCGGCCTCTAGACCCTGCATGCGCGTTTTCACCACGTCTATTGGTGTATTTCCGAACACTGATGCGGCTCCTGTTGAAGGTGAAAGGTTTAACAGTGATTTTTGAATACATTTACAAATATATAGGGTGTTGCTAGTTGACTGTTGATGTATTATCCTGACACGGCAAAGTGATCACACTGCACCTGATAGTAAGCGAGAGACAATCTATCCCCCGGTACTCAACACAATCATTCCGGCCTGCTGCTTCACACTACGCCATGGACAAGAAGGTGAAGTGGCCGAGGGTCTAGTGTCAGAATACTCAGAAGACTGCAAAACGGCCAAACACCGTACCCCAACTCTAGATCTCCGACAAAAACCAGATGTACACTGGCTGATCCCGGAACGCAACACAATTGCGTGTGCCACTGTGGCGGGTTTTACACCCTGTGTATGATAGTCGCTATCCGGGCGGATATGAATATCCTACCACCAGCCAGGTACATTTTGGCATAACACGGTCCATATAAATAGCACCGCCCTATATGGGGACAAATGAAGGTCACCTGTACATTTTGGCTACATTATCTAAAAAATATAACATTGAGAAACAAATTGTTCATAAATTGATGGCTTAATTTACAAATTATATATACGCATAGTACACACGAGACCATTTGGGGAACTAAGTGTACCAGTCCCAATGGGAACGCCGGTGCTCCACAACACTGGCAACACATTCGCCGTTCTTACATACTATTTTCAACTTTAATGTTATGTAAATAAAATTGATTTTTGCTTCTATTTACTCCGTACTACTTTACTTTTTTAATATCCTTCGGGGCTCCAGGGGTTAAACTCTCAAGCCTTACAAGGACAGCTGTGTTCGGAAAAGTTAATAAGTAATGAGCAAAATTGCAAGCCTAAATCAACTTTATTTCCATAGTGTTAACGTTACAAATACGCTTAACACGAACTTGAATAACGGCGAGTATTGACAGAAGATACTTGAGAGGATAAAATATGATAAGTGTTATTTTATACATTAACTTTACGAAAAGCGTGCCCCTATCACATTAAACGACCATAATAAATTTGGCGAAAAGTGGGTGTACTGGTTAAGCATCTGCCTACCCCTTTGGGGATTACGGGTATGTATATGAATGTAGTATATAACAGTTAAACGTACCTGCAACACCACCGAACAGTCCCACAATATACTTGGGCACCGGCTTGTCTCTATCGCCTCCTTTGTACCAATCCCTGAGTGACTCCATCACGAAGAACCTGATCGCCTGGTTGCTCCCCTGCTTCATTATTGTCGCCGTGACACCCTTGTACACTCCGCCGATACCTGGAAACACATGATACAGGTGTGATAGGTTATTATGATAAAGTAAAGAAATCAATAAGATGAACTTTTTTTGATATCCTGGCACGGCAAATTGACCACACTGCACCTGATGGTAAGTGTAGTGCCG
This sequence comes from Laothoe populi, assembly GCA_905220505.1. Taxonomy (NCBI): domain Eukaryota; kingdom Metazoa; phylum Arthropoda; class Insecta; order Lepidoptera; family Sphingidae; genus Laothoe; species Laothoe populi. The sequence continues at coordinate 14,968,251 of HG992167.1, read as the reverse complement.
TCCAGTTAGAGTATCAAGTAGCGAGAGACAATCTATCCCCCGCTACTCAACACATACACGCTGTGTAGCTTCTTCACACAACGCCTAAAGGACCCAGGATTATAGGAAGGAACACGGAAGCTGGCAAACTGTTCCACAGATGGTGCGGCAAAAATACGAATACAGGTGACTTTTTTCAAAGTTTGACAATATGTAGGCATATGAAATTCAAGTTATAGGCAAGATTATTTTATACTACAAGTTTAAATAGCAGCGATAGCCTAGTTGGTGGTGGTACGGACTGTCAAGACTGAAGTCGTATGTTCGAAACTAGACCAAATGGCATACACCTCTGAATTTTCTAAAGAAACGTTATACACGTTTCTTCATTGTTAATTATCACTGCTTTAACGGCGCAGGAAACATCGTGAAGAAACCTTTTTTTTTTGCCGCGGGGAAAATCCATCTTACGGATACCTTCTCAACCTCGGGGGAGGGGAGATGGTTATGGACTCACCGACCTTCCGACCCAGTTTACCCGAGGGACGACTAGATCGGGGCCCTAACCAATTTTCCTACGCCGGTGTACCGACTAAAAACCCCGCGGTGGCCTTCTGTAGCGCATGCGGGATGGTTCCGGGGGATCCTGAGAATATCGTGAAGAAACCTGAGAATTCTTATACGAATTTCAAAAGTCTACCAACCCGCATTAGGCCATTAGTAGAGGAGGCTCGTGTCCAGCAGTGCTACATTGTTAATAATAATTATTTTTTAAAGTCCATGATACCACCAACAACAATCAAGTAATCATATAAAAAAATTAGGTTCGCTCTAAAAGTGGGTTTCAAGTTTTCTACGAGTTCATTGCGTAGGTGTATAGTAGGGTAACAGCGATATTATCTTCATGTTCTTTTATTCTCTGTATAAAATCTTTATTACCATAATTGATCCACATAAACGATCATCCTTTGTTAAAATGTTAGCCTTTAGATCTGTTATAGAAAAATGTAATTATCATTTTACCAACCTTCTTCCCTTACAATAGTCCTGACGCCGTGGAAGAAGCCCTTGAACCTTGGCTTCTCCATGCGCATATCGTTGATAAACTTCACCTTGACCGTCTCCATGGGGGTGACAGCGAATATCGCCTCTGCAACACCAGCTGCAAGACCACACGCCAACTTGCCGGTGGTAGATAGAGTGCCATTGTCATTGATCATGTACAATTTGGCTTGTTCGAAAACACCGAATCTGGGGAGATGAAACAGCTTTCCTTAGTCCTAACAGTTTGACTGTCTTCTACAAATTACATTTATCCCAATTTTTAACAGACTTCAAAAAAGGAGGAGGTTAACATTTCGTAGGAATCTTTTTTTATGTACCGATTACTCGAATTCGCCTAGACCGATTCCAGAAATTCTTTTTTTTTTAAAGGGTATACTTCCAATTGGCACCAAGTCAGGATCTGATGATGGGATCTCAGAAAAATCGAGGGCACAATTTTATAGGCACGAATTATTTGTTTTTATTGAAGTCGGTGTAATTTTTATGAATTAAAAAACTTTTAGATACAATAATTAGAAACACAATAAAGTATAATGTAAAGGAAGGCACATAAACGTGAACTGAACAGATTACAGCACCGTCACGGAGTAAAAATGAACTGAGCTCCCGAAACGCGGAGGCCATCTTTTTTATTGCAAATCTTTATCTCCACTCCGTTTTGTAATTATTAATCTACCCGCAGTTACTTCAGATAGCGGCTTAGAGTATTTGGTTGCCTACTCTAAGGATAGCGGTTACGTGAGAAACTAAATTTGGTACTCTAAGAACGAAACATTCCATACACTAGCGACTCCGTTTACCTATCGTAACTTTTTGACATAAACTCATGTATTTTTTTTCTTGTGCAAGTGCATCCTCTTGCACCCTGCTAACGGCGGCCATGCCTGGCGTATCTTTGTATAGATTTTTGATAAATACACATGATGTGTGAGTCCATTTGGTTCTGTATTAGTTTTGTATTGCTTTGTTGCTATGATTTATGGGTACTCGTGACGCTAACTATCAGACGATTAACCTGCTGCATCCATAGACTGTATCTTGTAACTTAGTTGTCAAAACGAAAACGTCTTTAGATAGCGCCACGTAGGCGTCCCCATCGAATTAGTATATTACACATATTTGTGTCCGGGGTCTGGGTGTTCTGATACCGAAAGTCTCTCATAGTCCCTGATACCCACAACACAAGACTCGTATCTTAGTGTGGGGTCGGGGCTATGTGTGTGACTGTTGATTATATTTATTTAGTAATTAGTACCCATCACCATAAATAACATTGATAAACGGTTGGTCAGATGACTTTAGACCAATAACGCATTTTCTTCACAGCTGACCAGAGACAAGAAAACAAGGGAAAAATTGAAAATGGAATTCCATCGGTCTATTCTGTCGTAGTGTAGCATTTACACCAAGAGTAAATAAGTAACGAATGTACTCAGATAACGTTACAGCGTAGATACAATGGTATCATAATATATGTAAAAGAGCTAAAGAGGACAATAAGTACTTATATGTGTTACTTAGTGCAATAAAATGCCGTTATCTGTGAGAAACTTATGCGTGAAACAATGAAACGAAATGTCTTTAGATCACTTGATACTTTGATGACTTTTAGATCACTTGATACTTGGCGTTGTGTCATTCCCCGAGTAACATAGTTTCATTAGTATATTAATTAAGTTATATATCCATAATAAACTGGATCTATTTAAACACAATTATTTAGAATTGTCATTTTAGTTCAAGTTTTCAATGTAATGGCTAAAAAAATCAATAAAATATACAGACTTTATAAAATTAAGATTGGAAAGGAGTTTTTTGAGGTCGGTGCCAATGTTCGTCAACTGAAATTGCATGGACTCCAAAGAGACGCGCACAATTAAAGAAATCTTCGTTGCCATACTCGAAGAAAAGGGTGATTTAGAATTCAAATTATATAAAACACTAGCGGGCCCGGCAGACGTCGTCCTGCCCGGAAAAGTAGCCTCCACACCGACTGCAGCGCCATCTGATTTGTGAATCTAAGCCATCCAGGGCGCCACCCAATCGCATACAAAAAAATCATTCAAATCGGTCCAGCCGTTTAGAAGGAGTTCAGTGACATACACACGTACAGTAGAATTATATATATAAAGATAAAACAAACTAATGCACTTTTAACAATGGTTCCCCTTATTTACCTGTCATCTGCTTATCATAATCCTTGACAGTCTGCAAACAACTGTCACAACTGACAACCATATTATGATAAGCATCCGACATTATGATAAATGATACAGTTGGCTTGAATGGGAATTGTATAGAAAATATACATAATCAGGGGTAACTAGGTCAGAAGGGTTAAAACAAACGGTCACAACACTGCAGTTTATCTAGGACGGACTACAACATCAATTTAGTTAGTAGACAGAGTCTACTATAAAACGATATTTTTTTAATAAAATAAAAATCTTTATTGATCATGAAGGCATATAAAAGGCACTTATCAAAACAAAACAGGTCAAAACACAGATGGGAATTCACTACACGGAATGAATAGATAACATCGTGGGAACTTAGAAACCAACATCAAGGGCTGGCAGACAAGGATACAACGAGGATAGATTTGGGAAAGGAGAAAACAGGTAGATAGATATTGAAAAACAGTAGAAGATTATATACATAAATTTAAACGAAAACGTGTGGGTAAAACCGGTTGAGGAAAAGTAAATTCATCACAGTCGGTTGCAGTGCGACGAGTATTATAGGTCAAGGCCAAATGTATTTTATTTAGATTCTACAGTTACGTAACAAATATTTACGATATCGATAAGAACATCGCGTACTCTTAAAGAAGACACTGGTAACCTCAGTTGAAGAGAAAAAGTCTACTGGGTCTAAATGATAATGGCCCAACCATTAAGCACTTCTATTTAAATTAAGTTGACATATCAGAGCCGAGTTGAAATATTCGAAAATGTAACTACCAAAACTATACGAAGCGTTGTGTGATGAAGCTAATCAGCATTTTTTTCATGATTTCCATGCCAGATCCTTCGATTCCCTCAGAGCAATAAAATTACCACAAGTGAAATATGAAAGCATTCCATTTCTACATATCTTCCACAGCAAAAGGAACCACATTTTTAATAATAATACAAATCACAACGCAGAAGTGACTTAATATTTGCGAGATATCTCGTCGCACGTCGCTGCCAATTGGAACATTAACTGATAAACAAAGTTCATTGTGTCAGCTAAGGTCGGGCGTCACACTTACAATGTCACTGAGGACTTCCAATCTTCATGTTAAATAAAAGTTCCTCAATGAACCTGACCTTAGGATAAAAGACATCAAATTCCCAACGGAGTTCACCAAGCAGCTTGGACAATCAGTCCAAGCTGCTTATAAAAGATTCAATATCTATATGCAAGCAACAACCTTAACCAGTTACAAAATGGCAGATATATGTTTTTTTAACCTGGCCCAGCAAAGTGACCACTCTGAACCTGATGGTAAGGGCAGTGCCATCCAATTAGGCTACTCGATACTCTAATAATTAGAGTATCGAGTAGCGAGAGACAATCTATCTCCCGCTACTCAACACGATTATGCCGACCTGCTTCTTTACACTAAGCCATGGGCAAGAAGTGAAGAGCCGGTCGAGGGTCTAGTGTCGAGAGTACGCAGAAGGCCGTAAACAGCCCAACATCGTACGCTAACTGTAGATCCTCTACAAAAACCGGATGTACACTGGCTGATCCCGGAACGCGACACACTTACGTGTGCTACTGTGGCGGGTTTTACACCCTGGGTACGGCGGACGCTATCCGGGCGAATATGAATATTCTACCACCAGAAATTAGTGCCTGACTAAGCATAAACCTTTCACAAAAAAATAACAAAACCAAGAAAGTAATTATCTACATTATACATTTAGGAGTTCTAAGCACGCATGCAGAGAATAAATTTTCTGCAGTAGGTAATATAGAAATAAATATGAAATATTATTGAAATATGTACCTACATAATTCACATACTCAATGACGCATAAGCTATGCACGTGATTTCATTATATATGTAAAATACACATTTAAAAATACCCACGGTAATTCGCTACAACACTCAAACTGTTTTCATGCCATTCTTTAGTTTTAGTATCTTTGTTTTACAAATCTAGAGATATGCATATACACACTAGCTAAAACTTGTATGTATGGTTATCTAGAACTACGAGGCACTAGGGTGCCACAACACCCAGACCCGAAACAAATATCTGTCTGTCACACAAACATTTCTCTCGGTGCGGGAATTGAATCCATGACCTCTCGTTTCGCAGCCGGCTACTCGTCCGCTGCGCCACGGAGGCTGTTAACCTATACTCTGATACAAAAGTGATCCCCTAATACAAAGGAAACCAATGAAATGATCGTAATAAATGTTTTCCTTAGAAACAAATAATCTTCATACGTTTTGTTATTTACAAGATAGGTACTTCACCTGCATGACGATAAGAAACATTCGAACGATGACATTGATATAATAGCCACGCCATTGTGTAATACTGGTTTAATTTAGTATGGAAAATCATCGATATTAGAAATAAAAATAGTTTCAATCTAAATCGAGAATAGAAGTCAGTTTCTAGTGCCACAGTAAAAATAAATGTGGAATAAAGTAGGCCACGGCCTTGGCTATATGTTACCTTATGTTAAAATAAACAACACATTGCGGATGAAGTATCTATCGCACGCCAAAGCCGAATGATGGGAAAAGCGACGCCAGTTTGTATTTACCTTGTGGATTTAATATGTTGGTAATGTTATCAATAAATTCCATTTTCAAACTTATTAAAACGTCTGCATAGATACCATGACTTATGCTTTGCACTACTTTAATAATGACCAAGTTCTTGTGTAAATGTAGAATGGATTGAGGGATAAAATGTTGTACCAACCATAAGGCTACCTAAATCTGGATTTATAGATATGAACTTTTGATGTAGGATAGATTTTGTTTACAAATGGTAACGCGGGCTTGATTTAAGTACTTTAGCCGAAACAACACTAGTGAACTGTTAATTTATAAACGTAAATTATATGAATAATATGACATATTAACGTACGGGAAAAAACCAAATGATTTGTTAGCACCACTAAAGTGTACTTTTTATTTTATTCCTCTGCTGGTTGCAATACCGTTTACTGTGTGTCTAATAGAATATATATTTATATTAATTTAGGTATAGTTTAATATCGTATTCATATATCAACCCTATCCTAGTTCCTGACTCGGACATCATTAATAGTAAGCAAAATAAAGAAGGAAGAGTAAGGTCAATCAATATAATGGAGCAAGATTTGTATTTGGCGCCCAATGGCTGATACATATTAAATATGGGTTGGTATCGCCCAATCCACACTTAATATGTATGCGCCATGAGGCGAAAAATTCCATGAAGTTTATCCTTGTAAACCCTCAACTCAGGGGACATACACGCGGATACGCCTCTCTACAACTCGGCACCAGTAGCGGCCGCTCCTTTTGCCTTATGGCTCAGGCTGCTAATAGCCTAGCTTTATCACTAGCAAAAGAAAAATTAATCATAATTGACGTCCAACTTATCATTCATATCACTAACCCGTTGTTAATTACCTTTCTTATATCGGTCGCTTTCTTAAAGTAACAGCTGCAGTACTAGATATCTACTTATTTTATATTGTATAATGTAGTATCTTTGCCGTGCCAGAATAAAAAAAATATTATTATTTATGAGCGTATTTGTAAATTCTCTCGAGTAGGTTAGTAGGTTTAAGTTACGTAACTTATTGATTAAATAAAAAATATCGTGTGAACGATCGATCGATTTATCGAATTCTGCATGCAACAGTATCTTATCAATGCATGCATTCTACCTTCACTGTTCACAGCAGGTCTATATGACTGTTGTGAGCTAAGCATGATGTTTGATTATTCAATCACACATCATGCTATCAGCAATCTATTCAGATTTCGTATTCTTTATCGATCAATAAAAAAAATGGTCACATTAGAAAAATAAGTGTCCAAGGCAGTAGTAATAAAATCAATTGGTTGCTGTGTGTATCATAACACTTCCTTATTGAAACAATCTTAACATCTTCGTAGTAATTGTTACCTACTTATGGCTTCATGAACGAGATCGTCTGCAGAGATCTTGAATTACTACCGTTTAATGGCGGTATGTTAGATACTGTTCATAGACACAGAGAATGGACAATATCTTCACAAAATTGACCACTTTGTAGAAAGAGACAAAGCGACTGTGCGGCCAATTCCTAATTCTTTTCGCTCCTGCAAGTCTGTGACGTAGACCAATCAAAATTCGGTTCGCTTTATCTCTCTCACATTCTGCGCATATTCACTTTAGAGCTGGATAGAGAGCGCTCTTTATTAAATACAAGCTTCCTAAGGCTGGAACTCTACTCAATCGATTTTACAAAAATATTTTAGGTTTATTTAAATCAAAAGATTTTAAATTTCGAAATTTTTGTTGCAGTGAATTCTCAAATTGACGATCGTCAATGGGCAGAGTGAGCCACATTTGATTCTGGTTTCTAAAATTGAATTTTAAACAAGCTTAAAACAGGACCGAATAGCCACACACATTCCTGCCGCCCTAACTATTTTGTAGTAGGTATCAGGAACTATGAGACTTTCGGTCTCACAACACCTAGATCCGAAACAAACATTTGCCGTTAAATAAATTTAAAAAAAAACAAACATTTGTGGACGACACAAACATTTGTCTTGGTACGAGGAATCCCCGCGGCCGCTCGCTTCTCACCAGCTGGGCCACTATAATTTAAGAATATCTATATAATTAATTTGGTTGGTTGGTTGTTTTGAAATGCTATTGAGACAGATATAAAAGAGTCCAACTGATTGTTGGACGCGTTACTATGTATGTACATTGTATGTTTGTAGACACAATATCTAACACACAATGAGTGTTTGTGTGTGTGGCAATAAATAATAAAGTGTTACTGAACACTGCCACACTAATAAAAATCATATATCGGAGCATCACGAGTACCGATACTGAATTGATCTTGCAAATAACTCTATCTATTGTAAATTGTTGGTACTGTCAGTTGTTTTGCTATTTTGAGGGCGGTTAGAGTTGTTTAATCCGGTGAACTCACTCTTAGAGTGAGGCACAATAGATCAATCAATATAGGAGAGCGCCTCGCTAATTGGCCAGCCCTCTCTCGATGTGGTGCCCAGATATTGCGACGGTGGATGGACGGTGGCGCATGCTGAGACATAGATGACGCAGAACGTTCAGAACACCGATGTCTAATGTAATTTTTTCCTACAATTTCTCATACGCAGTCCAAGAATAATATTAATAAATTTGATCATGACCTCAGACACTGACACAACTCCTCTTCACCCTGGTATATATATTTGCACAAATACTAAGGAAAAGAATAGAAAAAACCTCTTTTACGGGAAAGGAAATAGTTTTAATAATTTCTAACTATTTGAACAAGACAATACAAGATGTGGTAATACAAGAATGTATGACCAAAAATGACAGTCATTTTAGCGGTCCGAACTTTGGATAGTAACTCTATATCCAATATCTAGTAAGTGGTTGATAATAGCAAAGTAATTTGTACGCAATATCGTTAAATTTATGACGACATGTAAACATGAGACTTACGCACGTGTTTTTATCTTTCTTTCTAAATAGAATTCCGGTTATCGCATCTTTTGGACATGATGATAATGTAAACGTGCGTAAAAATACATAAAACGACCTAATGTAGACAATTTTGATTGTAATATTGTCAGGAGAAGCCATTAAGAAATTGTAGAGATTGACACAGTGCTGCAACAATTTTATATCTTATTGCAAAATAATAAGAATTGTTTGATTTCAAGCCACTTACTAACTATATAATTTTTTTAAATAGTCCTTTTATTTTTACGTAATATAAAAAGTGTATTTATGTTATAATTATCTATCTTTATAAATCCATACTAATACTATAAATGCGAAAGTAACTCTGTTTGTTTGTTTGTTACCTCTTCACGACTGAACGGCTGAACGGATTGTAATGAAATAAGGTAAGGTAATCCATACTAATACTATAAATGCGAAAGTAACTCTGTTTGTTTGTTTGTTTGTTTGTTACCTCTTCACGACTGAACGGCTGAACGGATTGTAATGAAATTTGGTAAGGGAATAGATTATATCCTGGAGAAGGACATAGGCTATCTTTTTTCTCAAAAAACAACCTTGAAAGGGGTCAAATAGGAGTTCAAAATTTGTATGGGAACTACATAATTCCTCGACCTCGGTAGGAAATAAAGAAATACGTGTTTCAACGTTTTTGAAAAATCATCCCTAAAAGGGGCAAAGTGAGGTTAAACTTATGGGGTATTCTTTAGATGCAATCTCAAGATTCAGGCACAACACCTGAGAGGCTGGACAATCGCTACAGGTGCCTCAGTGCAGAAGACAACTCCTTGGATTGTATACTTCTGCTCCCGAATATAACTTCCACGCAGGCGGAGCCGCGAGCAACAGCTAGTAGTTTATATCCTGGAGAAGGATTATTGGCTATATTTTTTCTCAAAACACAACTTTGAAAGGGATCAAATAGGAGGTCAAAATTTGTATGGGAAATCCATAATTCCTCGACTTAGGGGTCTGTAAATTCATATTTAGGTTTTGGTAGGAAATAAAGAAATACGTGTTTCACATTTTTACACGAAGTTAAATAGTGAGTGAGTGAGTGAGTGAGTGAGAGAGAGAGAGTGAGTGAGTGAGAGGGTGAGAGAGAGAGTAAGTCAGTCAGTCCGTCCGTTTGTTTGTTTGTTACCTTTTCACGACTAAACGGCTGACCGGATTATGATGAAATTTGGCAAGGAGATAGATTATATCCTGTAGCAGGACATAGGCTATCTTTTTTCTCAAAACACAACTTTGAAAGAGTCAAATAAATCAAAAAAAGGTCAAATAAGAGTTCAATATTTGTATGGGAAGTCTATCATTCCTCAAGTTAGGGATCTGAAAATTCATATTAAGGCTTTTGGTAGGAAATAGAGGAATACGTCTTTCGACGTTTTTGAAAAATCATCCCTGAAAGGGGCAAAGTGAGGTTAAACTTATGACGTATTCTTTAGATGCAATCTCAAGATTCAGGCACAACAACTGAGAGGCTGGACAATCGCTACAGGTGCCTCAGTGCAGAGGACAACTCCTTGGATGGTATACTTCTGCTCCCGAATATAACCTCCACGCGGGCGGAGCTGCGAGCAACAGCTAGTAAAGATACATGTACGCAAATGTAGGAAACCGCTCAACAGATTTCAATGAAATTTTCAGAATGTATATGGTTGGTTTTCATTGAATGATAGGTTGCTTTTCGATCTGATTGGCAACGTTGTTGTCGAGTTTTTATGATAATGATATTATGAATGACATTTAAGATAGACTTACAGAGTATCCCAGGTCAACAGAGCTAAAGGTAGATACAGCAAGTTAGTAAGCTAACGGCTAATTTCAACAAACAATCTCAATCTGGATTTCGTGCCCACAAATGAGCTAATAAGAATAGAGTCTGAATGTTACAAATAGCATGTAATTTGTGGAGTATATTTTCGTGATCAATTTGAATCGTAAGGCGTCATAATATGGCGGCAAGTTAAGTGCTATCTAAAATACAAACCTAACAGCAGATTTGGGTATAGATCCGTAGAGTAGGACGCTGAGACCCCTGTACAGTCCAAAGAATCCATGTCCGTTGACAGTCTTCTTTACGCAGTCAATAATACCGGTGTACTTCTTGGTACCACCTGCAATACAAAATAACTTCTTAAAAACGTCTAATAATTAAATAATAATAATAATAGCCCTGTATTTTTTTTTACTATAAATAGGCTTGCGTTTGACCACTATCTCGCCTGATGGTAAGTGATGATGTGGTCTACGGTGGAGCACGCTTGCCTAGAAGATACCTATTCACTCTTGACTTAAAGATTATAACTTTCGGGAAATATAGACTCCGGCAAAGAGTTCCACTCTCTAGCGGTGCGCATGATAAATGTACTAGCAAAACGCTTCGTGCGCACTGGTGGAATATCAACCATGTATCGATGATGCTTCGCCGAGTCTCTAAAACAACATTAAACATTGTCCCACTGCTGGGCACGGGCCTCCTCTACTAATGAGAGGGGTTAGGCCTTAGTCCACTACGCTGGCCTAATGCGGGTTGGTAAAGACATCACATACCTCCGAAATTCTTATGAGAATTCTCAGGTATGCAGGTTTCTTCACGATGTTTTCCTGCACCGTTAAACCAAGCGATAATTAACAAAGAATACACACATAACTTTAGAAAAGTCAGAGGTGTATGCCACTTGGGTTTCGAATATCCTACTTTCGTCTTGACAGTCCGTCTAATACTGTGAATGTTGGAAATCGATTTTATAAAAAAAAAAAAACAGAACAAATAAGCCACAATGGGTATTTTTACAGCCTCTGTCGTGCAGCTGGCTGTGAAACGAGAGACCGTGGGTTCGATTCCCGCACCGAGAGACAAATGTTTGTGTGCCAGATAGATATTTGTTTCGGGTATGGGTGGTGTGGGACCGTAGTCTCTCGTAGTTGTTACCCACCCACGACACAGGTTTGACCTAGTGTGGGGTCAGGACTATGTATGTGACTGTGGTGTATTATTTTACACTATTATTTATTGTGTGTGATTTATTGTGTAAAGCATTGCATAGAAAGACTCCTTATGTATCGGAAATGCCTTTTGTAGCGAAGCACAAAGAAATCAGCTCTAAGTCTTTTGAAATATTGTATTCTTTTATATTGTGTCATATAATAATAGGCGTATTTATTAACACGATAGTCGAGAAGGTGGAATTAATAAGTGAATAAGGAAGTCCTTCGGTATATTGCATGTGGATAATAATTAATAGATTCAAATGTTGAATCTAGTGTAACTTAGAAATGCACGTCAATTGCTATCTACAATACAAGTAATCATTTATTTAGCGCTAACTGTCCCAATGTTATTACTAATAGAATCCATTAAAAATAAAAAGAATATAGTAAAAAAAATATCTTTGATAATATTAGTTTTTCAATTTGTCAAGTCATTGCTATGAGAATAAGAACACTACGTCTTGGCTTTAATCACTATTCACTACTTGATAAAATTAATTATGAAATTGTAAAATATTTGATTATTAATTTGCGGTAGAATTTACGTTAAAAGATCTGGCTGAGGAACGGATATTTTTATGGATACGTACGGATAATTTTTCGGACTGAAAGAACACTGCTGACTAATAATTGTAAATATAATGTTTTACTATTATAACACGCCTACGTTAACAAAATTATATATATTTTTTTATTATAGCATATTCCGACAAACGAGCCAGTGGGTCATCTGATGTTAAGTGATCTCCACCGCCCATGAACATCCACAATACCGAAAGTATCATGTATGCACTGTCGGCCTTAAAGGACAGGAATAGGGATTAGGGACGGGATGGGGGAATCTGGGCCTCCGGATATCTCACTTACCGTACGAAACGCGACAGTAAACTGTCACTTTACGTTGGTTTTCTGTGAGACAGTGGTACTACCCCGGTCGAGCCGGCCCATTCATGCTGTAGACAAATATGTCTACAGCGTGGCTCTACCGTAGATTATCATTTACGAAAAGCGGCAAACATGAATTTGAATAAAATCGTACATCGAACGTAAGAGATTTCAACCAAACCTTACGATAGTTTAGTTGTTTAGCATCATCTGGAGCATTTAGCATACTTGCAAACTCTTATCACATATACCCGTATCCAGGAACAATATGATACTAAGGTGAATATAACATAGCATAGATTTAAGCGCTGTATGAAGAAGCAACTCGGCATGATTGTGTCGAATAATGTGTGGTCACTACCGCGCCAGGATAAAAAAAGTTATCAATGACAAAAATGTGTATTTCCTTGCTTTTTCTTTCGTACATGATTTACGGGCACGTTTGTAGGTCAAGTTACACGCAGAGGTCAACACACTGCATGATATAATATTACAACAATAGTGATCAATCATGATTTGATAAGGACGCTGTGATTTGTCACTTTTTAATCATATTTTGCCAAAACTGCATTGATACGAGAGTGACGAGCTGTTTATATTTTTAGTACAGCTTGCCTGGCGTCGACTTCCTCTGCGGCATCCTATTTTGAGTCATTCTCTATGTAGTAACGACTCACTGCTTTAAGAAATTGAGAATTTCATCGGTCTCGCGAGGGTCATGTACGGCAAGGTCTTAGGCCTGAGATGGTAGCGTGATGTTTTTTTATCCTGGCACGGCAATGTGACCACACTGCACATGATGGTAATTACAGTGCCGTCCAATAAGAGTATTAAGTAGTAAGAGACAACTATACCTCGCTACTCGACATAATACTGCCAGCCTAGCTATAGTAGCTTCTTCAAACTTGACACACATACTATATTCTATATTCTGTCTTGCTATATTTATAACTTTCCTAATAAAAAATAAAATGCATCAAATACACATATTGGAACATAAATCCATCTCGGGTTTCAAACTTCCGTTGCAACATTTCTTTCTATAGAGCAGTTATCGGTAATACAAGACGCGTTACGCGTATAATTCACGTTTCATACAAAAGGTTTGTATCGTGACTTCTTTTGTACGAATACGAATGAAATTTACAGATTGGCCAGATGCGGCTATTTATTATTTGCTGGTAACCGTTTTTGGGCCCGTTGATACTTGTGGTCATAAATCAGTCCTTTACAATGACTAGACCGTGTGTAAAAAAATGGGGTATCAGATAATAGCATATCTATTTTTATAAATAAAAATCAATGTAAGTATGTTTGACCTCTATGGACTCCTAAACTATTCATCTGATTGTGATGAAACTTTGGTGAGTTGTTCTGAATACAAACGCGATGGTTCCTAGCCCAAAAAAAATAACTCGCTAGATAGCGCTGCAGAACATCAACTTCCATACTGTTCAACTAATCGCAATTAATCTTTACTTTACGTATCATTTCATCGCATGCCGGGTGCTAGTTGATTATAAATATATAACATTTAAATGCATATTATCATCATGATATATATACTTTATGTATTATTATACTGTATGAGGTGTCTACGTGTATTGAATTGGTTGTATAGCAATGTAAGTATATAATTGGGTGTGTTACCTGTAAGATTATATTTAATTTAATAAATAAATAAATACTTGCAAAAGAAGGGCGATAAATCTTGTCATTAGATTGTTAATTTTTTAATACCAAGTTTGGTAAGTTGTTATGAGATTGTCATCCTTCATCATCATCATCATCACATAAATTTTATTTACTTATTTAACTTTTTATTACGTGACATTGGCAAAATTGTGGAGTTGTTCATCCGCAGAGGCCATTAAAGCAAGAAGAAGAAGAAGTTGTTATGAAAGCAATATGAATATGTCATTACATTTACTGATAATGAAAGCAAACATGCAATATAATAATTTATAACGGTCTCAGTGTTTTGAAGGAATTATTGGTAAATATACTATGAAATAAAGCATCCAGCAGATTGCCTCGGTGGAGCAGTTGTAATTGCGTACGCGGTACGACTGCTGTGCTGTGAGGTCTCAGGTTCGATCCCCCGTTCAGGTAAAGTGATATTGGGGTTTTCTATACCGAAATGCGCAGTATTAGCCCGAAGTCTAGAATTGTGCCTGGTATGGCGATAGGTTCGCTATCACATCATGGGACGGTACTTAGTTCAGCGAAATGTGGGTGTACTAGTTGCACTTCTGCCTACCCCTTCGGAGATTACAGGCGTGAGTGTATATGTATGTATAAAGCATCTAAAATGCTTGGATTCGTACTTAGAAATGGCAAACTCAAAAACCCCCACACTAATATAATACTTTACATAACATATGTAATATCTACCCTAGAGTATTGTAGTACCATATGGTCAGCCTACTACACAGTCTAGCAATTAAGTATTGAATACATACAGATAAGATTTAGAAGACATCTCATTTATCATATTTTTTTTAGACGGGCCACATGATGGTAAGTATACACAGCAAAGCCGCTGCCTACCATTATTATCAGATATGATGTATATTTTATTTAAACTCAATTGTATTTTTAAGTGTTTCTGTAATAATGTATTCTACATAAGACCGAAACACTCCAAAAATTTGGTTAAATAATAAGTACATATATCTTAAATATAAATCATAAACATAGATTTATATTTAAGATATACTAAAGGCATTAAGAACTTATACTTAACCATCGTTTTTTTTATTTATGGTGCATCATATCTGTTGTAAACATATTTGTCTGAACAGCAGATAGGATAGCGGCTTAATGCAAATTGTCATTAAAGTCCATATAAATAAAGAGAAGTATTCATTTAGATTACTATTTGATAATTTTGTTTATTTAGGTCATACATTTAGACATAGTTGTATGTATTATTCACATTAAATAATTTTACAGTTTTTTTGTTTGGCCTATGGTATCTTTTTTAAGAATAGAACAAATATGTATATTTAGTTTGCATGTCTATTTTCTTTAATATGAAATATTAAGAAAGAATGAATCAATACTTATAAATAATAAGTTATGCTAGTGGCCAGTGTTAATTATAACACATTTTTTTTACAAACACTAGACCAAGATAAATTAAAAAGTGGAATAAAATAAAATTAATTCTCTTCTTTTATTTTCTTTCAACTGTCATATAATTACTAACCAATATATTTCAACAAGTTAACCATATATGTCACATTTGTTTTTAAGATCAGCATAGAATAAAATAAATAGTATGAACGGATGTTACAGGAATTAAATCAATATTATATATTTTGAAATTTCCTGAACCATTAATAAAAATATCTTTAATGAGTTTTTTTCGACATATCGAAAAAGAGCAAAGTCCACTCCAGCTTTGGCAGCATTGGTACGGCAATATAGTTTTGTTGGTTGAAATACAGATGGTAAAGTAAGGCCATTTCAAGGTTATCTGGTTCTGCTTGTACGTAATGTTATTCTAATTAGCGCTTAATTTGTGTCGGTGTGCAATTTCAATAAACACCATAACATACAACATACAATACAGTTTTAAATTTGGAAGCCGAAAGTGACGAATTGGAAAATATTAAAAAAAAAATTGAGTAAACCATTTTTACATCCCCTTCTGATACAAATAATTGAATGAAAGTATTCATAATTTAATCAATTTATGCATACACTGACCTTTTTCGTCTAATTGAAGCTGTGTTTTCACGTATTCAGTAGGAAATGTGATACATATTTCAATGCCTCCGGTAATGCCGCCGGCTACGACGCCTTTTAGCCCAATCGAGCCTGAACCCCCTGCTGCAGCCGCTGCGCCTGTCTCGGACATCCATGGCCTCGAGAACGGATTTTTAAATCTTCCTTGTCGATTAGACATATTAATTACTTATGAGGCAGTACTTCCAGGCAACGGCTGCACAAACCGGCCCCTACCTTGTTTAATTTCCTACTAATTTGAATGAGCGAAATGAATGCGACCGAATACTGATCCAGGGGGCTACGATGAGAGGCGGGGTTAGGGGTATGAATAATTAATATGAATGAAATGGGACATTGAATGAAACATACATATATTCGATATCAGCAAGTAGCAACACTAAACTTTACAACCGCTATTTTGAGTTTTTAAAACAGTAACCAAAGGTAATGAGTATAACTAGTTTCTGACAGTGTCAGTAAGCCCATTTTGTAATATTATGTTATCACTTGGATAAGCTTAGTATTTTAAATTCAAAACGTTCTTAAATTTATAAATAATGTCAAATAATTTTTACAACTATAAAAGGACAATGGCAGGTTCCCATAAATGAAATTAGTTGACATAAATATGTAGCGTTTAGAAGTGAAAAAAATATCAAAAAATTCAGCAGCAATTCCTAAACAATAATGTATTAGGGATTTCTGATGAAAAAGTCTAATACTAAAGATATTTCAATTTCAAGATTTTGAGGTTATGATCTATTTGACATTTCTGAATAAAATATTTTTATCTATGAAGCTTATAAAAATGTTATTTGCCTATTTTCCAAAGAGCATTATAATGTCACCTGAGGCAGGGTCGTGAAAATAATAATTGGTTACATTTAAATCAATTAGTTATATGCAATTTAAATCAATTATTTTTGGAGTCGGTGCCGGTGTTGTTTTCTTTACTTTTAGATTTATAAAAACCAAGTCTGGATCTATTTTATATTTTTTTGTATGCCTGATTATTCTGTTTTTTCCATGTTTTGGCTGGCACCGACTCCAAATAATTGATTTAAATTGCATATAACTAATTGATTTAAATGTAACCAATTATTTTTTGCTTTTTAGTTGTGTCTGGGTTTTTTTGAAGGCGGTTTAATTTTTATTTAAAAAGTAATAATTTATTTTTTGCTTTTTAGTGGTAAATTATATAAAATCGGTTAAAAGCTGCTGAAGATATTAGAATTTACGTGTATTTTAATTTTATCACCCCCCTCCCTCACCCCCACCCCTTTTACCCTCTCTCACTGAAACTTAACTTTTATAATGAACGTAATGCAAAAAGAACCACTGGAATACTACTTAATTTTAAGGAGTTACCCTCTCCAGCTCCGAAGATATTCATCAGATCTTCACCATATTTTTATGGGACCAAATGACAAGCACCAGCTTTCAATCAAAGAAAGAATGGTCGAAATCGGTTCACACAGTACAGAGAAACGAGGTAACAAACATAAAAAAAAAAAGCAACATACAGTCGAATTGAGAACCTCCTCCTTTTTTTGAAGTCGGTTAAAAATAAAAATCTTTATTCATCATGTAGGCATATAAAAAGCACTTATGACAGGTCAAAATACAAATGGGAATTCTCCATACGGAATGAGTAATCATGGTTAATGGCGTAGGACCTTGGAATCCACCGTCAAGGGCTGATAGGCAGGGATACAACGACGAGGATAGGACTGGAAAAGGAAAAAAAGAGGATGATCGGAAAATTAAAGGAATCCTAATCTTCAGTAATGGAAGTGACGGGAGATGATGATCAGGAGAAGGGACAGGAACGGGAGAGGAGAAGTTGAAAGGAGACTGGACGGATTGAAAATTAAACATGTACCTACTGGACTTGACTTATAACTATTGTGGGGAAGGATGATCCGCCACACCGTAGGTACTTACACACAAGTGTTTACATTCGTGTTTACGTTTACATGTTCAGATATGAACACATTATACTTAAATAGAGGAATAATTTGTTTATTTTTTTGGAAATCGATAAATCCTTTAAACTTATAAACTGCTGAACCATTTTTAATAATTCACCCTTAGATTTATACCAAAAGTAACATAAGCCACATATAATTTATTTCAATACAAGCTAAGTTGGAATGGAAGACACAGAGTTTGTCAATAGTTGTGAAGAAAATATCTTCAGACCCTAAATCCTGGACTTGGAAATTAAATAAAAACGGGTTCTAAATAAAAATAAAACACTGTTTTTTTAATGTTTAAGTATTCATCTTCATAATTATCCTAGCTTATATATCTAAAAATGCTGCAGGGGCAGATATGTCTTGATGTCTGGCCCGTCCCAAATACCAGATTACTATCATGGTATGAGCGCAGCAGCCCACTGTACAACGCACAACCAAGCAACTACAATAGTATTCTATAATGCCTGCTCGACCAGCCTGGTCGGACCAGGTACATTATTTTCAATTACTAATTAAACATAATACTGTTTATTTGACACATGGTGTGATTTTATTTTACCTCTTACCAATAAGGTTTCTGAACTGCCTCTTAAATTAAATTAAGATGAACTAATTGTTTCTTTGCACACTTCAATTACAGAACTACCGTGGAAACGTACATTACGTACGTTCACCATAATAGGAACGTGTTTGTCGAATTTGGTACGTTCTCACAGCAAATATAGCATATTATATCGGTCTGCTATGCTTTTGAAATTAGCCGATCTCTAGATCACATTTGTGGCCACAGTCATGTTTGCTAGATTATTTTCTAAGTGAAATCTTTCAAGTTTCAAGTATTCGTGTATTTAAACTATGTAACTATATTATGTCAGTATGAAATGACGGAAGTAGTGATTTTTTTTCCTAAATAAGATAACCTATGGTTGTAACTATACCGCCAAATAACAGACGATCCAGTCATTCACTAAGTTGGTAAAAAGTAAAGCTGATTTATTTTTGTTATTTGTAATTGTAGGGACACACACACTTGCATTGATTTTATAGTTTTTTTTAACGGCTTATAGAATTCTTATGAAAAAGATTTTTCTTTGGCCTAAAAGACCTTAAGCCATTCATTAAAAAATCTTACGGCCATAACACGTTACAAAAATATCAATTGAGGTTTTTAATAAATTATACAACTTATCTATACTTACACAGCTATTGTTAGTATGCTGAAAAATCATGCAAAATAATAATATTTAGATTACAAAGTATGAAATTCCTAAACGCAATATTTTTTTGTAACTACGATTTCGCCATTGTCCTTTAAACTTCTCAACACAAGTGCTTTAACAGCCGATAATATCTATTTAATATCCATAAAAAATATCACAGGTCGCATCTAAATATGTGTTATCGAGACAATTTTCAAATGTATCGCTATAAGAATAAAAATATATCATCGTGCATCACTATATGACAAGTTCTCATTCGTTCAAACAACCACTCAATACATTCTAATCGTTAATTGTACGCTGTCAAAATTGCATCAAAAGTACTGTTGGAATTAATTTATGAGCTAAATCTATAATTTTTATTGTAGGTGCGGTGATATAAATCCACAACAATGGCTTTAAGAACGTACGGCGATAAGCCGATAAGTTTTCAAATCGAGGAGGGTGGGGAATTTTACTGTGTTGGCTCAGAGGTAAAATTTCATCTAGTTGACTTCATAAACATGTTATTTACGTTTCTATTGAGCAATACTTACTCCCTTCCTAGGTTGGTAATTACCTGCGTCTCTTTCGCGGGTCACTGTACAAGAAGTACCCGGGCATGTCCCGCAGGACTCTGACAAATGAAGAAAGGAAACGGTTGATTGACAACGGATTGGGCCCTCACGTGCTTTCTAGCTCTGTGTCGCTTCTAAAGGCTTCTGAAGTTGAAGATATCATTGAAGGAAATGATGATAAGTATGTACCTTCTTTTTTTAAATAGATAGTGACCATAGTGACCAGCATAGTGACCATAATGCACCTGATGGTAAGCGACAACTACTACAGAGACAACTACTTGACAATCATGATGGCCTGGTGAGTAGCATCTTCACACTACACCTGCACTACTGCCTACATACAATTACTGAAGTTCATGTACTGAGAAGGTTTGTGATGGGTACCACTGTCTCACAAAAACATATGGTTTATACAGTGAAATCAATGGAAGATCCCTCTGCCGTACAATAGGCATTCTTTTATCAATCAGTAACAATCCTCGGCTATTGTAAATTTTCTTAGGGTCGTAATTCTTACCATTGGTTAACTATAGATTAGGGGCGTAGCTACCGCCGTGTCCGCCTCTTGTAGACTCTTACTATTAAAAACAAACTACTTTCATATATTTTTTCCTTTGCGCCTTATAACAGGAAGGCAAAGGGTTCAAGCCCATACAGCCTCATCAATAGCAGTATAGATTACATGTAATTTTTTTATGCAGTAAGGCCTAAGCCAAGTCTTTGTTTTATTCTTTTGTAGATATAAAGCAGTGTCAGTAAGCCAAGAGCTCGCTACACCTAGAGAAAGCAAGAGCAAAAAACCTCACAACCCATCATGGTTGCCGGTCATGCCAAACTCGTCACATTTAGACGCAGTACCACAGGCTACTCAGATAAGCCGAAGCAGAGTTCACAACAAAAAGGTTAAGTTTATTTATGTTGACACCATTTAGTCGGGGGTCTAGAGTTGAGGTACAATGTTTAGTCTAGTGTCAGAGTACTCAGAACGCAACACAGCCAAACATCATACCCTAACAATAACCGGATGTATACTGGCTGGCTCTGGAATGCGACACACTTGCGTGTGCCACTATGGTGGGTTTCACACCCTGTGTATGGTGGTTGCTATCCAGGTAGATATGAATATCCTACCACCATGTTAGATAGATAGATAACTCTTTATTGCACACCATTACAAAAAGAAACCTTAAAGCTAAAGTAAGTTACAATAGGCGGTCTTATCGCTAAAAGCGATCTCTGCCTGACAACCTTAATTATATGGAGATAAATGAAAAGGGTCCGTAAAATTTATACTAAGTAACATTTTGTATTATTATTGCAGATACGCACATTCCCACTGTGTTTCGATGATACTGACATGACGGCCATGTTGGAGAATGCCTCTCAGAAGCAAATATTGGTACCAATCAGGTTAGATATGGAGATAGAAGGACAGAAACTTAGAGATACATTCACATGGAATAAAAATGGTAGAGTTTAATTGTTATGTATTCAGTACCAATTTTTCATGCCCTAGCTCCCAATAAAATCTTTTTATAGCCTCTAGTATTACCTGGATTTTTATTTGATTATAATAGACATCAAAGTTTACTGTTTATTATTAATAGTAATTAAATTTAAAAGGAATATGGAGTTATTTTACAATGTTGTGGGTCAGTACTTGAAAAATGTATGCCAATTGTATATTAGTCATAAAAGTGTTTTATCTTACAATATCAAAATCTATGACTGTTCATTATTTATTATTCCAGAGTCAATAATAACACCAGAACAATTTGCGGAGGTGTTATGCGATGATCTTGAGCTCAACACAAGCACGTTCATACCAGCGATAGCGACGTCCATACGTCAGCAAATAGAAGCGTTCCCGAGTGAACCACCAGCTATACTGGAGGAGCATAGTGACCAGAGAGTGGTCGTCAAGTTGAATATACATGTGGGCAACACATCGCTAGTTGACCAGGTATTCAACCCTACCTAACCTAACCTTCCAGTAAAAGCTATCTATGTATAACTACCGGGCTCGGCAGACGTAGTCCTGCTCGTAAAAGCAGCGCCACCGACTGCAGCCACATCTGCCGGGCTAATTTGGGAATCAACTGTTACAAATCGTCATAAATATATTGCAGGTGGAATGGGACATGTCAGAGAAGGAGAATAATCCTGAGCAGTTTGCGATGAAGTTGTGTGCCGAGTTGGGGCTGGGAGGAGAGTTCGTGACGGGCATCGCTTACAGTGTGCGGGGACAGCTGGGCTGGCATCAACGGACCTATGCCTTCAGCGAGGCACCGCTAGCTGTGGTCGAGGTAATAATAAACCTTTTGATAATAGTAAGTTAATAATGCATAAAAAGTACACCGACTTCAATAAAAAGACGAAATTATGCGTCACTATAAAATTTGAGGGTTGCCCTTGATTTGTCTGAGATCCCGACTTGGTGCCAATGGGACCACCTGGGATGGAAAGGGTATACCTTTTAAACAAAAAAAGAATTACTCAAATTGGTTCAGGCGATTCGAGTAATCTGGTAACATACTTAACCTCCTCCTTTTTTTGAAGTCGGTTAAAAAAGAAGTGTAGTCCTTAAACGGCTCTGCTGTGCCCTGGCATTGCAGAAGTCTATGGGCGGCGGTGACTACTTACCATCAGGTGGCCCGTCTGCTCGTCTGCCTATCCAGGCACTAAAAAAAAATGTTTTTAGGTAATGTAACTTGTTGATTATAAAAATAAAATAATTCGTGTCAACTACCCTATTGTGTGGTATAGTCAGAGATAGTCATTTCTGCCTATTCAATACACAATTTGACTGTATTTTTTTTATTTAATTAGATTAAACCTACAATCGCACACATAGTCCTGACCCCACACTAGGTAAAACTTGTAAAACTTGTGGGTATTAAATACGAGAGACTATGGTCCCACAACACCCGGACCAGAAACAAATATCTATCTGTCACACAAATATTTGTCTCAATGCAACCCACGGCATCTTGTTTCACAGCCGGCTACTTGCCCACTTTACCCGGGGGATCGAGAGACCTCAGCACAGCAGTCGTAACTCATGCGCAACTACAACTGCACCACCGAGGCAGACTTTATCCTTTCTATTTATCGTTTTGTCACAGACGCCGTACCGTCAGCCATCAGAGGCGGAGCAGTGGGCGCCACACCTCGAGACACTCACCAACGCAGAGATGGAGAAGAAGATCCGCGACCAGGACAGGAACACGCGCCGCATGCGACGACTCGCCAACACAACGCCAGGTTGGTAGACAGACTAGCTCACACAGGCAGGCTCATACACGCAGGCTCGTACACGCAGGCTCATACAGGCAGGCTCATACACGCAGACTCATACAGGCAGGCTCGTGCTGGTGG
This sequence comes from Laothoe populi, assembly GCA_905220505.1. Classification (NCBI taxonomy): domain Eukaryota; kingdom Metazoa; phylum Arthropoda; class Insecta; order Lepidoptera; family Sphingidae; genus Laothoe; species Laothoe populi. The sequence continues at coordinate 14,944,747 of HG992167.1, read as the reverse complement.
TAGGATCCGCACGGATTGCGACCACCGTACACAGGGTGTACAACCCGCCATAGTGGCACACGCAAGTGTGTCGCGTTCCGGGATTAGTGTACATCAGGGTTTGTCGGGGGTCTAGAGTTGGGGTAAGATGTCATGTTGCGGCCTTCTGAGTACTCTGACAGACCTTCGACCGCTTCTTCACCTATCATGGTGCAGTGTGAAGAAGCTACACAGCAGGCCACCATGATTGTGTTGAGTAGCGAGGGATAGGTTGTCTCTCGTTACTCGATACTCTAATTGGACGGCATTGCGCTTACCATCAGGTGCACTGTGGTCACTTTGACCTGACAGGATAAACAGACAAAAAACTGTTATTTAGTCATATGAGACCTATGTAGAATATTCTTTTTGCTCATACATTCACTTTATGGTGAATATTATTTATTAAATATATACAACGGTTGTTTGTTATAAAACTAGTATAAAACTCGTTATAGATAATTTTTAGACTTTCGCGATTTCTATACATATTATAAAATTATACTGGTCTTGATCGCGCAATATTTAATAGTATAAATACCATATTGCGGGATTAAGATTTTATAATAATTATATTTCTGTTTATCTGATATATAGATGTATTAATATTCAAATTGTTTTTAAAAAAAGTTTTTTTTAACAACAATCCACCTGATTCAAATGGATTCTTATATTCACGCAAATATTATACATTGAAATAAAACGAATTTTACGGATTATATCACGGTTTATTCTACATTATTTTAAATTAAAATAAACCTGATTCAAAGTTCAAATAGAAATGACTAAGGATGTTGTGGGACCGTAGTCCCGACCCATAGTCTTGATACCCACAGTACAGGTTTGACCTAGTGTGGGGTCAAGACTATGTGTGTGACTGTTAGGTGTATTTATTTATTATAAATATAATGTAGTTAGTCATAATTAATAATCATTTATTAGTGGAGTAAAATTTATTTCTTATATTTTTTTTAATTGTTTGTTAATTTATTTTGCCATATTCTAATATCCTTTTCGATGATAAGATGGCATTTTATTATTATTTTATTTAACTATGTACTTAATTTATTATGTTTATTGAATTTTTGTGAGTATTATAGTAGTAAGTACTTAGAACAAAGGACTTTTTGAGTATAGTCTTCAAAAAATTATTTATTTTTAGTAAGGTAAATTTTATTTCGTAGTAATGCTTTTACGCAGTTGTTTGCTCAATTTTGGTAACTTGCTACTTTATGAGAGGCAGTTGTATTCATTAAATCTATAGTTCGCGACAGGTCGACATGGCAATCGGGGTATGAGGAGAGGTGCGGGGGAGGGGTTACCCCGCATACCCGCACATCGCACGCGCCGTAGCTCATTATTAGAAAATTGTGATATTAAACGAAAAGACAATTATTATAATAGGGTATTTGACAATTTTTGAAAATTGATGGACATCGATAGAGGACTCTTCACTTATAGCCCCCGTAATATTTTTATTATTGAAATATACTCAATTTATATAAAATCCGTGATTTTATTTTTTCATATATAATTTCGCGCTAAAACGCGTTGTCACGTGACATTATCTCTATGTGACGTCATCGCACATATACAAACATTCGTGACACCTAACAACATAACAAATTATTTGCATTTATCTGATAGTTTTTCCGCAAAAATGAATGAGCCAGCATATAAATATTGTTCAATGTCTTTATGTAAAAACTCGACACTAAATCCCGATAAATTGTTCATCCATATGCCAAAATCAAAAGTTTTAAGAAAGAAGTGGCAGATTTCGACTATCAGCTTTTGTAATGCCTTCTTCCATTCTTATAGAAGACTCGAAGACGAAATTGAAACGTTTCCACACGTTTACACATCGAAAAATATGTTCTTCCTTACAATTTTATTTGTCGTAGGATGCAATGTTTATGTGCAATGTCGTCACGAGTAATGGCGGCCGGTATTGCTACCTTTTTGGCACCGACAGATACAGATTAAAAATTCTAAATTTTAATTACGAAAATGAAATATTTATAATACATTTAAAATAAAAAAATGTATTAAATAAATATGTTTGCCCACTATCCTTTCTCCTAGGGCAGTTTTATATTTTTTGGTTACACCAGTCAAACACCCTATTACCCTGTCAATCAGACATTGGATATGGCTGCGTTTTACACCGGCTTTTTAGAACTTTGCCCAGAATACAATACGAATCGAAATTAGCAGGACCCAATAAACTATTAAAATCGCCCATAACTGATATTGATTGTGATGAATAAAATATTATTATAAAATATGTTACTTATAATAAACCTTATTTAATTAATTTTAGTCTTATTTTCTTGTATTGCAATAAAATAAATATCGATATAAACTACCTGCTACATTTTGCCACATCACTAGAAAATTGCCATGTCGAGCTGTCGCGTACTATAGATTAATTGTATTTTGGTCTGATGTGACATCAAATAATATGCGTGAGGCATTCCTGGACTTTTAATACTTAATATTATTTTTATATAGTTTTTCATAGGTAGTTAAATAATAAAATGAGTGCCTTTCAGAAGTACAATTTCATAATGCTATATAATAGTTGTAAGAAAGCATAATATTTATGAAAATGAAAATTATTTATGTGGTGTTTTAAAGAAAAATATAAAGTATTATAATATACTTTAAGAGTGATTTTGCCATAATAACAATACTTATGTAATTTTCACTCATGTTACATAGAAATTTTAATATTGATCCATCCATACTTGTTCATATTGTACCAAATATTTAATGCAACATGTATTTGGTTCTAATAGCTTTATGCAAGAACAACATTTAAGATATCTCTTTGTTATGCATGTATGTTTAAGTCGTTGGTCAATTTTTTTTTCTTTATTTCACTTTGGGGGTTTTTTCAAGCATGAAAATGTCACCCCCATAATTGTATATATTGAAATTTAATATATCAATATGTCATTATATTTTGACGTTTTGCGTCTATGGCGCAGCGGGCGAGTAGCCAGCTGTGAAACCAGAGGACTTGGGTTCGATTCCCGCATCGAGACAAATGTTTGTGTGACAGACAGATATTTGTTTCGGGTCTGGGTTTTGGGGGACCGTAGTCCCTCGTAGTTTTGATACCCACGACACAGGACTTTTATCTTAGCGTGGGGTCGAACGAGTTTGACTGTTGAGTGTAATTTATTTAATATATGACATTATACAAGTCATACATACTGACTGCCTCGGTGGCGCAGTTGTAATAGGCTATTTGACTAATTTTCGAAAATGATTTAACACTATTATTTATTACATAATAAGCACACTATATTGATATTTCCGGGAAATCTACTGTATTTTTAATAAAAATCAATGTTAAAGTTTAAATCTCCAAAACCGCGGCAAAAACGCTATTTCTGTAATGGCGCTGATCATATGACACGTGTGACGTCATATGCAAGTAAACAAGCTAATAATGATAAGCAAAGCTAAGTTTTATGATAATTGTTTTATCAACAATTATCATAAAACTGCTTCAAAAGTAGATCAACAATAGAATTTATCACCCAGAAATCATAAAAGGCGTACTAAAATTACTCGAAGAAACTATGTTTACTTGCGTGTGACGTCACCAGAGTTGCAACCAATAACAGAGTGTTCACATCACAGATAAAATTTTAAATAAATGTTGTATTTTATTTCGGTTAATTTGCAAAAACTATACATTATTTTGTTTCCAATTAACTGAAATATGGTTTTTTAAGCTATTGTCTAAGAGGATGACCACAATTTGCATTGTATTTTCAATGTTGTCAAATAGCCTATTGCGTATGCGTTACGACTGCTGTGCTGAGGTCTCGGTTTCGATCCCCCGGACGGGTAAAGTGATATTGAGTTTTTCTATCTAGAAATTCCTCAGTATTAGCTCGGAGTCAGTGTCCAGTGTGGCGATAGCCTCGCCCTCTATCACATTATGGGACCGAAATTCGGCGAAAAGTGGGTGTAATGATTATACTTCTACCTACCCCTTCGAAGATTACAGGCGTGAGTGTATGTGTGTGTGTAAGTCATATATACACCGCACTGTTTTATCGGTATTTTTTCATATTGGTTTTTTTGCTAGATGTGCATAGTACAGCTAGCAGATAGCGCAAATCTGGTAATTAAAAGACAATGGTGTATAAGTGATGTGGGCCAATCAATATACAGAAATCTAAGCATAGCAAAGAGCTGTCTTAAGTATTATTATGCAATACGGGTAATGCAATAACGACAGTGAATTTAAACAAGCCAAATATTTTAATGTTGGTTTATTGACCTTTTGCTTGTCTGAACCTAAAATTACCAAAATTAATAATATCTACCTCAGGGAGTTTGATGTTAGAAAATAAGGAAATAAATAATAATACTAGCCCCATATTAAACATTGTCCCACTGCTGGGCACGGGCCTCTACTAATGAGAGGGGTTAGGCCTTATTCCACCACGCTGGTTTTTTCTCATGTTGTCCATATCACAATTTTTCATGCAATATTTATAATGAACGTTAAAAAGTAAGTAGACTGTTGAAATTGTATCACATTAAAGATAAAAAAAAAAAAATTGTTTTATTTAATTTATTCTAACTTCTGAATAACTAACATTTTTATTCTGCGCCACAGAGTTTAATAGCTTTGAACTAAAACTGGACTATATAAAAATACATATCTTATTCGATGACAACAGAATAGACAATTAATATTCGATTAATTATAAGTATCGATAACATTGGATCGAATAATAGCATTGTACGAAAAATTATTGATGACTTTCTATTTCTTACAAATTTATAGAAAAATAAAAGTTTGAATACAGTAATACTGATTGTATGTTTTGTGTGTGCAGATGTGTCTTTGAGTCGCGCAGTGAACCGCCTCATCCGGGCCGACGAGGCTCTCTTCCAGTCCACCCCCGAAAAGAGAAGGAAGAAGATATAAATAACATCCAGCGGGAACATGGCGCATCCAACCAATGGGCCGCCAGAAACAGTCGCCTATTATAATAAAAATTATATTAAATGCTATTTTGAACTCGACAGAAATTTTTTTTTGCGAATAATAAATATGGGCTTGTATATTTTTAACAGGGTTACAATAGGGTAGTTGACTCGATTTTTTTTATTAATTGCATCACCAATTTACATTACCTAAAACCTATTATCGAAAGAATTTTATGAATCCGAACAAAAATAAGTAAATTAGACGCCATTCAAATCTGCTAGAAGGGGGTAATTGTCAAATGACAGTAAAAGGATGCATGATATGTACCGTGACGTCACGGTACTCAGAATCGCCATTACTGTGCCGTTGTGCGAGGGAGATAGCGTTATGTTGGCAATACGCAACCATTTTCGCTCATGCCTGTGAGTATTTGCTCCTACCAATATTTAAAATGAATATTGTGATCTCATATTTATATCTCATCAATTTTGATTCTGTTTTCGCAAAAGAGTTTCTTTTGCTCATTATATTCGGTTGCATATAGAATAATGTACAAAATGAAACACAGGAAACTACCCTATTCATTCTGTTGGTTTATAAAACTATTTGAATATTTCACATTGGCAAAATCACTGTTGAAACGGTGGAGCCATATAACTGTCAAAAGAAGAAATGTGTCTTATTATTGACTGTAAATGGCGTATAGTGACAGAATACCTTAGAGTAGGCAACCAAACAGAATACTTAATAATGCTATCTAATAAACGAAACAAAAATATCACCACCTTTGCTTATTTTTAGTTGATCCATATTACAAGGCTGTTCTTTTATGTCGCGTTCTCCTATTTGATATTATAATATACTTGGTCCAGAAATGAAAATTAATGTCTACCCACTTAGGAATTATCTCGGTTTACTGGGTGGTATAATTTGAAGAGTGGATATTAGTTTATATTTTTAGAACTTTAAATAGCGTTTAGACTATATTTTCTGTGCTTTAGGGATCATCCAAAGTTCAGCTTGGTTTGTTGATGCAGACATCATTTCTTACAAAAATATCACGTAACCTCGTGTTTTAAACAAATATTTTTTCTATTGAAGTAGTGTTTATTCGCCTAGTATTTTTTTTTATTCTGGCTCGGCAAAGTGACCACACTGCACCTGATGGCCTACCATCCTTACTGGACGCAGTGCCGTCCAGATAGAGTATCAAGAGACAGTCTATCCCTCGCTACTCAACACAACCATGTCTTTGCTGTGCCAGGATAAAACAAAATGGTTTTGTTTGTCTTATTTTGACAAGGACAAACAAAAAAAAACGAAGTCAGTCAGTCACAAACTTTTTAAGAGTGTGTTGAGATGTTTAATAATATGTAAGCCGGCAGCTTGTGGCGAGCTGTTGGGAATTAGCAATCCCACGTACCTGAGTGCTGCCGGGGGAAGGCACTGTTCTTCATCTCTAGCTTGCCTTTACCGGCTGGCTGGAGTGAACTATGACGAGGAACAAATCCCCCACCTCTGGCTTGCCTTCACCGGCCGGTCAGAGTGGAGTCGCGAGAGCTTTACGCTCGGATGGTGGATGTGAAACGTAAGTGGCGAGTGGGCAACGTGATGGGACCCTAAGGGAGCAAATGATCGTTGTTTAAAGTCCAGTGACAACTCTCCACCCTTTAGCCGCTCAAATGATGTTGCTCCCTTGTCGCTTTTTAGAGCGACTATTTTGGGGAGCCCATTTACCGGAGTTAGCGATTCACCTTCCTATTTTAGCCGTGTTTTTAACATTGGTCGGGTAGGTGCCATAGTTCTTCTATAGACCTAATTAACCAATCCACCAACAGCTCACCTCATTAAACCAGCATATCTTTTTGTCCATCCATACAATAGTCGTACACCAACCGGGGGTTGTCCTTGGGTGCACTTGTGTAGTGTATACAGGGAAAACATCAGTTGGTGTCACATCACAATATTTAACTAAAATTTAATTTTTAATTAAAATTATCTAACGGGCCTCCGCGTGTTGGCTTTGGCCCTACGCACGCCTTCCAAAAGACCGGGATTCGTATAGTCCCGTGATTACGGTGTGATTGTATTTTCTTAGGACGCGTACCAACATCTAAGTAAACATAATCTCGCACAAAATCAAAATTACGTATTTGATGCTGGTGGTAGGATATTCATATACAGCCGGATAGCGACCACCGTACATAGGGTGTAAAACCCCCCATAGTGGCACACGCAAGTGTGCCGCGTTCCGGAATCATCCAGCGTACATTCCGGTTTTGTTGGGGGTCTAGAGTTGGGGTACGATGTTTGGCCGTTTTACGGCCTTCTAAGTAGTCTGACACTAGATCCTCGACCGCTAGTTTACCTTCTTGCCCATGGCGTAGTGTGAAGAGGTAGGCTATGGCATGATTGTGTTGAGTAGCGAGGGATAGATTGTCTCAATACTCGATACTCAAACTGGAGGGCACTGCGCTTACCATCAGGTGCAGTGTGGTCACTTTGCCGTGCCAGGAAAAAAAAAATTGCGTGTTCTAATTAGGTCTGCTCTCAAAGATACCTCGTTAAATTGTTTTGAGAGGCAATTTACGAGATTTATATTTTTAATCCATCGAAAATTTGGCGGTGTAGCTTCACTAATTGGTATTATATTATAAATCTTTTAACAAGGTCATTATTTGTAAACGTTCTTGGTAAATTATTGTCCATGCTCCCGTCAGAAATGTTAAGCTGAAGCGTCCCCCCGCCCCTTGGTTGACGAACGGGGTTCGGATGGCGATGAGGCGAAGGAACCGGGCTTTTCATAAATTCAAAAGGGATCGATCGGAGGACAACTGGGTTTTATACAAAGCTGCTAGGAATCGGTGCAATCAGATGATACGTAATGCCAAACGCCGCCATATATTCCTTAATATCTCTAATTCTTCCCCTGCTAATATCTGGAAGTTCCTTGGGACTTTGGCTATTGGTAAGAAGAAACATTTAGACTTTCTGGGGACATTTGGTTTGGACGATATCAATGATCATTTCACAACTCCTGCCTCGCTAGATCCCAAAACCAAATGTCGTACTCTGAATTTCTTAGCTGGTCTTCCACAACTCCACATTGACAGTTTTCGTTTTTCTCCAGTTGAGGCGGAAGAGATCAAAAAGACCATCCTTTCAATAAAATCCAATTCGACAGGCTGTGATAACATTAGCCGCCGTATGGTTATTGCTATTCTCGACCAAGTTCTTACTATACTTTCCCATATCATAAACTTTTCTTTTAATTCGGGTGTTTTTCCGTCTTCATGGCGAAAAGCTCTTGTTATTCCTCTCCCAAAAAATTCTAACCCAACCCTTGTCAATCACTTCCGACCTATATCTCTTCTTCCTTTCCTATCCAAGGTGCTTAAGGCCTGTGCCCACAAACAACTGTCCAGGTTCGTACACTTGAACTGTCTGTTAAGTCCCTTACAGTCCGGTTTCAGGCCTGGTCACAGCACCATTTCAGCACTCCTCAAAGTGACTGACGATATTAGAGCCGGGATGCAGGACACCAAAGTTACCGTGTTGACTCTGGTAGACTTTTCTAACGCATTCAATAACGTCAGTCACGATATCCTGCTATCTATCCTCTCCCTCTTAAGGATCTCTTCCGTAGCACTGGATTGGTTCTCAACGTATCTTCGAGGGCGTCAACAGTCGGTGCGTCTTGGCGATTCTTCGTCTAATTGGCGTAACATTGACTCTGGTGTCCCTCAAGGTGGTATACTTTCTCCATTATTATTTTCAATTTTTATTAATTCTATAACCTCAAATCTTCAGTGTGCGTATCATCTGTACGCCGATGACTTACAGATTTATGCTCAGGCTGGCGTCGAAAATGTGAATACTGCTATAGCCAAAATAAATAGAGATCTAGATCACATAAAAAACTGGTCAGACCGCTTCGGATTGGGAGTAAACGCAAATAAATGTCAGGGAATAATTGTGGGTAGTTCGCGGTTGATTAACAGATTGGACACAGCGACGCTTACTTCCATTCAATTCAATAATTCAGTCATCGCTCTGTGTCCCACTGTGAAAGATTTAGGCTTATACATAGACACTACCTTGAACTGGCAGGCCCAAACAGTATCTGTTTGCCAAAAAGTTACAGGTACCCTTCGTGCTCTCTATCGCTTAAAAAATTTCCTTTCGGTTAAAACTAAAACGATGCTTGTGCAGACCTTAATATTTCCTATCCTCGATTATGGTGATGTGTGCTATTTTGATCTGAATGCAGATCTGCTCAACAAACTTGACCGGCTTCTTAATAACTGCATTCGATTCATTTTCAATCTGCGTAAATATGACCATGTGTCTTCTTATCGGGCACAACTTAAGTGGTTACCTATCCGTCAGCGCCGTAATCTGCGTGCACTTACTACTCTCTTTTCTATTCTTACTTCTCCTAATTCTCCCTCTTACTTAACCTCTAACTTTCAGTATTTAGGATCTAATCACGACAGAAACCTTCGCTCCTCAAGCAGTTTACTTCTACAGTCTCCTTCTCACCATTCTGATTTTATTCATTCGTTTTTTACTATTCAATCCATACTTCTTTGGAATGCGCTCCCTCTCGAAATCAGGGCGTCTACCAGCCGGTTCACTTTTAAGTCGAAAGTTCGGATGCTCTTCGCTGATGGTGTGGCAGGATCACAACTTTAGCTGGTATCTACCTATTATATATGTATGCTTTATGTATAATACGTGTAGTTTATGAGTATTCTATGTAATTGTATTCTATCTAATGTATATATATAATTATATGTAAGTATATCGTAGTCCTACAGAAAGTAAATTTATGCATAAGAATCTTGTCTAGTACACTCTTGTTAATATTTTCTTTTCCGTGATTAATATACACCCACATTGTTTCGTCTCTGCATCATCCACAGGTAGACTGGTAGAGAATGCCTACGGCATTAAGTCCGCCTTTACACATGTTGTGTGTATGAAGTTTTAAATAAATAAAATAAATTAATAAGTATTGTTCGTAGAAAGGTAGTAGAATAGACTGACATTGTGACTTATAAGATTGGTGTTTATACTATGACATTGATTGAGTAAATTATGAGAAATGAGAACACGCATCATGGTTGATAGCCAAAGAAACACTCATTAATTGAATGCACTGATTTTTCACTGATTAAAAAAGTAAAATAAACAGCGATAGAATCCGTCAATTTCGTTTTATTTCAATGTATGATATTCGCGGAATGTATGACATCAGAAACCATTATGCACTGATTAATTACCTATAGAATTTATTTATTATACACCAAACAGTCACACACATAGTTCTGACCCCCCACTAGGTAAAACCTGTATCGTGGGTATCAAGAACTACGAGGGGCTACGGTCCCAAAACATCAGACATGAAACAAAAATCTGTCACGCAAATATTTGTCTCGGTGCTGGAATCGAACCCACCGCCTCTCGTGACTCGCCTCTATGATATCTCGGGAGTCGTGATGTGTAGGATAAAAGTACAGGAACTATTTTTATATACAACTTCACGGACTACATCTGTTGATACCTATTTGTATGACACAATTCGTGAGAATATTTTGGACCTTTGAGCTTTTAGCAGACACAGAATCGATGAAGGCTTCTGATATTGTAACTAGCTGTACCCGACATGCGTTGCAATGCCACGTAAAGTAAATTTGATTAATTGCGATCGGTTGAACGGTCTAGAAGTTGATGTTCTGCAGCGCCATCTAGCGAATTCTTTTTATTTTGCGCCAGGAACCATCGCGGGCGTATGAAGAACAACTCACCAAAGTTTTATCATAATCGAATGAATAGTTTAGAAGTCCATAGAGGACAAAAATACTTTTATAGATTTTTATTTATATAGATTTATATTAGTGTATTTAAGACCTGTACCAATTTTCAGCTCTATTGGAATGATACATTTACAGATTATTTGTTTATTTTAACTGGACTAGCCTACGTATATTGTAAGCAATCGATGAATGACTCAAACGGTAAAGCGGAATAACAAATAGTTTACTGTGATAGGCCGAGAGTCAGGGACGCTGTTTAAAAGTTCGTAAAATTCACATTTAAGATAACTTTCTTGACAGTATTTGCAACGCAATATATATAAATTCACTAAACTACGTTGAGACTGAAGCCACAACAAAAAATATTTTTTAACAAAAACAATTGAAGACAGTAAGGGCCTTTGTTGTTATTACATTGGACTACAAAAATGCTTTTGGCTTTTCTATTATCCGACGTATACATTGATTACTGAGTAATGCTATGAAAACTAAATAAAAGTTATATCGTAAAATCATATTATTTATCTTCTCACTTTATCTATCTTAGTGATAGCCATGATAGAAACCTTCGGTCATCTAGCAACCTTCTTCTTAAGTACCCCTCTCACCGCTCCGACTTCACTCACTCTTCTTTCCCCATTCAAGTTATACTTCTGTGGAATTCACTCCCACTTGAAATCAGGTCGTGCACCATCAGGTTGGCTTTCAAATTAAGAGTACGGCAATTGCTTCTGGACGGAGTTGCAGAATCTCGCCATTAATTCATATTATATTTATCCGGGTGAGGGTATGTCAGGTCATCAGGCCGAGGTTGTGAGAGGGCTTACACGCCTCTCTCAGATCGCCAGATACAGCCAGGATGCATAGCGTGTAATAGTTCGGTAATAAAACACAAGATTAACACTTCAGAGTCTATTTGAAGCTACCACCAGTTCGGAATGCAGTCATCCAATAGGAAAGATCCTGGCAATAAAACCTTTGGTTGCTCTTTTTAAACATATCACGATTTACATCAGTTGATAATTACACTTTTTACTCTTTCAGTCCAATAATTCACAAAAACGACAACGAGCCTTTAATAATAATTTTTACATTGTTCTTGTCAAAAATGGCGGGCCCTCCATGTCAATTGATATTTATTTTCAATAGATGGCGTTACTGGACTATTTAATTCAACTTATTTTCTTCATACTCCGATATATTATATTTATTATATCCATACTAATACTATAAATGCGAAAGTAACTCTGTTTGTTTGTTTGTTACCTCTTCACGACTAAACGGCAGAACGGATTGTAATGAAATTTGGTAAGGGAATAGATTATATCCTGGAGAAGGACATAGGCTATATTTTTTCCCAAAAAACAACCTTGAAAGGGGTCAAATAGGAGGTCAAAATTTGTATGGGAAATCCATAATTCCTCGACTTAGGGGTCTGTAAATTCATATTTAGTCTTTGGGTAGGAAATAAAGAAATACGTGTTTCACATTTTTACACGAAGTTAAATAGTGAGAGAGTAAGAGAGAGAGTGACAGTGTGAGAGTGTGAGAGTGTTTGAGAGTGACAGAGTGAGAGAGTGCGAGAGTGCGAGAGTGCGAGAGTGCGAGAGTGCGAGAGAGCGAGAGTGCGAGAGTGAGAGAGTGAGAGAGTGAGAGAGTGAGAGAGTGAGAGAGTGAGAGAGTGAGAGAGTGAGAGAGTGAGAGAGTGAGAGAGTGAGAGAGTGAGAGAGTGAGAGAGTGAGAGAGTGAGAGAGTGAGAGAGTGAGAGAGTGAGAGAGTGAGAGAGTGAGAGAGTGAGAGAGTGAGAGAGTGAGAGAGTGAGAGAGTGAGAGAGTGAGAGAGTGAGAGAGTGAGAGAGTGAGAGAGTGAGAGAGTGAGAGAGTGAGAGAGTGAGAGAGTGAGAGAGTGAGAGAGTGAGAGAGTGAGAGAGTGAGAGAGTGAGAGAGTGAGAGAGTGAGAGAGTGAGAGAGTGAGAGAGTGAGAGAGTGAGAGAGTGAGAGAGTGAGAGAGTGAGAGAGTGAGAGAGTGAGAGAGTGAGAGAGTGAGAGAGTGAGAGAGTGAGAGAGTGAGAGAGTGAGAGAGTGAGAGAGTGAGAGAGTGAGAGAGTGAGAGAGTGAGAGAGTGAGAGAGTGAGAGAGTGAGAGAGTGAGAGAGTGAGAGAGTGAGAGAGTGAGAGAGTGAGAGAGTGAGAGAGTGAGAGAGTGAGAGAGTGAGAGAGTGAGAGAGTGAGAGAGTGAGAGAGTGAGAGAGTGAGAGAGTGAGAGAGTGAGAGAGTGAGAGAGTGAGAGAGTGAGAGAGTGAGAGAGTGAGAGAGTGAGAGAGTGAGAGAGTGAGAGAGTGAGAGAGTGAGAGAGTGAGAGAGTGAGAGAGTGAGAGAGTGAGAGAGTGAGAGAGTGAGAGAGTGAGAGAGTGAGAGAGTGAGAGAGTGAGAGAGTGAGAGAGTGAGAGAGTGAGAGAGTGAGAGAGTGAGAGAGTGAGAGAGTGAGAGAGTGAGAGAGTGAGAGAGTGAGAGAGTGAGAGAGTGAGAGAGTGAGAGAGTGAGAGAGTGAGAGAGTGAGAGAGTGAGAGAGTGAGAGAGTGAGAGAGTGAGAGTGAGAGTGAATCAGTCCGTCCGTCAGTCCGTCAGTCCGTCAGTCCGTCAGTCCGTCAGTCCGTCAGTCCGTCAGTCCGTCAGTCCGTCAGTCCGTCAGTCCGTCAGTCCGTCAGTCCGTCAGTCCGTCAGTCCGTCAGTCCGTCAGTCCGTCAGTCCGTCAGTCCGTCAGTCCGTCAGTCCGTCAGTCCGTCAGTCCGTCAGTCCGTCAGTCCGTCAGTCCGTCAGTCCGTCAGTCCGTCAGTCCGTCAGTCCGTCAGTCCGTCAGTCCGTCAGTCCGTCAGTCCGTCAGTCCGTCAGTCCGTCAGTCCGTCAGTCCGTCAGTCCGTCAGTCCGTCAGTCCGTCAGTCCGTCAGTCCGTCAGTCCGTCAGTCCGTCAGTCCGTCAGTCCGTCAGTCCGTCAGTCCGTCAGTCCGTCAGTCCGTCAGTCCGTCAGTCCGTCAGTCCGTCAGTCCGTCAGTCCGTCAGTCCGTCAGTCCGTCAGTCCGTCAGTCCGTCAGTCCGTCAGTCCGTCAGTCCGTCAGTCCGTCAGTCCGTCAGTCCGTCAGTCCGTCCGTCCGTCCGTCCGTCCGTTTGTTTGTTTGTTTGTTACCTTTTCACGACTAAACGGCTGACCGGATTGTGATAAAATTTGGCAAGGAGATAGATTATATCCGGTAGAAGGACATAGGCTATCTTTTTTCTCAAAACACAACTTTGAAAGGGGTCAAATAAGAGTTCAATATTTGTATGGGAAATCTATCGTTCCTCAAGTTAGGGATCTGAAAATTCATATTAAGGCTTTTGGTAGGAAATAGAGAAATACGTGCTTCAACGTTTTTGAAAAATCATCCCTGAAAGAGGCAAAGTGAGAATAAACTTATGAGGTATTCTTTAGATGCAATCTCAAGATTCAGGCACAACAACTGAGAGGCTGGACAATCGCTACAGGTGCCTCAGTGCAGAAGACAACTCCTTGGATTGTATACTTCTGCTCCTGAAAATAACATCCACGCGGGCGGAGCCGCGAGCAACAGCTAGTTATGTATATATATGTGTGTATGTACTTATATTTATACATCTTTTTTCCTTTTTACTGTAAATATTATTATGTATTTATGCTAGTGTCTTCGGACATACAAGTCCATCTATATTTGTTTTTATTTTTTTCTGTCTTTTGTAATTATGCACCTACCCTACTTATCTCTGCACCACCTTAAGGTTGACTGGGAGAGAATGCTTTTGGCATTAAGTCCGCCTATATACAATGTATATAAAGTGTATAAATAAATAAAATATCTAACATTATTGTTTTTTTAGTTGTTGTCCAGTTCTATTCAATAAAGAGTAATACCAGGTTTCATCTTCTTACTCAATGATCTTTAAATACTTCTATCGCGTAGTGAACCTGCATAAAACTTTCAACAATATTTGAAGCTAAAACATTTAATGAGTTTGTTTTCAATGATACATAAATATTTAATTGAATGTCTTGTTAAATTGGAATTTCTCGGGCGTTATTGAACTTTATTAATTTCTGTTATCACAAGTAAATATGAAGTGTGACGGGACGAAAAGAAAAATAACGTTGGTAAGTTGTGTTGCTAAATTAGAATTTCTTGCGCTTTTTCTTAACATGATAAATAGCGAAGTGCTGATAATCTGTAACTACAATGATCAAGAACAGTATTATAAGATTTAGTGACGAAAATAGTTCAAGAATTCTGTTCTACGTTTAAATACGTTGTGATTTTTTTAGTTGCCCTATTTCCACGTGTTGAAAATTTCAAAATTAGTGATAGCCTATTTGTAGTTGGTACACACAAAACAGTTCAAAAACAGCTTCAATGGAATACACCCTCGTAATCGAAGTTACGTGTGTATTCATTGTTAATCATCTCTTGATTCTAAATTAAATTTAAGTAACTGGCCTACGACTAAAATATCGTAGGTATTTCATTTCTTTTTTGTGTATAGTTAAAGAAATGTAGTATACTTGGAATCATTGAATGTGATAACCTAATCACCACACAGTATATCGTCAGTACACTGTGAGAGCCCGGGATTGACGGCTGCATGGACGATCGATCTGGTTGCTACCGCGGACCCTGAGGGCGTCTTTCGCTGCACATGGAGACGGGTTGCAAGGCAGCATTACGCAAGGGCGGTTCTGGCAGGGTGCTTCTCGTCCGGGCCGTCCCTAATAATAATAATAAATAACACCTAACAGTTACATACATAGCTCCAACCCCACACTAAGATACGAGTCTTGTGTCGTGGGTATCAGTGGGGAGAGACTTTCGGTCTCACAACACCCAGACCCGACACAAATATCTGTCTGTACACAAACATTTGTCCCGATGTGGGAAATGAACCCACGGCCTCACAGCCGGCTACTCGCCTACTGCGCCACGGAGACTCAAATGCACTAAAGGCCACACTTTTAAATGGTACTGCCGGTGTACAGTGTATAAAGTGTTAGAGACTCGGCCCAGTAGTCTTCCGAATGGTAACATCTCTTCCAAGCGACTCAACGCTGGCTCGTAAGAACGGTGAGCCAACATTAATTTCCCGCCTCCCCCCGGCGAGGCGGTAGTGATAAATCGCTTTTCCCCAAAAAAGATACTCAGCAATCCATTAAATGTGCATTTTAGTTTACTTACCACAAAGGAATTATATTTGTATTTTAATAAAAAATATCTACTTTTTTAATGTTTTAAGTGTTTTTTTTATAAAAGGTTCAATTATTGTGATATATATTTAATAGCAAGCTCTCTGTGCAAATACGGACTTCAGCAGAATTTTAATGTGCCCCTCTATCGTGCTACGCGTGCCTACGGTGTCGTAGCTCGTGCTACTATTTGTCGACGAACTGAAATGTTTTCGTAGACAGTAGAATCAATGAGATTTCTTAATACGACGTTTATTTAGTTTGTATACGATACAACCATGTAACAGCTAAATGACTTGTAAAGTCTACCCGCATAATATATTTTTGTTAATTATAATGAATAAATAACAATTAACAGTCACACATAATCCTGACTCTACACTAAGATATCTCTCATGTTATCTTGTATTCCCTTCCATACCAGAACCACGCGTACTGGCTTACAGCTTCTACCACCACGGCCCGAACTAAGAGGTTTGCAAAATGGTTATTTTTGCCGCACCATCAAGCTGTGGAACAGTTTGCCAGCTACCGTGTTCCCTCCTTCCTATAATCCTGGGTCTTTTAGGTGTAGTGTGAAGAAGCTACACAGTAGGCCGGCATGATTGTGTTGAGTAGCGAGGGACTGATGTCTCACGCTACTTGATATTTTACCTGGACGGCACTGTACTTACCGTCAGGTGCAGTGTGGTCACTATGCCGTGACAAGATAAAAAAAAAAATAATAAATGGTTCGAAACTACGAGAGACCAGGTCGGTAGTCAGACCCAAATCAAATATGTAATTGTGGATAAAACATTTGTCTCAATGCGGGGAACAAACCTTCTACGCCACGGAGGCTGTCTATTGTATAAGATTTTTTTCTGTCGCTTCGACTGCCACTGGCGAGTTATGCAAAGTACTTTCAGCTTGATTATATGAGACCAAGGCTCACACATACTCTACCATATACCATTATAGAAGTTTATTTATTGCATACGGGAAATTACTATAATTCCAAATAAACCGAGCAGAAATTTGACAGCCTCCGTGGCGCAGCGTCCGAGTAGCTAGCTGTGAAACGAGAGGCCGTGGGTTCGATTCCCGCACCGAGACAAATATTTGTGTGACAGACAGATATTTGTTTCGGGTCTGTGTGTTGTGGGACTGTAGTCCTCATTGTTCTTGATACCCACGGTACAGGTGTTACCTAGTGTGGGGTCAGAACTATGTGTGTGACTGTTGGGTGTATTTATTTATATTTATTAAAAGGAATGTAGTTTGGAGTTGAATATATTTTTGATTTTTCAGGAATTTGGAATAGTAATCAATTTTTTTTTAGTTCCTGGATAGGCAGACGAGCAGACGGGCCACCTGATGGTAAGTAGTCACCACCGCCCATAGACTTCTGCAATGCCAGGGCACAGCAAAGCCGCTGCCAACCGTTTCTACTTCATCAAATTAGTGAAATAGCGCAATATTTAATGACGGGTGGACAGTGACATCGAGACCACGGCCGATGCAATCCGGTTGATACGTCGGAATTAAATTGGTAATTATGCCATTAAATAATGCGCGATTAAGACCCACTCCTAATTTGGTACATATACAAATCCTGCCTAAAAGCCTTCCTATGAGAGCCTTAAAAAAATTGTAGCTTGCTAGTTTACTACTCATCAAAGTACACATTCTTAATTTGAAAAAGGATACATTAGGAGTGAAAAACCCCTGAAACTAACTTCGCAGAGTAGGAATCTCCCACGCGTTAAGCTATTTACGAATCATTGGATTCATAATATTGGAGCTTCCTACGTCTTGGAGAATTTTTATTGTCGAACACTTAAAATGTATATGAAAATGATTGAAATATAATACTTTATTTCATAAGAGCGTTATAATGTTTTAAACATTTTTCAGAATTATAAACAAAATTAGCAGTAGATTTCCTAATACTAAATACTATAAAAAGTCCTATTAGTCCGCAGTAAAAAAATACACCAAAATTGAACAAAACATAAACTGACTCAAAATATCTGAAAAGTTAATTAAAATACTCAAACCAATTTTGAGGCGGTGCTTTTAAATATTGACTTATAAAACCGAAGCGTTACGAACTGGGAACCTTCAAGAAGAGAGTATATTCTTTCCTGAAAGGCCGGCATTTGCAAGGACTCTGGTGCACATGTTCATGAGCGGCGGGGATCACTTTCCATCATGTGAGCCTCCTGCCCGTTAGTCACCTTTCCCTTAAAAAAACATCAACAAATAAAAAATATACGAGTGGTATTGAAAATCCTAAATTTCAACTGTTAATATTTCAACCCAAGAAGGGTTGGTAGAGGGTACCCGAAGAGAAATATGCCGACCAAATAAATTATCTCCTAAAAGGCAAAATCATTAGTACCTTTAACCGTCGAAAATGTAAGAGAAGATGAATGTGAAAGAGTCGAGGGAAGTGTGTCAGGGTCGTAGCATTTGGCTCTCGATAGTCTCTGCCTACCCCCATGGGATGCAGACATGAGTAAACTCTGCAACCCCTCAAAATTTATTACCCACAAAATTTTACTGTTTGGTTATAATACAGCCATTAGTCAAAACAAAAACGCCCGTTTAAAACCGACTTATATGGCTGTTTACTATTAAAGTGTGGGCTGGCTTCATCGGGAGATTTATTCCTTTCGACAGATAGAAGTAAAATTCAAGTTTTCTTCGTGAAAAACACGTTGTGCGCATGCGTGCAGTCCGCCAATGTTCGCTGCGGCGCGACTAGGGCTGTAACGGTTGCTATCGATATTGCTGTTATTTAGAATTATCGAGCGTTTTTATCGACTATAATATATTATTATAAACACAAGTAATATTGTTTTTACTTGCTTGTAAATTTGGATTTGTTGGTTTTCGTGTGGCACAGTCGATTGTGTACAAAGTATTTTTTGCTCGGGGTTTATTTATTGGGTTCTATAATAAGCCTTAAAACGGAGTAGTTTGGTTCACATTCATATACCTAATATTATATGTTTGTTCTGAGAACGTTTCTTACTTTTTTACTTACATAAATATAATTACCAAATATTAAAACTCACAATAAAGATACCTATAACAAAAAATCAATAAGGCAAGGTCAAACAACACTAGACCTCATAAATATCGGATAAGCTGTTTATTGTCACAGTTTATTTGTTTCGTATAAATGTGAATGTGTTGTATTGTTTTCGATAGCGACATTATTGCCAACAATAAAATAGGACAGGCGGTACGTCCCTAACGGAAGATTTGACGCTCAGTGTGATAAAATGTTTGGAACAGGAGGCAAGCGTGCGGGCCTTCGCCCATCTCCCGCCAACGATAAATTCAAATTTGGAACACTAACCTATAAGTTAAAAAAGTAGAAAACTGTGTTCTGTATTTAAAAAAAACAAGAATTGTATATTAAAAATATAATAAATAGATATGACTGACACTTTAATGTATATTTTAATTATTTTTCGTGAGATTTGTGTTAAGTTTGAAAAAACTGTACTTATTGTGATAGTGTAGTTCGCGATAGTAACATTTTCAGTGCTTTTTTGTAGGCGATGGGATATTTAAAGGTAAGTGATAATTGTTTTAAGTACTTTATAATTACTTCCATATATGTTTAATTTTTATATATAATCTATATTTCAAGTTATGAAATATTTTAACTTATAATATATTTAGAACAATATAAAGGAAATATTTGAAGTTCAATTATGCTATTTATAAATGTAGAGTTTAACTATTACTAAGTTGGTGTTAAAAATCGTCTCGTTTAAATTATTTTAAATACTTTTTATTTATTTACACATAAGAAAGAAGGTAATTTTCGTAGACATATTACGAAATGGAGTATAGGTGTATACACTAAGTAGTACTTAAGTGGCAATAATTGTGAGAGCTATTAGATAAGTAACATATAGTTAAAATAATTATTTATATGGTACTAGCTGTTGCTCGCGGCTCCGCCCGAGTGGAAGGTATTTTCGGGAGCAGAAGTATACAATCCAAGGAGTTGTCTTCTGCACTGAGGCACCTATAGCAATCGTCCTGACTCTCAGGTGTTGTGCCTGAAGCTTGAGATTACATTTAAATAATACTTCATAAGTTAACCCCTCACTTCGCCCCTGTTAGGGATGATTTGGTAAAAACGTTGAAACACGTATTTCGTTATTTCTTACCAAAAGCCTAAATATAATTTTTCAGAGAGGAATTATTGATTTCCTATACAAATTTTGAACTCCTATCTGACCCCTTTCAAGATTTTATTTGAGAAAAAAGATAGCCTATGTCCTTCTCCAGGACATAATCTATCTGCTTGCCAAATTTCATCATAATCCATTCAGCCGTTTAGTCGTGAAAAGGTAATAAACAAACAAGCAGAGTTACTCTCGCATTTCTAGTATTAGTATGGATTTCCATAAAATATAAAAACCATATTTTAAAATAATATTTTTATTGGTTTATAATTTAATTAATTTGTTATTTTGTCATAAAATTCGACACAAAATATTAAAATAATTATTTATATAGATACTTAGAAATCTGCAAGAAAAAACGGCTTAATTTCAAGTGTGTTTTCTTGAAAAATTGGCTAAGGGCTCATTTGGCAATTGTAGGATACATTAAGAACTCCAATCCTGCCAACTTGAGTATCTATTGATATTGATTGAGACTTCACCGATTGGCATCATTGGCAGAGTCCGAAAAGAAATGATCAATTCTTAAAATTATTGACAAAGATTTACGGATTTGTATCATAACTTAATTCCAGCTTAGAAACCAGTACACCCACTTTTCGCCGAATTTCGGTCTCATAATGTGATAGGCGGCGGGCCCATCGCCATACCGGGTAGAAATTCCAGACTTCGGGCTAATAGTGATAATTTCTAGATAGAAAAAACCCAATATTACCTTACCCGACCCGGGGATCGAACCCGAGACCTCAGCACATTAACGCATGCTTAATTATAACAGAGCTACCGAGGCAGTCGGCATATCATTTGTAGTGATATATAATTATTGAGCATGATAACTATACATTTTTTTCCTTCTTTTTTAAATTGTATGGAAATTTGTGGGAAATGTGGTAATACGACGTGATTTTTATTGAATAGTTTTTTACTTCATACTCTACATAGCATATGAAACATTTTTTTTCGGTAAAATTTAACAATGATTGGCATTTTATTCTTCTGTTATGATACTCATATTAAGCAGACTTAACTATGGTGATTCTAAACTAGCTTCAGCACTTTGGTATTCTTCTTTGCAAATAGCAGCGATGGTCTAGTTGGTTGTGATACGGTGTGTCAAGATGAAAGTCGTATGTTCGAAACCAACCCAAGTGGCATACATCTCTGACTTCTCTAAAGTTACGTGTATATTCGTTATTAATTATCGCTTGCTTTAACGGTGAAGGAAACATTAGGAAACCTGCATACTTGAGAATCCTCATAAGATTTTCAAAGGTATGTGAAGTCTACCAACCCGCATTAGGCTAGCGTGTACTATGGCCTAACTTCTCTCATTAGTAGAGGAGATCCGCGCCCAGTAGTAGAGCAATGTTTAATACAGGGCTAGTTTTATTAGTATTTTTTTATTTGCAAATTAATCAGACTATATTGTTTAGTTACTTGGCATAGTGTATGTGTATAATTGAATACCATTGATCAATAAATTGGCTTGTTGGTGATGAAATCTAAGTCAATTAATTTACGGTACCAACACTATGGCCATTATTTGAAGGTAATTGATAAGGAAACTATTGTAATACTTTAAGTTTTTCTGTTTTTTTTTGTTTCTCCTGGCACAGCAAAGAGACCACACTGCACCTGATGGTAAGTACAGTGCCGTCCAGTTATAGTATCAAGCAGCGAGAGACAATCTATCCCTCGCACTCAACACTATCATGCCGACCTGCTGTGTAGCTTCTTCACACTACGCCTAAATGACCCAGGATCATAGGAAGGAGGGAAAACGGTAGCTGGCAAACTGTTCCACAGCTTGATGGTGACAAAAAAAGGGATTGCGAACCTGTTTCATTTTGTGTATGTGGTTCATTAGCAGTCAATCTGCCTGGTCTATTTTAATCTCAATCGATATTGACGTTTGTGGATTGTTATTTTAAAGTCCAAGAGCCTTGGCGCGAATTGAATAATTTACAATTGGGAATAATGTATCCAGAAAATAATAGAAAAGTTAGTTGTTCGCAGTTCTGGTACACTGGCATGATTACGTTGATTTAAAGACTGCCATATAGGCCCTATAGGGCAGGGCTAGTACACCTCTTTTTTTATTTATTTGTGTTGTATACAACAATCGTTAATATATACCTAATAATAATGAATAATACCCAACAGTTACACACATAGCCCTGACCCAACACTAAGATACGAGTCTTGTGTTGTTGGTACCAGGGACTACAAGGGACTTTCGGTATCACAACACCCAGACCCCAGACACAAATATTGGCGTATTGAGGACTTCAACCCGTTGTGAAGTTTTTGCATTCCAGAATGTCGCGGGAAGCTGTTTCTTCGGCTGCTAAGAAAGGGACTATCAGTCTAGTTAGAATATATAAATGTTTGTTAAGCAGTGTCCAGTGACTTTAATGTACGTAGAGATCTCCTGTCTAGCGTAAGCAGACGGTTTGTTAAGCGAGTATCCGAGGGAGGCACCGTTTCATGGGATTGTCTGCATGTAAAAGTTACTACTTTTGCCTGTACATCAATTTTTTTATTACATTATACAATTATTTCCCGGCGTTTCAACCGAGTTGCATCGGCCGTCACGGGCTGACTGTGGTATTTATAATATTGCGCGATTAAGACCAGCTACTTTTTTTTATAATATGTATTCAAATCGCGAGAGTCTAGAAACTTTTATTCAGTTTTTTATCAGAAACTTGTAAGTCTGTCCACAGCAACTCATTTAAGTTTAAAAGTAATTGGTAGGATAGGAACACACATAATATATCAGAGGATGGGACATGCAATAATAATAATACTAGCCCTGTATTAAACATTGTCCCACTGCTGGGCACGGGCCTCCTCTACTAATGAGAGGGGTTAGGCCTTAGTCCACCACGCTGGCCTAATGCGGGTTGGTAGACTTCACATACCTTCGATACTCTTATAAGAATTCTCAGGTATACAGGTTTCCTCACGATGTTTTCCTTCACCGTTAAAGCAAGCGATAATTAACATTTTAATACACACATAACTTTAGAAAAGTCAGAGGTGTATGCCACTTGGGTTTCGAACATACGACTTTCGTCTTGGCAGTCCGTACCGCAACCAACTAGGCTATCGCTGCACCATGGAACATACTATGGGACATGCAATACCATGGATTATTAGTCTTGTATTTTACATAGTTCCACTGCTTCACAGTACGCTTCTTATGATAGGTGTCAGGCGTTAGAACACCACACTAATGAAATGAAGGTTAAAACAAAGAAAATATTATTTAAAATTATATTTTTTGTTTATGTTTGGTATTTTATTGCAGTCTTAAAATATATATTTTGTAGGTTTCTGAACGTTACCATTCATCTTTCTTCATAGCTATTCTCGTTCAAACACTTTATGCAAATATTATTGGTTAAAATATATTTGTGATACGTTATTTCACTCTTCAGTAACAGCAAAATAAAACATCAAAGCATTTTGTAGACATATTTCGATGCAATTCAGAAAACTATAATATCCCATTCATATATCAACTTGAAACTATCTGACAGTATCTGACAGAGGCCTGATCTCAAAAATCGAATTTAGTATCTGACTTTTATGGTAAATCGGTCTAACGAATCTACCACATAACTAGCAAATAATACTAACCAGCCAGTTAATAATAATAATAACACCACTACTAAGATACAAATCTTGTGTTGTGGGCATCAGGGACTACGAGAGACTTTCGGTCTCACAACACCCAGACCCCGGACACAAATGTCTGTCTGTCACACAAACATTTGTCCCGGTGTGGGAATCGAACCCACGGTCTCTCGTTTCACAGCCAGCTACTCGCCAACTGCACCACTAAGGCTGTCAAGGTACAAGAAACGTGCCGAATAATTCAATATTAAGCGATGACCCGCGTTATTTTAGATACGTACTACTTTGAATTTAGAATGTGCTTTTTTAAAAAGCATTGCATATAATTTGCCTAGGTCCTTATATTAATAGTACATTATTGGAGATGCACGAACACGTTTCTATAGCACAATTTATTAGTAAATTGATTTTCAATATCCATTTGTAATCCGCAGTATTAATTGATCAATTACGCCAATTAAAAAGGATTTTCATAGGTATAGATATTATTGTTGAGTGAGTTATTAGCCGACTTTGTTTTTAAAGGGGTTTAGAGAATATTGTTTTATGTATATCGACGGTTGGCGGGCTATTTGATTACAGCGACATTTTAAAAATATTACAGGAGAGAGGTTTAAATATTTTTGGTGTTCGGAAGAAATCACTTTAAAAAACTATTGCGTGGATTTTAGTACAATTAATACATTACTTGTGTAAGCACGTTCTGCATCTTTATGACTTACTAGCTGTTGCTCGCGGCTCCGCCCGCGTGGAGGTCATGTTTGAGAGAAAAAGTATACAATACAAAATACCAATTTTCATGCGTTTAACTTCAAAAATTACGGATTTTCATACAAAGTTTCATCCCCTATTTTATCCCCTTAAGGGTGGTATTTCCAAAAACCCTTCCTTAGTAGATGCCTACGTCATAAAAGGTACCTACTGTCAAAATTTCAAGTCTCTAACCCCAGCCGTTTAGGCTGTGCGTTGATCGATCAGTGAGTCAGTCAGTCAGTTTCTTCTTTTATATATACAGGTTTTCATGCATTCATGACCATTATATTCTAAAATAAATGTGCCCTGTTTTATTAGTGGATATGAATGCTAAAAAGTGCATAAATAACTGAAACTGGGCTCAAAAGATGCAGAAAACTTGCTAATTTCGAATGTGTATAAAACTCAATATCACAAAAAATGTCGCTTAAATCAACCGCTAACCGACGATATAATAATGTAGGCGTTTATAAATCTTTTTCTATTTTATAGGTTATAGACATAGTGTGAAGATGCTACACAGCATGCCGACATGATTGTGTTGAGTAGCGAGGGATAGATTGTCTCTCGCTACTTGATACTCTAACTGGACGGCACTGCACTTCCCATCAGATGCAATGTGGTCACTTTGCCGTGCCAGAATAAAAAATAAAAACACCAAAATAATATTTATTTATTCACACTGTTTAATTGTACTGTTACGAAACACGTGTTCTAAATATAAAAATACTAGAATATACAACGTGAACATAGTTACATATCGATTTTCATGCCACCTAGAACTAACTTTACGATGTGGCTGTCGGTGTGCGCGCGCATCGTAAAAATTCACTCATCATTTTTCTCCATCGCGCCATAAGAAGTATAACTTCAAAAATCTTTAGTCTTCTTTTGACCTAAAATTTCTGGGTAATGATACGATACTAATAAGTGGGTAGATCACTTGGCTACGTATAAGGTATACATAGAATATAAGGACAGTAAAACTTACTTGACCACGAGGCACTATAGCGGGAAGTAAATGTGCAGATTAAGTAGTTGTGACAGCGGGTCCAAGGTAGCTTAGCTACAGCTACGGATGGAGATTAGAGGAACTCCTTGGAGGAGACTCTTATCCGAACTACCTAATAATTTTATATTATTATGTATGTAACATTTGAAATCCACCATAAGGTAGTATAATTGACAGCCTCCGTGGCACAGCGGGTAAGTAGCCGGCTGTGAAACGAGAGGCCGTGGGTTCGATTCGACAAATATTTGTGTGACAGATAGATATTTGTTTCGGGTCTGGGTGTTGTGGGACCGTAGTCCTTCGTAGTTCTTGATACCCACGATACAGATTTCACCTAGTGTGGGGTCAAAACTGTGTGTGACTGTTGCTTGTTGGGTGTACTTATAAGGTAATATTAGCCAACCAGAATTATTTTATACATCCATATTTTTTTAAATTTTACTAAGTTATTTGCAATACAAATTCACGCCTGAAGGGTTAGGCGGAGGTGAAAGCAGTATTTCACATTTCCCCGAGCTTATTACCGTCCCATGATGTGTGGGCGAGCGTATCGCCATACTGAGCTCAATTCCAGACTTCGGGCTAATATCACTTATACCCGAGGTCTGAACCCGAGACTTAGGCACACGAGTCGTGCCGCATACGCAATTTCAACTGCGCCACCGCTGCACCGTAGGACTGTAAATTTGAAATAATTTGTATGAAATGGAAAATCAAATACAATTTCTTCATACGGCTAGTATTACCGTATGGTTGAGAGACGTTCCTTAAGTGTCTTGTAAAAGAAATCTGTCGGTAAAAAGCTTAAATGTATGTGTTAGGATTATATCGTATTCGCTAGTGGTAGGATATTCATATCCGACGGATAACGACCCCCAAACACAGGGTGTAAAACCCGCCATTGTGGCACACGCAAGAGTTTCGCGTTCCGGTATCAGCCAGTGTACATCCGGTTTTTGTCGGGGGTCTAGAGTTGGGGTTCGATGTTTGGCCGTGTTGCCGCCTTCTGAGTACTCTGACACTAAACCCTCGATCGCTTCTTCACCTTCTTGCCTATGGCGTGTTGTGCAGAAGCAGGCCGGTATGATTATGTTGAGTAGCGAGGGATAGATTGTCTTTAGCTACTCGATACTCTAATTGGACAGCACTGCGCTTACCATCAGGTGCAGTGAGGTCACTTTCCGGGCCAGGATAACAAAAAAATAACAAACGTCCGCGGTAGTCATACAGTCGTATTTACCTATATAAACAAGACAGTACTTTATCTCAAACAATTACTTCGTCTCAAGCAATTACTCTCAAGTCTTCGCTTCCAAGGAATGCTTGCGAAAGCTTTTGCCAAGCAATCTTGTGTCAAACGATTCTTACTTGGTAATAATTCTTCACTATATAACAGAATCTTTACTTAAGTAATTACATTTACTCAAGTTAAAGTTTTTAGATTATAAATAGCGTGAGTGTTAAACTCTTGAGGTAGCAGATAAACTTAAAATGTTGCTTAAGATGGTATGGGTTTGTTATGAGAAAACCATATGAGTACGATGATAGTGCCTGTCTTAGATACCAGAAGTACAATCTCGCAAATCCAAGAAGAAAGTGCTGGCTGGCTAGAGGTAGATATGAGAGCCAATAGTCTTAATAGAAAATATGTTTAAAATGAGTGAAGTAGTGGTCTTAGTAAAACATAAACCTGAGCACTAGGCCGAGATAACGCCATGGCCTATCAGACAATTATTTTGTCAAGAATACCAAAAACTTGGTGCCTTGGCCTTGGTGGCGTAGTTGTAATTGCGCATGCGTTAAGACTGCAGTGCTGAGGTTCGATCCTAGGGTTGGGTAAAATGATTTTGGGTTTTTCTATTTAGAAATACTCAGTTTCAGACCAGAGTCTGAAATTATACCTGGTATGGCGATAGGCTCGCCCCTTATCACATCATGGGACCGTAATAAATACGGCAAAAGTGGGTGTACTGGTTACACCTCTGCCTACCCCTTCGGGGATTACAGGCGTGAGTGTATATGTATATATGTACAAAAAACACTTATAGTAATTAGATCTCTTTTTTCATAACCCGTTAGTGCCCACTGCGTAGCCTATGGTACTAATGGTTTTTTGTATCTATTTTAAACAATTATTCATAAAGTAGCAGAAAAAACTCGGCAAATCTAATTTTAAGTAAACAATTACGGTCCCTTTCTTTAAATAATACTTCTTTTACTTAATAAATATTTCGCTGGTGGTAGGATATTCGTATCCGCCCGGATAGCGACCACCGTACACACGGCGAAAAACCCGCCATAGTGGCACACGCAAGTGTGTCGCGTTCCGGGATCAGCCAGTGTATTTCCGGTTATCGTCGGGGGGCTAGAGTTGGGGTACGATGTTTGGCCGTGCCGGTATTAGCCGGTTCACAGTCGGTTGGAGGCGTGTTGATCCGTCGGCCAGGGAGACCTGTAGAAACGGTTGTACTGCTGGCCGCCCGCGGTACAGTACAGGGGCCCAATCGTGGCTAACCACCACGAGAGGCTGCCCCACCATGCCGCGCATAATCTTGGGTGGGTCCATCGTGCCGGTTGGTGACCGGATGTGGGGTCCCGGCGGCCTATCCCGGGAGGGTACGGGGGCCCTTCCGTCCGGCGGATCAGCTCACCTCCTTTTGGCTCTTTTAGTGGACCGGCGCTTGTTGCGGCCTTCTGATTACTCTGACACTAGACCCTCGACCGCTTCTTCACATCCTCCCCCCATAACTCGATGACAGTGTCTATAAAGAGAACAGGACCTACAGCGGTGCGTAACCCCACCACCGCTTTCACAATGGAGTTCGCTAACATCCGCGGACTCCATTCGAACCTTAATGCCGTCCACCACCATCTTGAGACGGCCCGGCCTGCTCTTCTCTTCCTGACGGAGACGCAGATTTGTAGTCCGACCGATACCACATACTTGCTTTACCCCGGCTACTCACTTGAAGAAAACTTCAGGCCGAGGGCCGGGGTATGCCTGTATGTTCGGTCAGACGTCTGCTGTCGCCGTCTGCGCTGCATGGAGGACCCCTCCTTCTCCACCCTGTGGGTACACGTCGACCTCGGCTCCCAGAGTCGGGTTTACGTGTGCCTTTACAGGTCACACGACGGGGACGTTGAGACAACTCGGCTATTTGATTACATTAGCCAGGCGACAGACGACGCGCAGGAGCAGTTCCCAACAGCGGAATTGGTAGTTCTGGGGGACTTCAACGCACACCATGAGTTGTGGTTGGGCTCCTCCAGAACTGACCATGCTGGCAGAACTGCTCATGCATTCGCCTTGCCTCATGGCTTGACACAGCTGGTGAACCAGCCTACCAGGATCCCAGATGTGGCGAGTCATGCGCCCTCTCTGCTGGACCTTCTGATGACGAGTCACCCGACCGGGTATACGGTGTCGGTTGGTGCTCCTCTGGGGACCTCCGATCACTGTCTGGTTGGGACGTCAGTACCTCGCGCTTTGCCTCCACGTCCCGTGAAGGTCAAGCGCAGGGTCTGGCACTACTCGTCGGCAGATTGGGATGGTATGCGGGATTATTTCGCATCCATCCCTTGGTAGCAGCGCTGCTTTGAGGGAAAGGATACTTCTGCGAGTGCCGACGCCGTTGCCTGCGAGATCAGACTAGGAATGGAATATTACATTCCTTCCTCTGAGATCGCGGGCAACGGCCGAGGACGCTCCTGGTTCAATCGTGCATGCGCCGATGCTGTTGGTAAAAAACAGACGGCGTATCGCGCTTGGATCAGGGGTCGCGCTAAGAAGGATCCCAATCTCAAGTCCCTCAAAGCAGCCTACAACCGTGCTGCCAAGGCTTGCAAGAGGGAGTATGTTAGAGCGGATGCCCAGCGCGTCTCCAAGATTGGATGTGCTTTGGCCGATCACCCGACAAGCAGTCGTGCTTATTGGAGCTTGGCTAAGGCGGTCCAATCTAATTTCTGTCGCCCTTCGCTGCCACCGCTGAGATATCGTAATGGAACACTGGCCCATAGCTCGCAAGAGAAGGCCGATTTACTGGCAAACCTCTTCGCGGCTAATTCGAGACTCGAGGACTGCAATGCTCCTTTACCACCTACGCTGCCCGGTTGCGGTCACACAATGCCTGATATCCGTATCAGGCATTGTGATGTGCGGCGTGAGCTGCAGTCTCTCGACGTCCGGAAGGCCAGTGGTCCGGATGGTATCCCAGCGCTTGTTCTCAAAAAGTGTGCAGCGGAGTTGTCTCCTGCACTGACGCGCCTATACCGATCGTCCTACCTCTCAGGTGTTGTGCCTGAATCGTGGAGGGAGGCCAATGTGCAGCCGATCCCCTAAAAGGGTGATCGGTCAGACCCTAACAATTACCGCCCAATCGCCATCACCTCAGTGATCTGTAAAGTCATAGAGCGACTAATTAACAGCCAATTAGTTCGTTACCTGGAGGATCACTCGTTGATCAGTGACAGACAATATGGTTTCCGCCATAACCGATCAACGGGTGATCTTCTAGCGTTTGTATTGCATCACTGGGGCGAGGCGATTGACAGGCATGGCGAGGCTCTGGCTGTGAGTCTCGACATAGCCAAGGCGTTTGATAGGGTCTGGCACCGTGGCCTTCTCTCCAAGCTCCCGGCATACGGTCTGCCCGACAACCTGTGCAAGTGGATTTCCGGCTTTCTGCATGAGCATAGAATGCGTGTCCTCGTTGATGGACACGCTTCGCAGTTCATGTCAGTAAATGCCGGAGTACCACAAGGTTCTGTGATTTCGCCCACCTTGTTTCTTCTGCACATCAATGATATGTTGTCGCTTGGCAACATTCATTGCTATGCAGACGACAGCACGGTTCATGGGCGTTATTGCAGCAAGCCTCCTGGTTGCCGGGTGGATACTGAGAGGAGACGCGAGGATCTTGTCATGGAGCTCAACCAGGCCTTGGATCTCATATCATCATGGGGTACCAGGAATCGGGTTGAGTTTAATGCCAAGAAAACCCAGGTGTGCGCGTTCTCGTGCAAGAAGTCTCCGTTTTTTCCAATCCCCGTTCTTCAGGGTGTTCCACTCGCAATGCGGAATGACCTTAGTGTCCTAGGTATGGATATCCGCTGCGATCTTAATCCAAGGAGTCACATCGAGGGCGTAATATCCGCCACTTCCGCAGGGTCGGAATCCTGAACAGGGTGCGGCGGTTTTTCACGCCCGGTCAGCTCTACCGCTTATATAAAGCACAGGTGCGACCGGGAATGGAATACTGCTCGCACCTCTGGGACGGTTCCGCAAAATACCTCCTCGATGCCTTGGACGGGTTGCAGCGGCGGGCCATCCGCATTGTGAATGATGCAGACGTGAGTAACAGCCTGGAGGCGCTACAGCTGCGTAGGGATATTTCCTCGCTTAGCGTGTTCTACCGTCTGTATCATGGTGAATGCTCTGAAGAATTGTTTGATCTTATCCCATCCTCTCCCTTCCATACCAGAACCACGCGTACTGGATTGCGGAGCCACAGCTTTGTGGTGTCTAATACCCCGGCCCGAACTAAGAGGTTCGCAAACTCGTACTTTTGCCGCACCATCAAGCTGTGGAACAGTTTGCCAGCTACCGTGTTCCCTCCTTCCTATGATCCTGGGTCCTTTAGGCGTAGTGTGAAGAAGCTACACAGCAGGCCGGCATGATTGTATGTAACTTCATAGGCTATGTCAAAATTAAAATAATCTGATCGTGACGGACACGCGAGTTCATCGCTTTTTCCCCGTCCCAAAAGTGTCCAATGTGCCCAAAGAAGTTTTTACTTCAATAATATAAATTATTTTATTATTATATAATATAAATTAAGTTTTTTTTTAATTCTTCGGGCAAAGTGACCACACTTAATTTGATAGAAAGCGCAGTGCCGTCCAGGTAAAGTATCCACTAGAGAACTGCTACTCGCCACAATTATGTCACCCTGTTAATCCAGGATTATAGAAAAGGCCGGCAAACTGTCCCACTTTGATAGTGCTAATTTCATGAAGGAGTAGCAAGAGATATAACTAGTGCAACCACACATCGTCGGACTTAGTTCCACCCAGGTGTAGCGTGTCTGTTGTCATTACTGGCACAGTTATCATCACGGATAACTCGTGTGTCATTTTTGAACTCAAACTCAGACTATGAATATCCGACCTTTCGAATCCGAATCAAAGAAGTACGGTAGGCAGCGGCTTTGCTGTGCCGTGGCATTGCAGAAGTCTATAAGCGGCGGTGACTACTTCCATCAGGTGGCTCGTCTGCTCGTCTGCCTATCGAGGCACAAAAAAAAGATTTTGATTCCAATAAGCCAGTTTTCTTAACCTATATAGATTAACGTAGAGTTAGACCATGATATTGAAATTCTATGCAATAACATATTCAGAATACCAGCCCTCTATTATACGGCACACTGTTGCGCACGACCTTATTTACTAATGATAAGTTTAGGTTTTAGTCCAGTGGCTGGAAAATGTCATTAGTTTTTGTCCAAGAAATTAATAGAAAATATTTTAACGATTTATTTTAGTAACATCTTTAAGTAAAACGTAGTACATTGTATTTCAGCTAAAGTGGCCTTTTTAGCTCTACTGATTTCTCTGTAACTTATCCGTGTTGTGATGAAGTAATTTTTATCCCGGAGTTGGGTCCGGGTGTCGAGGGATCTGATAACAACGATGTAAAACCAAATGATGTTACAATGTTATGCAACGTTTTCATTTAATTGACTTTGATATGTTTTTTATAGAAAAGACCAGTAAAGAAGCAAGTCAGAGATTATGTGTGTTCTCACAACACAAAACACTAAAAGAATTAAGATTGCGTTTCCTGTCCTGTTCCTGTCATAGAAATTGGGAAAGGTAGAAGACCGGACCTTCGGAAATCTCATTCGCCCCAGGAAATATAAGCAAGCGGTAACTTCATGATGGTTCTGTAATAATGGTGGTAATAACGGAGCCAGCCGATTCATACTGTAAACAAAATTGTCTACAGCGTGGTATGATAGATATAATTTTTTTCTTCCTGGCACGGCAAACTCATTATACTTCTCCTAACTTGACAGCCTCCGTGGAGCAATTGGCGAGTAGCCGGCTGTGAAACGAGAGGCCGTGGGTTCGATTCCCACTTCGGGACAAATGTTTGTGTGACAGACAGATATTTGTGTCCGGGGTCTGGGTGTTGTGAGACCGAAAGCCTCTCGTAGTTCTTGATACCCACAACACAAGACTCGTATCTTAGTTTAGGGTCGGGGCTATGTGTGTGACTGTTGGGTGTTAAAAAAAAGTACTAAACTACTTTTTACAACCCAAAACGAAATTTGGGTTTGATTAATTTTAATTGTTTAGTTGTTAAAAAAAACTGTCTTTTCTATTTAATGTGGGATTGGTACATATGTTTTTGTTTAGAAAAATAATCCTCATATAATTCAAAATTATTTTTTCAGCTCCAAGACCACTCGGTAACTTGTCAATGAACTTTCAGCAGTTATTCCTCTGAAATTAAACAACTCCTTTTTAGCACCTATTTTGCTAAAACCGCTATAAACACTGCAACGCCATGAATTTAAATTTCTAACGCCATAATTACCGGTCTTAAAATTCCAATACAATTTACACGAGTAAATGATAAAAGTAAAACAATCTTGTAAGAAACGGCTATATAATCCGCACTGCGCGTCATAAACATTGCTATGCCCTTTTTATAGCTTGTCAGTAAAGCCTTGCTAATTGCATAGCGACGGGTAAGCTCTGTTTGTAGTCCAACATCTTTATACTTCAATACAATATGTATTGTTGGAATGGTTATTTCATAATATAATAGGGTAGCTTCCTGTGTTTAATTTTGTACATTATTCTCTACGCAATCGAATATAATACGCAAAATAAACTCTTGCGAAAACAGAATCCAAATTGCTTGAAAAATGAGGTCACAATATTTATTTTAAATATTGGTATGAGCAAATACTCACAGGCATAAGCGAAAACGATGGCGTATTGGGAACATATCCCTATCTCCCTCGCACAACGGTACAGTACAGGCGATTCGTAGTACCGTGACGTCACGGTATCAGATATGCATCCTTGTACTGTTATTTGACAACTACCCCTTCCAGCAGATTTGAGTGGTGTCTAATTTACTTAATTTGTTCGGATTCATAAAATTCTTTCGATAATATGTTTTAGGTAATGTAAATTAATAAAAAAAATCGAGTCAACTATTGTTTTAATTTGTTTGTTGTAGAGATTTGCTAATTGTCTACATATTGTATAACCGGTTTGATTGTTTTGTCTCACATTGACATATTGTGATATAGCGTATTGGTCTTGGTTTGTGGGCTTCTTTCAGCTCCATCTACTTAGCGGCCCAAATTGCAAAATTTGGCCCTTGAACATATGGTTCGAATTGGTCAGTAACTTTGATCATTTTGATTAGTCAGTACCCCTCCAAAAATTACAATAAGTTTAAAATTTCAAAATCATCGAAAAAATGTTATGATAGTAGAGAACTGATCTAAAATTATTTCAATTGGTCACGAAATGGTGACAATTGGTCAGATAATTTGGATAATTCGTCGTTATTTATGTATTAATTGCAAAAAATTAAATCGACCTCCATATAGTTCGCGGCCCAAATAGCGAATATTTGGTCTGTGAACATATGGTCATATTTGGTCAGTAACTTTGAGTAATTGGTCAACACTCCTACAAAAACTACAATGAATTTAAAATTCCAAAATCATCAGATAAATTATCGCGGCTCTAATTAATCGTAGAGATCTGATCGAAAATGATTTTATTCAGCCGTTTTTGAGTGGATACAAAGTTTCACATTTATAATAGTATATACATACATACATATACACTCACACCCGTAATCCCCGAAGGGGTAGGCAGAGCTGTAACCAGTACACCCACTTTTCGCCGAATTTCGGTCCCATAATACAATACAATATCAATTTATAATAGGAGTAGGATTATACTTCAAAAGCTCTTTATTGTTGTGATATATTTCTAAATAAACCCATAAGGAGGGAGTTGTACGGGTTTCCACTACGAAATCTAGCTTTTGTTTAGGCTAAAAACCTATTTTCACAGTTATCAGAACGAGGGTACCGTACCTTACCATAAATTTTCAATAATAGTGCGCCCGCGGATCCAATAAAGATATGAATTGGAAGCCATACAAAGTCTTAAATTAAACGTACAGGTATCGTTATTACGGTCGGGAAACTCAATATCTTTTTATATAAAACGAGAAAGGAACTAAATGAACGAGTAAATAAATATAAATGTTTACACAATTTTTTATTGTTTCAGTCAATAAGTTTTTTTTAATGCCTTGATAGGCAGACGAGCAGACGGGCCACCTGATGGTAAGTAGTCACCGCCGCCCATAGACTTCTGCAATGCCAGGGCACAGCAAAGCCGCTGCCTACCGTCGAGTTACATAAAACCTATTGTCGAAATCATTTTAATAAATCCGCTATAAAATTATAGTATTTAAATCCGGTGAATGGAGTAGGTCAAAAGAGGAAAAACGATGCACGATATGATTCATGACGTCACCGCTGGGAGTGACTATTACAGTGCAGTGGTGCGGAGGAGACAGTGATACGTTCTTATTCTCATACTCATACCAATATTTTCAACTTTAATGTTATGTAAATAAAATTGATTTTTGCTTCTATTTACTCATACTACTTTACTTTTTTAATATCCTTTGAGACTCGAGGGGTTAAAATAATATTTGCGACCTCATTCATATACTAATATTGATTATATTTCCTTAAAAGAGTTTATTTTTCGTATTATTTTCGGTTCCATATAAAACAATATACAAAATCGAACAAAGGAAACAATAAAATTCTATAGTACGTTCTTCATTATAAAATATTCATTATAAGCAAAGATAGCATAGATTTGTTCCTTATAATTGTGTTACGTGAGAGTGAGTGCGTTCTTCAAATTTCCACTCTAAAGTAAAGTTTTCGAAATGTCGGGTTAAAACATTAAAATAAACTGCGATATAATCAATAAAATTAGTTTTATTGCAATGAGTAAAGTTCGCGTAAACACGAGAATCGATAAAATTTCCAACGTATTCTGTGCTTCCTGAACCTTCTCCATCTTAGCATTTTTAATACCACGATGGTGGCAAATGAGCTTGCGGCCCACGCGATGTTAAGCAGATACCGTAGCCTATGGACATTTGCGACACCAGGAGCATCACATGTGCGTTGCCGACCTTTCATAAACCTATTTTAAAACCGTAGGCAGCGGCTTTGCTGTGCCCTGGCATTGCAGAAGTCTATGGGCGGCGGTGACTACTTACCATCAGGTGGCCCGTCTACTCGTCTGCCTATCGAGGCACTAAAAAAAACCTATTTAGTTACTTCTTGAAGAACTCCACACTGTTTCGCACGGTAATTATCTATTTGAATAAAGTTTTTTAATTCATAAAAAGTACACCGACTTCAATAAAAAACAAATTATGCGTCACTATAAAATTTGAGGTTTCCCTTGATTTTTCTGAGATCCCATCATCAGATCCTGACTTGGTGCCAATGGGACCACCTGGGAAGTATACCCTTTTAAACAAAAAAAGAATTTCTCGAATCGGTCCAGGCGTCTTCGAGTAATCGGGTAACATACGAAAAAGATTCCGACGAATTGTTAACCTCCTCCTTTTTTGAAGTCGGTTAAAAATGAATTCTTTTTGCTTCTTATTACACACAACATTTTGATTTCCCGTCAGGGTGGAGGGCGGAGCGTGCCCCACTCTAGGTACGCCCATGAATTCATGAATGCTGGACATCACAGGCAGCTTCAGGTGCAAACTACCTTTTTATATAACATATACAGTCACGCCTATGATCCCAGAAGGAGTAGGCAGATGTGTAACCAGTACACCTACTTTTCGCCGAATGTACGGGCCCATAATGTGATAGGGGGTGGCCTATTGCCGTTACGCGCACAATTCCAGACTCCGGGCTGGTATCGAGTATTTCAAAATAGAAAAACACAATATCACATTACTCGACCCGGGGACCGAACCCGAGACCTCAGCACAGCAGTCATAACGCATGCGCAATTACAACTGCGCCACCGAGGCAGTCTTTGTCTTTGAGTCTGCGTTTTTAGTATACCTATATTGTATATTCTTTAAAAAAATATACACTGCATAATACAATTATCTGCCATTATTGATCCTGGCAAAGTTGGAAGTGCCAAGTGAAGATAAAGTTGAAAAGAAGTTATACCAAGTTGATATTAATACTTAAGTCTGTTTGCGATACCGGTATTGTATTCAATGAACATTTGCTAGGTAATGAATACTTTTCTTGTTACTTTTGTTGTATTCATTCGCGAGTTCATTCGAATCATTTTGTTTTTATAAGAAGCAACAATGTTTAAGTAAAAATTAAGAACTGCCTCTCCATTGTTTTCCTTAACTCTGACTTCCAATAGTCGCGTTAAGCGTCAGACGTGATCATTAGGTATGTACTATGTAAATATACAGCAATCCCTATATCGTCAATGAATATTATTATTGCTTACAGTTTTTCTTAAGTCAATTTTTATTACAACTTTTAGTAAAAGAATCATTAAAATCATTCTAGACTTTCACCCTCATTTTAGTCCCTTATAGTGATAAGTGATAACCAATATTTTTGCAGTGGCAATAATGTAGGGAATACCCTAATAATATATGCGTTGAATTAAGAACATAAGAGATTTTTTAGATAAAAAAACAATACTCTATCTTATAATGAAACAACAAAACGCAAAAAAATCTTTTAGTTACATTAACATGAGCGTTTTATAAATGAGCCATAAAGTCAATGGTTTAACGTCAGCGGTTTTGCCCACAGTAACTTGTGCTGTTTGACTGACGAGCTAAACAAACTCCGCAAGCACTGAAGCTTCAACAAGCTACAGGCTATTCGATATTTAAAACAGCTGTTTTCCAGTGATGCATATAAATAACACCCAACAGTCGCACACATAGCCCCGACCCCTCGCTAATATACGAGTCTTGTGTTGTCGGTATCAGGGATTACGAGAGTCTTTCGGTCTCACAACACCCAGACCCCGGACACAAATATCTGTCTGACACACAAACATTTGTCCCGGTGTGGGAATCGAACCCATGGCCTCTAGTTTCACAGCCGGCTACTCGCCAACTGCGCCATGGAGGCTGTCAAATGCAAGAGCAAACTTTATCGATAAAACCGCGGTATATCACTAACAGAGCAGAGTTTTATAATAAAAAAGGCGGTATTTTAACCCAATATTTCCTAAGATTGCGTGCCTATGGCTCCCTTCTGCGTATTACACTTTTACAACTTCACAAACAACTCAACAAACAATTGTGTTTTGTAGAAAAACATCGCATTTTCACTGTTTGTGCCTATTTATGGCCGTCTCTTGTGAACTTTTAATTGAAACAGGTTCATTGTAAAAAATACATTGATTTTTTCTAAATTTGTAACTATTGTGTCAGAGTTCTTGTATATAAGATCAGTTGTTTAATGGACGGCCTCGGTGGCGCAGTTGTATTTGTGCATGCGTTGCGACCGCT
Source organism: Laothoe populi (assembly GCA_905220505.1). NCBI lineage: Eukaryota > Metazoa > Arthropoda > Insecta > Lepidoptera > Sphingidae > Laothoe > Laothoe populi. The sequence goes on along the minus strand of HG992167.1, from coordinate 14,906,515 downwards.
GTGCTGATGTCTCGGGTTCGATCCCCGTGTCGGGAAAAGTGGTAGTGGGTGTCTTATTTAGAAATATTCTGCATCAGCCCGGAGTCCCCGGTATGGCGATAGGTATACACTTATTACATAACGTAAACGGACCGTAATAAATTCGGTGGTATAAAGTAAAAAGTGGGTGTACTGGTTACACCTCTGTCTACCCCTTCGCAGATTGTAGGCGTTAGTGTATTTGTATTTATATATATTAAATGTTAATAGAAAATGACTTGATTTTCTAGTCGTGTTCGTGTTGTTAACGCAAATATTGCAAATCTGTATTTTATTAGCAGCAATCTTAGAGTAGGCAACCAAAAGGAGACGGCATTACGCTCGAATCTTGAACAAAAAATTCAGCAATGTCGGTGGGGGGCTTCGTACAACTACAAATAAACATGTGCACACAAATGCAAAATGTAATCACGTCGTTACGCACGCACACTACACCATTTCATACAACACTGGCAAATTTACGCACATAGTTACAAATTTATCTTGTTGTGAAATATATTTACAGTGTCATATATTGACAACTGTGTAAAAACAGTAGAGCGTAGCAATGTCGACACGAGGTATAGATAGCGTTGTCCTTATCTATCGATAGATAAAATAAAACAATTATAATTTATTAAATGTTTTAAGATATTTTTTATGTGTATCATCTTTTCTATCGCTTTCTTGCAATCTCTGGGTGTGATTTCGTGAAAAGGGACGGAAGTAGAGAGGTATAGTTAAAAATAGTGTAAATTAATATTTCTAATTTAATCGAAATACTGTAAAGATAATAAAGGTAATGAGTACTGAGAAAAATACAAGCCAAATAAGCAAAAATAAAAACTTTATTTTTTAGATTTTTTTTTAAATAATACGCCTTTAATTTATTTAATCTATACTATTATATAAAGCTGAAGAGTTTGTTTGTTTATTTGAACAGGCTTATATCAGGAACTACTGGTTCGAATTGAAAAAATCTTTTAGTTTTGGATAGCCCATTTATCCAGGAGCGCTATAGGGTATATAACATCACGCTATCACCAATAGGAGCGGAGCAGCAATGAAAAATGTTGCAAAAACGGGGAAAATTGATTCCTTTTGTGAGCTTCCGTTGCGTACGCTGCGTTAACGGTTAAAGTTACATAACAATCATCTAAGACGAAATTGTTCCTCTTAAAAAGTTCTAAAAAAAGTCCGCGATAGCATATGTCTATCTATTTCGGTTGGCTCACTATAACCTTTTTAATGGTTATCGAATTTGTTCTGAAACAATGTATTATTTGGAAAGGGGTTTTTATAAACATGGTATTAATCCTTATCCAAGTAAATACTTTATTCATCACAAGTATTTAATTTTGAACAAAGTTGCCCTTTACGTCATTTGATTTCAATGAATATCTAAGATATTACAGTTTTAAAATATCTCCGCAACAAAATTAATATTGTTGTTTGTATGTCTGTTTCTTATCTTTTCATGACTAAACGGGTGAACAAATCCTAATGAAATTCAGTAGAGGGATAGATTATATCCTAGGGAAGGACATAGGGTATCTTTTGTCTCAAAAAAATATCTTGAAAGGGGTGAAATAGAGGTTAAAAGTTTGTATGGGCAATCCGTAATACTTCAACTTAGGGATCTGAAAATTCATATTTAGGCTTTAGGTAAAAAATAAGGAAATACGTATTTCAACGTTTTTACCAAATCATCCCTTAAAGGGCGAAGTGAGGAGTTAACTTATGAGGTATTCTTTAAATGTAATCTCAAGCTTCAGGCACAACACTTTTTTTTGTCGCGGGGAAAGCATTTTATTACTGCCGTCCGCTTCGGGGGGAAGCGGAATGAGAATAAAACGGTTATGCTGGACTAGCCGGTCTTACGACCCAGCACCCCCTCGCCCGGATGATGGCTATCCGGGCTGTGGCTGGGCCGAGTCCCTACTACTTATGTACACCCAACCGGACACTACCAGCTAAAACCCCGCGGTGGCCTTCTTCGACACTTACGGAGTGATCCTGGGGTATTATAAGGAGTGCTAGAAGTTTAAGTTAGGAGTTGTGCCTTTCTAGCCATCTAGACAGTCACAACACCTGAGATTCAGGACGATCGCTATAGGTGTCTCAGTGCAGAAGACAACTCCTTGCATTGATACTTCTGCTCCCGAAAATAAACTCCACGGGGGCGGAGCCGCGAGCAACAGCTAGTATGGATATGGCAGAGAATTGTTTTAGGTCGGTTCTGGTCTCTTGGTTTCTTATATAAGTAAACTCGTCTTCTTCTGTTTTCCTGATGAAAACACGACCTTGCTTAATCTACACGAATTTGTACTCTTTTTCTTTGACGATCTGGCGAGCCGCTGCGTGTAATTTGTTTTTAGGTGAAAGGTGCTCAACAATGTAAAGCGGCGATTTATTACCTCCAATGCCTATGTGAGCAGTACTGAGCATGTCGATTGGATTTGCCTTATTAAAATTTATTGTTTTCGCTAAAATGTATCCCGAAGCCTAGAGGTAGCCAATTTAACAATGATTGAGCGAGGTCTCTTGTCGTCTCTGTTACTTTTTACCACACGAGTGCAATGATGAATGTCGGATTCTTTCAAGTTGCAGGATACCTTAGACAGCTGAGTAATTATAGATAGCAAGTTTTACTGTTTGTGCTCGGGGACACACTCTATCTCAAGATTGTTAGAACGGTTATGCTGCTCAGCAACCTGAAGCCTGATTTGCAGATCCTGTAATGTATATGTTAACTGAACGTTCTATTTCTTTAGCTCTCCCAGTGTGTCTTGGTATTTGGCGATGGCGGATTTGGTGGTTTCATAATTTTCATTCAGAAACAAACATTATTATCCAAAGCAGTTATTTCCTGTTTTATGAATTGATTTTCGAGATTGAAATTCGGTTCTCACCATCTGCTTAAGTGTTTGGTTAAGCTCCTGTGCTAAAGCCAATTTCATGACATTGAATTCTTCTCTTATTATTTCCCTAGCGTCTTTCTTTGTAATAACTGACGCGGAAGAGTTTAAGCCGGAACTTCCACAAATTGCGCTAGTATCAATAGTGGCTTTTTTCGATGCATAATATTGTCATTAAAAGGTAGCGAGTCATTATTGTTCCTCGACTTCCCGGGTGAGTCAATGGGACGTAAAGGTGTATTATTGTTATCAGTTTTTGGTTGCTTTGCACATCGTCCGTGACACTTCCATTTTTTTTTTGGTCAACACTAATTGTAGAGTAGCGTTTTTCAGGTATGTCAGCACATGCAACACAACAATGACGGCCGTTGCAAATTATTTTAAAATGTTGATTACTCACTCGTTTTGAGGTATTCCGATTATACCTCAGCAAATATACCACCGGAAAGTACACAACACGACCTTTCCAATGGTATATAGTTTGTAAGAAAATAGAGTGTTCTGTTATTCCATAAAATTTCAAATTAAATAAGCGGAGCCAAGAAATACAGTGTTACTGGTAACGAATGCGATTAGCAAATGCTGTGAATGAAATTATTGTATGTCATTGAGAGCGATTATCGCCTGTTTTGGTGTGGTAGCCGGCTAACGGCTATCTATTATGAAGAGCATTTAAAAAGGGCTTGAGATCTCGACATGAATACAGGGTGTCCGAAAAGTCGACGTCAAGCCGGAACCGGGTGAAAAGGCAAGACATACCGGTTAACAAAAAAAATTTAAAAAATCTAAGTTTCTTGTTTTTAAAATTATAGGCATGGCCAGCGTTTATTCAAAGTATAATCCTAACTTTGCGCATTTGTGTGATCTTACGTAAGAACTATTAAGACTCCCTCCCACCCCTTGTAAGAAAAAATAAGACATGATCGACTCCCCCCCTACATCATCTTACGTAATAAATGAATGGCGCCAAAATTCATACCTAAATATTTTTTAAATATACCGGATACAATTTTAGGATCACATTTTTTTGACAAAAACTTTATTCTGGTTTTGTCATATTTTGTGACATTCCTAGTGTGTTAGAACTATTTACATTAAAAGTATGTGTTTAGAAGACAGTCCAGATGGATTAGTAATTTTATCGATAACCTTTATAAGTTTATCTGCAACACTATTTGAGTCTTGCATAAACGACAGTGTTACCACATAAACCACCCAAAATGCTACACTGGCATAAAGTTTATGAAATTGTAAACTTAGTCGATATGTCAACTCTCCTAATATTTTTAAATTATAAATTAAGAAGCATAAATAAAGTAATCCTACTAATATTATAAATGCGTATGTTTGGATGGATGCATGGTTGTTTGATATCCAATCACGCTACAACGGCTGGACGGATCTACTGAAAATTTGGCACAGAGATAGATTATAGTCTGGAAAAGCACATAGGCTACTTTTTATCCCGGAGAAATGTACAGTTCCCATGGGATAGTTTAGTTTTTCACAGAGCAAAGGATCGACATGATTTTTTGCATAGTGGCAGTTTAGGGATCAGAAAATGACAAAGACCACTTTTAACTCGAAAAAATGCACGCTTCTTATGGGATAGCAAAATATAGAAGGTTAAAATGCTCCAAGACCTACACGCGGGCGGAGCCGCGGGCAACATTGGGTTAAAAATGAATATTAAAAAACAACTTGCGTTTAAGATATTGAATGCAAATAAATTTTGCACTACTGTGGCTAAAAGTTTAACATGGCAACATTTATTACCCGATGATAATTTTTAGAGATTATATGTTTTGTTGCTTTTAATGATAATATTACTTTAAAAAAATATGTCCAGGTGAAAAATAATTTTGTATTTTTGTAAGTTTGATGTGTCAGATCTATTTTTACATGTTAATACCGCTACAGGCTCGCGTTTTCAGGGAGCTCCATTCGCACGTGATGTCACTTTTTTTGTGGCGGATCACGAAGCGCAACTCGTTTTATAGAACGTGTATGAGCACCGTGCTCTTACATTTGTCATACGGGGTAAGCGCTCAATGGCGTCTCCAGCGTTAAATACTCTAAGGCAGCAATGGATCTGAACTATCATATGTAACTATAAGTCTAGGATACGATTGGATCCAGATAGCACAATCTTTGTATATTTCGACAATATTACGTAACTCGTACAGCTTCTTTTTAAAACAGCCTTGAAGTAGAGTCCAGACATGACAATACATTACTTTTTAAATAAAAATAAAACCGCCTTCAAAAAAACCCAGACACAACTAAAAAGCAAAAAATAATTGGTTACATTTACATCAATTAATTACATACAATTTAAATCAATTATTTTTGGAGTCGGTGCCGGTGTATTCTTTTTAATATTATTTAAAAAAAATCATTAAATTGTATTTTATTAATTGATGTAAATGTAACCAATTATTTTTAGTTGTGTCTGGGTATTTTTGAAGGCGGTTTTATTTTTATTTAAATAGTAATAATTTATTTTTTGCTTTTTAGTCGTAAAAATATAAAATAGGTACGTTGGATAGACTACCAAAAGAAAACACCACTGAAAAAGTCACAGAAAAGCAAAATTCCCAGTTTCGTATATTCGGACAGCATATTTTTTCAAGTTATTTTGGTTTTAAAACCAAACTACTCAACCGATTTTGATAAAAATTCTATGGGACCAATCTGGAAGCATGTTCTCTGTAATAAAAGAAGAATTTTCCAAATCAGTCAATAAATGACGGAATTCTGAGGTAACAAACATAAAAAAAAATATACACGTCGAATTGAGAACCTCCTCCTTTTTTTAAGTCGGTTATAAAACGCGAGATATTTAGCTAGAATCACAGCTTAAATAAACTAAGTGACTAGACTTATACAAGGTAATTAGATAATTCAAAACTCTTCATATATTTGTAGGTGTATTTCCAACTCCTCCCTATATTTTTACTAGCTGTTGCTCGCGGCTCCGCCCGCGTGATCTTCATGTTTAGGAGAAAAAGTATACAGTTCAAAGTTCCAATTTTCATACCTTTAACTTAAAAAATGACGGATTTTCATACAAACTTTTATCCCCTATTTTACCCCCTTAGGGGTGGAATTTCCAAAAACCCTGAAACATATATTTTGTATTTTTAACTAAAAGGCCAAATACCAATTTTCATGAATTTAACTTAAAAAATAACGGATTTTCATACAAACTATCATCCCTTATTTTACTCCCTTAGGGCTGGTATTTCCAAAAACCCTTCCTTAGTGGATGCCTACGTCACAAAATGTACCTACTGTCAAAATGTCAAGTCTCTAACCCCAGCCGTTTAGGCTGTGCGTTGATCGATCAGTCAGTCAGTTTCTTCTTTTATATATACAGATTTGATTAATTTCGTTGCGGGATAAAAGACAGTTAAGCATTCCCAGAGACTCGCCGAGTTTCATTACTCGGTGTCGAAAAAAAGCGTCCGTGTTTATATATGTATGTTGTTTAGTGTACAAATAGCTGGATATAAAACAAGACGCCGTGCTGGTGGGAATATCTGATAAAGGTTTGTGACAAGTCTAGATATTGTTGAAAAGTTAGACCCTCGATGTTTGTAATATCCACGACATAAGACTTGCCACTATTTAATCTATACTTATAATAAATCTGTAGAGAGGTCAATTCTGTACATGAAATATATTTCCAAAATAACTATCAGCGGGTGATTAGTGATCGATACTGACGCCAAAAATGCAATCAGTAAAATTTTTGTCTGTCTGTCTGTCTGTCTGTATGTTCTTTATAGAAACAAAAACCACTCGACGGATTTCAACAAAACTTGGTATAATTGTTCTTCATACTCCTGGGCAAGTTATAGTATACTTTTCATCACGCTACGATCAATAGGAGCAGAGCAGTGAAGGGAAATGTTAGGAAAACAGGAGAACTTACTCCATTTTTTAAACTTCCGTCGCGTGTGCAGCCTTAATAGTTAAAGCTACACAGAAATCATGTATGACGGAAATGTTCTCCTTAAAATTATATAAAAAAATATTCCACGACAGCAAATGTCTATATTTTATGGTTGACTCACAATAACACGTGTAACTCCCGATAGCTTAGCAGTTCGGAGATTTCTGATTATATTTGTCTACATATTGTTTATAACACTCTCAATCATCCCTAATTAATAAATGTTAACATTATTACCTATTTAATTTAATAAAAAAAGAATTATAGAAATAGGTACAGAAACACCAGGCTATTTTAATTGCAAGAAAAAATAACTACTTGGATTGTATACTTCTGCTCCCGAAAATAACCTCCACGCGGGTGGAGCCGCGAGCAACAGCTAGTAATGAAATAAAGTTTATAAGCAGAATCGGCGAGTAGCCGGCTGTGAAACGAGAGGCCGCGGGTTCGATTCCCGCATCGAGACAAATGTTTATGTGACAGAAAGATATTTGTTTCGAGTCTGGTTGTTGTGGGACCGTAGTCCCTCGTAGTTATTGATACCCCTGATACAGGTTTTACTTAGTGTAGGGTCAGGACTATGTGTGTGACTGTTGCGTGTAGTTATTATTATTACATTAGCTATTAGCTGCACCTGGCATGCGTTGCAATGCCACGTAAAGTAAATTTGATTAATTGCGATCGGTTGAACGGCATTGCAGTTGATTTTCCGCAGCGCCATCTTGCGAGTTCTTTTATTTTTTTGGATGGATTGGATTGGATGAAGAATCATATTTTTGTACTATATTATTTACATAATCACCATATTTATCACTACCATAATTTTTTTTGATATTCTGATTTCTTCAACTACAAATGCTATGTTATTTTATAATTTGTTTACGTAAGGTTTCACTTACGCCAGAACTGTTCTGCGAGACTTGTTCGCATATTTTTGTTTCATTTTGCTCACCCGGCGATTTGTTTTCAATATTGTTTTAGTAACATTAGAAACTTCGTTTTCGCGTCAACTTTAAATGTTATCTAAACGTGGTTGAACGTTTTCATTGTTTTCAACGTTAGACAATTAGATATTGATTTTCTCTATTCTTGTTCTCAATAGACATGTTTAATAACGTTGTAATGTTTAAATGGTGACAGCGGCTCTGCTGTGCCCTGGCATTGCAGAAGTCTATGGGCGGTGGTTTCTACTTACCATCAGGTGGCCTGTCTATTCGTCATTTTTTTTTTTTTTTTTTTCCCGCGGGGAAAATCCATCTTACGGATACCTTCTGGTCCTCGGGGGAGGAGAGATGGTTATGCCGGACTCACCGACCTTCCGACCCAGTTCGCCCGAAGGACTACTAGATCGGGACCCTAATCAATTTTCCTACGCCGGTGTACCGACTAAAAACCCCGCGGTAGCCTTCTGCAGCACATGTGGGACAATCCCGGGGGATCCTGAGTTTACCCTGGATTGCTGCCGGAACCATCCCTGTGCCGTACCTTTACGGCCCGTCTCTTCTTGGGCTAGATGCCCCCCACAATTTACAGTAGCAGCGCGATATTTCGCGCCGCCAACCGCCTCAGGGTCGCACCATGCAGATATATATGTAAAGGCCGCACATCCCCCGCTGTGCAGCCGCGACCCCTGTGATCCCTTTTAGTCGCCTCTTACGACAGGCAGGGTATACCGTGGTAGAATTCTTCAGGGCCCCCATTCCACAGGGCGGGAGGCGCCAGTCAATCGTCAAACTCGGCGCCTCCTTCTCCTTTGGTGACGAGCGGGATCGGTTCGTTGCCGATCCCGTTCGGCGCTCTCCTTCTGCAACATAACACGTTCGCAGAAGGAGGCCATCGCACGCCACGACCTTCGTCTGCCGACCATGGCAGATACCACAGCCGGCCTGTCTATTCGTCTGCCTATCGAGACACTAAAAAAAATTTGAGTTTAATTTATATGTCACAGACGGACTAGTACTGCATCTATATATATAAAAATGAATCTCTATTTTCCTTGGTCACAGCATCACACGTGAACGGCTGGACAGATTTCGCTAATTCATTTTTTGTTGAGTTTGTTATTGACAGGAGACGGTTCTTATGAAAGAAAAAATTAAGAAATTTGCGCGGAAAATCAGAAAATTTAAGAACACTTAACGACTATATACACTTTTCTAATGTAACCCTAGGGCGTTTGACATAACTGTCAGTCGTTTCACAGTTCACAAAATATAGAAACATGTAATAGATCTTAAGCTTATTACATGTTTCACTACATTGCATGGATTTTATACCTTTTCTTTCAAAAGTAACTACAACGCGGGTGGAGCCGCGGGCAAAAACTAGTCGAATGATTAAATTAAATCAGATAATTACTTCATCATTTATTCCTTCTTTTAAAGTAACTACTAGTTCTGAGGTTTCTGGAATTTAACTGCTAAGATAGCATCTAGTTCTTTTTATAATATTTACACTTTACAATATACTGACATATGGAATTTTGCATTTGTAACATGTTCGACATTGTGCAAGTCATTCTTCCTTCGTCTCCATCTTAGAATTACGACGCAAGCTTGTTACTATAGAATTGAATCAAGATGCAATTTAGTCCAGAGATTTCAATTGCGTTTTACAATGTCGTAACAGTAAGCTGCCTCGGTGGCGCAGTTGTAATTGTGCATGCGTTACGACTGCTGCGTTGAAGAAATTATTTTTATTTCAATCTGTAATATTCGCGTAAATAGGATAAACCACTATATATTGTTTATTTTTTTTTGCGTTATGGCTTCGACGCTTTTCGCGATGATTCTGCCAATGTCATGGAGTTCACTTAGGTCAGGACATACATATATTTTAAGAATATATATTCAGGTTTATATTTTAAGAAGCTATCTGCGTTTATAATAAAATTAAAACCTACATGTCAGAGATCGAAAAAATCTGAGGCTGATTTTTTAATACTTCAGTATAATCGACTTCGTAAAGATTTTGTTGTTATTATTTTTCGTACTGGTTTGATGTTGTATTTATTGTTTCATACATACATACAATGCCTGTAATCCCCGGGTAAGCAGAGGAGGTGTGGCCAGTGCACCCACTTTTCGCCGAATTTATTACGGTCCTATAATGTGATAGCGGGCGACCCTATCGCCATACCAGAGAATAATCAAGTCTGACTATTGTTGTCATACATACATATACCTGCAATGATGTGACAGGGCACAATTTCAGACTCCGTGCCGATACTGAGTAATTCTGAATAGATAAACCCAATATCACTTTACCCGACCCGGGGATCGAATCCGAGACCTTGGCACAGCAGTTGTAACGCATGCGCCATTACAACTGCGCCACCGAGGCAGTTTCCACGAAGTTCTTAGACGAATATACCATAGAGAAGAAATAATATTATTATCTTTACTTTTAACATAACGAGTCCAGTCATGTGCAGCTGGCATAGACTCGATTGATATAATATCACGAGATATATTTTGATGATATTTTCTATTGTCTTATCCAAGGGCGGTTGCTGGGCGGATTAAAGTTGACAGCCTCCGTGGCGCAGTAGGCGAGTAGCTGGCTGTGAAACGAGAGGTCGTGGGGTCGATTCCCACAACGGCATAAATATTTGTGTGACGACAGATACTTGTGTCCGGGGTCTGGGTGTTGTGAGAACAAAAGTCTGTCGTAGTCCCTGATACTTACGACACAAGAGTGGTATCTTAGTGTGGGAGCAGGGCTACGTGTGACTGTTGGGTGGTACTTATTATTATTTAAACTGTCTACATTGTGACCGCATACATACTGTATACCCACATTAAATACTTTGAAACAGATGCATCAAATTAATCAGTTTCTTTCATTAAATAATGTTGGGATAAATGTCATAATAGCTCGACTGAGGCATTATTCATTCCAAAATAACTTTAATATCAGCAGTCAATTAGGTTCAATTTACTCATTCACTATTAAGAGCTGTGATTTCCCTAAGGATTGGCCTTGTATCCAACACCCACGTTTCCTTGATTTTCCGTTACATTTAATCATCTATCATATTGTTTCTGTGAATGTTTTATGCTTTTATTAGATTTTATTGTATTGATTGTTATATAATCAGCTTTATATATGTGCTGCTTCCCTGTGACTATATGGGCGTGATGATACATTTGTAGTTTTAATGTGGTACTCTATCTATAGTAAAATTTCTTTACAACATAATTATGGGTGGATAAAAATGAGTGGCGGAGTTAATTGACCATTAGATGACTTGTTTGTGCTTCTGTCAGTCTTATACGACCCTTATATGTCTTATATGTTTAAGCAAAACGCAAAGAAGAAATTGAGTAGGCCAGCATAATACGGTAGTTTTTAACCGACTTCAAAAAAGGAGAAGGTTAACAATTCGTCGGATTTTTTTTTATGTATGTTACCCGATTACTCGAAGACGCCTGGACCGATTCGAGAAATTCTTTTTTTGTTTAAAAGGGTATACTTCCCATGTGGTCCAAGTCAGGATCTGATGATGGGATGACAGAAAAATCGAGGGAAACCCTCAAATTTTATTGTGACGCATAATTTGTTTTTTATTGAAGTCGGTGTACTTTTTATGAATAAAAAAACTTTTACTTATCTGTGTTCAATTTTGTACATTATTCTTTATGCAACAGAATATAATACGCAAAAGAAACTTTAGCGAAATCAGATTCTGATTGCTTGAAAAATGAGTACAAAATATTTATTTTAAATGACACTATCACAACCTCACAGTAATGGACATTCTGACAGGTGACGTCATGGCTCATATCATGCATCCTTTTACTCTCATTTCACAATAATTACCCCTTCCAGCTGATTTGAATGGCGATTTTTTTACTTATTTTTGTTTCAATCCCTAAAATTCTTTTGATAATAGGTTTTAGGTAAAATAATTTGCTGATTATAATAATAAATAATTCGTAAGACCCTATTGTGTCGTGTCTGCCTATTCGATACAGTATTTGATTGTACAATTTTTTTATTAGGTTGAACCTACAATTGCACACATAGTACTGAACGCATACTAGGTTAAACCTGTATCGTGGGTATCAAGAGCTACGAGCGACTACGGTCCCAAAACAAATATTTGTAGATCATACAAAAATGTATTTCGGTGCGGGAATCGAACCTGAGGCCTCTCGTTTCACAGACAACTATTCGCGTGCTGCTCTGGAAAGCTGTCAATGTCAATTAGGTGCAATATGGTAATTTTGACAAACAAGAATTAAAAAACAAACTGATTACAACTGTAGTAAAAACTATAATTTGAAGCCACGATTCCACTAAAGTACTGAATAACTCCCATCAAAGGGAAGTAGCTTGAACATAAAACAAATCATCTGCAAAATGAGTCCGGGGAGCGTGTTGAATATTGAGTTATATCATTTAAATCCAAGGAACTCGGCGGTGATAAAGCGTTACATCCCAGTAAGTCGTACTTGGCGAATGATAGAAATGGATTCCCTTAAATTCGATACTTATCGGTCTTTTAAGGAAAACAGAGATAGAATACCAATATAGTAGAACTTAAATAAGTACTCTAACATATTGTTATAATAGAGTAGTTGACACGACCTTTTTTATTAATATAATCAACGTGTTACATTACCTAAAATCTATTATCGAAAGATTGTTATGAATCCGAACAAGAATAAGCAAATTAGACGCCATTTAAATCTGCTGGAAGAGGTTATTGTCAAATGACATTAAAAGGATGCATGATATGTCCCGTGACGTCACGGTTCTCAGAATGGCCATTACTTTGCCTTTGTGCGAGGGAGATAGTGCGATGTTCCCACTACGCAACCATTTTTGCTCATACCAACATTTAATATAAATATTGTGACCTCAATTTTCGAGAAATTCTGTTTTCGGGAAAGGATTTTTTTGCGTATTATATTGGGTTGCATATCGAATAATGTACAAAATTAAACACAGGAAACTACCATATCGAATAAGTATTTTAAGTCTGAATGTCCAAATTCGCATAAAACAAAATAAAAATCTTTCTTGATCATACATACACACTCACTTTTCATCCATGGGGGTAGACAGAGACTATTTAGTGCCACAAGATCCTGACACACTTCTTTCTCCTCTTCTACATTCATACATTTTCGACATTTAGGTACTCATGCGTTGCTTTCAGGAGACAATTTATTTGATCGGCATATTTCTCCTCATGCCCTCTACCAACTCGTCAAGTCACATTCGCACGATACTTTTCGTAAATCACCTTCGATTCTTTATTGCTCATGTAGGCATATAAAACGAAACTTATGACAGGTCAAAACATAGATGGGAATTCACCATACAGAATTATATGTAAAATTATACTTTACATCATGGGAACTTAGAAACCACCGTTCGGACTGGTAGGATTGCTATTGGTTGTGGGCTCCTTTCTCCGCACTTAGCTTGTTGAACGTCGGGCCATTGTGCGTGTGTGTGCCAGCTAGTAGTCTCGCCAGCTTAGTTCCGACCAGAAGCACAGGATCCTCCTGGTGTCTCCACAGGCTTCTCGGAGCGACCTCGGTGTGTCGAGAATTTCAGCCCGTTGTGTAGCTACACCTTCGCATTCTAGGATGACGTGGGAAGCTGTTTCATCGACTGACAGACATCCCCTGCATAGGGGACTGTCAGTCATAACTAGAATATATAAATGTTTGTTAAGTGGGCAGTGCGCGGGCTGGTAGGAAAGAGTACAATGACAAGGACAGGGCTGGAAAGGAAGAAAAGACCGAAAAATTAAAAAAGAGGAAACATGATCGTATGAAATTTAATTGAAAATGATAACTCGATTATTAATTTTGAAATTAATTCTTCGCTGTAAAACTGTCACAATAAATATGTAACCGAAATATCATTTTGTCCTAGATTTCGTGTTGATTTATGTGTGAATTTCGGAATAAACGGTACGCGTGAAATCATATCCGATTGTACTGCGAACACAAATTGTATCATGTGTTATCGTGGGAGGCGACCAAGCGACAGACACGTCGCTTCGAGCGTCGCCTACGGATTTATGATGTCCTGGTAGTGTTGGATATTATATTTATTTTGCTCAGAATGTACCTCTTTATTCAAAAAGGTCTTTTTTTACACTTTTAAATATAATTTATTATATAAAAAATACTTTAAAAGTATGAACCACATAAAAATGTGCACCCTCCGATGGCGAGACCTAGGACCCAAGCCACCGGCGGTTAGGACCCCAGAGTGAGGAACCTCCTCACAATGCGTGCCATGTCCAATAATACTGCCTTTTGTATCTGGCTTTTGACCCAACGACCAATTGAGAGCCTCTGAAGATGTTGGTCGAGGCTCTTTGGTATCAGCCCATTGGCAGTAACGACTATAGCGACAATAATAGCCGAGTCAACATTCCACATGTCAACAACCTCGTGAGCCAGATCTAAATATTTCGACATTTTGTCTTTTTCTTGCTCAGAATTATTATTGTTTTTATTAGACGTCTGGCTGTACCTTGTGTGAATTGTAAATTAAGTTGATTCCAAGAAATTTCCAGTCTGTGGAATCAAACGATGTTATTATGCATATTTCTTACGAAACTTTGTGTCATAATAAAATCTGTATAGATATTGCGTATCTTCTTCTTCTTCTTCAGCCTTTGGACGTCCACTGCTGAACATAGGCCTCCTCTAAAGATTTCCAGACCAACCTGTCAGAAGCAATAATAAAATAAACAATATACAACCTGTATATTGCGTATAATGCAATAAAATCTAAAAAGCTATTTGCATGGATTTTTAACGAAATTGTCTTCAAAACTATTAATTATATTCAAAATGTCCTATACCAAAAGTTGTTGCCATGTTCAAAAATAATATTTTTCAACGTTCTGAATAAAAGAAAAAAAACCCATCTTCGGTGCCAGAACGCTCCGCTTTAGTTGCTTTTTGTATAAGACGGTTAGCTCCCTAATTGTCAAATTTAATGGCGTGGGGTACAGGTTTAAAAAAATTATAAGCACATATTTGTATCATATTATAGGGACCTATAAGATAATATCTTGCTATAAGCAGCTCGACCCTAATGGTAATACTATGTCCTAGAGAAATACTTAAAATATTGTTCTTATGTCTTGTGATCGGTGAAATTTATTTATTCTTTATTCAACACACACAGTTATTACAGGTTATATCCAATTAAACTGCCGGGACTATAAAACAAATCTAGAAAAAAAAACCTACAACTATAATTACATACACATAAAATAAACTAAGTTTATCAAATAACATATAACAAAAATTTTGCGAGCTCACTTCAGTTACATGTCAAAAATATGCGTTTTGACATGCACCACATTTATAGATTTAATAGCTCGGAAACTCCAGTAAGCGAAATTACTGGAGTGGCTTCATAAACAAGCGTTGTATGAAGAAGCGAATTGGGAAGCGCATTATTGTATCAAGTGAGAGATGGCTGTCTCTCGCTACTTGACTCCTACTGGACAGCACTGCGCTTACCATCAGATGCAGTGTGGTCATTTTCGTGCAACTATCCTGTTTTCCAGGACATGATCTGGTTCTTAGAGTATCCTGGGGTGCCTTTGATAGTTTTCAAGCAGCTTCCTGGGTTTTAAAGCGCCCTAATAAGGTCCTGTATTTTAAAATTCGCGCGCCACTTTTGCAATCCTTCTGTGAGAAGGTGAAAATTACAAGTTTTATAGGACCTTCGGTATAATATGAAAAACCCTCAACAATGATCCATATTTTTTTCTTTTTTTAGTGCCTTGATAGGCAGACGAGCAGACGGGCCACCTGATGGTAAGTAGTCACCGCCGCCCATAGACTTCTGCAATGCCAGGGCACAGCAAAGCCGCTGCCTACCGTTGAGGTATCACGATACATAAAAAAATCAAACTAGAATCTTTTATGAGTCATTTGCAAATGTTTGCTCTGTATGAGATTTAAAAACTATGCGAATTGATAAATTTTATGGCAACAGGGAATTCATAAATTGGCAAAACGATTTAAAATTTGCACGCTAACTTCATCAAATCGCAAATACAGGCTAAACGAGTTCTCGCCCCTGGCAAAACAAAATTACATCGAATAAACAAAAATAAAGTTGAAGTGTTGAGATTACGTCAAAGGGCACATCCCGAGACGGGATTGGTAGATACAAAATTAGTGAGTTCGAAATAGGACAATGATTTTTGTTTAATTTCGTTATATATTAATTTCTGTTAGAATTTAGGTAAAAGAGACTAGGATTGAAAATATATATAGAGATTTATAATTATATAGTTAGAAAAAAATATCCATAGCAACAACCAAAAACTGAAAAACAACATAGGCAGACGCCTACAGCCAGTTACAATACAAAGTCGTTTAGTTTATTTATAAATAATATGCTAACAATTTCGTTGTTACTTTTATGTATTGATTTTGCCCATGACCCATACATTTTACAATATAACAACTAACTTATATTATACTAGATGTTGCTCGCGGCTCCGCCTGCGTGGAGGTTATTTTTGGAAGGAAAGCAATACAATCCATGGAAGCATCTTAAGCTACCCGTATTACACCTTTCCATACTTTGCTATCCCATAGGACGCGTGCATTTTTTCGGGATAAAAAGTGGCATATGTCATTTGCTGATCCCTAAACTACCACTCTACAAAAATAATGTCGATCTCTTGCTATGTGAAAAACTAAACTATCCCACGGGAATATATATTTTTCCGGAATAAAAAGTAGCCTATGTGCAATTCCAGACTATAATCTATCTCTGTGCCAAATTTCAACCAGATCCGTCCAGCCGTTGTAGCGTGATTGAGTAACAAACATCCATCCATCCATCTAAACTTTCGCATTTATAATATTAGTAGGAAGTAGGATTAGTGTATTCAAGCACTGCCCACATATATGTGTCCAGAGACAAAAAATCTACATTCAGAAAATCCTCACTTACACATTATTGAAGTTCGTAAAATAGATAAAAATAATGTGGTGACTAAAATAGAAAAATATGCTGAGATGGTATTGGCCATATGGAGAGGATGGATGAAAGGCGATTTACGAAAGGTATTTATCGTGCGAATGTGTCTGTAAGAGTGGGTAGAGGGCGTCCGAGGAGAACTTATACCGATCAAATAAATGATCTCCGAAAAGGGCAAATCAGGAGTACCTCCAACCGTCGAAAATGTAGGTATGAGAAGATTTATGAATGTGGAGGAGGCGAAAGAAGTGTCAGTATCGTAGCTTGTGGCACTCAATAGTCTCTGCCTACCCCCATGAGATACAGGCGTGAGTGTATATGTATGTAAGTTAGAAAATAAAATTTCGCCGAGTGAAAGTGTAATGTGAGGAAAAGTGATAAGGGCCGACACACAGCGGTCGGAGGACGGCTAGTGTGGCCTTCGTTGTTCAAATTAGCCTGAGTTGATTTTTTGGACAAATTGGTGCCATTGAGCTTTATGAAAGCGATTTTAGGTTAATTTGTAAAGTAACGTTATTAAAGGAGTACTAGGTTAGAGCCACGATGAATCACCATTTACCACTGTTTCATAGAAAAAATAGCAGCGATTTTTTTTTATTTTTACACCATTTATATTAGCTTGACCTGTATATATCTACTAGCTGTTGATAGCTCCGCCCGCGTGTAAGTTGTGTTTGGGAGAAAAAGTATACAATACAAAATACCAATTTTCATGCGTTTAACTTCAAAAATGACGGATTTTCATGTCCTATTTAACCCCCATAGGGGGTATTTCCAAAAACTCTTCCTTAGTGGATGCCTACGACATAAAAGATATCTACTGTCAAAATTTCAATTCTCTAACCCTAGCCGTTTGGGCTGTGCGTTGATCGATCAGTCAGTTTCTTCTTTTATATATACAGATGTAACGGTGCTTTTTATAAACAGCTACCAATGATAAATAAATACACCCAACAGTCACACACATAATTCTGATCCCACACTAGGTAGAACTTGTATCGTGGGTATCTAGAACTACGAGGGTATACGGTCTTACAACACCCAGATTCGAAACAAATATTTGTATGTCACACGGTACGGTGCAGGTATCGAACCCACGGCCTCTGGTTTCAAAGCTGGCTACTCGCCCGTTGTGCCACAGAGGTTGTCACAAATATAAGTATATACTAATCTATCACCAATAAATAGAATATAATATCTTCCTGTTATTGTTAAAATAATAAACAATTTGGTATTATAATTTATGTCGTTTTATCCCATTTCATATTCAATTCTTTTTAAAAGACATTTAAAAAAGAACGTGGTTCTCAATTGCCTCGGAGTATATATTTGCTTTTTAAAATTAATCCATAAGAAATTGTCTTCTGGCACATATTTGAACATTCCTTACTAAGCTAAGCCGAAGTATTAGCTATTGAAATCCTTAAATTATGCCATCGCCATTTATATTCAAGAGCAATTGCAAAGATAACCTTTGTGGAAAGGTTTCGGAATTGAATCTGGGACCATCGCTCATAAAACAGACTTAATTAAGGTCTATGGGACCCGCGGTCTAGAAGTGTCGTTATAAATCAGGTACTTTCGGAGTTTTCAGTGGGGGAATTAAGACTTTACGTCTGTTGAGAGATTTTTAGCTATAATCAAGTGGATTTATGGTGTTTTTGTCTTATCGAGAACAAGAATGAGGTATACCTTTAGTTTGTTTTTGCCACAGTCCAGTTCAGGTAAGGATAGTCTTCTTTTAAGGATTATTTTTTAATTCTATAAGATACGATTCAAAGTAGGCCAAGTGTTTTATTTTTAGTTATTAAATACCACATTAAAAAATCTTCCTTCTGGTTAAGATGGGTTGTGTTCAAAAGGTGGTTAACTTGTTTTGTACATGCTGTTATTTGGCCGAGAAATAGAAAAGGTTGTTTGTTAATTATTGCATGGTTTAACTGTGAAGGAAAAATCGTGAGGAAACCTGTATGTCTAAGAATTTCCATAAGAATTTCGAACCTACGTATTATCAGAAGTCTAAACTGCATTAGGGCATTATGGACTAAGGCCTAGCCACTTCTTATTAGTAGAGGAGGCCTATGCTCAGCAGTGGGAGTTTTCTAGGCTGGGCTGGGCTGGGCTTCAGCTGGACTAATCTTCAAATTAGCCTAGCTAGTGATGCTGTGAGTTTGGTAACGAACGGATCACCAGTTTTTTAGCTAATTTAATTTTGATCTTTTCTCTACGGGACGGGTCGTTCTTTATAAAAATGAATATTTAAACTCATTCAACGCAAACAATGTCGCGGGCATAAGCTAGTGACCTATATTGATGGACTCAATATTTTAATCACTTTAAAACGATGTGTGTTCTACAGAATATCTTAACTATATAGTGGTACGTTAGGTTCATATTCGAGTCCCTGTCAATTGCCACCTCAGTAGGGCTTCTGTCCCTAATCGTATTACCGTCTGCCGTATTCTGTGCGTTAATTATCACGTCATTTGGTCACTTCACTCTTCGACGAGCTGTTATTTCACTTGGGCTAGGACTGAGATTTTTGAGAATGACTTTAAATGATAAAATTTATTTAAAAAGACACAAATACAAGTTTACCATTTTATTGATTGATTTACGCAACACTGTTACATATCTCAGTGCTTAATATTAATATAACCGCATGTCAGGATTCACTTAAGGCTTCTCTTTATAATTAATCTACCAGCATTACCCTCTAAACTAAACTACGCGACCATTGAACTGTTTACAGTTACTTACTGCCCCGCGAACGAACCACGAATATCCTGGCTATCACTTCTTCACAATTCAACTGAACACCGGAGTGTGGAAGGCACTCCGTTTTATGCTAAACATTTACTACTCCCACTTAGGTTGTCATTATTAATTTTAATTTACCCCCAACTAGTCTCCTAAATATCTCTGATATACCTTCGGTATTTCTAATAATAGGAAATATCCTAATAAACATATATTAGATATGCAAAATAAACATTGTAAAATACTTTAAGAAAAAAATCAATTGTATTGATTTGATTGGAATGAAACGTGGGGGTAGTACTTAAGTTTTTTTTTTTTTTTTTTTTATCCTGGCACGGCAAAATGACCGCACTGTACCTGATGGTAAGCGCAGTACGGTCCAAATAGAGTACTGAGTAGCGAGAGACGATCTATCCCCGGCTACTCAACACACTCATGCCGGCCTGCTTCTTCACACTACGCCATGGGCAAGAAGGTGAAGAAGGGGTCGAGGGTCTAGTTTCAGAGTACTAAGAAGGCCGTAAAATGGCCATTGTACCCCAACTCCAGACCCCCGACAAAAACCGGATGTACACTGGCTGATCCCGGAACGCGACACACTTACGTATGCCACTATGGCGGGTTTTTCGCCCTGTGTACGGTGGTCGCTATCCGGGCGGATATGAATATCCTACCACCAGCATATACAATACATAAACAGCAATACAGTAACATTATTATTTAAAGTTTTAATACTTGCTTGTTTTGCAGTACTCTATTTAGACCGCACTGCGCTTACCATCTGGTACAGTGCGGTAACTATGCCGTGCCAGGATAAAAAAAAGGACGTATTGGAAAGTGGAATGAAGGGAGGGGCACCATCATTGAATTGTATAAAAGTGAACATTAGGCGGCTCCCTTGCCATTACCCTTTCAAGAGTGTAAGCGATAAAAGCAATAAAACATACAACACAATTTTTAAATTTGAAAACACAAACACAAATATCCATTTCTGCCGGATCTGAGATTTGAACTCATAAACTCACCGATCTCAGAGTAAAATGTGCCAGCAGCATGATTATTTCAGATTGCTCGCCGGAACGAGCAACTACAGCAAGTTTATCACTATTCATCTTGTGCCATGTCACTCCTACAAATTAGTATTTTATCATACAAAATTCAAAGTGATGTTCTACAATGACATGGTGCTTAAAAGTGACCATCTTAACAATACTGTTGTTTATTAAACATGAATCTAACTTTTTTTTTTATTCTGGCACGGCAATGTGACCACACTGCGCCTGATGCTAAGCGCCGGGACAAATGTTTCTGTGACAGACAGATATTTGTGTCCGGGATTGTTCGGATATACTTCCCTTGCTAGTTTGTCTGACTTAGCTTACATTTATGGTTGCCTTTGTATATTTACACTGAAAATATAATAAATAATCTATACTTTTATAAATTTTACTTCACGATTTAAAAATAACCATTTTGATGGACTTTTTTGGATTGGATTTATGAACCAATAACCATTATTCAATTTATGTATTCTTTTAATTCACACTTTAAATTAATTATACTTTTCCTAGCACTACTGGAGAATACACCTTGATGTTATATTAATGTATAAATTACTCATTGTAAAAACGTCTCACGATACAGGCTTAGCCTAGTGTGAGACATTTATGGTAAACTATACTGTAAAAAAAATGATAAGTAAATAAATATTTATTATTATTATTTTAAGAATACATAAAAAATACCTTTACGTGTCGTTAAATATTTTAAAAACTAGTCTAGGGTGTTTCAAATATGTTTTTTAAATTGTTCTTGGGATATTACAGTAGGTACCTCGAGGGTCCGCGGCGATGGCAGAAGTCGCTCCGGTCCTTCTATTTAGGTTACGTGGGGATTCATTAATGGTCCTCTCTTGACGAGCTACTACAGCATAGCACTGGAGGGGTTCCGGCGTGTTTCTTTTGGAGGTCCCGGAATCCTTCCGTAGTGCAGATGGAGACAACCATGGGGTTTTTAGCCGGTAAAAATCCGGCATATCCCGTTCACGACGGGAATCCAAGAGGATTTTCCCCATAAAAAAAAAAAAAAAAAAAAAAAAAAGGTACCTCGAGGGTGATCTTTTCTTATATATCTTCTCGTTATATAAAATAACTTAAGGGAAATACTAAAAAGATAGAAGAGACAGCATGACTATCAATACTCTGGAGTCATCGATTAACTAATGTAAGAGACTCATATCCAGGTGCCAATGACGCCTATACGCCGAGAGTCCATGCACACTAAGGTCTTTTTTAAATGGATACGTGTGCAGAGAGTGTAGTTCAAATATACGTAGATACCAGAATATCTGAACCTGAACCTATCTTATTTAACTAATATTATAAATGCGAAGGTTTGGATGGTTGGATGGATGTTTGTTACTCAATTACGCCAGAACGGATGAACGGATCTGGTTGAAATTGGGCACAGAGATTATAGTCTGGAATAGGACATAGGCTACTTTTTATCCCCGAAAAATCCACGATTCCTATGGGATAGCAAAATATAGAAAGATGTTTTAGCTAAAGATGACTCCATGGATTTCATACCTTTCCATTCAAAAAATATATACTACGCGGCCGGAGCCGCAGGCAATAGCTAGTGTCAAATAGTTACGATAGGTAAACGAAATCGCTGGCGTTGCGGCGTTGTCTTTTATGTCTGTAATGTTTTGTTCTTATACTAAATTTAGTTTCTCACGTAACTGCTAGAGGCGCTGTGTTTGTCATATAAATATTTTACGTTGTAATAGTTGAAATCATTGATTTGCAATATTTAAATATTCATATACACTTACCCCTTTAATCCCCGAAGTGGTAGGCAGAGGTGTCACCAGTGGGTACATCCACTTTTCGCCAAATCTCGGTCCCATAATCTGATAGGGGGTGAACTTATCGCCACGCCGGGCACAGATTCCAGACTCCGGGCTAATAGGTACTGAGAATTTCTAGATAGAAGAACCCAATATCACTTTACACGATCCGGGGATCGAACCCGAGACCTCAGCACAACAGTCGTAACGCATGCTCAATTACAACTGCGCCACCGAGGCAGTCTATTAATCTAAATAATTTCAAATACACGAATTTTCGTGTAATAACTGAGTGCATCTAATGTCTGTCTGGGAGTAACGCACTAACGAAATTGTTTTCTCAAAAGAGCTCGCTATGGACTAATGCAAAAACACAATTAAGAGTCGCAATATTAAAACCTATTTTTGTAACAAAGGGCAATTTAAAAATTCGTACTAACAGTTCTCTTCACATTAAAAACTTGAGCAAGTTTGCTCATCCAAAAATATACCTATGTGCTTAGAAATTTCTTTCTTTCTTTCTTCTTTAATGATGTGCTTTATTTTTAAATCAATAATAATATTACCCCTGAAAATATGACTACTGAAAACCAGCGCTGAGTGTACACCTACATGTAACAGCACAGCGGTACGCTGAGTGTACACCTACATGTAACAGCACAGCGGTACGCTGAGTGTACACCTACATGTAACAGCACAGCGGTACGCTGAGTGTACACCTACCTGTAACAGACAGCGGTACGCTGAGTGTACACCTACCTGTAACAGCCGCGACGCGCAAGTGCCATTAGTTGCAGTATTAGATTATGTTAAAAATGTATTAAAAAAGAGTATGTTGTAAGCTGCACAAATAAATCGCCTTCTTTATTTCTTATTAGGTCGTCTTGCTTTGAGGGAAATAATAAATAGTCACGTTAGACATACCACACGGGGATCTATTCATTCAACCCGCTGAACCTGTTCTGAGTTGTCTGGTGTCTAAATAGATGTTTATAATAAATAAATTACACCCAACAGTCACACACATAGCCACGATCCCACACTAAAATATGAGTCTTATGTCGTGGGAATCGGAGACTACGAGAGACTTTCGGTCTCACAACACCCAGACCCCGGACACAAATGTCTGTCTCATTTGCCTCACACAAACATTTGCCCCGGTGTGGGAATCGAACCCACGGCCTATCGTTTCACAGCCATCTACTCTCCTACTGCGCCACGGAGGCTGCCGAACTCACTCAGGTTGTTTGAGAAACAACTGTACACACGCGTAGTTCCTTAGGCACTGTGAACGTTAATATGCCGAGACTCGAACGCCCGGGTCCGTTGGTTCACTCTGAAAGAGACCTAAGGAATATACTTATCGGTTAATATTTGTAAGGATTGAGCGGTAATTAATTATTATTGAATTAAGCCAGCGTGGTAGATTAAGACCTAACTTCCATTAAGAGAGGACGCCGTAACCAGCCGAGGGACAACCTATAATTACAGGGCTGGCAGTTTTGTTAAGTCATATCACGTTTTACGAATAGACATGAATCTCTTAACACAGACATAAAGAATGGACTGAGCAATATCCTCATAAAATTGTCCTGTTTGTAGAAAGAGACAAAGCGAATGTGCGGCTAATATCTTTTCGCTCCTGCAAGTTTGCGACGTAGACCAATCAAAATTCTAGAAAAAGACAACTGCTGGCCGCGCGTTCGCTTTATCTCTCTTATATTTTTCTATCCGTATTCACTTAATAGCTGGATAGAGAATGCTCAGTGCATTCTCTATGTCTATGTCTCTAACATTGTAATGACATAAAAAAAACTTGTAAGTCAAGAGTCTCGACTCTTAACATCTCCGAGGTAACGTCTCTCTATATTACGTCGGAGAATGCCGGAAAAATAAAGTTTAATTTTATTGCAGAATATTATATATATTACTTTGTTAAGTTTAAAATTGTTTGGTATTTTTTTTGTATAAAAATGTATGATTGTCATTACAATAAATTCAATTAGTCAGTAGTAATATTCGAAAAACCAAATTAGGAATCAAAACCAAGACATTGCTAAAGCAAGCCTACTCCGCGGTCATTAACCTTACAATAACGAATCGATTCAAATTACAGTATTTTTTGTATACAAATCCAGCCAAGCAATTGTAGGCCAAGAAAGGATCTCACAAAGATCCAAGGTTTTTATGGTCACTCCTTAATCATGTATTCCTTAGTCATGAAATCGTGGCGTTTTACTGGGCGACTGCGGGTTTTATTTATCTTGCTAGATTTATTTGTTACTGCTCAGATCACAATATTTAATGGTTTTGTGCTTAAAATGGGGAGGTTCTTGATTCAACTGTATTTAATAATAATAATAAACAGTCACACACATAGCTCTGACTCCACATTAGGTAAAACCTGTATCGTGAGTATCAACAACTACGAAGGACTACGGTCCCACAACACACAGACCCGAAACAAATATCTGTCTGTCACATTTGTAATATGTATCCTATTTTGATGGCATTTTTTGATAGCGTAGAAAACATTTGAGAAATATGGTCTAATGGCAGCTTGCAACCCTAATTTTTGTAATAGTGTTCACTATATTGGTACTTTATAATCTTAGTGCTTATAACAAACATACTATGAATAATGACTGCCTCGGTGGCGCAGTTGTAATTGCGCATGCGTTACGACTGTTGTGCTGAGGTCTCGGGTTCGATCCCCGGGTCGGGTAAAGTAATATTGAGTTTTCTATTTAGAAATTCCTCAGTATTAGCCCGGAGTCTGGAATCTGTGCCCGGTATGGCGATAGGCTCGCCCCTATCACAATATGGGACCGAAATTCGGCGAAAAGTGGGTGTACTGGTTACACCTCTGCCTACCCCTTCGGGGATTGCGGGCGTGAGTGTATATGTATGTATGTACTATGAATAATATTTGAGAAGAGGTTCTAATAACTACGCTATATAAACACAATATTTATTTTTATATATTCATAATATAAAAATGACCTGTCATGGTATTAAAATAGGCTTTCGAGAATCTGAAAACAAAAAGCAGGTAATTTTTAATATTTCTTCACGTCATTTCACTTCGCCCAATACAAACAAAAATCATTACTCTATAATACATCAGAAATAAGTACCAGGATACTATAAAATTGCGGAGTTCTAAAACCGGGCCGTTGTTTACGTCAAGAGCGAACCCAGCCGTCAATTCAATCAATAGCAAATAATCTATTTCCGTGGTGCAGTTGCCGAGGCAATCTCGAGGGACGATGAAATGAGAAAATCCTACCGAGCTATCAGCGAAGACGACTGACTGCCTATCGCGTTCTGCGTTCCTGGTACTTTATCGAATTGATTGGTGGCATTGTCGCCTTGTATAATGGAAAAATTACAAAGCCAAAGGGAATGTAAGAAATGAAAAATCAGAAGTGTTTATACTTCCGTATTCATTGTTTTGTATTTACTTTATCATATCCATTCGCCATTTACTTACCCAGCAAAATAAACATTATTACATAATAATGTTTTTCCCGGGTTTAATACCTACAGTGAGTTCAAAGTTGATTGTTTCTTTAACCTAGTTTGCTTCTGGCGGTTTATTTTTAGAGTAAACTTTGAACTCATGAATTGTGTAGTGGTTTTCACTGTATATTATCTGTATAAAAGATTAACCTTGTTAAGAAGACAACAATATAATAGCGAAGCAACAATCTATATATACTAAGAAAATTAAAATTAGACACTAAAGTAATTTGCTTCTCGAAAATGTACGAACTGCATTGAGGTTTTGCCTGGGTCACAGACCGATAATTGACTGTTTAAAAACAAATGTACCTACATCACGAATCTAACATTTTTTTTATTGCATAGTCCGACAAACGAGCATGTGGGTAACCTGATGTTAAGTGATCTCCACCGCCCATGAACATCCACAATACCGAAAGTATGTATGCGCCTGTCGGCCTTAAAGGACAGGAATAGGGATTAGGGAAGGGAAGGGGGAATCTGGGCCTCCGGATATCTCACTTACCATACGAAACGCGACAGTAAACTGTCACTTTACGTTAGTTTTCTGTGAGACAGTGGTACTACGCCGGTCGAGCCGGCCCATTCATGCTGCAGACAAATATGTCTACATCGTGGCTCTACCACTATAAAACAAACAAACAAACATACAAACATTTGATCAAAGAGTGAATGTTAGCGGGCACAGTAATCCTATTTACTGAGATATCCTTCATAATATTTGAGACGACAACGAAAACTCTCATAATTTATAGCATCTTTAGAAAGGTCACCCTTTAACCGTTGGATATAGGCCGTTTGGCTGATAGCCGATATGTAAATGAATGTTGGTGATTTGTTTGGGCGATTTTCTACTTTCTGTCAGATGCTTTAGGACTTCATTGGCCAATATTGGGTACAAATCGAACATATTGAATATTTATTTAATAAAAAGAATCAATTTTTACAAATAGCTTTGCTGGGCACCTTTTTGACATAGTATGGCCATGTCGAATACATACCTGTCTATATAAGAAAAAAAAGAATTATAGCAAACAAAAAAATGTAATATAAGTAAATAGGAAAACGTAATGTAAGACATCAATTGCCTTATGTATTGAAATGGAAATAAAATTATTATAGTTGACTGTTGAATGCCTCAGTGGCGCAGTTGTAATTATGTACGCGTTACGACTGCTGTGCTGAGTTCTCAGGTTCGATCCCCGGGTCAGGTAAAAGTGATATTGATTTTTCTGTCACTAAATACTCAGTATCAGCCCGCAATCTGGAATCGTGCCCGGTATGGCGTTAGGCTCGCTCTCTATCACATCATAGGATGGCAATAAGCTCGGCGAAATGTGAGTGTACTGGGTATAGCTCTGTCTATCGTTTCGGGGATTATAGCCGTGAGTGATGTGAGTAGTTTGCGTAATATAGAAAAATTGTTTATGTTTCCATCAAATGTCTACAAATCTGTCTATTTTTCGCTATATTCAACGAAACTTTACATACAGCATTGTTAATTTCGTAACTAAGAAACTACACAAAAATCATTTTTTTCTATTTCTCAATCTGTTATGATTTTTGATAATCATTTGAGGTTATAAGTATTATAGAGCTATAGATATAAAAATAATATAATCATAGAGCTATAGAGATAAAAATAAAATATTTATAGAGGGATAAAAATGCTTTAGGTACATAGCTAAGGCGCACTACATAATTGTATATATTTAAGTTGACAGGATAGCGAACCGGAAATAATTGCTTGAGTGCTTCGACTTCAACTTAAGATTAAAATCTATAAAAATGTCTTAATAAGTTTATTAATCCAAGCGCGGAATGTTCATCTCACGTTCCTGCGATAAACAAGTTCCACACTGCAGCACTGAGGCCATAACTCATCGCCCTGTCTTCCTGTTTGCAAGTATTTAATTGCGAAACTCGTTAGATGCCCCGCTTAGATATTACGAGTATATATTTATGTACCCCGTATGACTGCCTCGGTGGCGCAGTTGTAATTATGTACGCGTTACGACTGCTGTGCTGAGTTCTCAGGTTCGATCCCCGGGTCAGGTAAAAGTGATATTGATTTTTCTGTCACTAAATACTCAGTATCAGCCCGCAATCTGGAATCGTGCCCGGTATGGCGTTAGGCTCGCTCTCTATCACATCATAGGATGGCAATAAGCTCGGCGAAATGTGAGTGTAACTGGTTATAGCTCTGTCTATCGTTTCGGGGATTATAGCCGTGAGTGATGTGAGTAGTTTGCGTAATATAGAAAAATTGTTTATGTTTCCATCAAATGTCTACAAATCTGTCTATTTTTCGCTATATTCAACGAAACTTTACAGCATTGTTAATTTTTTAACTAAGAAACTACACAAAACACATTTTTTTTCTATTTCTCAATCTGTTTTGATTTTTGATAATCATTTGAGGTTATAAGTATTATAGAGCTATAGATATAAAAATAATATAATCATAGAGCTATAGAGATAAAAATAACATATTTATAGAGGGATAAAAATGCTTTAGGTACATAGCTAAGGCGCACTACATAATTGTATATATTTAAGTTGACAGGATAGCGATCCGGAAATAATTGCTTGAGTGCTTCGACTTCAACTTAAGATTAAAATCTATAAAAATGTCTTAATAAGTTTATTAATCCAAGCGCGGAATGTTCATCTCACGTTCCTGCGATAAACAAGTTCCACACTGCAGCACTGAGGCCATAACTCATCGCTCTGTCTTCCTGTTTGCAAGTATTTAATTGCGAAACTCGTTAGATGCCCCGCTTAGATATTTCGAGTATATATTTATGTACCCATCGAAGCGTTGACATAATTTGCCTTATTATCAAACATCAACATTCACACCTTATTATCAACAAAGCAGCGATAGCTTAGTTGGTTGCGGTACCGACTGTCATGACGAAAGTCGTATGTTCGAAACCCAAATGGCATACACCTCTGACTTTTCTAAAGTTACGCGTGTATTAAATGTTAATTATCGCTTGCTTTAACGGTGAAGGAAAACTGCATACCTGAGAATTCTCATAAGAATGTCGAAGGTATGTGAAGTCTACCAACCCGCATTAGGCCAGCGTGGTGGACTAAGGCCTAACCCTTCTCATTAGTAGAGGAGGCCCGTGCCCAGCAGTGGGACAATGTTAAATACAGGGCTAGTATATTATATTATTATCAAACATCGGCTTTAATAAATAAATTGCAAATACATGAAAGATATTCAAATCTAATTAAACCATTTATTTAGTAAATGAAGCCGTGAACATTATCTGCCTTATTAACTAACATAGGCTCTAACAAACTAATAATAAATACATCTAACATATTCATATTTAATTAAACCATTTGTGTAGTAAATGAAGCCTCTATACTAAGAGTAGGTACTTTTTACAATACATATACATACATATACACTCACGTCCGTATCTCATGGGGTTAGGCAGAGACTATTGACTGCCACAAGCTGCGATCCTGACACACTTCTTTCGCCTCTTCCACATTCATACATCTTCTCATACATTTTCGACGGTTGGAGGTACTTCTGATTTGCCCTTTTAGGAGAAGATCCTTTATTTGATTGGAATAAGTTCTTCTCGGGCGCCCTCTACCCACTCTTCCAGTCACATTCACACGATAAGTACCTTTCGTAAATCGCCATTCATCCATCCTCTCCATATGGCCAAACCATCTCAGCATACCTCTTTCTATCTTAGTCACCACATCATTCTTCAACTCACAACGATCTCTTATCACGCTATTCCTCATACGATGAGCAAGGGTGACTTCACACATACTACTAGTACTTTTTACAAATAAGGACTTATATGTATATAGAGTTTATTTTTTGTTTTATCCTTGCATTATGTAGCAATATTATATTCACGCCGTAATCCCCGAAGGGATAAGCAAAGTTGTAACCAGTAACCCACTTTTCACAGAATTTATTACGGTCCCATAATGTGATAGGGGGGAGCCTATAGTCATACCAGGCACAAATTCCAGGTCGAAGTCTGTCTGTTTTTCTAGATATAAAAACCCAACACCACTGTACCCGACCCGGGGATTGAACCCGAGACCTCAGAACAGCAGTCGTAACGCATGCGCAATTACAACTGCGCCACCGAAACAGTCGGAGAAACGGTCGCATGTTAACTTCCCTATTGTATTCAAGTTAAATGAACGAAAAATGTAACAGGGTAGTTGACTCGATTTTTTATTAATTTAATCAACAAGTTACATTACCTAAAACCTATTATCGAAAGAATTTTATGAATCCGAACAAAAATAAGTAAATTAGACACCACTCAAATCTGCTGGAAGGGGTAGTTGTCAAATAACAGTACAAGGATGCATATCTGATACCGTGACGTCACGGTACTATGAATCGCCTGTACTGTACTGTTGTGCGAGGGAGATAGCGATATGTTCCCAATACGCCACCGTTTTCGCTTATGCCTGTGAGTATTTTCTCATACCAATATTTAAAATAAATATTGTGACCTCATTTTTCAAGCAATTTGGATTCTGTTTTCGCAAAAGAGTTTATTTTGCGTATTATATTCGATTGCGAAGAGAATAATGTACTAAATTAAATACAGGAAACTACCCTATTATCCAGCATTGTTACTAATCCATCATCCTACATTACAGTACGTATTAAATAAAAACCCACGTCAGGTGATTACGCGTCGAATCCGTAAAAGTGACATTTGTGCTAAAACAAATTTGAATGTTACACACAGCTTTGTGAACTGATAAACTTGGGTAATCATGTTAACAGATTAATGGTTGTTATTCAAAGAATCGTTTTATAGACTTAGCCGACTACGCAAAGGCCATGTGTTTGAAAGTTTCGTTTGCAAATATTTGTTTCGGGCCCGAAACTCTACAGTTCCTGATAACAAGATCTTAATTATTAATTGGTGTAATGACTTTTAATAAATATATTTATTCTTCTTCTCCTTCTTATCTCTTAACAGAGCGGTCATGGTCATCAAGAAGTATCTTTGTCAGGGTCTGATGTGATTCACCTCACAATATCTTGCCATATCGTCCTGTTGGTAGAGATTCTGGTGCATTCATTCAATGGACCGCTCACACCAGACTTGATTTGATCGGTTCATCGCATGGGAGCTCTTCCACGTGGTCTTGTGCCATCTGTATTTTTTTATGCTATCATGGCAAAGTCACCACACGTAAGCAGCCGTCCAATTAGAGTATCGAGTAGCGAAAGACAATCTATCCCTCGGTACTCAACACAATCATGACGGCCTGCTTCTGCACACTACACCATGGGCAAGAAGGTGAAGAAGCGGTCGAGGATCTAGATATCAGAGTACTTAGAAGGCCGTTAAACGGCCAAACATCGTACCCCAACTCTAGACCCCCTACAAAAACCGGATGTACACTTGCTCAATGCGACACACTTGCGTGTGCCACTATGGCGGGTTTTACACTCTGTGTACGATGGTCGCTAACCGGATGGATATGAATATCCTGCCACCAGCCTATACTATGCTCATGTCACTGAAAAAAATAGATTAGTTAGCCGATACTAGTGCCCGTGTGTAGGGTACCGCATAATTTGGTAGGTCTTACTTCCTCATGTACGTGCTTGGTCACACCTGCCGACATAAACTATGCCATTGGATTTATTTGCCAACTATATGTACCTATGTATATATATTTCCAAGGGTTTGGTGAAACTTATCCGGTTCTTATCTGGAACAAAAGATTATTCTGTTTATTGATAAGGATTGGTAAAGTTTATTAACTTGACCTATATTTATTATATATTCTTTTTCATCTAATTCCAGATATATGAAATAAATATTTGACTTTTATTTATTACTAGCTGTTGTCCACGGCTCTGCCCGCGTGGAGATCATGTTTTTTTCATCCCCTATTTTATCCCCTTAGTGGTGGTATTTCCAAAAACCCTTCCTTAGTGGAAGCCTACGTCATAAAAGGTACCTAAGGTCAAAATTTTAAGTCTCTAACCCCAGCCGTTTAGGCTGTGCGTTGATATGTCAGTCAGTTTCTTATTTTATACAGATTCGTTATATACAGATAAGGTGTTGTGCATTATGCACTTTAATGTGGTAATTATGAATTGTAATATTAAATACCTAATTTGATTAGATACGAGTATTATATTGGGTTATAAATAATATAAAACACTGTATTATACACTGTCCCACTTTTGTGCACGGGCCTTATAGACGTAAATGTGAAATTCATTAATGTATGCCATTTGGGCAGATTTCGATCATAGGACTTGTATTCCGTAGTACCGTTTCGTAGGCTATCGGTGCTCTTATGTAATATAAGGGGTCCAAATAACATCTTTTGGAAATAAGCCACACCAGGACACGCGTACTGGATTGTAGCTACAGCTAGCTCAGCCCGAACCAAGAAGTTCACAAATTCGTATCTTTGCCGCACCATCAAACTGTGGAACAGTTTGCCAGCTACTGTCTTTCTTATGATCCTGACTCCTTTAGGCGTAGTACGAAGAAGTTACTCAGAAGGCCGGGATGATTGTGTCCAGTAGCGAGGCATAGATGTCTCTCGCTACTTGATACTCTAACTGGACGGTACTAAGTTTGCCAGGTGCAGTGTGGTCACGTTGCCATGTCAAGATAAAAAAAATAACCCCCTCGACATTATACCCTGCTCTCATATGAATATGGGTTGATAACGATTTATCAACCTATACTATATCATTATGGATTGTATGGAATAACAATTTTCGAAAACCCTTAAAGGGCAAAAGTCGCCTAAGAAGAGAATAAGGCTCAAAAGTTTTATACTTTAAAGTATTTTATGGAAGAAGGGCCCAAACTCGTTAATGGCTCAGTTGACGGTAAGCGATCAGCACCATCTTACTACTATTATAAATGCGTATGTTGGGATGGATGGATGGATGTTTTTACTCAAGCCAGAACGGCTAAACGGATTTGGTTGAAATTTTGCACAGAGATAGATTATTGTATGGTATTGCACGTAGGCTACTTTTTATCCCGGAAAAATGTACAGTTCCGTGGGATAGTTTAGTTTTTCACAGAGCAAGGGATTGACATGATTTTTTGCATAGTGGCAGTTTAGTGATCAGAAAATGACAGGCTTTTTTATCCCGGAAAAATGCACGCTTCCTATGGAATATCAAAATATAGAAATGTGTATTAGCTTAAGATGCCTCAGTGGATTGTAAATGTCGACGGCATGTCCACGGGCCGAAGTTGTGCGAGGGCTTATACATCCTTTTCCGATCTCCAGCTATTGTCAGGATGCAAAACGTATGATACTTCGGTAGAAAAACACGAGATTAACACTTCAGAGTTTATTAAACTACTGCCAGTTCGGAAGGTAGGCAGCGGCTTTGCTGTGCCCTGGTATTGCAGAAGTCTATGGGCGGCGGTGACTACTTACCATCAGGTGACCCGTCTGCTCGTCTGCCTATCGAGGCACTAAAAAAAAAAAAAAAAAGGTTATCCATGGGGAAGAATCTGGCAAGAAACCCCATGGTTGCTCTTTAATCACAGTTTTCTAGTAGATGTTTACTCTTTCACAGTAAAAACAGAATGCGCCTCGATCATAATCTCGGGGGTATTTATAAAAAAACACGTAATGGAATCAGTAACTTTACAAACAAATAAATGACTATAATACCTTAAAAATAACTCCAATAATTATAGACACATTAATATTATTATAAATCATGTATTAGCATATTTACTATTATTAGAAATACCGAAGGTATAACTGACGTATTTAGGAGACTAGTTGGGGGTAGTTAATAATGACAACCAAAGTGGGAGTAGTAAATGTTTAATATAAAACAGAGTGCCTTCCGCGCTCCGGTGTTCAGTTGGTTCAGTTCAGTTTAGTTGAGTGGAAGACAAGACGATAGCCAGTATATTCGTGGTTCGGTGTAGTAAGTGTAAATGGTAATTATAATGGTAATCAGTTCAATGGCGTTGTTCAGTTTAAAAGAGTAATGCTGGTAGATTAATTATAAAGAGAAGCCTTAAAGTGAAACATGCGTGTGTGTTTATATTAAGCACTGAGATGTGTAACAGTGTCGTGTAAATCAATCAATAAATTATAAATATTGTATTTGTGCCTTTTAAATATCCATTTTGCATAGATTTGTTGATGTTGCTAACACATGTCTGCACCAACAAATGTTATATATAAATCAATAAGCGCCCACATATACCTTTTCTTCCAAAAATAATCTCTACGCGGGTGGAGCGGCGGGCAACATCTAGTCTAAAAAACAAGAGGAATCACCAGTGCGTGGTGGGCCTTGAAAAAACACCAGTTTTTCTGTCTCCTATTTAAAATACAAATTACATTATTGGTTAATCTTAATACCGACGACAAAGACGAAAAGAGTGAAAAAAAGAAGGCTGGGTATTCTCGGCTTCCCGTCGGATCCATTGTGGCGCGTCATCTCCATTGTACTGATATAAAGAGCTGATGGAATCAAACAGTTCACTGAATATAGTTGTGTGTGAAATTAATAAATTGATGTACATAGGTCGTTGAGTAGGCAGTACACACACTTTTCGCTGAATTTATTACGATCCCATAATGTGATACAAGGGCGAGCCTATAGCCATACCAGGCACAATTCCAGACTCCGGGCTAATACTGAGCATTTATTTATATCACTTTACCCCACCCGGGGATCGAACCCGAGACCTCCGCACAGCGAACGCAATTACAACTCCGCCACCGAGAATGTCATAACATTATTTGTTTAATTCTAAGTGTAAGTACAAATACAAAATTGAATCCAAAGAAAGAGATTCACATTTACGTGCATATAAATTGGAGAATGGAAATGTAATTGAAATCCGCCATGCGTCAACGATAAGGTGTGGATGTAAATGTTATACAATTTAAATAAATACAATTTGCCTCGATGACAAATGCGAACTGAAGACGCCCACGAATTTTCCAACCAAATGAATGTTAAACATACAGACTGTCAGCGGGTTTGAAGTTGATAAAAAGCCGACATCGTTCATAGGAGGTTGTAATAGAACAAACAAACTACCTTCTATTTTTAAATTGCGTATAGACATCGCTTAAAGGAGTTTGTGTTAGAACAAACACAAACGACCTTCTATTTTCAAATGACTATCGTGTATATTACTTCCCTTTCGATCCGGTTTAAACAAAATGAGAATATTGTTTGAAATTTTGTGACTGGCCGGTGATCGCAGGTGTCGAAATTGTCGTACAGCTTTAAGCTAATGAGGCGAATGACTCATAAAAAAGTATTGTAATATTTTGCTATAAAACGGCGCGGGTGAATTATGCTACTTCCTTTTGGTCAGGTCTAAACGGCATTTTTTTTATTCATGATTGATATAGTTATGATTGTTTGGTTTCCAATTTTGTGCCTGACCGGGGATCGCGGGCGGGAAATCTGAGATGAATTACTCATCAGAATAAAACTATTGTTGCTATAAGTTGCGGGTGCCAGCATCTCTCTCTGCAGTGTACTTCAGGACTGCCTCGTATAAGTCCAGACGCTTTGACAAACTGTGTGATATTTAAGCTGTGATTATAGCTATATATTTCGCGTTTTTGTCATTGTCATGTCTGGACTCTACTTCAAGGCTGTTTGTAAAAGTAGCTTTATGAGTTACGTAATATAGAAATATAAAAAGATTGTGCTATGTGGATGCAATAGTATCCAAGACCTTATAGTTTCATATGATAGAACAGAGCCATTGATGTTAATAAAGTACAGATTTTCCAATATTTGTGTTTTTTAGATTTTCTAGTAATTTTCTATTAACATTGTAACATTTAATACATACATACACATACATTCACGCCTGTAATCCGTGAAGGTATAGGCAGAGGTGTAACCAGTGCACACACTTATCGCCTAATTTATTACGATCCCTTATGCCGCATTTATTTTGGCGAGCCTATAGCCATACCGGGCTCAATTACAGACTCCGGGCTGATACTGAGTATTTTTAAATAAAAAACCCGATGTCACCTTACCCGACCCAGGATCGAATCCGAGACCTCAGCACAACAGTCGTAACGCATGTGCAATTACAACTGCGCGACCGAGGCATTTAAGACTCGTATTAAAGCCGTGTAAAACTTCGGTGTACCTATAGCAATACACAAAAAAAACGTTATTGAGATTAGGTCTATATTTCAGAAGAGGTAAAGACATAACTTGTCCTCTCAAGGTTGATAAAGTTTATTTCACTCCTAGATTGATGAGGCGTGTCTATAGCCATGATAGGCTAAATTATTTCGGGGAATTTAAGTTTTTTTTGTAGTACCTCAATAGGCAGACGAGCAGACGGGCCACCTGATGGTAAGTAGTCACCGCCGCCCATAGACTTCTCCAATACCAGGGCACAGCAAAGCCGCTGCCTACCGGTTAGTTAGTTAAGTGTATTTAGGTACTTTTATTCATTACACATTATATTGCATGTGTTTTCATGATCCTAATCAACCTTTCTTACCTTTTATAAATAAAAAAAACACGGTATGTTCTAACATAAATTTTACTTTAAACGGAGTTCGTGCCAAGATGAAATTACATCCAAATTAAACTGGTGACTTTAACGGTTCCGCTTGGCAGAATCGTCGAAACTTTTAATAAGATCTCTTGTATGTAGCATATTTGTACACACTAAATTAAATTTGTATTAATTGCGATCTGCTGGTGGTAGGAAAGCGACCACCTTACGCAGGGTGTAAAACCCGCCATAGTGGCACATGAAGTATGTCGCATTCCGGGAAGAGCCAGTGTACATCCGGTTTTTGTCAGGGGGTCTAGAGTTGGTACGATGTTAGGCCGTTTTGCGGCTTTATGAGTATTCTAAGGCTAGGCCCTAGACCACGGCTTCATCTTCTTGCCTTTGGCGTAGTGTAGGCTGGTATGATTGTGTTGAGTAATGGGGGATAGATCGTCACTTGCTACTCTATACTCTAATTACAATGCGCCTACCATCAGGTGCATCGTGAGGATACCAACATGCCTAAGAATGTTAAATAAGAATATCGAAGAGTAGAAATAAAAAAAAGTGTGTGAAGAATGTCAATCTGCTTTAGCTTAGCGTGGAGCAAGGTTTAACCCCTGTCATTAGTAGAGATCCGTGCCAGCGATGAGACAATGTATTAGACAATTATTAAAAAAATCAAATAAACGCAATTTTACAACACTTGATGACTTTTTGGCTTTAGTTTTAAATTGACCTTGTTAAACCGGGCACAGACAAAAACGCCATATTAACCTTAAGTAAAAAACATACCCAGAAGGACTTTAAGGCTCAAGTGGAAATTAGAATTGGCTATGCGAAGTACCCTCGAAATGCGGCCGCCCGTCGTTTAAGTATAAATATATCGCTTAATACCCGCCCTCGACTCGGATGGCGAATAAAAATGTTATTTATAGATAAGGGAAACATTATGCCGTCCGTTTAGAGGCTTTAGGGCATGAGATTACCAGAAAAATAACATTTTTTTTAATCAGTTTTGTATTATACTATTCTGAGCATGAATCTGGTCATTACGCTATGCAATGTGGGTTGGTAGACTCCACATACTTCCGAAATCGAAAGGCATGCAAATTTATCCAATATTTCCCAGATAAAGGTAGCGTTAATAAATACATGATTTCAAAGCTATAAAAAGAATAAACAAAAATTTAAAGAGATATAATTTAAAAAAAAAAACCTCGGACGGCAAAGTGACTGCACTGCACCTGATGGTGAGCGCAGTGCCGTCCAGTTGGAGTATCAAGTAGCGAGAAACGATCCCTAGTAGTTCTAGTATCTATACCTCGCTACTCAACACAATCATACCGACCTCCTTCTTCATACTACGCCATAAGGCAAGTAGGTGAAGAAGCGGTAGAGAGTCTAGTGTCAGAGTTCGCAGAAGGCCGCAACACGACCAAACATCATTACATATTCTATTAGGGTATTTCCTATTATTAGAAATACCGAAGATATAACGGAGGTATTTAGGAGACTAGTTGGGGGTAAATTAATAATGACAACCTAAGTGGGAGTAGTAAATGTTTAATATGAAACAGAGTGCCTTCCACGCTCCGTTCAGTTCAGTTCAGTTGAGTGAAAGACGAGACGATAGCCAGTATATTTGTGGTTCGGTGTAGTAAGTGTAAATGGTAATCAGTTCAATGGCCGCGTAGTTCAGCTTAAAGGGTAATGCTGGTAGATTAATTATAAAGAGAAGTCTTAAGTGAATCCTGACATGCGGTTGTGTTAATATTAAGCAGTATCTAACAGTGTTGTGTAAATCAATCAATAAAATCATAAACATTGTATTTATGCCTTTTAAATATCCATCTTGCATAGTTCTGTTGATGTTGCTAACAATTCTGATAATACGACACGTGACAGATTAGCGAATATCTGATTTTATCGTGTCAATTAGCACTATTTCAAATCTGACTCGTTTTTGATTAAACTATTTTCGCTCCATCCACCGAAAAACAATTACCAGTTACCTAGTTAAAGGTTGTCTATCTGATTTATTAACTGCCTTATCATCAAAATAGAATTCTAAGAAATAGTCGGAGATTCTCCGATGATATTGAACTTTTAAATATTTTTTACGTGAATTGCTTGATGTCGGCGTTGCTAATTTCCATCTAGTTGTGTGTAGGAAGAAAACACGACTACCCGCTAATAATACTTGCACAATTTTATAGTTTTTTTTGTTATAGCATTGTTGTTACTAATTCATAGACAATTTTAGTTAAAAATGATCACTACCCAATGGTTATTGCCATATTTATTATTAGAATCAAGCTTAATGGGACCCATTAAGTAACTTCCGTGGTGCGTTACGTCTACCTACTCCAGACATAAATGTCCTTTATGGGAGGTTTATACTTCTTTAGTTCATTATTTGTCTCCCGTTTTGCTATGGAGGGAAGTGGACAACTTATATTTCGAACTCCCCCCTATATTTCTATTTGATTAATTTTGTAACGGGATAAAAGTTAGTTAAGCATTCCCAGAGAGTCGCTGAGTTTCATTACTCGGTGTCGAAAAAATGCCTGCCATTGTCGATCCTGGCTAAACAGGAGTTACAATGGCGGGTGTGTGGGTGGGATAGTCTCTGTAGCCGATGGTTATCCCTGTATACACTATACAAGTGTACCCAAGGACCACCTGCGGTTGGTGTAGGACTATTGTATGGATTGATAAAGAGTTATGCTGGTTTATTGAAGTGTGGTGTAAGTAGTTATTTTAAGTTTTATAGGGTATAAATTATTATTAGTATTGTTTTTAATTACATTTAATAATATCAACGGAAATAGTATAGATTTTATAGTTAAATAAAAATATAGCTATATTAAGTTTATAAATTCTAATGCTATACAAAAGTAACAATAGAAATCACCAATAAAATCTGGCCTTCCGCTCGGAATCAGCTCGATATCACCAATTGAGGATCAAAAGACCCTGCAATTAACATGCCACGAATGAATGAATGAGAAGGAGAATTCAATTCCTTCAGGTGTGAAAAAGAGAGAAAACGGTTCGAAGGCCCAAATAAAAGATGGCGCTGTGCTACCATTAGATACAGTTGTGGGTAGATTGACAAATGAACGTAATTAGATGAGCTTAAGTGATGTTGCATGCCTCCGCCTTTATTATGTCGCTATAAATACTGCCGTTTGTAGCGTATTGTGAGAATTCCTAGAGCTCGTTATTTTTCAGTGCGAGATGTGGGAGCTCCGTTCTGCTGCCAAATGTGCCAGCAGAAACCAATATAGCGTTCATTCAGTAATTTATTATTTATATTAGATGCGGATTTTGTAGCATTGACATATTTTCTAATATAACAAACAAATAGTTATTTGAAATAAAAAGTTTTGGAAGATTTTTGGTTACATTAGTGGATAAATGTTGCGAACGTGTATTTATTTTTTATAATCAATTAATCTTATTTATGTGAAGTCATTTTTCTTTGTGACTTTTAAATAATTTTAATTTAGAGGAAACTGAATTAAAAATATTGATTATCCCATGAAATATTTGAACTTAATGTATAACCGAACGATAAAGTTTTGAAATCTGGAGAAAGAATGAATAAAATAAATTATGTTACTACAATTCATTCGGTTTTTACATACGAGATGAAAATATTCTTTCATTATATAGTATTTTACCGTCAGAATGAAGACTCATTGCGCACCGGGCGTGTAGCCGGCTGTGAAACGAGAGGCCGTGGGTTCGACTCCCGCACCGAGACAAATGTTTGTGTGACAGAAAGATATCTGTTTTGGGTCTGGGTGTTGTGGTACCGTAGCCCCTCGTAGTTGTTGATACCCACGATACATGTTTCACCTAGTGTAGGGTTATAACTTTGTGTGTGACTGTTGAGTGTATTTATTTATTTGTTTAGACTATAGTTGCAAAATTAATTTCCAATCAAATAATTACCAAAAAATTAAACTCAACACTTACACCATAATGTCAATTGTGGTATTCAATAATGTTCAATATATAATTCCATTCTAGTCTTGGCGTCAAGAAATAACAATTTATATACAATGTCGATCATTACATTTTTTTTAAATAAAACTAAAATAGTAGACTGAACTTATATTTCACCTTCCGTAAAACGCATTTTGATACATTTGAATACCAATTTGTAGAAACAATATTCAAAAATGATAATATTAAATTTACAAACCTCAACACACTAGGATGTGACATGGAAATCGGTGTCAAATGTATTTCAACACACATATTTCGAATTAAACTGGACACGCAAGGCACGGTTTGGTCACGGTGCCTTCAATTTATTTGTATTGATATGCTGCAGGTACATTGGCAACGTACCAGAGTAATTTGTACCACTGCATTGGCTTTGTGGCGAACTGAATGCAATTTGGTTGATTTAAATATCATGATGTACTTTTACATGTTTTGAAATTTATAACATACAGCCCTGGTCTCGTACGGGTAGAAGACCATATAGCCAACACTTTCTTCTGCCATATTAGTCTATTACGTTCGACCATGTGAGTTAGATTAAAAAAAGACTCCGTCAAATTGAGAAACTCCTCGTTTTTTGAAGTCGGTTTAAAATTTAAATGATGTTCTGCTCGTAGTATTTCTAATGTATTTTATTTCCAATACTACCATTTAAA
The DNA here is from genome assembly GCA_905220505.1 of Laothoe populi. NCBI lineage: Eukaryota > Metazoa > Arthropoda > Insecta > Lepidoptera > Sphingidae > Laothoe > Laothoe populi. The sequence goes on along the minus strand of HG992167.1, from coordinate 14,865,302 downwards.
AAAAGATATGAATAAAGATATTTAAACAAATTAGAATTAGGTATTAAGAGCCGTGGGAGACCAAAAAAGAGATGGATGATGCGTGAATGAGGACATGCGCATGAAAGGAGTGAGAGCAGATTTGACGTGTGATAGGGCTCCGTGGAGAGTGCAAACCGTTTGTGCCGACCCCACTTAGTGTGGGATAAGGGCATCAGATGATGATGAAACAAATTAAGCTTCCCACTCGTAAGCTCTCAGATGGCGTGATTTTTTCCTGCAATTAACATGCCACGATTTGTGTGATTTTTTCCAACCTCTCCAATCATTGGTCATATTTCAGCCTTAAACCGAAATATACCGAAACGAATTATATACTTAAACCTTCCGTATGAACATAATTAAGTCACTTTTGTTTGTTATCATGAGAAAATGTAAATACTTTTCTTTGCTCTCGTTATAGAATTAATTAAACCGGTCGCAGACATAGCTGATAGCGCGTAGCATTGCTACGTTATTGCGGCGTAGCAAATTATTCGTAGAGCTCGTAGCGCATGATAGAACGCGTAGACAAATAACTGATTCCCTTGTGGTACGAAGGCGATATGATAGTCATACCTACTGGGACTTAGGTCGGATCGCAGTCTATGAGAAACTGAATTATTCCGAATATTATCATTATGAACTTCGTAGACTAAGTTAAATGTTTTCTGTATGATGTTTTTAATAGTCCTAATTACCGTAGTGTTCTTTTTAATAGGCTGTTTCCGATCATATTTTTATTTGGGTTTCTTCTCCTTTTTATTTTTGAACAAAAAAAAATGCAAAAAATTTCAAATTCAATAATCTACAAAATATTGTAAAAGGAAACTATCCTGTTCAAATATAAAGTGCTGCAATTTATTATGCTGCTTTGTTCTATGGGATGTCTGCTTCCAACGATAGCTCTTTAATTTCTTCAATCATCTTCCCTTAATAACGAACTTATATAATATATATATCTTTTTTTACTGACTACCTCGGTGGTGCAGTTTCGATCCCCGGGTCGGGTAAAGTGATATTGGGTTTTTCTATATAGAAATTCTCAGTATTAACTTGGAGTCTGGAATCTGTGCCCGGTATGGCGATAGCCTCACTCCCTTAAACATTATAGGACTGAAACTCGGCGAAAAGTGACTGGTTGCACCTCTGCCTACCCCTTCGGAGATAACAGGCGTGAGTGAATATATATGTACATATGTATGTATTTCTTTTTTTACTAATGTTTCGATTTCATAATTCAGTAATGATTATTTAAAGGTTAACCGACATTATTTTAAGACTATTTTTAAAATTGACTATCCCAATTAATTTCAATGTCATTCGAATCGATGTTCTCTGTGATCTGTTATCGAATATCTTATTGGGAGAAAAGTTTAAAATTATTTGTTTACGCTATTTGCTTTCCGTTAAAATAATCTTCATGGACGCTAAACGCACACAATTAAGTTTTCCTATTATTCTGCAAATACGGTGTTATAACAATATGTGTTCAGTCCTCTGTGTATAGGACACAACACGAGACTTGCAAACAATGTTTGTTAAGTTATACTGTATCGACTTTTCTGTATCTTTGAATGTGAACTCATTATTTATTGAACCTACATTGTAATCTTGTTTATGTAACATTAAAATATAATTGTATGATTCAATAAGCCATGCTTGTATGAACGTAAAATAATGAAATATTATTAATATATTATATTAATTAAAATAATTAACTTAAACTATATTTTAAAACAAAAATATGTTTTAAAATATAGTTGAGTTATCCATCGACCTTAATCAAGAGGAAAATTATCTGCACAAACTATTCTAGATTGACATCTAGCATCTAGTTGACATTTTGACAGTCTCCGTGGCGCAGCGGGCGAGCAGCCGACTGGGAAACGAAAGGGCGTGGGTTCGATTCTCGCACAGAGGCAAATGTTTGTGTGACAGTATGATATTTGTTTCGGGTCTGTGTGTTGTGAGACCGTAGGAATTCGTAGTTTTTTATAAACACGTAATACGATAATATGTGTGACTGTTGGGTGTATGTATTTCTACTTTTGACTAACCCTTTAAAGAATACAAGATACACATGTTTTTTACTGCCAGATTTAAATTTTTAGTCAAGAACCATCAAGCTTGAGAGGAAAGTTACCTACATCAAATATATTTTTGCCCGCTTCTAATTCTAAATCCTTACGGACGGTGTGACATCTAGTTTGAAAATAAAAGAACAAAGAGTTGTTAGGAACTGTTTACATGAAAAATCCGTATTTATCTCATATTCAACGAACAAAGAAAATATCTAGACGAAAGTACTGAGCTGGCTGTCTCTGTACACCACTTTGTATTGTGGAAATAAATACAAAGAGCAAACAACGACGTGACAACACGATAATAATGAATTATTTAGTAGCAATATGTTTGTAAATACATATATGTTCCAATTCGTTGTATATGAGTTCAAAAAGCATTCCTTTTTTCAAATTGTTGTATTCCAAACTCCTCTGCGGAAAAAGCAAAAAACACAACCATATTCACTTGAATGTCAGTGTTTTTTTCAGTGCCTCGATAGGCAGACGAGCAGACGGGCCATCTGATGGTAAGTAGTCACCGCCGCCCATAGACTTCTGCAATGCCAGGGCACAATAAAGCCGCTGCCTATCGTTAAACCGTTAGTCAGTGTGAAAGAATGACTTTGTTCCACATTCAAAAATCGACTCATGTAGGTTTAAAGAATAAATTATCCTAAGTAAATCTACTGTATGATTAGATTATAATGTTGTGTAATGTGTTTTTTATGGGGGTGACATGTTCAAATTTGAACAAACCTCTTTCAATAAATTAAGATTAAAAAAAAAACTATTTGAAAATCGAATTCAGATAATCGACTATTTGGTTCGAATATATCCGCAAACAGCGGCCTGCCATTACATCTGGCAGAATCGAGTGGGTCGTTAAATTATTCAGTCTCATTTCTCACGATCGCCGTGTTGAGTGTGTTTCGAGATGAGAAGTTTTTTTATTAAAAATTCAATATAAAAGTTGGATTGAGTTTCCAGTGCCATTGCCGCATTAAATAGCGGATCGCGTTGACTTCGCTGCAAATGATTGGCAGAGAGTTTCCGTAATATATCGTACGTGTGCGACCTAAAAAGAATTTTAATATCGTTTCCTGAGTTTAATTTGTTATGAGTTTGATCATATTTTATGTTTGTGGAGTTAAGACTTTTTATAATATAGTTTTTCTTTTTTAGTTTTAAATATAAGGCATAGGGCATACAAGTATCAAACTAAAGCCATTCTCAACTGATTGATGATGATGACTACAGTCATGCTGACATACAAACGAAACTATAGCATTCCACAAATAGGTGTTTAATTATAGATTAGAACCCCTACTTTCAATAAAAGGGGAGTGCAAAATGAAACATACTATCTAAAATCATAAATATAATATATATTTTTTGAAACGACAATGACTGCGAAACAAGCGGCCGCAGGTTCTAATCCCGCACCAAGACAAATGTTTGTGTGATCCATAATTTGTTTCCGGTGTAGTTGTTGTTCCCACAACGTAGTCCCTCGTGGCTCTTAATCCACGATTGATGATCCTAGTGTGGGGTTAGGACTATATTTCTTACCGTTAGGAGTTTTTTTACTAAGTTTATTTAAATATATAAAATTAGCTCTTGACGGGCTCCGTCATGTGTTACAAAGGGGTAGGCAGAGGTGTAACACTCAGTTTTCGCCGAATTTATTACGGTCCCATAATATGATAGAGGGTAAGCCTACCGCCATATCGGGCTCAATTCCAGACTCCGGGCTTTTTTTTTTTTTTTTCCTAGCACGGCAAAGTGACCGCACTTCACCTGATGGTAAGCGCAGTACGGTCCAATTAGAGTATCGAGTAGCGAGAGACGATCTATCTCCCGCTACTCAACACAATCATGCCGGCCTGCTCCTTCACACTACGCCATGGGCAAGAAGGTGAAGAAGCGGGCGAGGGTCTATTGTCAGAGTACTTAGAACGCCGCAAAATGGCCAACATTGTACCCCAAAACCCCCAAGACCCCCAAAAAACCGGATGTACACTGGCTGATCCCAGAACGCGACACACTTGCGTGTGCCACTATGGCGGGTTTACACCCTGCGTACGGTGGTCGCTATCCGGGCGGATATGAATATCCTACCACCAGCAAGTGATACTGCTGGTGGTAGGATACTGAGTATTGCTATATAGAAAAACCTAATAACATTTCACCCGACCCGGGGGTCGAATGCGACTCAGCACAACAGTCGTAACGCATGAGCAATTACAGCTGCACCATCGAGGCAGAAAAAAAAATCTATGTCAAAAAACATACACGTTACACATACGACAAACTAGAGGGTGTGATCAGTCAAGACATGTATATGTATACATAAAAAGTAATTAAGATATACTATTGCAATGGAATCTTTAGTTATTAAAACGGGATATTTACCATGTTTTTTATTTGATGTGAGTTTACCCGTGATTATGGCGCTTGCAATAGTGCCGAAATATAGGGAATTCACATCAAATAAAAAACATGGTAAATATCCCGTTTTAATAACTAAAGATTGTGTTAATGACCATGTCAGTTTAAAAACTTATATTGCAATGGATGTAAATATTCTTACTTCGAGTGTTCATCCCTCTGACGCTGATGGAATTCTTAACAGAAGAGGCAGATAATATAAGGAGTAGAACAATGTATATTACAGTTCAAAAAGGCGACAGTAACAGAAATTTTGTCAATTGTTTTTCGATATAAAAACATCGGTAGCTCATGCTGATATATACTTTCTGAAAACATTCGCGTCTGGATTAAGTTCTGTGAAATGCTTGATTGCCATTTTACTCGGGAGCGTCAGAAAATAAGACCTTATAGACTTCTTTCTTCGAGTAATGAGAAATATTTGAATAATAGAAATAATAATACATTTAAAATAATATGTAACTGCCTCGGTGGCGCAGTCGTAATTGTGCATGGTTACGACTGCTATGCTGAGGTCTCTGGATCGATCCCCGAGTCGGGTAAAGTGATATTGGGTTTTGTAATTAGAAATACTCAGTATCGGCCCGAAGTTTGGAATTGAGCCCGGTATAGCGATAAAATCAACCCCTATAACATTTTGGGACCGTGACAAATTCGTGGAAACGTGGGTGTACTAGTTCGCCTTTGCCTACCCCTTCGGGAATTACAGTCGTATTTTACATTTAATGATTATAAAACATACATAATAGTGAAATATGAATTATAGAGGACTGGCCGGTTGCGTGTATTGTTTTAAAAAAAAATAAGCAGTGAGGGATTTTAAAAATAGAATGGGATAAGAAAATTTTGGGTCTGTAGCTTGACATGTGAAAATAGGGAGAGACATTGTTAAATTACTAAAGTACGAAGAATATTGCTGTAATTGTTGTTCAAGCAACGTTGGAAGATATTTTACACTTTTTATGTGCTATAGTTGTAAAAAAGTAGATGATGATTTATTTTTATTAACTCGAGCAATTATATTGCATATTATTCGCCGTTGTATTATTTTTTAAATTCCTGGATAGGCTGAGAAACTCGTATGAGATTTCTCATACACGTTTCGAAGGTATGTGAAGTCTACCAACCCGCATTAGGCCAGCGTGGTAGACTAAGGCCTAACCCCTCTCATTAGTAGAGGAGGCTCGTGCCCAGCAGTGGGACAATGTTTAATACAGGGCTCGTATTATTATTATTATCTAGATAGGTAGACGAGCAGACGGGCCACATGATGGTATGTAGACACTGCCGCCCATAGACTTCTGCAATACCAGGGCACAGTAAAGCCGTTGCCTACCGTTTATTCGAAGCATGGGTTCGGTTCATTATTCCAATGATTTGAATGATACATGCACACACATAGACATTAAACATGCGCTTAAATTCAGCCAATACATAATTCAATTTTATTTAATGGAATCAAAGAACACGTTTACCAGACATTCAACCCTGACCCACTGCCAAACACGGGCTTTCTCCACAAACAGAAGGTTAGGTAAGGTTAGTGTTAGGTTTTAGTCCACCACTCTCATCTAATATACATAATAAATAAATACAACCAAAATTCACACACATATGGCTGACCCCACACTAAGCCAAACCTATACCATGGGTGTCAACAACTACGAGGAACTCCGGTCACAGAACACCCAGACCCGAGACAAATATCTGTCTACACAAACATTTGTCTCAGTGCGGGAATCAAACCCACGGCCTCTCGTTTCACAGCCGGCTACTCGCCGCTGCGATACGGACGCTGTCATTGTATTTTTTTTATACTGGCACGGCAAAGTGACCACACTGCACCTGATGGTAAGCGCAGTGCGGTCCAATTAGAGTGTAGAGTTGCGAGTGACAATCTATCCCCCGCTACTCAACACAATCATGCCGGCCTGCTTCTTCACACTACGCCACGAGCAATTGGTCTATTGTCAGAGCACTCAGAGTGAGAAGGCCGCATAACTGCCAACGGTATCCTTCCGTACCGCATTGTACCCCAATTCTATACACCCTGACAAAAACCGGATGTACACTGGCTGATCGTAGAACGCGACTCACTTGCGTGTGCCACTATGTTGCGGGTTTTACACCCTGTGCACAGTGGTCGCTAACCGGGTGGATATGAATATCCTACCACCAGCAAATATGTAATGTATGCTTGTAGGGAATGTATTTTAACCATAATCGAAGATACAACAAAATATAAAAATATTATAAAGTTGATCTACTGCTCACCAAACTGTAGGTGTGTCCTTGACACCACTGACCTCTCGATCGAATATTCTCGGCGATTCCTCTGGGGCGTTATTATATTTTTTTCAGAGGATACAGAAGGACGCGTCGTGATAGATGAGTTTGTTTGTACGTGTGTTAGACACGTATTGCGTAATGTCTGCGGGCTGTTACTATACCATATTTTTTTAATTATGTTAAATTGTTTTCTATTTAATATACTCCTGTTGTTCATTGCCAATCCTACTAATATTATAAATGCGAATATTTGGATGGATGGATGGATGTTTGTTACTCAATCACGCTGCCACGGCTGGACGGATCTGGTTGAAATTTGGCACAGAGATAGATTATAGTCTGGAATAGCACATAGGCAGGCCCGGAAAAATGTACAGTTCCCGTGGGATAGTTTAGTTTTCACATAGCAAGGAATCAACGTGATTTTTTGCCGGAAAAATGCACGCTTTTTATGGGTGTGGAAAATATTGAAAGGTGTAATAGCTTAAGATGCCTCCATGGATTGTATAGGTATATCTTTTCTTCCAAAAATGACCTATACGCAGGCGGAGCCGCGGGCAACATCTAGTTGATAATATAAGGCTTAAAACACTGACACGAAAAGTTGATAAACGAAAATATATTTTAATTGAATCTCAACACGTTGGACTCGGTACGTTTAATCATGGACCTATGCAAGTCCAATAGAATCGAATACGATGATTATTTAAATTTAAATCATGAACCGGTTATGTTTGGACGTAAGTCGAGACAGTTTTATATAATATACTCATAAACTGTTTTTTTACACGATCGACCAAAACGTAGGATTCATCATAATCATCGTAGTTGTATCTTAAAAATAAATTAAATAACCTCCAGTTGTATTTCTAACACTATATTTGTTTGACAGAGATCGCTCTTAGCGATAAGACCGCTTTTTGTAACATTGTATAGTTTTATGGTTTCTTGTTATTTAAATTCTTATGAAAAAAATACCTCAGTGTCTGAATACAAAAGTCTTCGATCAATGTTTGTTACCAGTGATGCCATGCGGTTCTAAGGCGTGGCCTTTAACTGTGGGCCGCCTAAAACGGCTCACAGTCACTCAGCGAGCTACGGAGAGGGCTATGCTCGGTTTTCTCTACGCGATCGAATCAGAAATGAGGAGATTCGTAGAAGAACGAAAGTCGCCTACATAGCCTAACGGATTAGCTAAAGTGGCAGTGGGCAGGGCACATAGCTCGTAAAACTGACCACAGATGGAGCAGAAAAGTTCTCGAGTGGAGACCACGTACCGGCAAGCGCAGCGTTGGACGTCCCCCTGCAAGGTGGACAGACGACCTCCTAAAGGTCGCGGAACCCGCTGGATTCAGGCCGCTTCTGACAGGTTGCTATGGAAATCTTTAGGGGAGGCCTATGTTCGGCAGTGGACCTCCAAAGGCTGAAGATAAAGAAATTCTTATGATGGTGTGCAATATAAAGTTATTTATCTATCTATATAATTATTACTTCATAAGCCGACTACACGACCTCTTACCAACCAGCTCTGCGCCGTGAAGTGAAAAAGAAATTATGATAATATCAAAGTAAAATTGCTGCGTACCACACACGTAAATACAAAAGTAATTCCCCAAGGAATTTATGTATAGGAGACGAGTAAATGTCTAGCTTTTTGTGAAGATTACCTAATTTACGCATTGAAAACAGTCTTCGAATTAACTTTTGTACCCACGTCAGATTATATCGGTGAAGAAATAGTAGAACTCTGATATTTTTTGTCTATAGTTTTCTATCATTATATATTGTTCTTTGATGTTTCTAACTAAAATTATAGACATAATTATAACAAGCAAAAGATAAACATATACTTCTAATTATATTATGCACGTTTTTTATTATTATTACAATATATTCTCATATCTTACACCATACAGCCTTGCCAGCCAGGTATTAACGGTAGGCAGCGGCTTTGCTTTGCCCTAGCATTGCAGAAGTCTATGGGCGGCGGTGACTACTTACCATCAGGTGGCCCGTTTGCTCATCTGCCTATCGAGGCACTAAAAAAACAGCCTGCGTGGCGCAGCGGGCGATCCGGCTCTGAAACGAGAGGCCGTGGGCTCGATTCCCGCACCGAGAAAAATAATTTTGGAGACAGACAGACAATTGTTTCGGGTCTGGGTGTTGTGGGACCGTAGTCCCTGGTAGTTCTTAACACCTACCTACCTGATACCCACGATACAGGTTTTACCTTGTGTGGGGTCAGAACTATGTTTGTGACTGTTGGGTGTATTTCTTTATACATATATATACACTCACGTCTTTAATCCCTGAAGGGGTAGGCAGAGGTGTAACCAGTACACCCAGTATTCGAAAATTTTCCGTCGCATAATAGGGGGCGAGCCTATCGCCATACCGGCCACAGATTACAGACTCCGAGCTGATACTGAAAATTTCTAGATAGTAAAATCACGTTACCCGCCCCTGGGATAGAATCCGAGACCTCAGCACAGCAGTCGTTACGCAAGCGCAATTACAACTGCGCACCGAGGTGCATTTTTTTATACATATACTTTTAGTCACATATGTTTTCGACTAGTATGCGTCAACCCTAAAAGTGAATTTCAATGTAAAGGACGATTGTTTTGACAACCCTGACAGTCAGTTTAGCTTAATTGTGTCAACTAACATAAAAACCGATATATGACTAAGCATTAAAACTTAGGCTCAAAATTCTCGGTGACATAACAGTGGCAAAAACTGAGTAACACTCGGAACAAAGCCAAGTGGACAGTGATCGAGCCTCATATTAGTCTGTCGGCCATAATGTTGACATTACGCCGATCTCTGCATTGGGTAATTGTGTGAGAAAATTAAACACACAAGGCCTGTATCTCTGAAAGGTATGTGAAGATATCGTATATCAAGCGAAATCAAAATTATAAATCCATAAATAATAATAAATAATACTAGCCCTGTATTAAACATTGTCCCACTGCTGGGCACGGGCCTCCTCTACTAATGAGAGGGATTAGGCCTTAGTCCACCACGCTGGCCTAATGCGGGTTGGCAGACTTCTCATACCTTCGAAAAACTCTCAGATATGCAGGTTTCCTCACGGTTCCTTCACCGTTAAAGCAAGCGATAATTAACATTTTAATACACACATAACTTTAGAAAAGCCAGAGGTGTATGCCACTTGGGTTTCGAACCTACGAATTTCGTCTTGACAGTCCGTACCGCAACCAACTAGGCTATCGCTGCTATTCCAGTTAATCCATAAATAGATTATATTTTATTCCATAAATGTTTTGTCTCTACCGCCATTTCAGAATGCAGTTTTGCTAAATAAGAACGTGCAAGAAACTCCTTTCCAAAACTTGTTTACAATATTTGCACTACGCTAAATAAGATACAATTTTTATTAGATTACAGCAGGTAATAATAATAATTGGCAGCCTCCGTGGCACAGCGGACGAGTAGCCGCTGTGAAACGAGAGGCCGTGGGTTCGATTCCCGCACCGAGACAAATGTTTGAGTGATAGACAGATATTTGTTTCGGGTCTGGGTGGCGCGGTACCAAAAGTCTCTCGTAGTCCTTGATACCCACAACACAAGACCCGTATCTTAGTGTGGGGCTATGTGTGTGACTGTCGTACGTTATCTATTTACTTATCATTTAAACATATTTTTTAAAACCATGGCACGGCAAAGTGACCACACTGCACCTGATGGTAAGCGCATTACCATCCAGTTAGAGTATCAAGTATCGAGAGACAAATATACCTCGGTACTCGAATTCACCCCATGACGTAATGAGTTATTATTCAATCAAGCACAGATTCGAAAAATTTACTCTTTCAATCGCTCGACCTGGACATCAAACTAATGACCTCGTTTGTTTTATTACATAAGCAAACTGCCACCGACACATTAAGGCAATTAGAACTTAAGATATATCGCGCAGTCTTATGAACACGACAATGACATATAATGTCACTTATGTGCAACCAAGAAAATAGTTGGAAGCGAGAACTCGTTCCGTTTAATAATAGCTACGACTTGATGGCACGTACAATAGAGTTGCCATCCGTCCTGTTTTCCCAGGACATGTCCTAGTTTTTAGAGTGTCTTGGGACGTCCTGGATAGTTTTTAAGCAGCGTCCTGGGTTTTTAAACAGCGTCCTGGGTTTTTAGGCAGTGTCTCGGCTCGCAAAAGTTCTACGTCTTGTTTTTAAATAGAATTGTCCTGGTTTTTCTAACTCGCTACTTGATACTATAACTAGATGGCACTGCACTTACCAACAGGTGCTGTGTGGTCACTTTGCCGAGCCACGATAAAAAAAAAAACTTCAAAAAATAAAAATCCTGGTATTTGAATTTCGGGGTTGGCAACCCTACCTAACGCACAACTTGTTTAAAAGTGTTAGGATATATGGGGTAACATTTAACAATTGGGGTAATATGTTGTAAGTTCATTTTGGTGATGTTTTGCAGTAGTGTTTTGTAACTGAAGCTATGAGTATAGATTTTCGGTGAAATGCTTATGTAATTTCATAAGCTGTATCAGAGGTAGTCAGAGATATAACTAGTACACCATAATACGCAGTTTTTGATAAAGTTTTAAATAATTGTTATTGGTTTTCAACCTGATTCAATGAGATGATCTTGAGAGAAGTTAAACAATATAGACCGGAAAGTTGACTGCCGCCGTGGCGCAACGGGCGATTAGCCGGCTGTGTAACAAGGCCGTGGGTTCGATTCCCGCACAGAGACAATTTTTTGTGTGACAGATAGATATTTGTTTGGAATCTGGGTGTTGTGGGACTCCACCTCGTGGTTCTTGATACCCACGATACAGGTTTGACCTAGTGTGTGGACTATGTGTGTGACGGTTGGGTGTACTTTATCCAAGCACTCTCATGATTCAAACCAAATAAATTAGGATCATAATTCTTTCAAAGGAAAAAACAGTAATCAACAAATGTTCTGAAATTCCAGAATGTTCACTTCCATCATTATAATCTATTCTGCAGTTCCCTTCCTGTGTTTAATGCCCATTAGTTCAAAAGTACCCTTAGCTATCTGCAATGGAGTCGGGCTCCAATTCGTTATGAATACCCTTCAAAACTTTGACAAGCCGATTAGTTTCAAATTTAAACCGGTTCCGGCACTCTTTGTGTTAGAGCTGCGGGATTCAATGGTTGTTATAATATACGCGTAGGGTTAGTATAGAGATAAATTTAGGAATATAGTCCTGACCCCTAGGTAAAACCTATATCGTGGGTATCAAGAACTACGAGAGACTACGGTCATACAACACCTAGACACGAAATAAATATCTGTCGTGTCACACAAACATTTGTCTCAGTGTGGGAATCGAACGCACTGCCTCTAGTTTCACAGCCAGCTACTCGCACACTGCGCCATAGAGGCTGTCAATGTTTTAAATATAACTTGTTCAGTTAAAAATATTACACATTTTTTTTTCAATTATACTAAAATAATGATGCTTAAGTTTACTGAATTTGTATATTATTTTTACCCCTTTCGAACAATTATGCTGAATAAAAAATAAGTAAAGAGCAGCGATAGCCTAGTTGGTTGCGGTACGGACTGCCAAGACGAAAGTCGTAGGCTCGAAACCCAAGTGGCATATACCTCTGACTTTTCTAAAGTTATGTGTGTATTCAAATGTTAATTATCGCTTGCTAACGGTGAAGGAAAACATCGTGAGGAAACCAGCATACCTGAGAATTCTTATAAGAATTTCGAAGGTATGCGAAGTCTACCAACCCGCATTAGGCCAGCGTGGTGGACTAAGGCCTAACCCCTCTCATTAGTAGAGGAGGCCCGTGCCCAGCAGTGGGACAATATTTAATACAGGGCTAGTATTATTATTATTATAAAAAATAAGCACGTAACGGAATAAAACTAATCACCCATCACTAAAAATGAATTATTAACAATTTTAAATATATTATAAACTTATTCTTAAACAATTACAATCTGGTACATTACCCGTGGAAGGCAATTTACGGACAACACGATGGCTACATGGTTTAACCACAAATCGAGTAATTCAGAGTACTTGTGGTGTATCCAGTATACCGAAGTGCACCGCTTGCAGACATCTCACTATTTGCCTAGATGCAGGATGCCGGATTAAAGATAATGTTTGGGGGTCGAGGTCCACAATTTAAGTTATTTATTTATTATTTACAACATGGAAAACTTACAGATAATAATTACATATTAATTAGCATCAATTTAAGTGACAAAAAGCCAATAACAAGTTCTCACTTATAGAAGTAAATTAGGTTATTTGAGTGTGAGCTTTACTCTTTAGACAAAAAAATATGTATCATATAATGTACGAACAAAAAGTCAATAAACGAACAAAACTAAAAATAACGCATCAAAACAAAAGACAATAAACTATTTAACGAAAGAAGTCAAGGAACCTCCTCGCCACGGACACACTTGATCATACACACACACCCATAAAGGGTTCATACACATAAAGGGATCTAGATTATTATGTTTACATAATATATTATTGTTTGTTCTGCTTGCGCGTTAAGAAAAATAATGTCAGTGAATTTAGCAATATTTAATCTTAAAAGTCTTTATTTACGCAGGTTCACATCTTAAACGAGGAATATAAATAACGTGAATGCATTTAGGAAGATTGAATTTCCAGAGTGTATACTTACTAACTTATTAAAATTAACTTACATGAGGAATTTGTATAATCTTAATTAATGATACAATCCCCGTGCACCAAACTAGATCGAAACTAATATCCTTGACAATAATTGTCATTATTATTTTTTTATATTACACTATTAAAATCCGTAGATATAGAATATCATTTATAAATTGTGGGGTGGTATTAGCAGTATATAATATTATATTACTTAACATATATAATATTAACAAAAATTTGAATGGAGAAAAAAGTATTGAACTCGCGTGATCGTCACGCTCAGGTTATTTTACTTTTGACACAAACACGCCTATGAAATTCTATAATTATTTCAATCAATTATAAAAAAATGTACTACTTCCAGCACGCTGTTTAAAAAATAACACAGTAATTACAAAGTTTTAAGTGTTCACTTCTGTCGGTAGTTCCCATGACATGCAATTTTTTTTTGTCAGTGACACTATAAAGTTTATGCCAACGGTCTGAGATTACTGACCATTAATTATACTTACCATAAATTAATTTTATTATAAACAAATAATACATTACGTATTTTGCCCACCAATAATACTTTAAATTCTACCCTTTCCCACCAGAAGAAACGTAGGTAAAGTTAAATCTCTCCCGTTGCAAAGGTTTGCTCGATAATTCAAATTAAACTTCAGCTTTTGGCTTTCCATTGCAATTTGGTATTCAGGTGACGTGCCCGCCTGTATTGCCAATAATTTATTATATAATGACTGGCTAAAGTTGTACTTTTTATTAATTTATTAATGGGAATATTGGCTATATTATTTAATTTTTTCTACTAAGAGATCTCTAAGAGATGATAAATTATGTAAATGATAAATTCCAGACAGACATTCCAAGTAATTGTTTCAAAATATATTATGTAGATAAAGCCCTTTGTGGAAATGTACGCCTTTATTTAATTTACTAATTTTATTTCTAGATAAATTAGAAAAAAATATATATTCGTATTTTATTATAAATTTATCGCCTCCTATCATATTATGGGACCGAAATTCGGCGAAATGTGGGTGTACTGGTTACACCTCTGCCTACCCCTTCGAGGATTACAGGCGTGAGTGTATGTGTGTGTGTGTATTCGTATTTTAAGTTATTTTTAAAGTAATCCAATTCTACGTATCCTACAATAAAAGATGTGAAATATTAAGAAATGACTTACATTTTCATCTCATCTACTTTAAATATTAACAACATAAGATCAAAAATAAACTAACGGAGACGGCGCAATTACATTTAAAAACTAGCCAAACGATAGTTTACGCTCAAAGGGTTTAGAGGTGCCGCACTTGCAATCGAACCCACGGCTTCTCGTTTCACCGCCGGCTATTCACCCACTGCGCCACGGAGTGTTCTATTTTATAAAAAAATTGCCTTTACTATATTAAGACATGTAATAAATAAGCCTAGTTAGGTCTAGCATCTCTGCATACATCTTCAAAGAAATTCTAAGCGTATATATAAACAGCGTCCAAAGCAGCTAACCAATTCACAATCTCACATTAAATTCAAACCGCACAAAAAGCTGCCGTCTACGCCAGTTTTTGCTTCTCGAAGACAAATTCCGTTCTCATGCATTATTCAAAAGATCTCCGCAGCCAGGATCCGAGGGTTCTGTCGCAGACTTGCCGAGACAAATGAACGTGTTACCGAACAATGCTAAGATAATGCCGCTATTGTGTGGCCTCGCGAGTTTGTATAATGTTAGCACATGTAGGCTTAACACTCGTATGTTTATAGTATTTGATATGAAACGAAGGTTTTTATTAAAACTAGTGAGTGGTCGCCTAGTGGTCGAAAATCGACCGTGATTACACCCACATTTCGGTAAGCTCCGGGAGCACTTCGTTCTGATGAAGAAAAACCCCATATCAATTTTACCCGACCCGGGATCGCACCCGAGACCTCAGCACAGCAGTGGTACCGTGAATTGTAATATTAAAGCTATTTTTGTGGTCATTTAATATCACGTTGGACGTTGCGCCAAATGTCTATTAGTTTTGCAGATGGGCACGTCACACGAGAGGCCATGACAGTTGGTAGCGTTTTGGTATTGGGTTTTGGTTATGAAAAATAAAATAAAACAGTTTCCTAAAAACAGTCAACTAGCATATTACAAAGTTCCATTAATCCATATCAAAACCCTTGTCAGTGTGTTCGTTACTTAATTCTATAGTGGTCACTTAAGCAATCACTTCTCTTAATTATTATTAAGTTGGATATTAATATGAAAGTGTGTTACAGAATACTTAGTATATCAAAAACATTCCTATACAAAAAAAATATTTTTAAAACACTGGAGTGTTTTTATGTTTGACGTTAACTAATAATATTTATACACCCATATATTTAGAAGTGGTAGAGCCACGCTGTAGACATATTTGTCTACAGCATGAATGGGCCGGCTCGACCAGGGTAGGACCACTGTCTCACAGAAAACCAACGTAAAGTGACAGTTCACTGTCGCGTTTCGTATGGCAAGTCCCTATTCCTGTCCTTTAAGGCCGACAGCGCATACATGATACTTTCGGTATTGTGGATGTTCATGGGCGGTGAAGATCACTTAACATCAGGTGGCCCACTAGCTCGTTTGTCGGACTATGATATAAAAAAAACACCCAACAATCGCAAAATTTGCCCTGAGCACAAACACACACAGTAGGTCAAACCTGTATCGTGGGTATCAACAACTACGGTCCCACAAAATATATATGTGGATAACACAAACCTTTCTGCAGGAATCGAACCTGCAGCGTCTCGCTTCACAGCCGGCTATAAGTAGTAAGTAACTACGTTTACTAAGTTACGCTAGGAGTCTGTCATTTGAATATACTTTTTGCGTATTCTACCGTCTGTATCATGGCGAATATTCTGAAGAACTGTTTGATCTTATCCCATCCTTTCCCTTCCACACCAGAACCACGTATACTGGCTTGCAAAGTCACAGCTTCGTGGAGTATCCTGCCACGGCCCGAACCCCAACTCTAGACCGACATATTTGAGTGTGACACTATGGCGGGTTTTACATACTTTTAAATGGCAATATGTATTATTTATTATATTTAGTGTAATTTTATTTTTATAGTTAACTTTACTAAGTCCCTGTGTCATATATTTTGACCGAAATGTGAAGCTGCGAAATTTGTGCGGCGTAAATTTTTTGTATGAAATATGGTCGATTTTGCCCTCTAGACAACCACTAGAAATAAACAGACAAATAGTAAAAAATACCGCCACATCATTTGTCGAGGGGTCTCAAGTTGTAGTTGAACTAAAGAGGCCGTGCGGTTCGAAATAGTTACAACCTGAAGTGGTTGATGCTGAATTCTGACATGAGGTTATTGTCGGTAAGTACTTAGTTAAGTGGTCATTAAATTGAGTTCAAAATACCATGGACTTTTCTAAGTACTCTATTGTTAGCGCATCCCTTATTGCTTATAATACAATTTACCTAGAATTCATATAATATTGCCTGCACCGGTGGCGCAGTTGTAATTGTGCATGCGTTACGACTGCTCTGCTGAGGTCTCGGATCTCCGGTTCGGGTAAAGTGATATTGGGTTTTTATAATTAGAAATACTCAGTATCAGCCCGTAGTCTGGAATTGTGCCCGGCATGGCGATAGGCTAGCCCTCTATCACATTATGGAAACTTAAGAAATTCGTCGAAAAGCGGATGTACTGGTTACACCTCTGCCTACCCTTTCGGGGATTACAGTTTGCGTATGTATGTAAATTTCAATAGTGGTTCTGGACCAATATAACAAAATTCAACTTTAAGTGTTAAAATCGTGCCTTAATTAGTTTCGTCTATCCTACAATTAGGCTAACTTGACCGGGATTATCAAAGCATACAAAAAACCGACGTGAATTAGCTTCATTGTTGAATTTCGTAAAATATCTCACTTCTATGTCAACAATTCGTCGGAATCTTTTTTTTTATGTACCTATGTTCCCCGATTACTCGAAGAGGTCTGGACCGATTCGAATAATTCTTTTTTTGTTTAAAAGGATATACTTCCCAAGTAGTCCCATTGGCATCAAGTCAGGATTTGATCATGGGATCTCAGAAAAATCAAGGGCAACCCTCAATTTTTATAGTGACGCATAATTTGTTTTTTATTGAAGTCGGTGTACTTTTTACTTAGAGTATTTAACACTGGAGACGCCATTGAGCGCTTACCCCGTATGACAAATGTAAGAGCACGGTGCTCATACACGTTCTATAAAACTAGTTGCGCTTCGTGATCCGCCACTAAAAAAGTGACATCACGTGCGAATTGAGCTCCGTCAAAATGCGAGCCTGTAGCGGTATTAACATGTAAAAATAGATCTGACACATCAAACTTACAAAAATACAACATTATTTTTCACCTGGACGTATTTTTTTAAAGTAATATTATCCTTAAAAGCAACAAAACATATAATTTCTAAAAATTATCATCGGGTAATAAATGTTGCCAGGTTAATCTTTTAGCCACAGTAGTGTAAAATTTATTTGCATTCAATATCTTAAACGCAAGTTGTTTTTTTAATATTCATTTTTAACTAATGTTGCCCGCGGCTCCGCCCGCGTGTAGGTCTTCGAGCATTTTAACCTACTATATTTTGCTATCCCATAAGAAGCATGCATTTTTTCGAGTTAAAAGTGGTCTTTGTCATTTTCTGATCCCTAAACTGCCACTATGCAAAAAATCATGTCGATCCTTTGCTCTGTGAAAAACCAAACTATCCCATGGGAACTGTACATTTCTCCGGGATAAAAAGTAGCCTATGTGCTTTTCCAGACTATAATCTATCTCTGTGCCAAATTTTAAGTAGATCCGTCCAGCCGTTGTAGCGTGATTGGATATCAAACAACCATGCATCCATCCAAACATACGCATTTATAATATTAGTAGGATTACTTTATTTATGCTTCTTAATTTATAATTTAAAAATATTAGGAGAGTTGACATATCGACTAAGTTTACAATTTCATAAACTTTATGCCAGTGTAGCATTTTGGGTGGTTTATGTGGTAACACTGTCGTTTATGCAAGACTCAAATAGTGTTGTAGATAAACTTATAAAGGTTATCGATAAAATTACTGTCTGGACTGTCTTCTAAACACATACTTTTAATGTAAATAGTTCTAACACACTAGGAATGTCACAAAATATGACAAAACCAGAATAAAGTATTTGTCAAAAAAATGTGATCCTAAAAATGTATCCGGTATATTTAAAAAATATTTAGGTATGAATTTTGGCGCCATTCATTTATTACGTAAGATGATGTAGGGGGGGAGTCGATCATGTCTTATTTTTTCTTACAAGGGGTGGGAGGGAGTCTTAATAGTTCTTACGTAAGATCACACAAATGAGCAAAGTTAGGATTATACTTTGAAAAAACGCGGGCCATGCCTATAATTTTAAAAACAAGCAACTTAGATTTTTTTAATTTTTTTTGTTAACCGGTATGACTTGCCTTTTCATCCGGTTCCGGCTTGACGTCGACTTTTGGGACACCCTGTATTCATGTCGAGATCTCAAGCCCTTTTTATATGCTCTTCATAATAGATAGCCGTTAGCCGGCTACCACACCAAAACAGGCGATAATCGCTCTCAATGACATACAATAATTTCATTCACAGCATTTGCTAATCGCATTCGTTACCAGTTACACTGTATTTCTTGGCTCCGCTTATTTAATTTGAAATTTTATGGAATAACAGAACACTCCATTTTCTTACAAACTATATACCATTGGAAAGGTCGTGTTGTGTACTTTCCGGTGGTATATTTGCTGAGGTATAATCGGAATACCTCATAACGAGTGAGTAATCAACATTTTAAAATAATTTGCAACGGCCGTCATTGTTGTGTTGCATGTGCTGACATACCTGAAAAACGCTACTCTACAATTAGTGTTGACCAAAAAAAATGGAAGTGTCACGGATGATGTGCAAAGCAACCAAAAACTGATAACAGTAATACACCTTTACGTCCCATTGACTCACCCGGGAAGTCAAGGAACAATAATGACTCGCTACCTTTTAATGACAATATTACGCATCGAAAAAAGCCACTGTTGATACTAGCGCAATTAGTGGAAGTTCCGGCTTAAACTCTTCCGCGTCAGTTATTACAAAGAAAGACGCTAGGGAAATAATAAGAGAAGAATTCAATGTCATGAAATTGGCTTTAGCACAGGAGCTTAACCAAACACTTAAGCAGATGGTGAGAACCGAATTTCAATCTCGAAAATCAATTCATAAAACAGGAAATAACTGCTTTGGATAATAATGTTTGTTTCTGAATGAAAATTATGAAACCACCAAATCCGCCATCGCCAAATACCAAGACACACTGGGAGAGCTAAAGAAAGAGAACGTTCAGTTAACATATACGTTACAGGATCTGCAAATCAGGCTTCAGGTTGCTGAGCAGTATAACCGATCTAACAATCTTGAGATAGAGTGTGTCCCCGAGCACAAACAGTAAAACTTGCTATCTATAATTACTCAGCTGTCTAAGGTATCCTGCAACTTGAAAGAATCCGACATTCATCATTGCACTTGTGTGGTAAAAAGTAACAGAGACGACAAGAGACCTCGCTCAATCATTGTTAAATTGGCTACCTCTAGGCTTCGGGATACATTTTAGCGAAAACAATAAATTTTAATAAGGCAAATCCAAACGACAAGCTCAGTACTGCTCACATAGGCATTGGAGGTAATAAATCGCCGCTTTACATTGTTGAGCACCTTTCACCTAAAAACAAATTACACGCAGCGGCTCGCCAGGTCGTCAAAGAAAAAGAGTACAAATTCGTGTAGATTAAGCAAGGTCGTGTTTTCATCAGGAAAACAGAAGAAGACGAGTTTACTTATATAAGAAACCAAGAGACCAGAACCGACCTAAAACAATTCTCTGCCATATCCATACTAGCTGTTGCTCGCGGCTCCGCCCCCGTGGAGTTTATTTTCGGGAGCAGAAGTATCAATGCAAGGAGTTGTCTTCTGCACTGAGACACCTATAGCGATCGTCCTGAATCTCAGGTGTTGTGACTGTCTAGATGGCTAGACAGGCACAACTCCTAACTTAAACTTCTAGCACTCCTTATAATACCCCGGGATCACTCCGTAAGTGTCGAAGAAGGCCACCGCGGGGTTTTAGCTGGTAGTGTCCGGTTGGGTGTACATAAGTAGTAGGGACTCGGCCCAGCCGCAGCCCGGATAGCCATCATCCGGGCGAGGGGGTGCTGGGTCGTAAGTCCGGCTAGTCCAGCATAACCGTTTTATTCTCATTCCGCTTCCCCCCGAAGCGGACGGCAGTAATAAAATGCTTTCCCCGCGACAAAAAAAAAGTGTTGTGCCTGAAGCTTGAGATTACATTTAAAGAATACCTCATAAGTTAACTCCTCACTTCGCCCTTTAAGGGATGATTTGGTAAAAACGTTGAAACACGTATTTCTTTATTTTTTACCTAAAGCCTAAATATGAATTTTCAGATCCCTAAGTTGAAGTATTACGGATTGCCCATTCAAACTTTTAACCTCTATTTCACCCCTTCAGCGTACGCAACGGAAGCTCTCAAAAGGAATCAATTTTCCCCGTTTTTGCAACATTTTTCATTGCTGCTCCGCTCCTATTGGTGATAGCATGATGTTATATAGCCTATAGCGCTCCTCAATAAATGGGCTATCCAACACTAAAAGATTTTTTCAATTCGAACCAGTAGTTCCTGAGATTAGCCCGTTCAAATAAACAAACAAACTCTTCAGCTTTATATAATAGTATAGATTAAATAAATTAAAGGCGTATTATTTAAAAAAAGAATCTAAAAAATAAAGTTTTTATTTTTGCTTATTTGGCTTCTATTTTTCTCAGTACTCATTACCTTTATTATCTTTACAGTATTTCGATTAAATTAGAAATATTAATTTACACTATTTTTAACTATACCTCTCTACTTCCGTCCCTTTTCACGAAATCACACCCAGAGATTGCAAGAAAGCGATAGAAAAGATGATACACATAAAAAATTATCTTAAAACATTTAATAAATTATAATTGTTTTATTTTATCTATCGATAGATAAGGACAACGCTATCTATACCTCGTGTCGACATTGCTACGCTCTACTGTTTTTACACAGTTGTCAATATATGACACTGTAAATATATTTCACAACAAGATAAATTTGTAACTGTGTGCATAAATTTGCCAGTGTTGTATGAAATGGTGTAGTGTGCGTGCGTAGCGACGTGATTACATTTTGCATTTGTGTGCACATGTTTATTTGTAGTTGTACGAAGCCCCCCACCGACATTGCTGAAAATTTTTGTTCAAGATTCGAGCGTAATGCCGTCTCCTTTTGGTTGCCTACTCTAAGACTTTTTATAATATTGTAAGTATTTATGATCAACGAAAATATATAATATTCATGTAAGATTCGCATACTGAGGTAATACTATTAAGGTAATTTTCCCTACTATGACCACCCGTTCGTTACTTTTGTTTTTAACCGACTTCAAAAAAGGAGAAGGTTAACAATTCGTCGGAATCTTTTTTTTATGTATGTTACCTGATTACTCGAAGACGCCTGGACCAATTCGAAAAATTATTTTTTTGTTTAAAAGGGTATACTTCCCAGGTGGTCCCATTGGCACCAAGTCAGGATCTGATGATGGGATCTCAGAAAAATCAAGGACAACCCTCAAATTTTATAGTGATGCATAATAGTAAAACGCATATAGTTTTTTATTCAAGTCGGTGTACTTTTTATGATTAAAAAACTTTTACTTATTCTTCAAATCCAATCCATGTAAAGGTTGTCTGTTGTGTTGTCGCAGTTAGCGATAAGACCGCCGTTTGTACATTCTATTTTAAGTATATTGCATTGTACTGTTAATATTTTTATTCTGGTGTACAATTTATTTATTTACTCTTTATTGTACACTTAAAGATTATTAATAAAGAATGTTTACATTTATATAATAAAGGTACAAATGGCGGTCTTATCGCTCTAGGCAATATCTTACAGACAACCATGGGATGGATATATGAAGGGGAGAAAGAGAGGGCAGTTTAAAGTTTAAAAGCTCCAATGAATATAAATAGACAGGGATGTGTTGCGTCTCCATGGCTCTTTAATCTTTATATAGACAGCTGTTTGACAGTTTTGAAAGATATGGAATGTGGACTGGGAATGAATGAGTTGCATGTCAAGTGTCTTCTCTACGCCGATGACCAGGTATTGCTTGCGTCATCGGTGGGGGAGCTACAAGACTTGTTAAATGTAGTGAATGAGTCGTTTAAGGAGAAGGGAATGAAAATTAATGGAAGTAAGACGAAAGTTATGGTGATAGAAAGAGAGGAAGATGTTACGGAATGTAACATAAATATAGATGGTGAGAGAGTGGAACAAGTGAAAGAGTTTGTTTATTTGGGAAGCGTGTTAACCAGAAATGGGAAATATGAGAGGGATATTGAAAGGAGAGTGATGGCAGGTAATAAAGTGAATGGTGCCTTGCACGCGATAATGAGCAGCCAGGCGGTGTCACAAAAGGCGCGAATGGCTGTTCATAATGGTGTGCTGGTACCGACACTTATGTATGGAAGTGAAAGTTGGGTGTGGCAGAAGAAGCATGAAAGTGGAGTTAATGCGGTGGAGATGCGTTCCTTACGGAGTATGTGTGGAGTCACCCTTGCTGATCGCATGAGGAATAGTGTGATAAGAGATCGTTGTGAGTTGAAGAATGATGTGGTGACTAAGATAGAAAGAGGTATGCTGAGATGGTTTGGCCACATGGAGAGGATGGATGAAAGGCGATTTACGAAAGCTATTTATCGTGCGAATGTGACTGGAAGAGTGGGTAGAGGGCGCCCAAGGAGAACGTTTACGATTCAGATAAACGATCTTCTCCTAAAAGGGCAAATCAGAAGTACCTCCAACCGTCGTAAATGTATGAGAAGATGTATGAATGTGGAAGAGGCGAAAGAAGTGTGTCAGGATCGTAGCTTGTGGCACTCAATAGTCTCTGCCTACCCCCATGGGATACGGGCGTGAGTGTATATGTATATGTATGTATATGTATATGAATATAAATAAACAAAAAAAATATTTTTTTAATATATACATAGACATATATATATTTATTGTAAAGTATAAATAAATAATATCTTTTGAAAATGCCATATAAAATTCACTTGTTCTAGTAAGGCGGAGTATGCACACGTCTATACGCGAACGTGTCAAGGAGGCGTAACAAAAACAAAGACACATCACCTCGTGTTTTCTGCACACTGTAGGCCAGTATGATATATATATACGCGTGTAATAAATTTTTTATGAAGTAAGTATTAGATGTCGTCCAATGGTCGAAATTCAACTGAAGTTCATCTTAAATAAATAAATCACCAGAACACATCGTTTTGATCGCATACTAGGTCAAACCGGTATCATGGGTATCAAGAACTACGAGGGACTACGGTCCCACAACACCCAGACCCGAAACAATTGTCTGTCTGTCACACAAACATTTGTCTCGGTGCGGGAATCGAACCCACGGCCTCTTGTTTCACAGCCGGTTACTCGCCCGCTGCGCCACGGAAGCTATCCCTCGCTACTCAACGCAATCATGCCCATCAATCAAACGAGTCTGGCATTACCATCTCTCAATCCCCGAGGTCGACAAGATATTCGTAGATGGATTTTCCCCGTGGGAAAAATAGACTTGTACGCCACATTCCAAATTGGCCGGAAATGTTTCACAAAGCGCTGACACATTAGATTCGCCCCGAGCAAAGAGGGCACTTCAATTAATTACTACAGTATCCGGCTTGTTCAATTAAACCGGGAACGAGTTTAAATTAGCTGTAAAGAAACTAAGCTGTTTATCTCGCTGTCAGCGTTAGATTCTTTGTACTAGTATAACTATCAATGTATTTCAGACATTCGCCGTTGCAGTTTTCAACTAAATGTTGTGGGTTGATGGATTGGATTGTATACTTTTCCTCCCAAAAATAACCCCCCCTAGCTAGTACATAGTAGCTAGTACTAGAATTATAAAACAATATTCCATCGCCACATCTGTCTGCCTAACGCGATAAACTCAAAAAACTGCTGAATGGATTTTCATACGGTTTCACCAAAGATTACGGTTTTCACGATTTTAATCTAACCAATGCTCGAACGAAATGGGCTGGTACGAAATTACGACAGAAAATAATCTGGATCGGTCGCAAAAAAGGTTGTAACAATATCCATAATTTGACTATGATTAAAACACGACCTCATCATCATATAGTCTAAAATATCGTTTCAAACAATATTAAAAAGTCCCAAAGAAGTGCTAAACTAAACCTCGAACTAGATTGTTCAACATAAATACGGCTTGGCTATAAACTGATCCTAAACACTAAGTTACACTCGCCAAGCGGCGTCGCAGTTTCAACGCTGATTTCAAATAGCGGTGTGAATCACGAACAGTTTTCCGAGAGACCGGAAAGGAAAATTTCATTTTAACCGATTTCAAATAAAGGAGCAGGTTCTCAATTCGTCGGAGTCTATTTTTTATATATGTTCCCCCGATTACTCGAAGAGACTCGCCAGGACCGATTCGAGAAATAGTTTTTTTGTTTAAAAGAGTATACTTCCCAGGTGGTCCCATTGACACCATGTCAGGATCTGATGATCGGATCTCAGAAAAATCGAGGGCAACCTTCAAATTTTATAGGGACGCATAATTTGTTTTTTATTGAAGTCAATGTACTTTTTATGAATTAAAAAACTTAAGGTTAGTGAAGTCACTTCGGTCATTTCCATGTATCATGGTTGAGGAGGCCGATGGCTGGCACATGCGTCATACTCTGAACGGGTGCTGTTCGTGTGTACTGTTAGTTAACTGGTTGTATCATTTACTATTCTCTATGTATTGAAACGTATATCAATCCTAAACAGTATTTTTTTTCTATAACTGTGTAAGGAATTTAAGTGAAGTAGTATTGTTATTATTTGTGAATTAATATTATTATTACGACAAAAATACAAAAGATCTACGGCTGAGTTTATTGGTGCTTTTTTCAGACCAGTCGGCATTTCCGAAGCACCGGTAGATAAACTTAATCCTGACCAGTAAATGGTACCCCTAGAGGCCTTATTTACTAAATAAATGGTTTGATTTGAAGGAATTTTGTTCTACTGAACGAGTTCAAACAACACATTTAATAGCATATACAAAACTGAATTTTAAGGGTGTAATTTATGTGTATGACAGATGGGGCATTTCACGTGAAGCGGACAACGAAAAAAAAGTGAGGTTCTCAAATTCGTTCATATTAGACATACTAATACTTCTCTACTATGTGAGTAACTACAGTAGGATTGGAGAAATATTTATTAACGCCAATGATATTTGCTCTATCATTATTGGAGGAGGGTCCCAGCAGTGGGACAATCAACTTTGATATCACGGTGACTTCAACACCCTCTAGGCTATTGGTCTGAATACATTAACGTTGCAAGTATGTAGTCAAAGTCAATTCAGCGAATCAGTCTTACACAATAGGCCTAGTAATTATACCTGACATTTACATTACAAATGAATATCATGTAAACAGGTCACGTTCCTGAATTATATTGACATTGTAAATGTACCGGATGTTATTACAGAGCGCGTAGGGACTATCCTTAATTCACATGGATCGGTGCAATTCACACGGGAGCTGAGAAATGGTACCTTCGTGTGAGTTGAATTTTAGAGCTTTGAGTTCTGATATATTTATCAGAACTGCACTAAATTGAAATTATAGGTTTGTAATTTAATTTTGCATTAAAAGTAAGAACAGCTTGATTGCGTTTGTGGCGAGTAGTTGGCTGAGAAACGAGAAGCCGTGGGTTCGATCCAAGCACTGAGACAAATATTTGTGTGAGAGACAGATATCCTGTCAGATTTGGGTGTTCTGAGAGCGTAGTCCCTCGTAGTTAATGCCGTTGTGATGCAAGTTTGAATTAGTGTTGGATCAGTACTATGTGTGACTGTTGGGTGTAGTATTATTTTGATATTATTATGAGCTAGGGGTATATTTAATCATATATGAAACAATTTTACCATTCATTTTGTTTTTAAAAAACTCATAAAAATACGCACAAACACCATGCACTCCACTTCACCCAATTTACTTTCGAATCGGTTTTTGCTAGTTGGTGTTTCCTTTATTGTTTCCGAATAAAACTGTCTCGATCGTCAACCGCGATCCCTTTATACACCCGGTCGCATGTCTGACAGAAATGTGTGGAACGTTTTAGAAAGATCGTGAAACATCTAGAAGTTTCTAGAAAGTCTAAACAGTGAACTAGCCTTGATGTAGTTTGCTCTTTATAGTCGTCTCAGTATTGATTTCATAGTATAGATGATTATATAAGTTTTATCCAGAACTTCTGTAGTGGCTCACGTGTCAGCAACTTTGCGTCATTTGTCATGTCATCTGACCATTTAGGACCGTCATACTTTCGCTCTTCCTGTGCCGTTCTAAGAACTACCCACCGTCGTAAAAATGGCGGATCATTTGTTAGGAATCCCTTTTTCCATGGAGTTCAAGTATTTTTTTTTTATTCTGGCGCGGCAATGTGACGACATTGCACCTGATGGTAAGCGCAGTGCCGTTCAGATAGAGTATCGAGTAGCAAGAGACAGTCTATCCCTGACTACTCAACACAATCATGCCGGCCTGCTTGTTTGGCTTTAAAACACTACGCTTAAAGGACCCATACAAGTACATCGCATATTCAGTTTAGATTTCTTCCGTAGAGTTATATGTATTTCAAATTTTAATATGTGGCATTGAGACTAAGTACTGTCAGGATCAAAACATTGAATTTGCATAAAACTGAATAAATCTCACATTAAAAATAGTCAAATTTAATTAAAATTAAATGGACGTGAATACACCGATGTAAACTGTTAATAATTCGTTTAAAATCCAACCGCCATAGTGGCACACGCAAGTGTGTCGGATTTCGGGGTCAGCCAGTGTACATACGGTTTTTGTCGCGGGTCTAGAGTTGGGGTGCGATGTTTAGCCCTTTTGCGCCCTTTTGAGTACTTTAACACTAGACTTTCCACCGCTCCTGCACCTTCTTGCCCATAGCGTAGTGTGAAGAAGATGAAGTAGGCCGGCATGATTGTGTTAAGTAGCGGGGGATAGATTGTCTCTCGCTACTCTCACTACTACTCTTATTGGAAAGCATTGAAAAAAACAAATGGGCGAAGCCGCGGCAAAAGCTAATATTATATAAAAAATTGGTTCAACGAATCAATTATACATCGTAAGTCTTCTGAAACCTTAAACAGTATACCTGAACTTTTTAAAAACTCATTCCCTCGTTTCGGTTTCTTGGTACCATATATCAAATCATTCGTTTTAAAATATACCCGTTTTCAATAAGCATAGATGTCGTTCGTGCAGCCATATATTACGATCGGTGCAGCTCGGCACTTATCCGCACGATGGCGGATATCCCGGTGCGGATATATTGTCTGCTGGATGTGCCATATTATTCAGTCAAGCGTTTTCAATAAAGTTGGAGCAATATTATGATTGTAAGGTTTTCTACATATCCGCGGATAGGGATATTTTGATTGTGTATTGAATTGTATATTTAATATGGATGATTCATTGATGCGGCAAATCAGTTTGATGAATTATTTCAACAATATAATGAAGTAAAACTTAATACTAATAATTATTTATACGTTTAGTCTTCATAAGAATGGCAGTGTAATGTTTCATTATTTTTAGCATGTTTATTTTCTATTTAACGATTATAAAAAATAGGTGATTGTGGGTAGCCGGCTGTGAAACCAGAGGCCGTGGGTTCGATTCCCACACCGGGATAAATGTTTGTGTGACAGACAGACATTTGTATCGGGTCTGGGTGTAGTGAGACCGAAAGTCTCTCGTAGTCTGACATACTAACGACATAAGACTTGTATCTTAGTGTGGGATCGGGGCTACGTATGTGACTGTTGGGTGTTATTTATTTATTATTTATAATAGATGGTGGGGCACTTGGCTGATTGAGCTGTCTTGATCCGAAAGACTGATCGGTAGTGTGTATTGTTTTTAAATAATAAAGAGCGAGGTATCTAAAAATAGAATGGAAAAAGAAAAAAAAGAGGATTTGTGGCTTGACATGTAAAATGTAGGGAAATATTGTAAAATTACGAAATACAAATGTGTTGCTAAAATTGTTGTTTGTATTGGAAAATATCTTAGTTATAGATATATTGTATTTATAATGAGTAAGTTATTAAAATAATACTGTAATCTCAGAAGGTGTATGCAGAGGTGCAACCAGTACACCCACTATTCGCCGAATTTATTACGATCCCATAATGTTATAAGGGTGAGCCTATCGCCATACCGGGCACAAATACCAGACGCCGGGCTAATACTGAGAATTTTTAGATAGAAAAACCCAATATCATTTTACTCGACCCGGGGATCGAACCCGAGTCCTCAGCACAAGAGTCGTAACGCATGCACAACTACGCCACCGAGGCAGTCAGTAGCAGTAGTCAGTAATTAAAATAACATTATACTAAATATTATTTCGGCAATTTGTAACAAAAGAGTAAAACCAAACTAACGCAAACTTTACAAAATCATCTCTAATTTCTTGCCATTATCTAACTTTGCTGTGATATTAAATATAATTGTAAATACTTTATGGCCTCGTTTATATTATTTATTATCGGGAAGTTTAAAAGGGCGAAGCTTCGGTAATGACGTCCGCCATAGAAAACGTTTACTTTGGTGCTGCCAAGAATTAATGACTTTTAGGATTCAACGAAGTGGCGTCTTGCCAGCAGTATTTTTACAGGCTAATTTTTATCTCACAATGATACTTGTGTATCTCAATGGAGAGATTATTCGATTCGAAAATAATGTAATATAATATATTTTCCTGTCACTTTCATTCGTCGGATTTGGGAAGAGAAATAAAGAAAAATAATTTATTACTATCTAAGAAAAGACAAATAATATGAACAACTTATGTAAAATACAACATATTTCCCTACTTAAACCAAAAGACACTATAAATACCAAGCAATAGTATGCCTTAGATGGTCAAACTTTGGATTCGGGCTTTGAGTAAAATTAAAATGTACTATGAGTAAAAATTAAACAAGATTTCCGATAGTGAAGATTTATTTTATTTAATTATAAAAGGATACGCTGTATTCTTAGATTTGGAAATACTCTAAGGCTGTATTGTATAATGATGACGGGGCAGTTAACACTTTTTTTGCGCCCTTCTGAGTACTCTGATACTAGACCCCTCGACCCCTTATTCACCTTTTTGTCCATGGCGTAGTGTGAAGAAGCTACAAACCAGGCTGGTGATTGTGTTGAGTAGCGAGGGATGAGGGATGTTGTTGACCGTCTCTCGCTACTCGACACTCTAATTTGACGGCCCTGCGCTTATCATCCAGGTGCAGTGTGGTCTCTTTGCCGTACTAGTATAAAAAAAACATAACTCTTAACGTGATCATCGGAAGTCAGACTTGAGGAACAGTAGCCTGAATGGTAACCAGCCATTTCTAGTACGTAAGAAATCCATGCCATAAATGCAGTGAAATATAACAAGCTAGTTCTCGTCTAATAGTTTCTTAGTTCAATGATGCGTGTTAGGAGTCATTTCCTTTACATATTCGCTATCTACAGTTTGTGCTGACGCTTCATACATAGAAGTTGCTATGTGGACTGGAACCATCTTATTTACAGTAGGTATTAATGGGTTATCTAGTGGTAAGTGATCATCATTACCGATGGTCATTCCCGAATTTGCTAGGATGCTATACAGACTCGTAGAATTAGGTGTTAAGCGTAGAAGTAGCTTAATTTTATTTTCTATTTAATTTAATCGTATTTATAACTGTCACTACGATGAGGGTGGTTTAATCTGCAATGATTTAGCCCTCTTTAAATAAATAAAGGGAATAAAACTACCGATGGTCATAATGTCCGAGGTCCACGGTGGCTGCGTTGCTTTTAAGGAAAAGTTAAGGGCTAGGAAAAAGTGTAAAAGTTGGAAATGGTAGAGCCACGCTATAGACATATTTATCTACAGCATGAATGGGCCGGATCGACCGGGGTACTACCACTGTCTCACAGAAAACCAACGTAAAGTGACAGTTTACTGTCGCGTTTCGTATGGTAAGTGAGATAACCGGAGGCCCAGATTCCCCCTTCCCTTCCCTAATCCCTATTCCTGTCCTTTAAGGCCGACAACGCATACATGATACTTTCGGTATTGTGTATGTTCATGGGCGGTGGAGATCACTTAACATCAGGTGACCCACTGGGTCGTTTGTCGGACTATACTATGAAAAAAAAAAGGAAAGGGAATTGAGTTAAAAAAAGTAATTGACTGCATGAATGAATAATATTCCAATTTCTCCCTATATATCTATTTGATTAATTAAATTTCGGGATAAACGTAAGCATTCCCAGACTCGCCGAGTTTCATTGCTCGGTGTCGAAAATGCGTGCTGATCGATTATGTGGACTGACCACATCAAATTTTCTCGCCGTTTTTTGTAGGATATGATATTCGGTACTACTAGCAATGTTTTATGCAAGCAGTCGTTATGGTGCCACGATGTTATCAGTTCTGGCTACACCACGATTAGGTAAATTAGCTATTATATCATCACTGTTAGACAGAAAAACATAGAACCCATTTTGCCCTAACCCACCCAACTTCCAAGGTCACTCACCAACAGAGAACCCAGTTTCGTTTGGGCTGACTCACCGTCTTTTCCAAGGTCATTATCGTACCCATAATTTTTCTGGTGTAGCTGTCTTTGGGTAGTGATTACCTGCCACCAGGTGACCCACTAGCTCGTTTACCAGCTTCATATATAAAAAAACTTGTTTACGAAGCGTAATTGGAAGGTCCTATATTTATATTCGTTTTGCGATACACTGTAGAGTTGGTAGAGTGTATTCAATTAATCGATTATGTTGTTTTTTTTGTTACAAAGCTTTTAACTGATGTAAAACCTCTTCCTTTAATAAAATGAACACACACTACCCACGGTGATTAAATCACCATAGTGGATATTGATAGTTGATTGATTGGCGATTCTTGTTTCCTATTCTGCGTATATTCAGTTAGGCTGCCAGCATGCAGTCGTTGCAAGACGTTGCATTCCTCGAAATACGACATTACGGTTGGACATCAGCCTGTTTTTCTTTTTTTTTTGTCTTGGCACAGCAAAGTGACTACACTGCACCTGATGTTAAGCGCATTGCCACCCAATTAGAGTAACGAGAGACAATCTACTTCCCGCTACTCAACACAATCATGCCAGCCTGCTTCTAGAAGCGGTCGAGGGTCTAGAGACAGAGTACTCAGAAGGCCGCATAGCGGTCAAAGATCGTACCCCAACTCTAGACCCCCGACAAAAACGGATACACTGGCTGATCTCGGAACGAGACACACTTGCGTGTGCCACTATGACGGGTTTTACACCCTATGTACGGTGGTTGCTATCCGGGCGGATATAAATATCCAGCACGAAGGTTTCTTTTCTAATATGTTTTCTGTTGCGGTCGGTATGACATAACAAACTAATCATAGACAGCAAAGACATCGAACGTAATTGATATATTGATTGCCAATGCGTTACGATACCGTCAATAATCTATGTTTTAAAATGTCGAGACTACCAAAGATTGTTATGATGAGTTCATTGTATCATACCGACCTATATCCATTTCCATTTTTCTCCATTTTTTTTTTAACAGTTTAGTAGTATCATAAACGTCTCACACTAGGCTAAGCCTGTATCGTGAGACGTTTTTACAATATCGGTTGATAAGAGAGCGTTATGTATGTCGAGACTGCCACAGACAAAAAAGCTTAACTTGAGGTACACATATTACTTCTTGAAGTGGATACGATGTAGATTTGAATAACATTTTCTTTGCAGGACTTTTAACATTAACTTTTTATTTTATGCCAACTTTTCTCCTTTAGTGACTATTTTTCTACGTATCCTCAGTGCTTCGAAATGATATATCTGTAGCGATATTTCTACATTCACTTCAACGCTGCCTACCATTACTCAAATTCGACATGCCAATCTTCATTCTGACATTTTTACGAGAATAGTTCGTGCCCAATATTCTAATGAAATTGCAGTCATTTACAATATTGATATTTTTCCCTTTCGAAGACCCAAAATGTTTGGAATTCAGTACATTTTTTAGGAGTCCCAAATGTTCAAATGGGTCACCTGAAGGTGAAACCAGCGTCCTTGAACGTATTTAATGCCACAGGAATAGAATGTCTAAAGGCAAACTTTTAGCGCTCTGGAATTCTTAATAATGTACGTATGAAACGTGACTGCAAATCAAATCCGAATATTTATTGAAATGTTATACAGATTCAATAAATCATTTTTACTCTACCGCCAGTCCAGCGCATTTCAGGAATGTAGTTTTGATAAACAAGAACGAGCTAGAACATCTAGCGTTGCTTGTTTCAAAAACTTTCACTCTAGGCTTCAAAGATTTAATAACAATAAATCTACGTAGACGAAGTATGTCACGATGGTACTATGTACTGAACTTAAGAATCTTAGAGTAACAAGTAAGTAGGGCGTAAGTGTCAAGTATAGAAAGAAAAAGGCCAATGAAAATCGGCTTGATAACTTAGTTGACCATAAATTGCTCCCCCTTGCTCCAAAGAAAAATAAAATTATCAAGCCAGATAATGTGAATTTACGTGAATACTAAGCGGTCTTCAACTCATTAATTCGAATGCAAACAACAGCTCATCGTAATTATCCCTTTTTTCTCAAATTCAGATTTTCTTTGGTGCCTATTTTTATGTGATAATTTCAATAATGGTAGATAAGATTTTCAAGGCGTGTGTTTTATTGCTTGATGTTTTTTATGGCTCAATGGGTTACTGTCAGAGAAGCGGGGGAATGAGAATCACACAGACGATTTTGTGTGATCTATTATATAAATAAATAAAATAAAGTCTTTTATGGGATTTCAATCTCCTACAAATCCCATAAAACACTTTATTTTTATTTCATTTATTTATTTACTTTAAGCCTTACTTTTATTTCACTGTAAACTTATGTGTTATTTAATCGATATATAAAAGAAGAAACTGACTGACTTACTGACTGACTAATCAATCAACACACATCTGAAACCGTTGGGTCTAGAATCATGAAATTTTGCAAATATTCCTTGGATGACGTAAGTGTTCACTAATCAGTTTTATCACCGGTGTTCATGTGGGTTCCTATGAGAATAACACCACGTGGCCCCATTTTGTCGCCTCTTTTAGACTATACTTTATAGGAATTGTTCAAAAGCCTTCAAGTTATAGGGTGAAACTTTATTTCTGTGGTGGTGGCAGTTGTAGTGTACTGGTACAGCTCTGCCTACCCTTTCAGGGATTACAGGTGTGAGTGTATTTGTGTGTATGAATTATATAACAATATTCAAATTCAGACTTCAAAATTTGTAATTGTTATGTATGGTTGTGGCAATAAAGTGTTTTTTATTTTATAATATAATTGATAGCCTCCGTGGTGCAGTAGGCGAGTAACCGGCTGAGAAACGAGAGGTCGAGGGTTCAATTCCCACACCGGGACAAAAGTTTGTGTGATCGACAGTTTTTTTTTTAATCCTGGCACGGCACAGTGACCACACTGCACCTGGTGGTAAGCGCAGTGCGGTCCAATTAGAGTATCGAGTAACGACAGACGATCTATCCCCCGCTACTCAACACAATCATGCCGGCCTGCTTTTTCACACTACGCCATGGGCAAGAAGGTGAAGTAGTCGAACGCTTCTATTGTCAGAGTACTCAGAAGGCCGCAAAATGGCCAAACATTGTACCCCAACTCTAGACCCCGAAAAACCGGATGTACACTGGATGATCCCGGAACGCGACACACTTGCGTGTGCCACTATGGCGGGTTTTACACCCCGTGTACGGTGGTCGCTATCCGGGCGGATATGAATATCCCACCACCAGATATTTAATAATAATATATATAAGCCCGCAGGGCAGCTTGTGGCGAGCTGTTGGGAATTAGTGATCCCACGTACCTGAGTGGTCCCGGGGGAAGGCCCTGTTCTTCATCTTTAGCTTGCCTTTGCTGGCTGGCTGGAGTGAACAATGATGAGGAACATAGCCCCCACCTCTGGCTTGCCTTCACCGGCCGGTCAGAGTGGAGTCGCGAGAGCTTTACGCTCTAAGGGTGGATGTGAAACGTAAGTGGCGAGTGGGCAACGTGATGGGACCCTAAGGGAGCAAATGATCGTTGTTTAAAGTCCAGTGACACCTATCCATCCTTTAGCCGCTCAAATGATGTTGCTCCTTTGTCGCTTTTTCTAACGACTATTTTGGGGAGCCCATTTACCTGAGTTAGCGAGTCACCAACTGCCTATTTTATCTTTGTTATTAACATATGTCAGTCAGGTGTCATAGTCCTTTCCATAGACCCAATTACACAATCCACTAACACCTCACCTCAATAAACCAGCATAACGTTTTATCCATTCATACAATAGTCCTACACCAACCGGGGGTTGTCCTTGGGTGGGAGCACTTGTATAGTGTATACAGGGATAACCGTCGGTTGGTGTCACATCACAAAAATAAATTAAAATTGTCTAACGGGCCACACGTAGACGTGTTGGCTTCGGCCCCACGCACGCCTTCCAAATGTCCGAGACTCTATAGTCCCGAGATTACGGTGTGACAAACATAATAATAATTATTTATTTATTTACGACTAGTTTTTGGTCGCGGCTCCGCCCGCGTGGAGGTCATGTTTGGGAGAAAAAGTATACAATACAAAATACCAATATTCATGCGTTTAACTTAAAAATGACGGATTTTCATACAAACTTTAATTCCCTATTTTACCCCCTTAGGGGTGGTATTTCCAAAAACCCTTCCTTAGTGGATGCCTACGTGATAAAAGGTACCTACGGTCAAAATTTCAAGTCTCTAACCCCAGCCGTTTAGGCTGTGCGTTGATAGATCAGTCAGTCAGTCAGTCAGTCAGTTTCTTCTTTTATATATACAGATATAAAATGCTTACAAATATACAATATATGCATCTGTGTCTGAACTAGATTCAGAATCTGTATTTCAGACATCAGCGCTCCTCCGTAGTAATACAGCAATTTAGGCAAATAAAAAGAAACAGTAAAATAAAGACAAATAAATAAATAACTTAAAGTCTAGGTAAAAAGAAACAAAAAATAAATATAAAAAGTAATTTATACCAACACCGTATATACAGTTATCCTTGTGTTTGTTAAACTCAAGATTGAGTTAAGGTTTACGGTGGGTGAGTAGATTGACTTCTCTGTGAGTATAATGAAAGCGATTGAGTGAATGGAAGAGGGTGTGTATGAAGTGGCTACTATGATGTCCTGACTAGGTCCTCTGTCTGATCATAGCTTAAACTGTGGATACATTCCCTAGTTTTAAGCTTACACTGTGTTAGGTTCAAAGGAATTATGTCGATTGATTTCTTTATTTTATTATAAAGAAATGGTCCCATTTGTGTCGGGTCTGGGTGTTGTCAGACCGAAAGTCTATCGTAGTCCCTGATACCCACGACACAGGACTCGTATCTTAGTTGATCGGGGCTTTTGTGTGATTGCTGGGTGTTGTTTATTTACATAATAAGCTTATTATAAGCTATATAAGAACGTGGTACATTATATTCCACATTCTATTAGATTACCCTTAAGTTGTTCAACTAGTTTTAAAATAGAAGTTAATATCATGGAGTTGTAATAAAAGGTTGAAAGTGAATTACGAAGTTATAAAGGGATGCGAAGTTGTGATAACTTTTATTCTGGTAATAATAATGTTTAGTTTAAATTTATAACACGACTTACAGTTATTTGTTATTCGTTGAAGGTTTTTTTTAGTTCGTATTTCGTCATTATTATAGTAATTAGACCCGGTTAAATAAAATAATGACTGTTGTGAAAATAATTAATAGAAGTTTATAATACTTAATATTTCCTATTATCACTATGGAAACCAAAACAGCTGGAGCAATTTCGATGAAATTTTCAGGTCATCTTCAGATTGGCGTATCGAATCAACAGTTTTTGTTTATTTGGCTTGGTAAGTTTGTGCCATGTTTTAACTACCGGGCGAGTCGTTGTTTATAAAAATGAATATTTAAACGCGGACTAAGTCGCGGGCAAAAGCTACTGATAAAATTATTGACGAATTACGAGTATCTTTATATTTGTAATAAGATTTAAAGATAGTTTCTAAGAAACAATAAAATTTGCATATTTAAGTAATATTTGGAGGCGTTAAATGGATCAAATTATATACTTTCTCATGTACACCATTTGCCATAACCACCATTGCATATAAAGTGCATATAACCAAATACTTAAAGAAACTGCTTTAAATTTCTTAAATGGATTGAACATTTTGCAGAATAAATATCTATTAAATACCATATTTTAAGAACTACGTTAACAGAATACAGTCTGATTAAATCGCTAATCTCTAAAACAGACGGTCTAGAATCTCCTATACGACACACACACATACACTCACGCCTGTAATCCCCGAAGGGGTAGGCAGAGGTGTAGCCAGTACATCCACTTTTCACCGAATTTCGGTCCCTTAATGTGATAGGGGGCGAGCCTATCGCCAATACGATATGAAGTCGAAAACGGCAAAATAAACTGTTAACTAGTTGAAATAAAGAAATATTATTCTTAGTTTAGTTAATTTGCCTCATAAAATAAATAAATACACCCAATAGTTAGAATATAGTATAATATTCATATTGGTTTTTATGAACAACGACTTAACATTAATAACCCCATGTCAGGATTTACTTAAGACTGCTTTATAATTAATCTCACGTGTGTCTGGACAGCATGAACCTCTAAGCTGAACTAAACTGGCCCTGGTATATGCCGACGTCAACTGAACCGATTGCATACTGAGAACGAACTGAGAATGAACTGAGAATGAACTGAGAATGAACTGAGAATGAACTGAGAATGAACTGAGAATGAACTGAGACCCAACTGAGAATGAACTGAGACCCAACTTAGAATGAACTGAGACCCAACTTAGAATGAACTGAAAATGAACTGAGAATGACAAGTACTGTATTTTAAACTCTGATGATTTATTTCTTCACTATCGACGTTAATGTAGCGTCGTCTCTACAAAGACTAAAGAGTCAATATCGACGCTAAAGTCAAAGATAGAAAACAAACTGGACAGAATCCGATTGACAATAAAGCTTTCAACGTTTGCACAATGTTTTTCCGTTTCATTGAATATGGAATTTGTATGGAGTGGTAAAAGTTTTTTTGTGTTATTTACAATATATCGTAATCACAAATGAAAATTCGATAGGGACTCGGACCCGACAATGTTATAGAAAATATTTAAGTATATTTCTGAGTCACTTTTATCTATAATATGAATAGGCCTCTCACGTAACGCGTACCTACGCAATGACAAATGCGCCAACGAGGCAGTGTTTTTAATATAGCTGGTATTATTATTATCAAATTTCCAGTGCTTGCACTGACATCAGTAAATAAATAATACCAAATAACAATCACACACAGACCCGACCCACACTAAGATACGAGTCTTGTGTTGTGGGTATCAGGGACTACGAGACTTTCGGTCTCACAACATCCAGACCCCTTTTTTTTTTTTTTTTTGTTGTCGCGGGGAAAGCGTTTTATTACTACCGCCCGCTCCGGGGGGAAGCGGAATAAGAATAAAACGGTTATGCTGGACTAGCCGGTCTTACGACCCAGCATCCCCCTCGCCCGGATGATGGCTATCCGGGCAGCCGCTGGGCCGAGTCCCTACCCCCTATGTACACCCCACCCGACACTACCAGCTAAAACCCCGCGGTGGCCTTCTTCGGCGCTTACGGAGCGATCCCGGGGTATTCTAAGGAGTGCTAGAATTGCTGCCGGAACCGCCCCTGCGCGGTGCTGCGTAGCAGCCCATCTCCATGGGAGGGCTTAGGAGCCCCCGCGCACCGAACAACGACAGCGAACGAGGCCTTACCACACGCGCTGCCGTCCATCTCGGGGTCGCACGATGCTCCGAAACTGGGAGTGCATCGATTCGGGCTGACAGCCCCCCGCTGCGAGCCCGCGACCCCCGATGGCCCCTATTAGTCGCCTCGTACGACAGGCAGGGGTTACCGTGGTGGAATTCAAACGCCCCCGTTCCACAGGGCGGGAGACGCCGGTCAGTCGTCCACCCGGCGCCTCCTACGTCTTCTCTGGCGGCGGGAGGGATCATTTCGTTCCCGATCCCTCTCGGCACTCTCCTTCTGCGAGATGACGCTCTCGCAGAAGTGGGCCACCGCACGCCAGGACCTCCGGCTGGCGACCATGGACGACACCACGGCCGGCAGCGAGAGGTCTCCTCCGACGACTGCTCTGAGAGCGCTGCGCTCTTCGTCCCAGGCTGGGCACTCCTCCAACGTATGTTGGGCCGTGTCCTCGTGGCAGTTGCCACAATGGTGGCACACGGCAGACACCTCCTTTCCGATCCGACACAGGAACGAACCGAAACATCCGTGGTCCGTCAGTACCTGCGTCAGCCGGAAAGTTGGCGCACCGTGGCGCCTGTCTAGCCATCTCTTTAGGACAGGACGCACTGCCGCGACGGTCCTCAAGCCCGCACTTGGGCTTTCCAGCCTGGTATGCCACTCCTCCACAGCGGTTCTGCGAAATCGGGCCGCAATCTCCCTCGGGGCCAGTCTCACCTGACGGCGACTGGACGCCTCCTCCCGCCAGAAGAACGCGGACGAGAGGAGTTTTGCGTCCAACTCCCAAGGGAGGGTGCCGGCCAATACGCAGGCCGCCTCGTGGGAGACCGTGCGGTAGCCCCTTACTATTCGCTGCGCCAACAAACGCTGCGGTTTGCGCAGCAAGGCGACGCAGCGGGGTTTCAGGGACTGGGCCCATACGGGACATCCGTACAGGGCCATTGACCGCACGACTCCAGCGTATAAACTTCGGCAAGGGCTATTAGGTCCCTCCAGGTTCGGCAGCAGGCGTCCGAGCGCGCCCGCCGCCCGCACCAATTTCGGCGACAACTCCTTGAAATGGGCACGGAAATCCCACCGGCTGTCCAGAATCAATCCCAAGTACTTCATTGTACAGCCGATGGGAATCCGCACCCCCTCCACATTGATGTGGGGCATTAAAGGTGGCCGAATCCGAGGACCGTGAAAGTAAAGGGCCTCGGATTTGTTCAGGGCCACCTTAAGGCCCAGTCGCCGAATCCTGCCCACCACCTGTTCGGTTGCGAACGAGGCGAGCAGGGTGGCCTCCTGGAAAGACCTGGCTGTCGCTGTTACTAGCGTGTCGTCTGCATAACAGACGACAGCGACGCCTCGGGGATTGGTGCCACGGAGCACCCAGTCGTAGCCTATGTTCCACAGGAGAGGGCCCAGGACTGAGCCCTGTGGAACACCGCAGGCCATCGCTCTTCGGTGCCACCTGTCGGCGCCTGGATACACTATGTACCTGTCGGAGAGATACGAGCGCACCAGACGCCGGAGATACGGTGGCACCACGTGGTACCGCAGTGCTTCCAGTATGCAGGCCCAGGGCAGGGTGTTAAACGCGTTGGCGATGTCTAGAGACACCGCCACCACCACTTCACCCCTAGCCACTGCATCCTCCGCTTGTGCCTTGACCCGCAGAATAGCGTGTACTGTCGATCGGCCTTGCCGGAACCCGTACTGGCACTGTGCCAGGTCCGGCCCGACCCCTTCAAGATGCTCGACGAGGCGAGCGTGAATGATACGCTCGAAGAGCTTACAGACCTCGTCGAGCAACACGATGGGCCGGTAGGCCGATGGCGACTCTGCGGGCCGCCCCTCCTTCTTGAGCAGGACCAACTTCCCAGTTTTCCACTGAGACGGAAAACGGCCCTGCTCCAGGCACGCGGAGAACAGGCCACGAAGCCTAGTCCCCAGATGCTCGACGGCTAACACCCACGCACGTCCGGGGATACCGTCGAGACCCGGGGCTGTTTTCTTGCCCCGCAGCCGAAGCACCACCGCCCGAAATTCCTCGGGCGAAACCTCCGAAATAACCCTTGCCGAACTCAACGACGATGGCGTCGATGGATGTGACGCCATCGGTGGGGGAGTGACATCTTCAGTAGCAGGGAACAAAGCTGCGACGACCTCTTCGACTAGGTCGCCCCGGAGACTCTGCGTCAGTGGGGGCGTCCACGGGCGATATCTCCTCATCGCCACGCGATATGGACGCCCCCAAGGGTCGTTATCGAGAGTTCCCCGGAACTCCTCCTGAGCTGCAGACTTTGCCCTACCTATTGCCACGCGCAGCGCTCTCTTAGCCTCCCTGTGGAGGCCGTGAAGCAGCCGCTCCTGGTCCTCGTCGCCGGGAAGACGGATCCGACGACGACGGTGTCTGGCGAGACGACGAAGGGCGGCCACGCAGGAGACACGTAACCGCGTGAGTTCCGCCGACCACCAGAACACCTGGCGCTTCTCGGGAAGACGTCGGACTCGGGGCATGGCCGCGTCACAGACGCGCGACATCGCTGCCCCGAACCACGACGCCTCCTGCTCGACCTGCATCGGTGCCTCCGGTGCAGGGAGCCACGCCTGGGCCAGTGCGGCCTCCTTCAGGGCCTCAACATCGAGGCGTTTTACAGACCAACGCGGGCCGTCCGACCGCGGGCCAGTCGGTCCTCCACTGGACTGGGGGTTAGGGGATAAGGCGACGTCGAACCGAATGTATCGGTGATCCGACAACGTCTCCTCATCCACCAGAACTCTCCAGTCACGGACACGGCGGGCAATAGCTGCGGTGGCGAACGTGAGGTCCACCACCGATCCGCCATTATGCCGCACGCACGTGTTAACTGACCCGCGATTCACGACGGCCAGGTTGGCCGAGATCGCCCATTCCTCCAGGGCCTCGCCGCGCCTGCTGGTGACCGACGAACCCCAAGCCTGAGACTTGGCGTTGAAGTCGCCGGCAACGAGAACGGGGCGAGGCTGACTGCCTTGCACCACCAGGGCCCCTAGCCGAGTGAGAAAGTGCTCGAACTCGGCCAGGGATCTATTGGGGGAGAAATACACACCCACAATCCAGATCCCCCCCAACAGAACCGCCACACATCCCGCCCCCTTCGCTACTTTTTCGAAGGGTGGGGAGCCGGCGGCGCCCCGAGTGATGACG
The DNA here is from genome assembly GCA_905220505.1 of Laothoe populi. NCBI lineage: Eukaryota > Metazoa > Arthropoda > Insecta > Lepidoptera > Sphingidae > Laothoe > Laothoe populi. Next base: position 14,823,472 of record HG992167.1, on the reverse strand, counting down.
GCCACCAAACCGTTAAGGTCCCCTGCCCAGTCTTCCCTGGGGGGAACAAAATAAGGCTCGGCGACCACAGCCACTTGTATCGACCACTGCGCCATGCTCTGGACTAGCAGGTCCTGGGCTCTGGCGCAGTGATTAATGTTCGCCTGGAGGAAACGTTGCGCCATATTAATGGGCGATCTCCATCTGCTCCTCTACGGGGAGCGCTGTCGGCTGGGTCACAACCCCCGTCCCCCGACCACGCTTTGCGTGGCGAGGGCGGGAGGAGGCGACGCATGCCTTGGCGCCCACCTGGTGCCCCGCGGGTTTACCAGCATCAGCGCAGACTGCGCAACGCGGCTCCGCGGAGCACTCCTTGGCCTTGTGGCCCAGTTTACCGCAGCGGTAGCAGACGCCGCTGCGGTCACACTCTTCGGTGCACCGTGCCCGCACATGTCCCCTGTGCAGGCAGCGGTAGCACCTCAGAGGCCTCGGCTCAAGGAGGTGGACACGCGCCGCCACCCAGCCGATCAGCACTCGGCCCGAACTTAAAATTTTGTCGGCGACCTTGGCGGGGCAGCGCACCCACGCCGCACCAAGGCCCGACCGGTCGGGGCGGATCTCCCCGACCTTAAAATCTTCCATCGTGTTGTTACACCCCGCTTTTGCGAGGGCCGTAGCGACCATCTCCGGGTCAGCAGACGCGTCCAACCCGGATACTCGTAGTTCCGCGGTCTTGAACGGGCGGGAAACACGGACATCATCCGCCAGTTCCGTCCCGCGGAACACCTCCCTCACTTTGTTGGCGAGGGAGTCGGCCCTCGCTTCAGACTCCGGGCCGGGCACCTCGTACAGGTACCCGCCTGTCGCCATTAGGCGAGCTCGCATGTCGGCAATACCGAGGCCGGCGAGGTCAACGGATCGCTGGACCTGACGCAGCACATGGGCGTACGTTATGCCCCGCGCCAACCCCTCAGGTGTCACTGTCAACGTGACGGCTGCCTTGCGGGGCAAGCGAATCCGTGGCCTTGGCCGGCCCGGCTGCGGCTTCGGTGCGGATGCAGCAGCACTAGGCAAGGTCAGGGGATTCTTTTTCCCCTTCTTGGCCACGACATTCCACCCCTCCTCCATCGACGCAGGAGCGGGGGGTAGCGGCCGGGGCACACAGGGTGTTTGGGCCCGTGGAGCGACACGCCCTCTTTTATTTCTCTTTCCCCCTCTGCGGGACGTACTCAGAGGAGGAATTTGGGACGTAGCGGACGTTGATGGTACAGGCCCAGCTACAACAGTAGGCACGGGTCGAGGACCATCATTAGGGGTGGGCTGGGCGTTGCTTTTGCCCTTTCCCTGCCCTTTTCCTTTCGGGGTGGCCGGTGGGCCGGCGGCGACTGGTGGGGCCTTTGATGGCCCAGCAACGGCGGGCGTTGCCGGAGCTTTAGCCCTATCGGCGGCCAACGGAGGCCGCATGATGGGCTCTGGAGGTAGCCTCGCGTATATATTGCTCAAGCGCGCGTCCAAAATATTTAAAAATCGGCGCTCGAACTGCTTGAGGCACTCCTCCTCTCCAACTACGGCTCGAGTTTGGGCCGCCGGCTGCGACTGTCCTTGTATCGCTTGGACAGTCGCCATCATCTCCTCCAGGGTCCGCTGTTGGGATGCAAGGGAGGCCTTGAGGAATGCGATTTCTTGGGCCATCGCCAACTTTTCGGCCTCCAACTTGGCCACCTCTGTGGAGGCTGACTCCTCGGCTCTCTCCAACAGCTCTTTCGCCGCGAGGTTCAGCCTCCGCTGCTCCGTCCCTTTAAGGTGCGGGGACTTTTGTGCCACGTCCCGGATGATGGCCGACATCTGCAAGCGCCAGTCATGGTCACCCGTTCCTTCCATCGGCGCAGTGTCTTCATCAGACACCACAGCCGGGCTTGCTGAAAGAGCAAGCACTTTTGGCGCCGGTTCAGGATCACTGTCGCTTGCAGATGCGTCCAGTTCTCGAGCTATCAACGCCCTCTTCGAGCGCGTCATAACGCCGCTTGTTCCAGCCTTCGCCTTGGGACGGCCTCGGCAGACAGTACCTTTTTTGGGCATATGCCCAGTGTCATCCATCCCAGGGTCACTAGCGTACCCCGGGGTAGACAACTTCTCTACAGACTCATTGTTTTGTTTTAAGTTTTTTTCCATAGTTATTCCCACGATTATGGGGGATATAAACGTCCGCCCAGGCAGAGCCCCCTGTACCTGGGTAAGCCTTGGGTATCACGCACGGAGGGGCAGCAGGTACTCCGGCGGCGTGGTTCGCACTAGAGACCGAACTACCCATCGGCCATGCATCCCCTCGCGGTGCGCCGCCGCTTGGGATTCGGGGTGATTTTTTATAGAGGTTTTCTCCCTCGCGGCCCAGGCGGTTAAGCCAAGACCCTCGGTCCAGTCGGAGCGCGAGACGTGACCACAGACCTCCTTTTGACTGGATTACGATATACGACGGTGGCAACAGGAGAGAAAATCTCCCCTACTGCCAGCTCGGCGGCGGGGTAAGCGCACACCGAGCCCGCCGACGCCCCCGAGACAGAACCCGGGAGTAGCCCAAAGAAGTGGGCACAAAAACTGACGACAGCCGCCACAACAGGCGACGACTGCCATCCACCTTTTATCAGGATATCGGCCGTCGGTCAACGTGACCGCCGTTGCCCAGGGTGCACCACGTGGAGGTTTCCTGACTTCGCACCCCAACATCCAGACCCCTGACAAAAATATCTGTCTGTCACACAAACTTTTGTCCCGGTGTGGGAATCGAACCCACGGCCTCTTGTTTCACAGCTGCTCGCCAACTGCGCCACGGAGGCTGTTTAAGTAAAGGCAATATTTTAAACACATTTTCCTCCAGAATCCAAATGGTCTATCCTCGCCTGTCTCAATACAAAAAACAGGGTATGTATTGACAAATGTACTGTCGTTACGATTGCTTTAGATTTTACGTATACTCCGACGCTATCGCTCGTTCCGGTGATGAATGAGGCGAGATACGAAAATTCTGTGCCGATGAGGCTTTTTGTCACCTCCCTACCCATACATCATGTTCGACGAAACGTGATGTGACGTGACACGTCGGTTAATTATGTGGAAAATATAAAAAAGTACATTCTTTTTTTTATAATTTATTATTATATTTTTTTGTACTTCATATTCATATGTATATTAATTATAGTATAATTATGCGAATTTACTTGATATATTATGAATCTATCTTGATTATCTTGATATATATCATTCTTCTGTACGTGTGTTTAGCACCTAACTCGTCTTAAACGGCTGGACCGATTTGAATGAAATTTTGTATGTATATTTCAATGGGTTCCTGAATGGTTTGAAAACTATGGTTAATGGTTTGCTGTCGGTATGTCACCAAGTTTGATTTGCTGGGATTTGTGGGAGAATAAATAAATAAAACTTTTAAATCCAAAGACTAAACTGTGCAGCGTGGCCGTACCGTTATAACTTTTGTATTCGGTTAAAACGGTACATAACAACATTAAAGCATAAAGTTACGTAGGTTTATAATTCGTTCATTGTAAAAGAGGTTTGTAGCGTCATAAATTGCCTCTCATCGTTGTGGGAAACTGTCAAACCCATGAACTGATCTCATAAAACATGATAACGGTAAACAAAAGTTTTTTCTCGTTCGTGTTCAACCGTAATTACCCCTGTGATCGTTTCTTGGCACGTTTATGTGATGTTCATGTGTTTTGTTTGTGGTTAAGAAGTGATTTAGGACTGAATTTTAAGATGAACTGTCGTGTAGTAGAGTTGTCGGTGCAAAAAAGTATCGTTATAATATAACGTATCGTTATTATTGTTAGACGGTATCGTTATTGTTATACGGTATCGTTATTGTTAATCGGTATCGTTATCGTTATGTACCTCCGTGGTGTGATAACTAAGGATTAGACGCACAATTATTTATTTTGTATATGGATGTTGTGGGTCCCTTAACATTAATTATACCTATGTTACAGGATTGACCTAGTGAGGTGACAAGACTATGCTTCGGACTGTTGGGTGTATTGTTATTTTATTTATATCCAAAAATAATAATTTCGTAATTGGAACGTTTACGTTTTCATTCATTTTCACTTACACTTATCCCGAATAATACTTAAAACCGTATTTGTAGAGTAAAATGAAGACCATTTTGTGTGAAGATATAATGAAAGAGAATAAATATTTTGGATAAATGTTACTCTATTTGTAAAGTGTCGTCGCATTGAGATTAGAGGATATATTAATCAAATCAAAAACTTCAGATAACTGGATCGTGTATTGCGGTCTGAGGGGTTACTCTTGACACTCGATTCTAATTTAAAATTGGGATTGGGTTCGAAAACGGTACTATTGGCACTCTTGAACGCAACACCAGTGCACGATTCTAGTGAATATGGCGGAATTTATAGTAACTAAATGATAAAGAGTATTTATGATCGCTAGTTCGTAAATATTCTATTTCATTTATATGAGTGAGTTACGTATTCCAATATCATCTAAATTGAAATTGAAACTGTATCGACTTCGAGATTGGAATCGATTTCAAGTGTAGGCCCACTGGTCTGTGTACTTTTATAGACAAGGTAAATACTTAAAAAACAGCTTTTATTTCACATTGAGTAAGATTTTCGGACGCCCAATCCCTATTTTTCCCCAAAAGCCGGCACATGCTCATGATGGTATTCATACATACATACATTCCCCAAAGAAAGAAAGAAAAAACTATTTATTGGCATAGCTAACAACCGGCACATACCACAAGACAATTAACAATTTTATTATATTTAAAACTAATGCTAATGGCACTTGCTTGTCGCAGCTGTGACAGGTAGGTGACCACTTAGCATATTGCAAAGGGGTAGGCAGAGGTGTAACCTTTTTCTCATCTCTTTTCACTGAATTTATTACGGTCCTAAAGCGTAATAGGGGTGAAACTATCGCCATGAGTATTTTTTAATAGAAAAACCCAATATCACTTTACCTGACCCGGGGATCGAAACCGCGACCTCAGGACAGATGGTATTCATGGATGGTAGGAATTATTCAGCATTTATTTATTTAATAAGGTACACCAACAGCATACATATCTTTAAGTTTAAAATACATTGTATGTGACAAATGGCTGATATGCATGCCAGTTACAGGTATACACACCAATTAAAAAATATGTTTAACTAACAACAAAACCCATATGTACATTTGCCTCTCTAAGGCTCCGCACCTCTGGTAGAGATGGAAATAACAAAAAATGACTACCCTTTCGGAAACACGCGTGAACTTTATATAAAGAGCAGGAAAGTATATTCCGATGGATAGTTTCGGGCCGAGGATGTTTGGTCCATCGATCTTTATGAAGTCGGTAGGACGTCTAATCCATCATACCGTTTCAATGGGTCGCGCTCACTTCACAGATATATGCGCATCACGATCTCAATGTTATATATTTTGTTTTTGTATACTATACTTCGGACTCTTTATATGTGTACTATATATTAGATAGTATATACTTGATATTCACTTATGAGAGTTTTTTTTTTTGTGTTACTCCTTATGTTTGTGTATTCAAGTATTGATGTTTTTTACAGTTCTGCAGCGTTAGTAAAACATTGTTTTCCATACAAAGTTTTCTAAAATTGTTTTTTTTTTATCCTGGCACGGCAAAGTGACCGCACTGTTTCCTCTGGTTGTATGTAAATGCTAAAAATTTGTTTCGTTAAATTATGTATTAACGAGCATACGTACATACAGTAAATATGAATTCAAGTTTCCAAGCTACAAACTTGACATTTTGGTAGTTGATGCCTTTTATGTCGTAAGCATCCACTAAGAAAGGATTTTTAGAAATATCACACCTAAGGGGGTAAAATAAGGGTTGAATTAAATTGTAAAAAAATGGGTAGATAAAATTAAACAACAAATGATATAAATGTTTATTTAATGAACTGTATATTACTAAATTGAGAGTTTTCTATCTGTAGTCAAAAAATAAACTAAGTATTAATGAAAATTCACAGGAAGGCTCCAAGCATTATCTTTGATTTCACAAACCACAAATCCTTGCGAAACAACACCGATTGCCTAGGATGAGTCGCGGGCTACTGAAATTAAAAAACATCCAAATTTCAATAGAGAAGATGGTTGAAAGCTAGCACCAGCCTGGGATCCAATTATACATTTAATTAACCAGTCACGTATGAATTGCATGCCGGCATGCACAAAATACTGGTAGCACTCGCCGTTCTTACATGCTATTTTTAACTTTAATTGTCGCGAATAGTCGCGAACTGTGAACAGGCAGGAAACTATTAAATCTTGGTGTGAGGGTAGGCTCTTTTTATTGGAAATGTCGAGGGTCACTTACAAAATAAGTACGGGTAGACTCATAATTTATACTCGGTGGATTTGCTATAAATAGGAGCGTCTCTGCATTCTCGAGTCAGTCTCGCTCGGTTTGGATCAGTGTGTAGTTGTCCTCAGTTCAGTATGTGTGTTTAGTTGTGGTACTAGCAATGGGCAGTAGACAGCGGTCAAGGAGAAACAAATGTAAGTCAGTTACAATGTATTTATTTTATAGACATTGCAGTATCTGTTAAACTTTCCTTTAAACAGTAAAGCAGTAAGGTTCTCGTTATTGCATGAAGCTATTATGTTTAGATTCAAAGATCAAATCATACTGATGTACAGTTACTAGACCCAAGTGAAACCAATGGTCAGAAGTGTCTTTAGATAGTTATCTGAATATCTGAAATCCAATTGCAAACTTGGCCAGATGATTAAATAGGAGGCCGAGTGCCTTATGTGAGGGATTTCTTCTCAGATAGTTCACAAATTACCTTCGTAGTTAAATTCCGTAAACGCAACCGTCATATTTCATCTGCGATATAATCAATCCTGATTATTTCGCTACAACATCAAGTTTACATATATATATTGGCACAGTACTATGTACCAATATACCTATATATTCGCCATATACTTATGGAGCTCAAGGTAATTGGCGACATTAATATTATGGAAGTAAAATTGATTTTGGACAGACTCTACTTATTGCCTTTTCGAACTGCGGTCATCTTGTGATTCGAGAGTGGTTAAATCGGAACCCAAAATACCAGATACCAGACCTCAAGACATTGTGAGCTCCTTCTGCGTAGATCAAACTACAATAAATAAAAATTAAATATAAACTATATGGAGGGTAGAAACATTGCACTATAGTTTCGTGACTACTTATAACTCAGTCCACCCCGTGACTATGAAGACTGCAAAGCCCTCGAAACGTCAGATTAAAAGTAAATAAACCGCGTTAGAATACGTAAAATTCGTTTCATTTCATTGTGTAATATTCGCGTAAACATAAGAAAACATTAAAGTATTAAGTTTCAAGAATCGCCCAATTATATAAAAATTCTTGCTAATTTACATAACAAAGCTATTAACACAATATTTAGTTAATTAACATGATAAACAATTTCTAACTCTAACTTATCTTTTACGTAACACAATTTGCTCGGATGTTAATAATTAAAATTAATATTTAAACCGAGTTAATTGACGATAAAGTGTTAGGTCATTATGCTATAAATCAAAACATTTGCAGACGGTACGCTATCCTCAAGGACGCAACGTCATGAAGCAATTGAGCAGGCTTGCATAATGATATCAGTGTGGGTAAAAGTAATTATTTTTTATCCTGGTATCGAGTATCAAGTAGCGAGAGACAATGTATCCCTCGCTACTCAACAAAATCATGTCGGCCTGTTGTGTAGCTTCTTCACACTACGCCTAAAGGACCCAGGATCATAGGAAAGAGGGAACACGGTAAATATTTATTGAACCCATTAAATTTTTCACATTATTTAGATTCAGTCAATATTTTTTCACTTTATCGCTTTTAGGAATGCAGTCTCGCGAGAGAAATCAATAATCTTCAAAAATCTTCGAGAAGGTTATTTACAATTCGTTTTATAGCTTTTTTGAGAAGTATAATATACTAAGCAAAGAACAGAAAGGATTTAGAAAAAATAAAAATATTAATATGGCTATTTTTGATTTTTTAAAAATTATAGTGGATAATGTTGATAAGAGAATACCCGTATGCTCAATCTTTATGGATATGACAAAAGCCTTTGACTTTGTTAATCATCAGATTCTACTACGTAAATTAGAACTATATGGCATACGAGGTAACGCGCTACAGCTTATATCATCATATTTAAGCAATAGAACTCAAAATACCGAAATAACAAAAATCTGTACGAAAACTAAATTTGAAAATTCATATACTTCTAATTCACGAAAAGTAACTTGTGGTGTACCCCAGGGAAGCGTTCTTGGACCTTTATTATTTTTAGTATATATTAACGATTTGCCATTAAATGTAACTTATCAAATTAGCCTTTTTGCAGATGACAGTACAATCACAATAAAATATAATAATCTTACAACCTATGAAAAAGAAGTCAATAACGCTCTAAATCAGACTATTACATGGCTTGAAAACAATCAACTTAAAGTTAACTTAGAAAAAACTAAAGTCATGCATTTCTCTCAAAGGGCCAATAAAATTAATATTAATATCAATCACAAGGATAATAAAATAACAGAGAGCAATAGTATTAAGTTTCTAGGAGTGCATATAGATAGGAAATTAACATGGAAAAGCCACACTGAAATGTTATGTAAGAAACTACACAAATATTCATATGCACTACACGAACTCTTAAAAATAGTAGACCAAAAGGCTGTTTTGGTAGCTTATAACGGATTTGTTGTTACGAACCTAAGATTCGGAATAATATTTTGGGGTAACTCTACTGAATACCAGTCCGTTTTCATAGCCCAAAAGAGATGCATTCGATCTATATGCGGCATTAAGTCTAAAGATAGCTGTATGCCATACTTTAAATCGCTGAAACTTTTGACACTCGCTTCCATTTATATATATGAAGTTGCCGTATTTGTAAAATGTAACCCAACTTTATTTATTACCAACTCCCAAAAAACTATACGCAAATTAAGAGGAGACAATCTTTTAAGTATTGAAGAAGCGAAGACCACACTAAAGCATAGAAGTATATACTGCATGGCCATAAAAATTTATAATAAGATACCAGAAAATATTAAAAGTCTTGACATTCATTCGTTTAAAAAAAGATTACACAGACTTCTTTCCGACAACTGTTACTACACAGTACAAGACTATTTACACGACACACTCATAAGTACTATTTCATAAAATCGTTTCACTAAAGTGATGTCTATTAAGTTGTATAAAAACATATGATTTTTATTCATTATAGTTCATATATACGATGCATATATACTGCCTGTTTAATATAGATTACTTACACGCACACATAATAATTAATCTTAAGCTAAATTTAAGGAACTCTTTTATATATTCATATGCTCTAGAAGCAGATTTCGGCGGACCTTACCTATAACCTAAGACCAATGTATGTACCCGATGTCATGAATAAACATTTTGAATTTGAATTTGAATTTGAATTAGAATAACGGACAATAAACTCTAGCGTTTCCCTTTAAACACTGGTTAACAATTATTGTACTGCAATAAAAATACAATTTAATTCTGGATTAAATTAGATTAAAGTAGCTCAATAATTAACATACATTATGTTAATTAATTTTCCTTATTGTAATTGAACAAAAACACCAACTTCAATAAAAAAAAAACAAATTATGCGTCCCTATAAAATTTGAGGGTTGCCCTTGATTTTTCTGAGATCCCATCATCAGATCCTGACTTATAGGAATCCTGGGAAGTATACCCTTTTAAACAAAAAAAGAATTTCTCGAATCGGTCCAGGCGACTTCGAGTAATCGGGAACATACATAAAAAAAGATTCCGACGAATTGAGAACCTCCTACTTTTTTTGAAGTCCACCCGCGTGAAGTTATTTTTGGAAGAAAAAGTATACAATCTATGAAGGCATTTTAAGCTATTACACCTTTCTATATTTTGCTATTCCATAGGAAGCGTGCATTTTTCCAGCATAAAAAGTAACATATGTCATTTTCTTATCCCCAAACTGCTACTATGCAAAAAATCATGTCGATCCCTTGCACTGTGAAAAACTATTGCACACAGATAAAATGTGGCATATGTGCTATTCCAGACTATAATCTATCTCTGTGCTAAATTTCAACCAGATTCGTCCGACCTTTTTGTAGCGTGATTGAATAACAAACATCCATCCATCCAAACATTCGCATTTATAATATTACTAGGATAGTAGGATATTCATGTCAATTGTTTTTAACGCTCGGCTATTGGCGCTACAAATGGCCTTATACTTTTAAGATTCTAAATAATAACCACATATATTAATTAATACTAATATTATAATAATAATACTCGATTGAGACTCAAATCCAGATTTCTTTGCCGTTTATTAGCCATCATCTATTAAACACAAACTAAACTGAAAACAACTGTACGCACACTGATTAAAACCGAGCAACACTTCCGGTAGTTTCGTATAGACTGCCCCTGCGAGCGTTGATGCTTTCCTTTTTATAACAAATCTTCCCCACCGAGTATCCAATCTACCCACAAATATTTCGTAAGTGATCCTCAATATTTCCTGAAAAATCTAAAGTACCCTTACACGTTTATATTTTTGTATGTATGGCCACGGCAATAATATTTGAGAGGGTGAAAGTGATATAACCAACCCTAAAACAAAATAATAAACTTTCTAAAATAACCTGACGTAAATGTAAAAACTTTTTGCAATTTAATTATTTTTTATCACGACTGTACAAAAAGGATTGTGATAATCCTAAGAAACAAAATGGCTGCCTGACCTGGAAAATTAACTTTGCTTCAGTCTTGAATACATTGTCATACATATATCTGCTCTTTTATGGGTGCTTGTTATAGGTGATTCAAGAGATGGATTTTATTTCTCCCACGGCTTGCCAGAGATAAAATATTATACATATATTTAGGTACAAGTTATAAAATGTTTGTTCAAGTTATTTTTGTTTATTTTTTTTAACCGACTTCGAAAAAAGGAGGAGGTTATCAATTCGTCGGAATCTGTTTAGTTATTTGAGATAGTTATTGCTCTCGTGGCGTAGAGGGCTAGTAATGAGCTTTGAAACGAGAGGCCACGAGTTCGATTCCTACACCGAGACAAATGTTTGTGAGATCCACAAATATTCGGGTCTGGGTGTTGGGTGCCCGCTTACCATCAGGCGGGCTGTAAGCTTGTTAACCACGTAGTATAAAAAACAAATCCCTCTTAGTTCTCGATACCCATGACACTGGTTTGATCTAGTGTGAGGTCAAGAGTATATGAGTGACTTTTGGGTGTTTAAATTAACCGGTTAATAATTATCAAGTAATAAACAAACTTTTCAAATAAAATTACTAGCACGGGTTTTATCGCGGTTTATTTAGCTTCTTAGCCCCGGCATTTCGAAAACTTTACAGCCTCCACGGGGTGGACTGAGTGGTATGTAGTCACGAAAAGATAATTAATACTATCAATTTATTTAATTTATGTTAGTCCGAACTATGCAGAAAGAGCTCAAGTATCTTGAGGTCTCGCTGTTGTGCTTATGATAGTAAATAAACAAGGCAAACTTTCAGAACTGTGGTTAAATAAAAAAAATATAGTATATTTATTCATACATACATATACACTCACGCCTGTAGTCCCCGAAGGGGTAGGCTAGAGTTGCCTAACTATCGATAGTTTGGCTATCGATAGTTGACCTCGAAAACTAGTAACAATATCGATGGTGCTATCGATAGTATCGATACTATCGATACCATCGATACTACCGATATCACGAACTAACTAATACTATTGATTGGAAGCAACAGTATCGATAGAATCGATACTATTATATAAAATACTATCAATAGTATCGATTTTTTTATGTAATACTATCGATACTATTGATACTATCGATAGTATCGTTGTATTAAATCAAAAAACTATCAATACTATCGTAATAGATATTTACTAACTATGTAATTGATTATTGGAAGGCAATACTATCGCAGTTTATTAAACTATTGATAGTGTGAGCTATCGATACTGTCAATACTATCGATAGTATTACTTCAAAACATATACCAGTCTTCGATAGTATCGATAATATCGATAGTATTGATACTATCGGAGCTAATACTATCGATATTATCGATACTATTTTTGTATAACAATACTATTGCCCCGTGTCATACTATAAATAGTATCGATACTATTGATAATATCGATACTATCGATAGTCTATCAATACTATTGATATGACGTCAAATATCGATAGACTATCGATAGTTTAGCGATAGTCGACTATCGATAGGCAACTCTACGGTAGGCACAGGTATAACTAATACACCCACTTTTCGCCGAATTTATTACAGTCCCATAATATGATAGCCTGTCACCATGTCGGACTCAATTGCAGACTCCGGGCTGATACTGAGTATTTCTATATAGAAAAACCCAATATCACCTGACCCGGGGATCGAACCCGAGACTTCACAGCAGTCGTAATGCATACGCAACTGCGTCACCGAGGTAGTCTTTATTTGTGAGAATGAAAGCAGCCAGCATGATCACGTACATCATTTGTCATGTAGAAGCATGCGGCTGAATGGCCCAATTTGTTGACAAGGATTGAAACAGGAGTGTCTGCGTGGACCGCACTCGATCGAGCGTAATTTTTCCGCTTCATTGTTTCCCGCACGAGAGGGCTGAAATCAAGCGTCATACACTTTGATGATGGATTTCACACACATACACTCATGCTTGTAATCCCCGAAGGGTAGGCAGAGGCGTAACCAGTACACCCACTTTTCGCCGAATTTCGGTCCCATAATGTGATAGGGGGCGAGCCTATCGCTATACCGGGCACAGAGTCCACTCCGGGCTAATACTGAGAATTTCTTGATAGAATAACCCAATAGCACTTTACCCGACCGGGATCGAACCTGAGACCTCGGCGCTGCAGTCGTAACACATGCGCAATTACAACTGCGCTACTGAGGCAGTGGATTTCAATACATTTTTTGTTGTGCCGAGGTGTGGAAAATACATTTTCTGCAAAATTAATGGACGAAAGTTTCCTTGAATGGAAATATAGGTAATTAGAAATTAAATATATCAGTCAGCAGCTTTATTAACCGACTTCAAAAAAAGGAGAAGGTTCTCAATTCGTCGGAATCTTTTTTTTATGTATGTTACCCCGATTACTCGAAGACGCCTGGACCGATTCGTGAAATTATTTTTTTGTTTAAAAGGGTATACTTCCCAGGTGGTCCCATTGGCACCCAGTCAGGATCTGATGGGATCTTAGAAAAATCGAGGGCAACCCTCAAATTTTATAAGGACGCATCATTTGTTTTTTATTGAAGTCGGTGTACTTTTTATGAATTAAAAAACTTTTACTTATTTAATACTAGCTGTTAACCGCGGCTCAGCCCGCGTGTATCTTATTTTTGGAGCTAGCTTGTTAGCTTTTACTAATTGGAAGTGGTAGAGCCACGCTGTAGACATATTTGTAGCCGGCCCATTCATGCTACAGCATGAAGCCGGCACCACCATCCATGGCATTTGGAATCCGTTGTGACATCGTTGACAAATAGAGCATATGACCTCTGTGACTCTGAACATCTAGAAAGTGAGCTCACACATGTTCAGAACGTACTGAAGAATAACGGATACAAAGGAAAGATACGCCGTCCCAAGAAGAGGGAGCGTCTTCCTGAGGTCAGCAGAGCCCCAGCATACATGCCATATATAAAAGGAGTCACGGACAAAGTTGGAACAGTACTCAAACAATACTCCATTAAGACTGTATATAGTCCGCTCGCAAAAATATCGAACCACTTGCGTACTCCAAAAGATGTAATTCCCTTACAAACTCCTGGTGTTTATAAGGTGAATTGCAGTTGTGGTAGTTCCTACATCGGCCAGACCAAAAGAACGATCGCTGAAAGGGTCAAGGAACACATTACAGCTGTAAAAAACCGCCAGATCAACAAATCAGCGGTGGCTGAGCATTTGCTGGAGGCTGGACCTAATCATTGGATAGAACTACACCAACCACAGGTTCTATCCACCGATCGCCATTATTACTCCAGAATAGTACGTGAAGCGGTAGAAATCAAAAAACATCAGAATTTCAACCGAGAGGATGGATACCGTTTGTCAACAACATGGAATCCTGTCATAAGTATATGTAAACCGCGTCGTCAGAGTGAGTCAACTCTTCAGCGCGAGGATACTGTCAGTGTGGTTTGTCGAAGTACCGACAGTATTTGTGATAAAAATAAAAATAAAAACCAAGGGAAGGTAGTTATCAAAACCCCCACTAAACTGGTTACCGATACTCCCACCACACGAAAGCCCACCTTACGAAGACGGCACTAAATTCTCACTCAGTCAGCCCGTGACCACGGCCGATGCAACTCGGTCGAAACGTCGGGAAATAATTGTGGTATTTATACCATTAAAATATTGCGCGATTAAGACCCGTTCCTAATTTTATAATAAGTTTACTGTCGTGTTTCGTATGGTAAGTGGGATATCTGGAGGCCCAGATTCCCCCTTCCCTTCCCTTCTATATCGATACTATAATGTAACACAATCAAAATGCTGCAACAATATTTAATGTACAGACAAAGTGCCTTCAGCTTTATTATAGTATAGAAAATTGAGCATGGATATTCCGCTATTCAAAATCTAGCTATATCCTTTCTTTGTTTACGTCTTAAGAATACCTTTTAAGCTAACAGGACTAAAGCTTATTTTTCTTTTTATCCCACTATTTTTAATACATCCAGATCCCCGATTAACAGTTTCAAACAATTAAGCTAATAAAAAGAAGATAGGGGGTGAAATGGATGAAAACCTAATAAATAAACAGGTCAATGCTCCGTACGTGCTACTCGAACTCGGATCAGCAACATTTAATAAGTTTATTATAGAAACGAGTGATATTACGGCTAAGTTTGTTATTAAACCTCCCACATGGGTGTAAGTTAGCACAGTTTCCACTCGATATTAACTTGTTCAGCTTTGACAACACCGAGAACTTTTGATAGATTTTTTCTGAGCTTCTTTATTTTTGAAACATATTTATAGTCAAATTAATAATAATAACAGCTCTGTATTAAACATTGTCGTGTAACGGGTTCCTCTACTAATGAGAAGGTTTAGGCCTTAATTTACCTCGCTGGCCTTAATTGATACGCCATAAGAAATTAACATTTCTTTGAAATTATTATAAGAATTCTCAGCTATGCAGATTTTCTCACGATGTTTTCCTTCCCCTTAAAGCGCTTGCTTTAACGGGGAAGCAAAACATCAAGACAGCAGAACAACAAGATAAATAATAATGAAAAATGTATGAGTACACATGATATACAGGGATATCATAGTTGTTCACACTGCCGAGACGAAAGTCACTGGTTCAAAACCAGTCCGAAATGGCATACGCCTCAAGCTTTTTAAAGTTATGTGTACAAATAAAGCAGTTAAGAACAGCTGGGCCGATATAGATAACTTCAAATGTTTAGTCCGAATGAGGTATTTTAGGAATTGGAATAGGAATTTTTTGAAAGTTACCTGGAAAATTGGAAAAACCGAAAGTGTTTTTTTCTATGTGATTTCAATCATCTAGGGAACGAATAAACGTAATTAAGCAGCGAAGCTAGTTTATAAATAGTTTCGGATTCCATTATTGAATTATTGTTAAAGTAGTTTCTATAGCCACACAGAATTAGATTAGTGTGGTGGACTTAGGCTTAGAAAGCTCGCATTATTGTGTTGAGTAGCGAGGGGTAGATTGTTTGTCACTACTTGATACTCTAACTGGACGACACTGCACTTACCATCAGGGGCTGTGTAGTCACTTTGCCGTGCCAGGCTAAAAATAACTCCTCTCATAAGTAGATAAGGCCTTTATCCAGCAGTGGGATAGCGTATAATACAGGGCTAGTATTAATACAATTTCTGTGATATTGACAGTGTGTCGTGTTATTCAATGTAGATTAGGTTTTCAAATTACTAGCTACGCGCTATGGGGCGCGTAACCGTCTACGTCGTAGGCTCTACGACATAAACTTTCATTAAAGAACGATTATTTATGGCGAATTAAGAATTATTTTTTAATTCTTTATCGTACCATTAACTAAGTCGCAACGTATTAGCTTACTGATGGGTTTGAATATCGAGCCAGTCAATTATAAGTTTTGTTTTAGTTTTTCGGTTATAAAAAATTACACCCTTTATTAGGCCTTGTTCGACGTACTCTTTTCATTTCATTTCAAGTCTTAATTAAATAGATGTTTATTTATGTTTTTAAATACAGACCGCTGATCAAACCTTTCAGAGTATTATTTATCGGAAGTGCACATTAACAAATTATTGTTTTCAGTAAAACATTTTTATCTGCACTTGGTGCCCACTGATTTTATGAATTGTAAAATTGGGAGAGGGCAAAAAGTATTATATCAAACAGATACCTACCGGTCTGGCATGCACGGCACGATAAAAAATACGACCTTTTTTTTGAATGCATTTTATTCTAGAAATCAATTATTTTTGTTGTTTTTATATGCTTATCACTTAACATGGTTATGTTAAAATTAGACAATATTATAGGTATACCTCTATGCTAATTTTGACTATCTCTAGAATGAAGCAATTTTATTTCAGGTTTTTGTCGTTTGGAAATATCTCGTCAGTTGTATACTAGCCCGGAAAATCTTATTCATTAGTAGATAAGAGAGGAGTCGATATGTGGAGGTTTATAGGCAGTGTAGTAGTGATCGTTTACAGATTATATAATGACTCTTGTATGCTATTAAAAAGTTCCTCCGAGCTATTACTCCCCAAACGATAACCATTAATTTAAGCATTCATAATTGGTCTTGAAGACGCTATAAATTCTTACGGTCTACTGATATAATGCAATTAAAGGAACTTTAGAATTGTTACAAAGTGAACTGCCTTCCAAAGGAATAGTTTTGTGATAGAGAACTGTAGTTAACGACACTAATTAATTCAGTTTATTGGAATGAAGTTGAATCTAGATCGAACAAAAATAAGATTTTTAATAATGGTTTGTTTTGATATTCTTGCTATTCACGACCTGAACAAAGAGGTTCGCAAATTCATATTTTTGCCGCACCATCAAGCTGTGGAGCAGTTTGCCAGGTGCCGTGTTCCCTCCTTCCTATGATCCTGGGTCCTTTAGGTGTAATGTGCAGAAGCTAAACAGCAGGCCGGCATGATTGTTTCTCGTTGCCGGCGACTTCAACGCCAAGTCTCTGGCTTGGGGTTCGTCGGTCACCAGCAGGCGCGGCGAGGCCCTGGAGGAATGGGCGATCTCGGCCAACCTGGCCGTCGTGAATCGCGGGTCGGTTAACACGTGCGTACGGCATAATGGCGGATCGGTGGTGGACCTCACGTTCGCCACCCCAGCTATTGCCCGCCGTGTCCGTGACTGGAGAGTTCTGGTGGACGAGGAGACGTTGTCGGATCACCGATACATTCGGTTCGACGTCACCTTGTCCCCTAACCCCCAGTCCAGTGGAGGACCGACCGGCCCGCGGTCGGACGGCCCGCGTTGGTCAGCAAAACGCCTCGACGTGGAGGCCCTGAAGGAGGCCGCTCTGGCCCAGGCGTGGCTCCCTGCACCGGAAGCACCGATGCAGGTCGAGCAGGAGGCGGCGTGGTTCGGGACAGCGATGTCGCGCGTCTGTGACGCGGCCATGCCCCGAGTCCGACGTCTTCCCGAGAAGCGCCAGGTGTTCTGGTGGTCGGCGGAACTCACGCGATTACGTATCTCCTGCGTGGCCGCCCTCCGTCGTCTCGCCAGGCACCGTCGTCGCCGAATCCGTCTTCCCGGCGACGAGGACCAGGAGCGGTTGCTTCACGGCCTCCACAGGGAGGCTAAGAGAGCGCTGCGCGTGGCAATAGCTAGGGCAAAGTCTGCAGCTCAGGAGGAGTTCCGGGGAACTCTCGATAACGACCCTTGGGGCCGTCCATATCGCGTGGCGATGAGGAAATATCGCCCGTGGGCGCCCCCACTGACGCAGAGACTCCGGGGCGACCTAGTCGAAGAGGTCGTCGCAGCTTTGTTCCCTGCCACTGAAGATGTCACTCCCCCACCGATGGCGTCACATCCATCGACGCCATCGTCGTTGAGTTCGGCAAGGATTATTTCGGAGGTTTCGCCCGAGGAATTTCGGGCGGTGGTGCTTCGGCTGCGGGGCAAGAAAACAGCCCCGGGTCTCGACGGTATCCCCGGACGTGCGTGGGTCTTAGCCGTCGAGCATCTGGGGACTAGGCTCCGTGGCCTGTTCTCCGCGTGCCTGGAGCAGGGCCGTTTTCCGTCTCAGTGGAAAACTGGGAAGTTGGTCCTGGTCAAGAAGGAGGGGCGGCCCGCAGAGTCGCCATCGGCCTACCGGCCTATCGTGTTGCTCGACGAGGTCTGTAAGCTCTTCGAGCGTATCATTCACGCTCGCCTCGTCGAGCATCTTGAAGGGGTCGGGCCGGACCTGGCACAGTGCCAGTACGGGTTCCGGCAAGGCCGATCGACAGTACACGCGATTTTGCGGGTCAAGGCCCAAGCGGAGGATGCAGTGGCTCGGGGTGAAGTGGTGGTGGCGGTGTCTCTAGACATCGCCAACGCGTTTAACACCCTGCCCTGGGCCTGCATACTGGAAGCACTGCGGTACCACGTGGTGCCACCGTATCTCCGGCGTCTGGTGCGCTCGTATCTCACAGACAGGTACATAGTGTATCCAGGCGCCGACAGGTGGCACCGAAGAGCTATGGCCTGCGGTGTTCCACAGGGCTCAGTCCTGGGCCCTCTCCTGTGGAACATCGGCTACGATTGGGTGCTCCGTGGTACCAATCCCCGAGGCGTCGCTGTCGTCTGTTATGCAGACGACACGCTAGTAACAGCGACAGCCAGGTCTTTTCAGGAGGCCACCCTGCTCGCCTCGTTCGCAACCGAACAGGTGGTGGGCAGGATTCGGCGACTGGGCCTTAAGGTGGCCCTGAACAAAACCGAGGCCCTTTACTTTCACGGGCCTCGGATTCGGCCACCTTTAATGCCCCACATCAATGTGGAGGGGGTGCGGATTCCCATCGGCTGTACAATGAAGTACTTGGGGTTGATTCTGGACAGCCGGTGGGATTTCCGTGCCCATTTCAAGGAGTTGTCGCCGAAATTGGTGCGGGCGGCGGGCGCGCTCGGACGCCTGCTGCCGAACCTGGAGGGACCTAATAGCCCTTGCCGAAGTTTATACACTGGAGTCGTGCGGTCAATGGCCCTGTACGGATGTCCCGTATGGGCCGAGTCCCTGAAAGCCCGCTGCGTCACGTTGCTGCGCAAACCGCAGCGTTTGTTGGCGCAGCGAATAGTAAGGGGCTACCGCACGGTCTCCCACGAGGTGGCCTGCGTATTGGCCGGCACCCTCCCTTGGGAGTTGGACGCAAAACTCCTCTCGTCCGCGTTCTTCTGGCGGGAGGAGGCGTCCAGTCGCCGTCAGGTGAGACTGGCCCCGAGGGAGATTGCAGCCCGGTTTCGCAGAACCGCTGTGGAGGAGTGGCATACCAGGCTGGAAAGCCCAAGTGCGGGCTTGAGGACAGTCGCGGCAGTGCGTCCTGTCCTAAAGAGATGGCTAGACAGGCGCCACGGTGCGCCAACTTTCCGGCTGACGCAGGTACTGACGGACCACGGGTGTTTCGGTTCGTTCCTGTGTCGGATCGGAAAGGAGGTGTCTGCCGTGTGCCACCATTGTGGCAACTGCCGCGAGGACACGGCCCAACACACGTTGGAGGAGTGCCCAGCCTGGGACGAAGAGCGCAGCGCTCTCAGAGCAGTCGTCGGAGGAGACCTCTCACTGCCGGCCGTGGTGTCGTCCATGGTCGCCAGCCGGAGGTCCTGGCGTGCGGTGGCCCACTTCTGCGAGAGCGTCATCTCGCAGAAGGAGAGTGCCGAGAGGGATCGGGAACGAAATGATCCCTCCCGCCGCCAGAGAAGACGTAGGAGGCGCCGGGTGGACGACTGACCGGCTTCTCCCGCCCTGTGGAACGGGGTCGTTTGAATTCCACCACGGTAACCCCTGCCTGTCGTACGAGGCGACTAATTGGGGCCATCGGGGGTCGCGGGCTCGCAGCGGGGGGCTGTCAGCCCGAATCGATGCACTCCCAGTTTCGGAGCATCGTGCGACCCCGAGATGGACGGCAGCGCGTGTGGTAAGGCCTCGTTCGCTGTCGTTGTTCGGTGCGCGGGGGCTCCTAAGCCCTCCCATGGAGATGGGCTGCTACGCAGCACCGCGCAGGGGCGGTTCCGGCAGCAATTCTAGCACTCCTTAGAATACCCCGGGATCGCTCCGTAAGCGCCGAAGAAGGCCACCGCGGGGTTTTAGCTGGTAGTGTCGGGTGGGGTGTACATAGGGGGTAGGGACTCGGCCCAGCGGCTGCTCGGATAGCCATCATCCGGGCGAGGGGGATGCTGGGTCGTAAGACCGGCTAGTCCAGCATAACCGTTTTATTCTTATTCCGCTTCCCCCCGAAGCGGGCGGTAGTAATAAAACGCTTTCCCCGCGACAACAAAAAAAAAAAAAAAGGCCGGCATGATTGTGTAGCGGGGGATAGACTGTCTCTCGCTACTTGATACTCTATCTGGACGGCACTGCGCTTACCATCAGGTGCAGTGTGGTCACTTCGCCGCGCCAGAATAAAAAAAAAACTTGTGGTTTTGAATTTGACAAAGCAAAGTGTTGTGTATTTTTTTGATGCCCACTGACTTGGCTACCTTCATGTCACTGAAGGTAGCCAAGTCAAAGCTTAACTAAGATATTCTTTAACAAAATGTATTCCAGTTTTTTAAATTTGGTAAAAATCATGGCATGCATATTTATATATCTTAAGCAATAACAGCTTTGTATTTATGCAAATTTTTTCAATTTCCTTGGCCCAGTGGATCAGCCAGCTGTCAAAGAGGCTATGAGTTCGATTCTCGCACCGATATTAATATTAGTGTGATCCACACATTTTTTCGGGTCAAGGTGTTGGGATACCGAAAGTCTCTCGTCCTAATATTCATGACACAAAATAACTATAACTTACTGTGGGTCTGAATTAGGCGTGTGACTGTTAGGTATTATAAATAAATACACCCAACAGTCAGTACATTCTTGTGGGCAGCCCAAGAATGACACGTAGACTGGACCCTATGACTATTCCATCTGTCTTTTTGATGGCTCCGTCATACCTTGGTCTGATAGTGTCAAAGACCTTGGGTTGCAAATTGACTCCAACTTGAACTGGCGTACTCAAATCACTCATGTTTTTAAGAAAGTCACCGGTACCCTGCGTGCTTTATATCGTCTAAAGACTTTTCTCCGTTCCAATACAAAAGCGATGCTCGTGCAAACCCTTATCATCCCTATCATTGACTATGGTGATGTGTGCTATTTTGACCTGAATGCAGATCTTCTCAACAAACTTGACCGTCTTCTTAATAACTGCATTCGATTTATTTAGAATCTTCGCAAGTATGACCAGCTTCTTTTCGTTCCGATCTAATGTGGTTACCTATTCGCGAGCGCCGAAATTTACGTGCAATTTGTAGAGCCCACGAGATTATGTGACGAAGATAATTCAAAACCTTTTTTTATTGATGCATAAAATGTAAATAAGTGAAATAAATGGTTGAACGAAGTTTAGTATATTTACTGGAAATATTGATTTTTGACGGTTTTGAGAAAGATAGCCTAGAATATACTTTAAGTGTAAGTTAATAACGACCATCTGTAATTAAAAAACCTGTAGTTAAAATATCTTTTAAAATGTAGTTATATCCTACATAGAAAGAATGAAGCAAAATACCGACTAAAACCAAAGGTTATTTTTGGTTCATTAGATATACATTTATTTATTTTACCGTACGTGGTCTTACTGGAAAGTATCCAAAAAGAGCCTATTAATACTCATCACTGACAATTAAATTGTGAAATAAATTTCATTTATCCTCTTTCTAAGAATTTACTTAAGTGTTTTTTGCTTGTTATTAGTTCTTATAAAATTTAAAGAATTTCATTATTGCATTGTTTCCATAAAGTTATAACTGAAATAGTTATTGCTCGCAGCATCTCCCACGTGACTATGCTCCGCTGCTGGGACATAACGTGATGTGAAATAGTTTATATAACCTTTCTTAATATATCCATACTAATATTACAAATAGTGGCGATAGCCTCCGCATTTGGCGAGTAGCGAGAGGCCGTGGGTTAGATTCCCACACCGGGACAAATGTTTGTGTGACAGACAGATATTTGTGTAGGGGGTCTGGGTGTTGTGAGACCTAAAGTCTCTCGTATTCCCTGATACCCACAACACAAGACTCGTATCTTAGTGTGGGGTCGGGGCTATGTGTGTGACTGTTGGGTGTTATAATTATTATTAAATGTAAAAGATACTCTGTCTGTTACGTTTTAACAGGTAAACCACTGTATCGATTTTGATGAAATTTGGCATGAATAAATATATATATATATATAAATAAATAATAATAAATAAATATAAATAACACCCAACAATCACAGACATACAATCACAATAAGATACGAGTCTTGTGTTGTAGGTATCAGGGACTACGGTCTCACAACACCCAGACCCCGGACACAAATATCTGTCTGTCACACAAACATTTGTCCCGGTGTGGGAATCGAACCCACGGCCTCTCGTTTCACAGCCGGCTACTCACCAACTGCGCCACGGAGCTGTCAAAATTCTGTAAATTGATTTATTTACGTTATAACCTAACGCAGTAAGATTGGTTGCATGTTGGTTTTGGGAATTGAAATTGTTTCCAATTTTACTGCAACACTTCAATTTGAACGGATCGATGTTCTTGGCATGTCTTACATTGTTATCTTTGAAACAATTGGATTTAATAGGTATTTTGATATGAAAATGAAATAGTTTATTAATCAAGGCAATTCAGCTCTTTACAAGTCAATACATTTAAAATATAAAGATACAATTATAATTCATACAAGCAGCGATAGCCTAGTTGGTTGCAGTACGGACTGCCAAGACGAAAGTTGTAGGTTCGAAACCCGAGTGGCATACACCTCTGACGTTTCTAAAGTTATGTGTGTATTAAAATGTTAATTATCGCTTGCTTTAACGGTGAAGGAAAACATCGTGAGGAAACCTGCATATCTGAGATTTTTTCGAAGGTATGAGAAGTCTGCCAACCCGCATTAGGCCAGCGTGGTTGACTACGGCCTAACCCCTCTCATTAGTAGAGGAGGCCCGTGCCCAGCAGTGGGACAATGTTTAATACAGGG
Source organism: Laothoe populi (assembly GCA_905220505.1). Classification (NCBI taxonomy): domain Eukaryota; kingdom Metazoa; phylum Arthropoda; class Insecta; order Lepidoptera; family Sphingidae; genus Laothoe; species Laothoe populi. The sequence goes on along the minus strand of HG992167.1, from coordinate 14,800,101 downwards.
CTAGTATTATTTTATAATTATAATTCATATACTGAAGTTATTGTGTGATCAACTTGGGTATTGCTTACGTTATTTGTAACTACATTTGTAAAAACTTTTATTTACCTCAACATTAAGTTCAAATTATTTAATGACGGGTTTCGTTTACATTGCCATTTAAAAAGCCTTATCATCTGGATTTATGTTTCAATTTCGTTGATATTGACTATGTTACGATGTGTGACTGTTAATTACTCAATTTTAATTATTTTTAGGAAAAAACCATATATACACATTCACGCCTGTAATCCCCGAAGTAGTAGGCAGAGGTGTAACCAGTACACTCACTTTTCTCCGAATTTATTTCGGTCCCATAATGTGATAGTGGGCAGGCCTATCGCCATACCGGGCTCAATTCCAGACTCCGGGATGATGTTGAGTATGTCTAAATCGAAAAACCCAATATCACTTTACCCGAGTAACATAAGGTTTCTCTATCATGAAATTTGCCAATTTAAATTTTGCCTACCTCTTCGGGGATCGCAGGCGTGAGTACGTATGTATATATTTTTTATACTGGCATGGCAAAGTGACCACACTGGACCTGATGGTAAGCGCAGAGCCGTCCAATTAGAGTAGTCGAGAGACAACTGTACCTCGTTACTTAACACACTCTTGCCTTCTGAGTATCTTCTTCACACTACTCCTAAAGGAATAAATGCGTAACGCGTGTCTGCTACATATCTGTGTAAGGAAGATTGATGATTTGATCCCCTAGTCACCCGCGTCCGCCGAGATGTCCCCCGACTGAATAATTTATACGTTTTCTATAGTGATAAATTTTACAAAATTTTGTAATGTGTAATTTTAAGTAATAGACACTGTAGACAGTTTTGTCTACAGCATGATACCATAATGGGATATTACTACTGTCTTATAGAAAACTGACATGAAGCTAATCACGGTTTTTCTGGTATTATGGTTGCGAATGGGTCGACCGGGTTATAATATAATACTAGGCCTGTATCAAATACCAGATGTTGCCCGCGGCTCCACCCACGTGGAGGTTTTTTTTGGAAGAAACGGGTATACAATCCATGGAGGCATTTTAAGCTATTATATCTTTCTATATTTTGCCATCCCATAGGAAGCGTGCATTTTAATAAAAAGTGACCTTTGTCATTTTCTGATCTATAAACTGCCAGTATGCAAAAAATCATGTCGATCCCTTGCTCTGTGAAAAACTAAACTATCCCACGGGAACTGTACATTTTCCGGGATAAAAAGACTATAATCTATCTCTGTGCCAAATTTCAACCAGACCCGTCCAGCCGTTGTAGCGTGATTCAGTAACAAACATACATCCATCCATACAAACATTCGCATTTATAATATTAGTAGGAGTAGGATTGTCTCACTACTCGGCACGGGCCTCCTCTACTAATGAGAGGGCCTTAGGCACCACGCTAGCCTAATGCGGCTTAGTAGGTAAATTTTACATACTTTTTTTAATCATATATACGGCCCATGCCCAGCTGTGGGATAGTACAGTAGTGTGTTTTATACTGGCACGTAAAAGTTAGCACACTGCGTCTGATGGTAAGCACAGTGCCTTCCAGGTAGAGTAGATTATCATTTAGCTAGAGTCAACTATCCTTTTAAGCTCAGTCAACTATCACAATATTTTTTAACCCATTTTGTTTAATATATACGGTTCTACCACGTCATATCTCGCCAGACATATTATGTAACTAAAGACTTAATAGCAAAGGACCCACAACGTAGCATCTAAAAATAAAAACATTAAACAACAAAAGGCCCTTACAAATGTAATTGCCCGGCCGTTTACGTCCTTGGCCCTGAAAAAACAATTTACCCTTCGCCTATCTGCAAGCATATTAAAACTTGGGCTAAGCACGCCGGAAGTTGTAATAGAGTTTATGCAAGTACATCCATTCCGGAAGCATTTCAAATTGCATTAAAAGCGGCCATGTGTGTAGCCAACATTGGCCAACAATGTCCAATAGTTTGGCTTGTGGCCGCGTAGGGATTAACGTTTGCATATTAATATTTTGTAGAATCTACCTAAGTGTTTCCTTTTATTTACTTTTAAGTCCTCAAACTACCAGTGGTAGAACTTACAACAGCCAGTATTGTCTATAATACCAAAGGCCTGGGTCGATCGAACTGGCATCCCACCTCAAAAATACTGCCATTGGTAAAACTGTTAAATTGCCAGACGAACATTATTTTTTACACTTCCACGGCAAAATGCCCACACTGCACCTGATTGTAAGCGCAGTGCAGTCCTATCAGAGTCTCGAGAAGCCAGAGACAATCTATCCCTCGCTACTCAACACAATCATGCCGGCTTGCTTCTTCACACTTGCCATGGGCAAGAAGGTGAAGAGTAGTGTCAGAGTACTCAGAAGGCCGCAAAACGGCCAAACATCGTACACCAACTTTAGACGTGTGTATCGATCTACCGGGGTCCCTCGAGCTAGACCGCTATCCAGGCAGATATGAATATCCTACCACCAGGTTGAAATGAATCCACAATTATACTCGAATTATGGTTACTTATGTAGGATGCGTATCCCCCACGCTGGCCTAACGCGGGTTGGGCGGCTTCCTTTTAAATTATTATGGTAAATTCTCGTTTCCCCACTTTATTATCCTTCACCGTTAAAGCAAGCGATAACCTTTAACAATAAACACTCGCAACTTCGAAAAAGGCGTATGTCATTTGCTCTGGCATTTGTCTTTCACAATTGAACCCACGACCTGTCGTTCCACAGCCAACTTCTCCGCTGCGCCAATGGCTTTTTAAATTTTAGATTTACGGCACTAAAATATAAATAGATTCGTCCTACAAATACCCGCTTATACAACATCGCGGTACATAAAGCGTGACTATATGGCTTACGTTGTAAAGATCTCAGCCGAGGAGGGTTCTGGCCCTACATAAGATATTCTCTAGAAATAGGTTTAATATAACGTGACGTGAATCTTCTTATCGCTGTCATACTGTCTGTCTATGTTTAGGATTAATAGGATTACATGAACTATTGTATTGTAATGTTAGGAGGCTATTTTGTTTTGCGTAACGTTTGTATAAATTTTGATAGAGTCATGTTGCTGTTTCACAGCATTAATTTGTCAGCTTAAGTGAGAACGTAACGGAATATTACTTTTTGTTGCTTACACAGAAATAATTAAACTCCATTTGACAGGGGGTCCCAAACTAGGCAATGCCTGTATCTTGGAGATCCGAATGGTTTTAGTTATTATCTAGCTTAGTTTTAGTCTTATTATTATGGTTTTTTTTCACTTTAGTGGTTTTATATATTTATTATTATAATTTTTTTATAACACGTAGAGGCTCGTTAGACAATTTTAATTTATTTTTGTGATGTGACACCAACCGACGGTTATCCCTGTATACACTATACAAGTGCACCCACCCAAGGACAACCCCCGGTTGGTGTAGGACTATTGTGTGAATGGATAAAAAGTTATGCTGGTATTGAGGTGAGGTGTTAGTGGATTGTGTAACTGAGTCTATGGAAAGGACTATGGTACCTGCCTGACCTATGTTAATAACACAGATATAATAGGCAGGTGGTGACTCGCCAACTCAGGTAGATGGGCCCCCAAAACAGTCGTTAGAAAAAGCAACAAAGGAGCAACATCATTTGAGCGGCTAAAGGGTGAAGAGGTGTCACTGGACTTTATACAACGATCATTTGCTCCCTTAGGGTCTCATCACGTTGCCCACTCGCCACTTACGTTTCACATCCACCCTCCGAGCGTAAAGCTCTCGCGACTCCACTCTGGCCGGCCGGTGAAGGCCAGCCAGAGGTGGGGGATCTGTTCCTCGTCAGTGTTCACTCCAGCCAGCCAGTAAAGGCAAGCTAGAGATGAAGAACAGGGCCTTCCCCCGGGAGCACTCAGGTACGTGGGATCGCTAATTCCCAACAGCTCGCCACAAGCTGCCCTGCGGGCATAATAATAATATAATTATTATTACATTGTTTATATTTACAAGTTTTTAAGTTTTGACATATAATTATATTTGGATTGTTTTTCATGCTAAATAGCTTTAATGTTGTGTCATCTATTATAGGAAATACAATCAAAAGGCATTTACATGTAAAACTAGTTGTTTCCTGCGGCTCTGTCCACGTAGAGGTTAGTTTTGGGAGATAAGGTATTCATCCAAGGTGTTGTATCCTGCATTGACGCGCCTATACCGAGCGTCCTACCTCACCGGCGTTGTGCCTGCATCTTGAAGAGTTGCCACGTGCAGCTGACCAACAAAAAGGGCGAGCGGTAAGATAATATGCAATTATCACCCAATCGCCATAACCTAAGTTATGTGTAAAATTATGGAGCGAATAATAAATAGCCGATTGATTCACTAACTTGAGAATCGCACGAATTTATGTAATGATAAATGCGGACTAATCTCAATTAAAAATCCTAATTGTATATTAAAACATACATAAATATAATTATGTATGTTTATGTATGACTGTATGACTGCCTCGGTGGCGCAGTTGTAATTGCGCATGCGTTACGACTGCTGTGCTGAGGTCTCGGGTTCGATCCCCGGGTCGGGTAAAGTGATATTGGGTTTTTCTATCTAGAAATTCCTCGGTATTAGCCCGAAGTCTGGAATTTGTGCCCGGTATGGCGATAGGCTCGCCCCCTATCACATTATGGGACCGAAATTCGGCGAAAAGTGGGTGTACTGGTTACACCTCTGCCTACCCCTTTGGGGATTACAGGCGTGAGTGTATATGTATGTATAAATATAATTACCTCAAAAAACGTCTCAATACATGTCTGGCTAGTCAGTACAATACAAATGAAACACATATAACCGAAAATATATGATTTACACATAGCATAGCATCATCACTATTCTAGCAGTTACTTGATTAATTTAATATAAGATTATTTTTAAGTATATTTTTATATTTAAAGTATTATACAAATACGCACTTACGCCTGTAATCGCTCAAGGGGTAGACAGGTGTAACTAGTACATCCACATTTCGCTGTAATGTGACAGGAGGCGAGCTTATCGCCATACCAGACACATTTCCAGACTCCGGGCTAATACTGAGTGTTTTGTGGTAGAAAAACCCAATATCACTTTTACCCGACCCGGGATCGAACCGAATACGCAGTTACAATTGCGCCACCGAGGCATGTGATATTAATATTGGAAATATTGCTTAGAAAATTAATAGTATTAGTTTTAAATTTTCAATGTATTGTTAGTTATAGTGATTTTTTTATATTATTAATTCAAATTCATGTAAAAAAAGTTTAATGAACATATAGCTCCAAATAAAGTTAAGTTGCTCACTCGTGAAATGTTTAAAAGGTAGTGCAGTTATGTTGGACAAACGTTATGTAAGAATAGTCTGTGAAAATATTCAAACTGCAAGTCACCGTGTTAAACACTAATATTATCCAGCCATATGCATACGATCCGCCAAAAACAGGTTACGTTGCTGTAAACTGAAAGAGCCGCCTTTTGTTTTTGTTAAAAAGGTTTTAAATGTTAATGTAGGAATGTGGTTTGTAATTGTTTTCTTTCTTCTTGTATTGTTTGTTGGATCTGTGAGTTTATTTCATTTACTATGAGTAAAAAAATATATTTTTAACTGACTCCAAAGAGGTATTCTGAATGCGTATTCATATTCCTGTTTTAGTGTATGTACATCGATTTTCATTATTATTTAACATCTGCTTATGGCGCCAATTAACCTTATTATGAATGTTGATAAGGCCAGAGTGTAATAGAAATAATTACTGAAATAAACTTAGAGAACAACGCCCAATTGTGTTTTTATATTTTAGAAACATATATGTAAATTTAAACATAACTACATTTATTCTTGTAATAATACATCTATATAAATAAAACACATAAATTGTTGTACCTATGCCCGTTATAGACTTTGGAACCGCTCAACCGATTTCAATGAAATTTTGTGTGTGTGTGGTTGTGTCCAACATAAAAGATAGGGTAGTTTAAGATTCGATAGGTGGTGCTGTTTATGATATCTGAATGTCTTATTTTTTTCAATAAAAATTTGGACCACAGAGAACGCGATTTATGGCAGGTCAATGTCTGCTCGAGACCACTAATAAGACATTAAGGAACTTGAAATAATTTGTTTTATTCTAAAAGCTGCCATGGAATCATCATCTTCCTGCGCTTATCCCACACTAAGTGGGGTCGGCACTAATGGTTTGAACTCTCCACGTAGCCCTATCATACGTCAAATCTGCATTTACTCCTTTCATGCGCATGTCCTCATTCAAGCAATCCATCCATCTCTTTATTAGTCTCCCACGACTCTTTCGTCCATCCACATTCATATTGACAACCAGTCTTGTCACATGCCTCTCATCCCTTCTCATCCCATGCTCATACCAAGTTGTTATACTATCATAAAATCAAGACAATTTCTGTTACACCATCTTTCACTCAATATTACCGAAATCGTTTGCACCAAGTGAAAGTGTCAAAGTTTGAATTTACCAAACGATTGAAATAGATTGAGAGTTGAAAAGATACAAAAGCCTGCGGCGGAAAACTTTGGGATTATCCGAGAGCGTGAATCCCGAAGTGGGCTGCGGTCACGAGTTTGGAACAAACGTAAATAGCGAAGTATTGTTTTTACTTTCAAGGTTTTATGTTATTTTTGTAAATATAGTATGTGTTTTTTTGTTTTGGTTCGGCAAAATGACCACACTGCGCTTGATGGTTAGCGCAGTGCTGTCGAGTTACAGTATCAAGTAGCGAATGACTAGCTCTCGCTACTCGACACAATCATGCGGGCCTTTTTTTATCCTGGCACGGCAATGTGACCACGCTGCAACTGATGGTAAGCGAAGTGTCGTCCAATTAGAGTATCGAGTAGCGAGAAACGATCTGTCCTCCGCTACTCAACACAATCATGCTGGCATGCTTCTTCACAGTACGCCATGGCCTAGAAGGTTAAGAAGCAGTCGAGGGCCTAGTGTCTAGTACACAGAAGGCCGCAAAACGGCCAAACATCGTACTCCAACTCTAGACCCCCGACAAAAACCGGATGTACACTGGCTGATCCAGAAACGCGACACACTTGCGTATGCCACTATGGCGAGTTTTACACCCTGTGTACGGTGGTCGCTATCCGGGCGGGTATGATATCCTACCACCAGAAAAATGATGCGTATTAATTTGGCTGGTGTAGCAGCCTGATGAGTATCTTCTTCACATACGGCTACTGGTCCCAGGATCATAGGAAGGAGAGAACACGGTAGCTGGAAAACTGTTCCACAGCTTGATGTTGCGACAAAGTTTTTTTTATGGCACGGCAAAGTGACCACACTGCACCTGATGGTAAGTGTAGTGCCGTCCAGTTATAGTATCAAGTAGTGAGAGACAATCTATCCCTCGCTACACAACACAATCATGCCGGCCTTTTTTTTTTTTTTTTTTTTTGTTGTCGCGGGGAAAGCGTTTTATTACTGCCGCCCGCTCCGGAGGGAAGCGGATTAAGAATAAAACGGTTATGCTGGACTAGCCGGTCTTACGACCCAGCATCCCCCTCGCCCGGATGATGGCTATCCGGGCAGCCGCTGGGCCGAGTCCCTACCCCCTATGTATACCCCACCCGACACTACCAGCTAAAACCCCGCGGTGGCCTTCTTCGGCGCTTACGGGGCGATCCCGGGGTATTCTAAGGAGTGCTAGAATTGCTGCCGGAACCGCCCCTGCGCGGTGCTGCGTTGCAGCCCATCTCCATGGGAGGGCTTAGGAGCCCCCGCGCACCGAACAACGACAGCGAACGAGGCCTTACCACACGCGCTGCCGTCCATCTCGGGGTCGCACGATGCTCCGAAACTGGGAGTGCATCGATTCGGGCTGACAGCCCCCCGCTGCGAGCCCGCGACCCCCGATGGCCCCAATTAGTCGCCTCGTACGACAGGCAGGGGTTACCGTGGTGGAATTCAAACGCCCCCGTTCCACAGGGCGGGAGACGCCGGTCAGTCGTCCACCCGGCGCCTCCTACGTCTTCTCTGGCGGCGGGAGGGATCATTTCGTTCCCGATCCCTCTCGGCACTCTCTTTCTGCGAGATGACGCTCTCGCAGAAGTGGGCCACCGCACGCCAGGACCTCCGGCTGGCGACCATGGACGACACCACGGCCGGCAGCGAGAGGTCTCCTCCGACGACTGCTCTGAGAGCGCTGCGCTCTTCGTCCCAGGCTGGGCACTCCTCCAACGTGTGTTGGGCCGTGTCCTCGTGGCAGTTGCCACAATGGTGGCACACGGCAGACACCTCCTTTCCGATCCGACACAGGAACGAACCGAAACACCCGTGGTCCGTCAGTACCTGCGTCAGCCGGAAAGTTGGCGCACCGTGGCGCCTGTCTAGCCATCTCTTTAGGACAGGACGCACTGCCGCGACGGTCCTCAAGCCCGCACTTGGGCTTTCCAGCCTGGTATGCCACTCCTCCACAGCTGTTCTGCGAAATCGGGCCGCAATCTCCCTCGGGGCCAGTCTCACCTGACGGCGACTGGACGCCTCCTCCCGCCAGAAGAACGCGGACGAGAGGAGTTTTGCGTCCAACTCCCAAGGAAGGGTGCCGGCCAATACGCAGGCCGCCTCGTGGGAGACCGTGCGGTAGCCCCTTACTATTCGCTGCGCCAACAAACGCTGCGGTTTGCGCAGCAAGGCGACGCAGCGGGGTTTCAGGGACTGGGCCCATACGGGACATCCGTACAGGGCCATTGACCGCACGACTCCAGCGTATAAACTTCGGCAAGGGCTATTAGGTCCCTCCAGGTTCGGCAGCAGGCGACCGAGCGCGCCCGCCGCCCGCACCAATTTCGGCGACAACTCCTTGAAATGGGCACGGAAATCCCATCGGCTGTCCAGAATCAATCCCAAGTACTTCATTGTACAGCCGATGGGAATCCGCACCCCCTCCACATTGATGTGGGGCATTAAAGGTGGCCGAATCCGAGGACCGTGAAAGTAAAGGGCCTCGGATTTGTTCAGGGCCACCTTAAGGCCCAGTCGCCGAATCCTGCCCACCACCTGTTCGGTTGCGAACGAGGCGAGCAGGGTGGCCTCCTGGAAAGACCTGGCTGTCGCTGTTACTAGCGTGTCGTCTGCATAACAGACGACAGCGACGCCTCGGGGATTGGTACCACGGAGCACCCAATCGTAGCCGATGTTCCACAAGAGAGGGCCCAGGACTGAGCCCTGTGGAACACCGCAGGCCATCGCTCTTCGGTGCCACCTGTCGGCGCCTGGATACACTATGTACCTGTCTGAGAGATACGAGCGCACCAGACGCCGGAGATACGGTGGCACCACGTGGTACCGCAGTGCTTCCAGTATGCAGGCCCAGGGCAGGGTGTTAAACGCGTTGGCGATGTCTAGAGACACCGCCACCACCACTTCACCCCGAGCCACTGCATCCTCCGCTTGTGCCTTGACCCGCAAAATCGCGTGTACTGTCGATCGGCCTTGCCGGAACCCGTACTGGCACTGTGCCAGGTCCGGCCCGACCCCTTCAAGATGCTCGACGAGGCGAGCGTGAATGATACGCTCGAAGAGCTTACAGACCTCGTCGAGCAACACGATGGGCCGGTAGGCCGATGGCGACTCTGCGGGCCGCCCCTCCTTCTTGAGCAGGACCAACTTCCCAGTTTTCCACTGAGATGGAAAACGGCCCTGCTCCAGGCACGCGGAGAACAGGCCACGGAGCCTAGTCCCCAGATGCTCGACGGCTAACACCCACGCACGTCCGGGGATACCGTCGAGACCCGGGGCTGTTTTCTTGCCCCGCAGCCGAAGCACCACCGCCCGAAATTCCTCGAGCGAAACCTCCGAAATAACCCTTGCCAAACTCAACGACGATGGCGTCGATGGATGTGACGCCATCGGTGGGGGAGTGACATCTTCAGTGGCAGGGAACAAAGCTGCGACGACCTCTTCGACTAGGTCGCCCCGGAGACTCTGCGTCAGTGGGGGCGCCCACGGGCGATATCTCCTCATCGCCACGCGATATGGACGCCCCCAAGGGTCGTTATCGAGAGTTCCCCGGAACTCCTCCTGAGCTGCAGACTTTGCCCTAGCTATCGCCACGCGCAGCGCTCTCTTAGCCTCCCTGTGGAGGCCGTGAAGCAACCGCTCCTGGTCCTCGTCACCGGGAAGACGGATTCGGCGACGACGGTGCCTGGCGAGACGACGGAGGGCGGCCACGCAGGAGATACGTAACCACGTGAGTTCCGCCGACCACCAGAACACCTGGCGCTTCTCGGGAAGACGTCGGACTCGGGGCATGGCCGCGTCACAGACGCGCGACATCGCTGCCCCGAACCACGCCGCCTCCTGCTCGACCTGCATCGGTGCTTCCGGTGCAGGGAGCCACGCCTGGGCCAGAGCGGCCTCCTTCAGGGCCTCCACGTCGAGGCGTTTTGCTGACCAACGCGGGCCGTCCGACCGCGGGCCGGTCGGTCCTCCACTGGACTGGGTGTTAGGGGACAAGGCGACGTCGAACCGAATGTATCGGTGATCCGACAACGTCTCCTCGTCCACCAGAACTCTCCAGTCACGGACACGGCGGGCAATAGCTGGGGTGGCGAACGTGACGTCCACCACTGATCCGCCATTATGCCGCACGCACGTGTTAACCGACCCGCGATTCACGACGGCCAGGTTGGCCGAGATCGCCCATTCCTCCAGGGCCTCACCGCGCCTGCTGGTGACCGACGAACCCCAAGCCAGAGACTTGGCGTTGAAGTCGCCGGCAACGAGAACGGGGCGAGGCCGACTGTCTTGCACCACCAGAGCCCCTAGCCGAGTGAGAAAGTGCTCGAACTCGGCCAGGGATCTATTGGGGGAGAAATACACACCCACAATCCAGACCCCCCCCAATAGAACCGCCACACATCCCGACCCCTTCGCTACTTTTTCGAAGGGCGGGGAGCCGGCGGCGCCCCGAGTGATGACGGCCACCAAACCGTTAAGGTCCCCTGCCCAGTCTTCCCTGGGGGGAACAAAATATGGCTCGGCAACCACAGCCACTTGTATTGACCACTGCGCCATGCTCTGGACTAGCAGGTCCTGAGCCCTGGCGCAGTGATTAATGTTCGCCTGGAGGAAACGTTGCGCCATATTAATGGGCGATCTCCATCTGGTCCTCTATGGGGAGCGCTGTTGGCTGGGCCACAACCCCCCTCCCCCGACCACGATTTACGTGGCGGGGGCGGGAGGAGGCGACACATGTCTTGGCGCCCACCTGGTGCCCCGCGGGTTTACCTGCATCAGCGCAGACTGCGCAATGCGGCTCCGCGGAGCACTCCTTGGCCTTGTGGCCCAGTTTACCGCAGCGGTAGCAGACGCCGCTGCGGTCACACTCTTCGGTGCACCGTGCCCGCACATGTCCCCTGTGCAGGCAGCGGTAGCACCGCATGGGCCTCGGCTCAAGAAGCTGGACGCGTGCTGCTACCCAGCCAATCAGCACACGGCCCGAACTTAAAATTTTGTCTGCGACCTTGGCGGGGCAGCGCACCCACACCGCACCAAGGCCCGACCGGTCGGGGCGGATCTCCCCGACTTTAAAATTTTCCACCGCATTGCTACCCCCTGCTTTTGCGAGGGCCGAAGCGACCATCTCCGGGTCGGCAGACGCATCCAACCCGGATACTCGTAGTTCCGCGGTCTTGAATGGGCGGGAAACACGGACATCTTCCCCCAGTTCCGTCCCGCAGAACACCTCCCGTACTTTGTTGGCGAGGGAGTCGGCCCTCGCTTCAGACTCCGGGCCGGGTACCTCGTACAGGTACCCGCCTGTCGCCATTAGGCGAGCTCGCATCTCGGCAATGCCAAGACCGGCCAGATCAATGGATCGCTGGACCTGACGCAGCACATGGGCGTACGTAATGCCCCGCGCCAACCCCTCAGGTGTCACCGTCAACGTGACGGCGGCCTTGCGAGGCAGGTGAATCCGTGGCCTTGGCCGATCCGGCTGCTGCTTCGGTGCGGAGGCAGCAGTACTCGGCAAGGCCTGGGGATTCTTTTTCCCCTTTTTGGCCACGACATTCCACCCCTCCTCCATCGACGCAGGAGCGGGGGGCAGCGGCCGGGGCACACAGGGTGTTTGGGCCCGTGGAGCGACACGCCCTTTTTTATTTCTTTTCCCCCCCCTGCGGGACTTACTCTGGGGAGGTAGTTGGGACGTGGCGGACGTCGATGGTACAGGCCCAGCCACAACAGCAGGAACGGGTCGAGGACCAACATTAGGGGTGGGCTGGGCATTGCTTTTGCCCTTTCCCTGCCCCTTGCCCTTCGGGGTGGCTGGTGGACCAGCACCACCTGTTTGGGTTTTCGAGGGCCCGGCGACAGCGACAACTTTGCCACTGTCGGCAGCTAGCGGGGGCCGCATGATGGGCTCCGGGGGCAGTCTCGAGCATATTGCCTCCAAGCGCACGTCTAAAATATTAAGCAGACGGCGCTCGAGTTGCTTTTCCCCCTCTGCCTGACGGGCCGCCGGTATCGACGGTCCAATTGATTGGACCATTGCGAGCATTCTTTGCATGGTCTTCTCTTGGTCTGCCAGGGAGGCCTTAAGAAGGGCAATCTGTTGCGCCATTGCCGCTTTCTCGGCCTCTAACCTGGTCACGTCAGCAGAGGCTGACTCCTCCGCCTTCTCTACCAGTTCATTGGCCGCGAGGTTAAGCCTCCGCTGTTCTGTCCCATTCAGATGCCGGGACTTTTTTGCCACATCCCGGATAATTTCTGACAGCTGCAATCGCCAGTCACGGCCATCAGCTGTCGCATTCGTTATTATCATCGGCGTGGTGTCTTCGTTAGGCACCACAGCCGGACTTGCTGAGAGAGCAAGGATTTTCTGCGCTGGTTCGACATCACTGTCACTTGTAGCCGTGTCCAGTTGCCGATCTCTCAACGCCCGCTTTGAGCGCGTCATTACGCCGCTCGTTCCTTCCTTGGCCTTGGGAGCCGAGATAGTTGAAGCGGCTTCAACAGTCGCCTTCTTTGGCTTACTCCCAGTTTCGTCCAAAGGGCCAGGGTCGCCAGCGTCCCCTGGGATAGATGTTTTCTCCACCGAATCTTCTTTTGTTTTTTGAATAATTGATTTCATGATTGAACCCACGAGTATGGGGGATATAAACGGTCCGCCCAGCTAGAGCCCCCTGTAGCTGGGTAAGCAAATTCTGCACGGGGTTCAGCACGTTCCCCGCCGGGGTTCGCACTAGAGACCGAACTACCCATCGGCCATGCATCCCCTCACGGTGCGCCGCCGCTTGGGATTCGGGGTGACTTTTTATAGAGGTTTTCTACCTCGCGGCCCGGGCGGTTAAGCCAAGACCCTCGGTCCAGTCGGAGCGCGAGACATGACCACAGACCTCCAGACCAGATTACGATTTACGACGGTGACAGCAGGAAAGAGAGTCCTCCCTACTGCCCGCTCGGCGGCGGGGTGAGCGCACACCGAGCCCGCCGACACTCCCGAGACAGAACACGGGAGTAGCTCAATAAATGAGCACGGACTTCTGATTGAAGGCCGCCGCAACAAGCGACAACCGTCAACCACCTTTTGTCAGGATATCGGCCGTCGGTCAACGTGACCGCCGTTGCCCAGGGTGCACCACGTGGAGGTTTCCTGACTTCGCACCCCACAATCATGCCGGCCTGCTGTGTAGCTTCTTCACACTACGCCTAAGGATACTAGTTTAAGAAGATAAGTTTAAAATAATACTGATTAAAGTTTCTACTTAGGAGAGGGGTTAGGCCTTAGTCTACCACGCGTGGTTCACACTGTCGAAATTCTTATTACAATTCTCAGACATGCCTCGGTGGCGCAATTGTAATTGCACATGCGTTACGACTGCTGTGCTGAGGTCTCGGGTTCGATCCCCGTTCGGGTAAAGTGATATTGGGGTTTTCTATCTAGATATTCCTCAGTATTAGCCCGGAGTCTGGAAAATGTGCTCGGTATGGCGATAGGCTCGCCCCCTATCACATTATGGGACCGAAATTCGGCGAAAAGTGGGTGTACTAGTTACACCTCTGCCTACCCCTTCGGAGATTACAGGCGTGAGTGTATGTGTGTGTAAATCCTTAGTGTCAGCCCGGAGTCTGGAATTTTGCGGGGTATGGCGATAGGCTCACCCCCTATCACATTATGGGACCGTAATATTTTTTTTTTCAGTCAAGTGTAACATGCATTTATATCCGCTTCAAAGGATTTATAGGAATGTCTTTAAGTTGTTAAATCAAATATCTTGGTGTATTTTTATTTATTCACAATCATTATTTTCATAATTTACTTCTTTATTAGAGATATGATGTATTTAAAAAAATAAAAACAGTACCAATATTTTTTCGATAAATGGACTTGAATGTGCATTCCACAATATTTTTTATTTTAAGTATGGCTGAGGTTTTCTTTATCCAGCCAGGTCGTGTTTTTAAATTTCGAACAATATTTTTACTTAAGTCCGCTTTCTGTTATTTCATATTTTGTTGTACAACAAAGCTTTGAAAACAAAACTTTGCCGTATTTACGGTTTCCGGTTCCAAACCTACGTGTCGCTTAAGCTTCAGAACTTTTATTCTGTTTGTCATCTGGGAAGTGGGTCGTGTCAATAACAGGTGTGAATAGACCGGTTATGAATTGTTTCATATTTTGCAAGAAAGACAGCAACCAACAATGCCATAGGAGTAACGGCTCTCAGATTTTACAAAAAATAAGTGTTTTCGGGGATTTCTTCGGAGTTTCTAGTAATCTTGTTGTATTCAGTGTAGGTATGTCATTACCACTAAAGTGTCTGTGCTTGTGGCGTCAAGTGCTGTGTCGGTAACTTCACATAGGCTGATTTCATTATATTTCATACTCGGAAGTTACCGCTGCCTGTTTGGACTGGTCTGGACAGATTCTTTGTTTTTTTTTATCTTAATAAAAAATTTGCTGGTGGTAGGATATTCATATCCACCCGGATAGCGACCAACGTACATAAGTGTTCAATAAGGGTTCTAAGGGTTCTATATCGACAAAATAACATGTTACAATCAAAATTGTGCAAAAAAATATGTAATGTACAGACGAAGTGCCTCTTCAGCTTTATTATAGTATATCATCCAGAGTCGTAGTGTAATTATAGACACTGCCCAACTTAGTGACGTCGTGTAAGATTCATTAAACTATGCTAGACAGTGTTGAACTTGTACTCGAACTGATTTCACACTAACTTAGTCCACAGTTTGCAGGTGACAGTCACTCGGTGTCTTGTATCAACTAAATTATTGTCAGATTTGAACTTCTAACCACATCAAGACGGACTGGACTTGAGGCTTTATCGAAGTTAAAAGCTAACTTTGCTATGTATAATTTCATCACTAAGTTAATCTCGCAGCTCCGCCTACATGAAAATATTTCTTATTATTGGACGTCACTGGGCTTACCATCAGGTGTAGTATGGTCACTTTGCCAGAATAAAAAATTAAAAGAAGAATCATTTAAAACAATGAGTCTGTATTATTTATTATAAGCTCATTATTTTAAATGCTTCTTATACATATACATAAACTCTATAGTTTATGTATATGTATATAAGAATGTATTTAAAATAATAAATAACACCCAACAGTTACACACATAGCCCCAGTCCCACACTAAGATACGAGTCTCGTGTTGTGGGTATAAGGGACTACAAGAGACGCCCGGTCTCACAACACCCAGACCCCGGACACAAATGTCTGTCTGTCACACAAACATTTGTCCCGGTGTGGGAATCGAACCCACGGCCTCTCGTTTCACACTCGCCTACCGCGCCACGAAGGCTGAACACATCTATTACGTAAATATAGAGTGCACAAGATGCTCCGTGCACAGAGTTGTCTCAGATGGGAAGTCGGCACGAAGTTTTGATTTATCGGCTGTACTCGAGCAGATGTTGTCGACTGTTATGTAGGCATAGCGTTGATAGATTAGTTCTGAGGGAACAGACAAGACAAATATTTGTGAAGAATAAAATATTTTGTTGATAGTTATCTTACTACTATTATAAATGCGAATGTTTGGATGGATGTTTGTTACCCAATTACGCCACGGCTGGACGAATCTGGTTGGAATTTGGCACAAGATTAAAGTCTGGAATAGTACATATGTGTATATATGCTATTTAAAAAAAAGTACGGTTCCCGTGGTATAGTTTCGTTTTTGTTTTACACAGAGCGAGGGATCGATATGATATTTTGCATAGTGTTAGTTCAGGGGTCTGAGAACGACATAGGTAATTTTATCTTGGGAAATGCACGGGTCCTATAATGTAGCTTAAGATGTCTGCATGAAATTTATACCTTTATTTTTAATTAACCTTTAATATTATACTTAGGATCATGGATGTCGCCACTAGATGGCGTGAGGGGGACAGTAAAAAATTAAATAAATTAACAATAATTGTTTCAATTATTTTAATAGATATTTATGTTGGCTAAGTTATATTACTTTCTATGCTTATTGTAAATATGATACAAAAATATTAAATTACATTATTAAATACTTATATTAAATATTCACTTCTGGGCTTAATATCCTTTTATATCTGAGTGTTTAGAATAAATAAATTTCGCTTATTATATTTTAAAAATATCCAGTTAATTTTCTGTTGTTCGGTTAGTGTTAAAGAAAAACAGTACTATTCTACTTCTTTTAACGTTTTGTTGTAAACTTCCAAAGAGAAAATATTTTAATATGATTTTGTGTTCATTCGTCATCGCGTCTGTGCATTATTGATCCGATTAGGTGGAACTTTGCACAGTTGTTGGCAATTTATGACAAACACTTAAAGTAATTATTTATTGTAGAGTGCACTGTACACAACACATAAGTAGAAAATCAAACAAACGGACTTGTATAACTCAGTTATAAATAGACGAAGACCGCCTCCGTGGTGTAGCGGTCGAGAGCCGGTTGTGAAACGTGAGACCGTGGGTTCGATTCCCACAAGAGAAATATTTGTGTGGAAGACAGATGTTTGTGTCGGGTCTGGGTGCTTTGGGACCGTAGTCCCTCGTAGTTCTTGATACCAATGATACAGGTTTGATCTAGTGTGGGGTCAAGACTATGTGTTACTGTTAGGTATATTTATACTCTTCTTCTGTCGCAAGGGTATTCATAAAAAAGTATAACTCCCAACTATATTAAAATAAATATTATACAGGTTTCTCTACGATGTTTTCCTTGACCGAATCAACCGATAATTAACAATTAACACACGTAGTTTTAGAAAAATCAGAGGTAAATGCTATTTAGTCTGTTTTCGAACCTACGACTTTCGTCTCGGCAGTCCGTACCACTGCCAACTAGGCTATCATTGCTTCTAGTACTACTATATTTGTTCAACAATCGGATTGAGTGTTGTGATTATAGGTTATTCCCACAAGCTAAAACACTGTCCTAAGAATACAAGAAGATTATCCTCCTTTGAGGACACAAAGAAAGACAATACATAATGTATTGCTATTATAGGTTACGGTGAAGAAATCTCCAATTTACAGGCAGAAAATGAATAAGTACGTATACACTAATAATAACGATATTTAGTGAAGCGATAATTATAATGAACTAAAATATTTTTTATTAACCAAAAAAAATTTCTATTTACAAACAAAATACGCTTTAGGCGACATAATGTGATTTATCCAAGAGTAAATTAAATAAGTTTATTCTTTAACACATTTTATGAAGAAGCTTTTATTAAAATTCTCTATTAAGAAGATAGTGATTTCAAATAGTAAGTAGTGAATGAATAAAAAAGTACTTGTCACGACAAACCTAACGACTCTAAATACGATATGGCTGCTGTAAGCTATCGAGGACTTGAGTGGTCTGCAGGTGTCCCTGACAGCTTAGGTCCAGCTCAACATAATATTGCATTTCATCAGGTTTATGCACGAATACCAAATTTTCAGCCTTTTCGGGCTACGAGAACTGGTGCAAAATTCAGTTTTTCATAACAGCCAGTTAATGATAAAACGTTTTATTATCCTACTAATATTATAAATGCTAATGTTTGGATGGATGTTTGTTAATCAATCAAGCTACAACGGCTGGACGGATCTAGCTGAAATTTGGCACAGAGATACATACATATACACTGACATACATACATCTTCAGAGATACATCTTCATCTACAGATATAGATTATAGTTTGGAATAGCATATAGGCTACATTTTATCCCGGAAAAATGTACAGTTCCCGTGGCACAGTGGCAGTTTAGGGAACAGAAAATGACATAGGCCATTTTTAATCCCGGGAAAATGCACGCTTCATATGGTATAGCAAAATATAGAAAGTAATAGCTTAAGATGCTTCCATGGATTGTATACCTTTCTTCCAAAACTTCCGCACGGGCGGAGCCGCGGGCAACATCTAGTATTTTATTAATTACGCTCATAACCTACTATACGATATGAGAGTTTGAGAATTTCCTATGGTTAGTGGAATGGAGTACTATTTTAAATAAATGTCAACTAAGACCCCAAATGTTGGAGAGGATGTAAATAAGTGTCCTGTTATCTCAATTAGGATAACAGATGAAGGTCCTCGGCCCTAATTCTCTGATGTCAAGACAGATATGCAAGCGCGGTTATTCCGTACGTGTTTTGGTAATAAATGTCGACTTCATGCAACCTATTGTTGATTGTCATCGCTATTTTATCTTTGATTACTACATTGATACTGCCACAAACTTTTATTATATCGGTATTCTTTCAGATCACACCTTCAAATCTAACATGCTAATGACATATATGGAACTACTAATAAAACTAAACACTAGCGTTTGCTCGCGACTACTACACACGTAAAATATTTAAACTGAAGGCGATATTTTTTGTTGATCTCTCTTTTCAGTCAAAATATTTTGACAGGATAGATTTTAATAGATAACATATACATACGTATACACTCACGCCTGTAATCCCTGAAGGGGTAGGTAGAGGTGTAACCAGTACACCCGCTTTACGCCGAATTTATTACCGTCCCATAATGTGATAGGGGGCGAGCCTATCACGATACCGGGCACAATTCCCGACTCCGGGCTGATACTGAGTATTTCTAAATAGAAATATCCATTATCATTTTTACCCGATTTGGGGATCGAACCTGGGACCTCAGCACATCCCCTTCGGAAATTACAGGCGTGAGTGTATGTACCACCCTTTCAAGCGAACTTATTTATACTGTAGAAAAAACTGTCATCGTGGCTTTACCAAAAGATTTTTTGGTTTTGTCCGTTAGGTGTTGAGGCTAATCCACTTTACGGAGGCTCACAGAAATCGACATCGTTTCCCGGGATTAGGAAGGTAAAGTGCCCATGCCGAACAATCGAGAGCCTCTCGAATAAACGAATTCTAAAAAGAATACCGTATTCCAGTAAACTTGAGACCCGCAGTTGAATAATTTGAGCTTGGATTTGGCCTCAATGCTGTTCAATTGATGAGAAATAGAATAATTAGAGAATAAAGCAGCAATAAAAATGATAAATTATTAATTCTTTATATATTCTTATTATGTTAAATCTTTTTCAGCTTTTATAATTGTGACTGCAAAAGAGATAAAATAATAATTATTTAATGTCACACGAAAAACAAAAAATGATTTCAAATCAATCAAAAGAATTTGTAAAAGATAGAAAAAATATTATTTCCATTTAGAATTTTATATGACGTTAAAGATTTGAAATGTATAACTTTGATCCAAGTTATTTAGATGTTTTATTCTATTTATTTTATATTATAATAATAGTTTTTTATCTAAAGAAAAAAAAAATGGATATAAATATATTACTCATATATTTCGCAACGGCTTTCCTGAATACTGAAAATTCTGAACGTAAAGTAATACGTTATAGAACCAATCTGTTCTCGAAGTGCTTTAGACCTTTCGACCCCCGGTCAGAGATGTAGGTTTTGCTTAGGATTAAAATCTCGACTCAATGGACTGTGACGTTTCTGTCAAATGTTGTATCGTAAATTTCTCGAAATCGTCCCGTACGAGAAATACAGAACACATGACATTGCTGAAAGAGAAGTAAATTGTTCATTTTCTTTATTTGTTTTTTAAGTTTGGGTTTTATGTTTACATTAAATTGTTTTTATTGTTGAATGTATCAGTGTGTATGATCCATCAGACTTGTAGAATAATTACATAAATTTATGAGTTTTTAAACAATTGATAAAATTATTTTCAGACATAGCTACGACAGCCTTCGTGGCGCAGCGGGCCATTAGTTAGCTGTGAAAAGAGAGGCCGTGGGATCGTTTCCCGCACGAGACAAATGTTTGTGTGACGGACAGATGTTTGTTTCAGGTCTGGGTGTTGTAGGACCGTAGTCCCTAGTAGTTCTTGAAACCCACGATACGATTTTACCTAGGGTACGGTCAGAACTATATGTAGTAACAACGGTAGGCAGCGGCTTTGCTGTGCCCTGGCATTGCAGAAGTCTATGGGCGGCGGTGACTACTTACCATCAGGTGGCCCGTCTGCTCGTCTGGTTATCAAGGCACTAAAAAAAAAAAAAAAAAATATGTGTGACTGTTGGGTATATTTATTATGAACTAATTTGATTGAATCATATAAAAACCTAACGTTTAATATAAAAACCGCAACGAAATTTAGTTCACTCTTCTAAGATTCAATGCCACAGTTCAATTGAGAAAGGTATAGAGTTTTATAATATCGCTCGTTTAACATTTGGGGTTACAGAAAAATGAAGTAATATTCTCTCATCAATAGAGACCCGTGTCCCTATACACTGTGCCACTGCTGGCAGAAAATAGAAGTTCACGTGTGACCGATGAAATATATATTTAACTAGCGGGCCCAGCAGACGTCGTCCTGCCCGTAAAAAAAGCGCCACACCGACTGCAGCGCCATCTGCCGGGCTGATTTGTAAATCTAAACCATCCAGGGCGCCAACCAAATGCATTCAAATCGGAGGAGTTCAGTGACGTACAGTAGAATTATATATATAAAGATTAGCGGAATCATGAATGCGCGGTTAAACCACTGAGTCGATTTTGATGTTTTTTTTATATTGTCTCGGCCATACATCGTACCCCAACTGCAGACCCCCGACAAAAACCGGATGTACACTGGCTGATCCCGGAACGCGACACACTTGCGTGTGCCACTATGGCGGGTAATATACCCTGTGTACGGCGGTCGCTATCCGGGCGGATAAGAATATCCTACTACCAGTTGATTGTATTATAGTTTAACATTCTTTATTAAGTGTAAAAAGACATTTACGGGAGTGGATAAAAAATAAGACCGACTACTGAAAAATCACGCTCTAAAAAGCATGAAACGAGAAAATATTCTCATCTGAAATGATTATGTACAAACTATTCTATATGTATCGTGTATCGTATATATTCATGGTGGTGTTCAGAGGATAGTTTCCCTCCTTTTGCTTCGCCGTAGTCGGGTCAAAAGTAAAAGTTAGTTGAATGTGAAAGAATAAGAAAATCTTATGTATTTGGTTTGTACTGAAAGGTTGTCTGAAGGACATCTTACAGAGATAAGGCGGTAATTTGTCCCTTTGTCGAGTTGAATATTTGAACAGGATTATTTGTACATATGGGAAAAGTTAAATGCTTAGTATGCGCGTTCTGTGTGACGTCGTTGCTGGTCATCGTGGAAAAGAATAGCTATTTCGGAGAGGCCGTGCGCAGTGAGTTACTTACGCTGTCTCTGAGAGACAAAAGACAATTTTCACAAAGATTTATATAGAGGCAAGCATATCGATTGTATAATGTCCAAATCTAATATATCTTTTGGATGTTGTAACTTAGGGTTGGAGGACGGCGATTACGCCTGTTGCA
Organism: Laothoe populi; assembly: GCA_905220505.1. Classification (NCBI taxonomy): domain Eukaryota; kingdom Metazoa; phylum Arthropoda; class Insecta; order Lepidoptera; family Sphingidae; genus Laothoe; species Laothoe populi. Next base: position 14,778,181 of record HG992167.1, on the reverse strand, counting down.
AGAAATGCCAAACAGCATTTCACTTTGCATGTCTTGCTTCTACAAGCACTTACAATTATTCTTCGGCTAAATCACTTCCGCCTGATTGGGTTTGTCCTTTATGTATTAACCCAAAATCAAAAAGAGGTATCAATGACAATACACTACTGCGTCCCTCTGACAATAAGACTACCAGAGCCCACAAAAGAGTGGCTGTCAACTCCCCTCCCGATGTGAGTGCTGCAGCAGGTATATCTTGTGATGATGTGAGAAATATTGTACACGAAGTATTTAAGCTTGAAATTGATAATCTGTATTCGCGCCTTGAAGAAAAAATTAAAGATATCATAACAAGTGAAATGACGCCAATAAAAAAGGAATTACAAGAGTTGCAAACTTCTGCCAGTTACTTGAGCGATCAATATGAAGATGCTATGAAGAGTTTAAAGTTAACTTCGGAAACTATAAAGAAATTAAAAACCGAGAATGAAAATTTATATTGTAAGAACCAAGATTTAAATACTAGAGTAAACCAGCTGGAACAACAGGCACGAGCTGCTAATATAGAAATTCAATGCGTAAAGGAGAATAAAAACGAAAACATTCTAGATATTGTTAAACAAATAGGGAAGGCGGTAAATATCAATCTCAAGGACGAAAACATTCTTAGTTGTAACCGTATTGCTAAGTTAAATCCATCAAGTGCACGCCCTCGTTCTATTATTGTGCAATTGAATTCTCCAAGAATGAGAGACACCTTTTTGGCTTCTTGCATAAAATATAATAAGGCAAACCCAGATAACAAACTTAACAGTACGCACGTTGGGTTAACTGGTACAAAGTCTCCTATTTTTATTCTTGAGCACCTTTCAGCTGCAAACAAGGCTATCCATGCTGCAGCCAGACTTAAGGCTAAAGATAATGGCTATAAGTTTGTTTGGATAAGGCATGGACGTATATATATGAGAAAGACTGAGACTTCGGAATTTAAAATCATAAGAGATCTGAACTGCCTGAGTAAAATTTAACCTATCCTTCCCTATACTTATATTTCTTGTAGTTGCTTCTGGCGCATGATTTTCATAAATATTTGTATAAATTCACACCCCTTAATGTATATTATCAAAATGTAAGAGGTTTAAGAACGAAAACTCATGCATTCTATCGTAATATAACTTGCTGTAATTATGATATCGTTATTCTTACTGAAACTTGGCTAAACCGAAGCATAAATGACTGTGAGTTGTTCGACGACAGATATATTGTCTATAGAAGAGATAGAGAATCATCAGGTTTCAATCAACGAATGGATGGTGGAGGAGTTTTAATCGCAGTTCACAAGCGATATAAGTCTCATAGACTCGGTAAGTTCGAAAGTGATTGTGAGGATATATGGTTGTACGTGGATCTTCCTTTATTAGGAACCTATCGTAGAATTAGTTTTTGTGCTGTATATCTACCACCTCCAATACGAAAATCTGTACTGGAGCACTTCATTGCCAATAGTAATTCTATTCTTGAAAAGTGTATTGGACCTACCTGTATTATCGGTGATTTTAACCTCAGTACTATAAACTGGTTAGAAGTGACGAACCCGACATATATAAGTAAATTCTCGACTCTATCACAGTCACTTATAGACTTTACATTTTTAAATAATTTAAAGCAACATAACAATGTTTTAAACAACAGAAGTAAAGTGCTTGATCTCGTTTTCACTAGCTTGCCTTCTTGCGGTATTACTGCGGCTTTGGATTCACTATGTAATGTAGATCCTCAACATCCTCCAATAGAAATCAGTCTATCAGTAAACATGGAACAAAATTTAAAACACAATACTCATAATGTCGTCCCAAATTTTCGCAGAGCTGATTATGAAATGATAAATGATTATTTAAGACAACAGGATTGGACACAACATTTTTTGGAATGCGATGAAGTAAATGAAATGCTAGACGTTTTTTATGAAGTAGTTAGAACAGTGATTTACCAATATGTGCCATTTGTGAATCCTTGTCGATCTCGTAAACGTCCGGTTTGGTTCACCCGTAACCTAATACGAATTATTAACGAAAAAGAGAGGCTCAGACGAAGATACAAAAACTACCACAATCCTTTAGATGAGATATCTCTAAAAATTCTAAGTAAGAGGTGTGATAAGTTAGCTACTGCATGTTACAATTTATATATTGAGAATGTTGAAAATGCTATTACCCACAACACAAAATATTTTTGGTCTTATATAAAATCAAAAAAGAGCGGTTACAGTAGATATCCTACCACACTTGCGGATGGAATCATATCAACGTCAAATGGGACTGACATTTGCAATTTATATGCAACATACTTCTCATCAGTTTATTGTATAGACAATAGAGATTTCGATAATGGTGTTAACAACAACGCATGGAATGGGGAATGTCTAAATATATTCGAAATTGATCCAGATACTATAGCAAAAAAACTTAAAAGCTCAGACGTGAATAAAAGTGCTGGACCGGATGGAGTTTCACCAATCTTCGTGGTGAAATGTGCCTCCAACCTCGTTGAACCTCTTCATAAAATATTTAATAGATCGTTGCAGACTGGTGTTTTTCCGGATCAATGGAAATTAGCTAAAGTTGTTCCGATTTATAAAAATGGTGATAATGCTCTGGTCACCAGTTATCGACCTATATCAATCCTTTCCGCCTTTGCGAAAATATTTGAGTCCCTGGTATGCCCCATTATTCAATTCCACTTCAAAAATCTAACCACTCCACACCAGCACGGATTTGTTGCTGCTCGATCAACTTCAACGAATTTGGTAACGTTTACTGAATTCTTAGCTGAGGCTATTGATAAACAGAAACAAGTAGATGTCATTTATACTGACTTCAGTAAGGCCTTTGATCGTGTTTCTCATGATGCCTTAACTCGAAAATTGCTTGCGACTGGAAAGGATACAAAAGAGATTTCTATGGCATCTTGCTCGATCGACCGATCTTAGAAAGAGATCATTTTCCTACAACCAACGATTGAAACATTTCAACATTGTTTCACTATCTAAACGTCGAGATTTGTTAGATTTGAAATTTCTTTTCAAACTGTTGCGAAATGAAATCGATTGCCCATCACTTCTGGAGAAAATCTGTTTTAAAGTTCCTGCAAGGTATCCCAGACATATAATTAATCCGCTTGTTCCACCATTTCGGAAATCAGTCACAGGTGCAAATTCCCCATTATGTCGCTTGAGCAGATTGTTGAATCAATATAGTAAAATCACAGACGTCAATTGCCAAAGTTTAACCATTTTCATTAAAAGCATACTGGAAGATGAAGATGCCGGCGTTATTGCTTGTGCTAGTAATAAGTAAATAATTTTAATTTTATTTTTAGTTTTCTTGCTTAGTTTCGTTAATTATTTGTTTAACCTGTTAGTAGTATTAATTAAGCCCACCTTAGATTTTGTTTGATTGTTAGATTATGTTTGTATTTTAGCACTTGATTTGATTTGTTACCATTAAATAGTTTTAAGTTATAACTTTAAGTATTATGCAAGCTGTGTTTACCTGTAAAGGAGTTCATATTTAGACTATAACGCTAAAGCAATTGTCATTTTATTTACATGTACTAATATGAAAACCGCTGGTAGACCTAATTAAATAAATAAATAAATAAATGCTTCTTACGTTTCTAGAACCGAATTTACAATACATATGGAGAAGGACAGAAATAGATTGAGAGAAGAATTAAATCGTGTAAGGTTTTTTTATAAATTCATATAAATGAATTAGAAATAGATTCTAGTAGTAAATAAAAAATATACACCCAAAAGCCACACACATAGTTCGGATCCCGTATCGTCAAACCTGTATCGTGGGTATCAAAAACTACGAGGGACTACGGTCCCACAACACCCAGACCAGAAACGAATATCTGTATGTCACTCAAATATTTGTCTCGATGCTGGAATTGAGCGCGTGGTCTCTCATTTCTCAGTTTCGCCACGGAGGCTGTTAAATTCCTTATTATATATCTTAATTGATGTTTATGTAGATACATTTTAACTACGCCAATTCACTTATTCACGCGCCCAATTTCCTAAAAAGGAGCACTTTTTTCACGTAATAAATTACGGTATGCAGCGGCTTTGCTGTGCCCTGGCATTACAGAAGTCTATGGGCGGCGGTGACTACTTACCGTCAGGTGGCCCGTCTGCTCGTCTGCCTATCGAGGCACTAAAAAAAACATAATAATCTATCATATCTAGAATTTATTTTATAGGAAGTATCTCAACATTATAATCAATAAAACAGAACGTAATATGATAAATCAGTTACCCGTCAATTCCATATTACCCCGACGAATTCACCCCATAGACAATAACATTATATTAAGGTAGAGACGACGATATCTGTTGATATATGACGGGGTACATTCGGCCAGACAAAAACATTAACCGCAGAATCGTCTGCTGCAAGCGCAACACTGCTCAATTAAGATAAGACTGTCTGATAGTCACATTGCCAGAGGGGTTCTCTCTCTAGGATATTACCATATTGTTGCTAGAATTTTCGTTTGCTTCATAATAAATTGGAAAAATTAATTGGGATTAGTTTTCAACATAATGTTAATATGCCGAGTACATGATTTGAAAAATGTTTCTTTTTTTTTATTCTGGCGCGGCAAAGTGACCACACTGCACCTGATGGTAAGCGCAGTGCCGTCCAGATAGAGTATCAAGTAGCGAGAGACAGTCTATTCCCCCGCTACTCAACACAATCATGCCGGCCTGCTGTTTAGCTTCTTCACGTTACGGGAACACGGTAGCTGGCAAACTGTTCCACAGCTTGATGGTGCGGCAAAAATACGAATTTGCGAACCTCTTGGTTCGGGCCGGGGTAGTAGACACCACGAAGCTGTGGCTCCGCAAGCCAGTACGCGTGGTTCTGGTATGGAAGGGAGAGGATGGGATTAGATCAAACAAGATCAAACAATTTGTTTTGATTATTTTTATCAGTATTTATATTACTATTTGATAGCATAGGTTTTTAGAAGGGTAAATGTTATTGGTCCTTCTCATAACCTAATCAACCAACAAATTGATACATTTCCTTTTTAGTTTAAAATACACCAGCATGAAACGCAGCGATAGCGTAGTTTTTTTTATTTTTTTTTATTTATATAAAATACAAATCAGTACAAACTTATAAATTGATGCAATCATAAACTCAATTGAATTTTACCGTGCATCATTATCATCGACAATACATTAGTCTAAGTAAAAACATTTAGATCACACTGTACGGCTATAAACATTCACACCTGGCGAGCCACAGTGACTGAGCCGACTGCCAACATTAAAACAATGTGGCGGTAGGTTTTTTATTTTTATTACTGCTAATACAGGTTGTTCCGATATGTTTGGATAGAATGATGTAGTTTAACTAATATATACCTAGTCAGGTCATAAGTATTGTCACACAGTAAAAACTTTTATTTTAGAATGCTGGCCACAAAAAAGTTTATTGAATTCGAATTTCAAATTGTTCATGAAAATAAAAATGTATACTTTTTAGAATTTTACTCATTTTTAAATATGGAGTGGACGCTTAAAGAAGACCGTGTTGCAGTAATTGCGTTGCATCGTTGCGGTTACGCGCCAATTCAAATTTTTGACATACTGAAAAATTTGAATATAACCAAAAGATTCGTTTATCGTACCATCAAACGATACAATGAAGACTCTAGTGTAGATGACAGGTCAAGAAGTGGTCGCCCTCGGTCTGTGAGGACTCCAGCAGTGATAAAAGCTGTGAAGGCGCAAATTCAAAGAAATCCCAAACGTAAGCAGAAACTGTTGGTCCTTCAGATGGGGTTAAGCAGAACCACGGTGAAAAGGGTGTTAAATGAAGACTTAGGGATTCGGGCATATCGAAGAAAAACAGGACATCGTTTGAATGCTCGTCTAATGGACCTGAGACTGAAGAGATGCCGCGCTTTGTTGAAGCGGTACGCGGGAAAAAAATATCGGGAAATTCTTTTTTCAGATGAAAAATTTTTTACCGTAGAAGAGAGCTACAACAAACAAAATGATAAGGTGTACGCACACAGTAGTGAAGAAGCGAGCAACCGTATTCCGCGTGTCCAACGAGGTCATTTTCCATCCTCGCTCATGGTATGGTTGGGAGTTTCTTATTGAGGCTTAACAGAGGTACATTTTTGTGAGAAAGGTGTAAAAACGAATGCAGTTGTGTATCAAAATACAGTCCTGACGAACCTTGTGGAACCTGTTTCTCATACCATGTTCAATAACAGGCACTGGGTATTCCAACAAGATTCGGCGCCAGCTCATAGAGCGAAGAGCACACAAGACTGGCTGGCGGCGCGTGAAATCGACTTCATCCGGCACGAAGACTGGCCCTCCTCCAGTCCAGATTTGAATCCGTTAGATTACAAGATATGGCAACACTTGGAGGAAAAGGCGTGCTCAAAGCCTCATCCCAATTTGGAGTCACTCAAGACATCCTTGATTAAGGCAGCCGCCGATATTGACATGGACCTCGTTCGTGCTGCGATAGACAACTGGCCGCGCAGATTGACGGCCTGTATTCAAAATCACGGAGGTCATTTTGAATAAACTTTATTGTCATAAGAATCTATGTTTTGTTAAGTTGATTTTGGTATATAAATGGTTACATAATGAATAAACTTGTTTCAATTATTTTATATTAAACATGTGACAGAATTTATGACCTGACTGTGTATATATATATATATATATATTTATAGTACATGTGTGTTATAATATGCAAATTCTAATTTATTGTATTTATTACTTTGAATTACTGTGATTAAGTAATACATATTAATGTAAGCTGTTTATATTTTGTAAAAAGTATTGCTTTAGTTTGAATTTTATGTTTTTATGTGTTATTTTATTTTTTAGACTCAGAGGGAGTTGATTTATAAGGTAGAGTATTATATATTTTAGCATTCTCTTGCCGTGTTGATTAATATATTTTGGAAGTAACAACTTGGCTTTAGTTACACTACGAGTTTTTATATCATTGGGTTCAGTTGGTATCAGTTGTGTGCGGTAAGGACTGTCGAACCAAAGTCGCAAGTTCGAAACCTAAATTGCATACACCTCTGACTTTTTAAAAGTTTCGTGTGTATTCATTGTCACTTGCTTTAACGGCGTAGGAAAACATCGTGAGGAAACCTGTATAACTGAGAATTCATATAAAAATCCAAAGGTATGTGAAGTATACCTAAGGAGAAAAAGGTTTAAACCGTTTATTCCTTTCCTTTTTCCAATAAAATATACCATAGTGTATCGCTTCTCGATACTCTAATTAGACGGCACTGCGCTTACCATCAGGCGCAGTCCGGTCACTTTGCTGCGTCAGAATAAAAAAAATAAAAAACGTCGTCGTTGACGTTTGAAATTATTATGAGTATTCTCAGGTATGCAGATGATCACTATGTTTTTCTTCATCGTTAAAGCATCATTGAGTTGAGCATCATCATTGTTCAGGCCGGCATGATTGTGTTGAGTAGTAAGGGATATATTGTCTCTCGCTACTTGATACTTTAACTGGACGGCAGTGCACTTACCATCAGGTGCAGTGTGGTTACTTTTCCGAGCCAGGATAAAACAAAAATTAATAACGCATTACTTCGAAAAGTCAGAAGTGTATTCTGTTTGGGCTGATTACCTACCTGGGCTGACCTACTACTTTCGACTCCGCAGTCTGTACTCATTCCAACTAGGCTATCACTGCTGTTTATTTTGCTTAGATAATAATTATTTTTGGGATCCATAAATATATGTTGCGAGTCTTGGTGTTGTACCATAGTACTTATTAGTTATTGATAGGCACCATTCAGATTTGACCTAGTGTGTGGTCAGTTCTATAATTGTGAATTTCTACAGAAAATTTTATTTATTGGTGAGCATTTTTTACTTAATAAATAATATTTCAAACATCGGGTCAATTGGGGCTATTTCATTGTAATCACTACATTGAGATTTGTATTAAGTTTTTTGTAATTTACCTTTTTTTACAAACTTTTGGCTAAAGTTCTAGATAATGTGTTTTTTAGAATATCTATCTGTTTATTGATTCCTTACAGGCACTTTATTTTTATAATAATCCTACTAATATTATAAATGCGAAAGTTTAGATGGATGGATGTTTGTTACTCAACCACGCTACGACGGTTGGACGGATCTGGTTGGCACAGGGATAGATTATAGTCTGGAATAGCACATAACAATACCAGCCCTATATTAAACATTGTCCCACTGCTGGGCATGGGCCTCCTCTACTAATGATAGGGGTTATGTCTTAGTCCACCACGCTGGCCTAATGCGGGTTGGTAGACTTCACATACCTTCGAAATTCGTATAAGAATTCTCAGATATGCAGGTTTCCTCACGATGTTTTCCTTCACCCATAAAGCAAGCGATAATTAACATTTAATACAACAGCACATAGGCTACTTTTAATCCCGGAAAATTATACAGTTCCCGTGGGGTAGTTTAATTTTTCACAGAGAAAGGGATCGACATGATTTTTTGCATAGTGGCAGTTTAGGGATCAGAAAATGACATAGGCTACTTTTTATCCCGGAAAAATGCACGCATCCTAAGGGATAGCAAAATATAGAAAGGTATCTTAAGATGCTTCCATGGATTGTATACATTTTCTACTAAAAATAACGTACACGCGGGCGGAGCCGCGAGCAACATCTAGTATTCCTTATAAACACCTACCTTACACATTGGGGTAAAAACATGCGGGTACTTTGTTTTGCCAACAATAAGGAAATCTGTGAATCAAATATGAAATGATTTATGTTGTTCCCACCGGGCCGTTGTTGTAACAACACACATTTTATCGCGTCACAACATGGTGTACCAACCATTATTCATGCACTCCTGATTTCTCTGCCGGAAAATATTTGTAAACACGACAATTCTGCTGACGGAAAATTGTTTGATTGTAAGGAACATTTTCAGACTTTGTTGTGTTGTAAAAATTTGTTCATTTATCCTGGCACGGCAAATTGACTTCACTGCACCTGATGGTAAGCGCAGTGCGGTCCAATTATTTCATAGATAGATAGATACTTTCATCTGTATATATCTTAGAGTATTTAACACTGGAGACGCCATTGAGCGCTTACCCCGTTTGACAAATGTAAGAGCACGGTGCTCATACACGTTCTATAAAACTAGTTGCGCTTCGTGATCCGCCACTAAAAAAGTGACATCACGAGAGAATTGAGCTCCCTCAAAATGCCTGCCTGTAGCGGTATTAACATGTAAAAATAGATCTGACACATCAAACTTACAAAAATACAACATTATTTTTCACCTGGACGTATTTTTTTAAAGTAATATTATCCTTAAAAGCAACAAAATATATAATTTCTAAAAATTATCATCGGTTAATAAATGTTGCCAGGTTAAACTTTTAGCCACAGTAGTGCAAAATTTATTTGCATTCAATATCTTAAAAGCAAGTTGTTTTTTTAATATTCTATTTTAACTAGATGTTGCCCGCGGCTCCGCCCGCGCATTTTAACATTTTCACCTTCTATATTTTGCTATCCCACTTTTGCTATTTTTTCGAGATAAAAGTGGTCTTTGTAATTTTCTGATCCCTAAACTGCCACTATGCAAAAAATCATGTCGATCCCTTGCTCTGTGAAAAACTAAACTATCCAATGGGAACTGTACATTTCTCCGGGATAAAAAGTAGCCTATGTGCTTTTCCAGACTATAATCTATCTGTGTGCCAAATTTTAAGTAGATCCGTCCAGCCGTTGTAGCGTGATTGGATATCAAACAACCATGCATCCATCCAAACATACGCAATTATAATATTAGTAGGATTTCTTTATTTATGCTTCCTTAACTAAATTTTTAATTTAAAAATATTAGGAGAGTTGACATATTGACTAAGTTTACAATTTCAGAAACTTTATTACACTGGCATTTTGGGTGGTTTATGTGGTAACACTGTCGTTTATGCAAGACTCAAATAGTGTTGTAGATAAACTTATAAAGGCTATCGATATAATATCGATAAAATTACCATTCCATCTGGACTGTCTTCTAAACACATACTTTTAACGTAAATAGTTCTAACACACTAGGAATGTCATAAAATATACCAAAACCAGAATAAAGTATTTGTAAAAAAAAATTTATCCTAAAAATGTATCCGGTATATTTAAAAAATATTTAGGTATGAATTTTGGCGCCATTCATTTATTATGTAAGATGATGTAGGGGGGAGTCGATCATGTCTAACTTTTTCTTACAAGGGGTGGGAGGGAGTCTCAATAGTTCTTACGTAAGATCACACAAATGCGCAAAGTTAGGATTATACTTTGAAAAATCGCGTGCCATGCCTATAATTTTAAAAACATGCAACTTAGATTTTTTATATTTCACCCGGTTCCGGCTTGACGTCGACTTTTGGGACATTCAAGATCTATAATTAGTGTAAGATAAGATTGTCTCGGTAGCTCAGTTGTATCTGCATACGCGGTATGACCTCTGTGCGTGAGGTCGCGGGTTCGATACCACGGTCGGGTAAAATGATAATAGATTTTTCATCTTTATACTCAGTATCAGCCCGGCGCGGTCTGGAATAGTATCCGGTGTGGCGATAGATTCACCCCCATCACTTTATGGGACGGTAATAAACTCTCCGAAATGTACACACCTCTTACACCTCTACCCGCCGATTCGGAGGTTACAGGTGTGAGTGCTTACTTATGTATGCATACTATCTTAATATAATCTTAATATTATAATACCATCGGGTGCAGTGTGGTAACTTAAAGGTGCCAGGATAACAAAAAATCTAAATCGACATGTCATGATGTGCCCAGCAGTGGGTCGATGAATATGTACATAGTGTACGTATACATGACAACATTATTTTTATTATCATTAAGGTGCTTGCGTAATATTCGATGTTTTTAATATAATTTCGCTGTATACGAGTACAACTAAAACGATTTTTTTTATCCTGGCACGTTAAAGTGACCACATTGCATCCGATAGTAAGCGCAGTACTGTCCAAGTAGACTATCAAGTAGCGAGGACAAACATCCCTCGCAAAGTGACACAATCATTTCAGTCAGTCAGAAGCTTCTTCCCAGTACGCTTAATAAACCCGGGAATACAGGAAGTAGGGAACACGTGCGCTGGCAAACTTTTCCACGACTTAATGGTGCGGCTAAGATACAAATTCGCGAACCTCTTGGTTCAGGCCAGGGTAATAGACACCACGGTGTTGTAGCTCCGCAAGCCGGTACGCGTTACAGACGGTAGAACATGCTAAGCGAAGAAATGTCCCAGGGCAGCTGTAGCAGCTCTAAGCTGTTGGTCACGTCTGCATCATTCATAATGCGGATGGCCCGTCGCTGCAATCCAGATCAACCATCGAGCAAGCAATTATCGGAACCATAACAGAGGTGGAAGCAGTATTCCATTCCCGGTTGTACCTGCGCTTTATATAAGCATCACGCTAATATACGCTAACCGGGCGTTAGAAATCGCCGCCGCAAAATGAAATCCGATATCTATACCTTAAGATCCTAACATCATTCTGCAGTGTCATTGGAACACCCTGAAAGTGGAGACTGGAGAAAAGGGGGATTTGTGGCATGAAAACGCGCACACCTATGTTTGCCTGGCATTGAATTCAATCCTATTCCTGATATCCTGCGACAATATGAGATCTAGGGTCTGGTTGAGCTCAAATACAAGATCCTCGCGTCTCCGCATAGTGACCGCCCGGCATCCGGCTACTAGGCAGATGCTAGAGGGATGTAATAGCATAATATGCCTCCATGGATTGTATGCCTTTTCTCTCAAAAACAACTTCCACGCGGGCGGAGGCGGAGTCGGATTCTTAAAATGTTGTTCATTAATAGTAAGATTATTGTTACCTCATTATAACTTAGTCCTAAGTAATGTAACAACAGCTGGATATCCATTTTAAATAAATTAAAGGCGTATTATTTAAAATTCATTTTCTAATTTTTTTTTATTTTTGCTTATTTGGCTTGTATTTTTCTCACTATTATTACCTTTATTATCTTTACAGCATTTCTATTAAATTAGAAATATTAATTTACACTTTTTTAACTATACCTCCCTACTTCCCTTTCACGAAATCACACCCAGAGATTGCAAGAAAGCGATAGAAAAGATGATAGACATAAAAAATAATCTTAAAACATTTCATAAATTATAATTGTTTTATTTTATCTATCGACAGATAAGGACAACGCTATCTATACCTCGTATCGACATTGCTACGCTCTACTGTTTTTACACAGTTGTCAATATATGACACTGTAAATACATTAGACACCAAGATAAATTTGTAACTGTGTGCATAAATTTGCCAGTGTTGTATGAAATGGTGTATGTGCGTGCGTAGCGACGTGATTACATTTTGCATTTGTGTGCACATGTTTATTTGTAGGTGTACGAAGCCCCCCACCGACATTGCTGAATTTTTTGTTCGAGATTCGAGCGTAATGGCGTCTCCTTTTGGTTATACTCTAAGGTATATATAAAAGAAGAAACTGACAACTGACTGACATATCAACGCACAGCCTGAACGGCTGGGGTTAGAGACTTGAAATTTTGACAGTAGGTACTTTTTATGACGTAGGCATCGTGGTGGTGTCATGGAAACAAAGGAAGGGGTTTTGGAAATTCCACCCCTAAGGGGGTAAAATAGGGGGTGAAAGTTTGTATGAAAATCCGTCATTCTTACCGGAGCCGGATCGGCTAGTTGATCATACTTACACTATTAGAATATAATGACGTAAGAGTCAGATATTTTACGAAATACAACGAAACTACCAATTCACGTTGGTCTTTGTATGATAATATGATAATCCCGGTCAGCCTAATTGTGGGATAGACGAAACTAATTAAGGCACGGTTTAAACACTTAAAGTTGAATGTTGTTTGTTATATTGCTCTAGAACAACTATTAAAATTTATACATACGCACTCACGCCTGTAATCCCTGTAGGGGTAGGCAGAGGTGTACCCAGTACACCCACATTTCACAGAGCTTATCACGTTCCTATGATGTATTTGGGGGTGCCGTACTGGGCACAGTTCCAGATCTTGCCTGATACTAAGTATTTCGTGATAGAAAACCCAATATCAATTTACTTGACACGCGGATCGAACCCGAGATCTCAGCATAGCACTCGTACCGCTTAAGCAATCACAACTACGCCACCGCGGCACTATTAAAATTTATTATTTGTTTAACTTCAAAACAATCTGGTAGTCATTGTAAAAAAATACGAATTTAACAAACTGGTTGAAACTAGTCCACTTGTAAATGTTTAACGTTAAAAAATATTTAAAAATAAATTCGAAATTCTATTTTCAAATAATGTATCCAGCCAGCGGGGATCATTATACAAAATGTGAAAAGAGCATGAAATTGAGGTTTGCAACAAAATTGTATGCTATTTCACCGCTTTGGCAATGAACAGTACTAAATGTTCATAGCTTGGCACAAGTTAATCTAGCTTATAGGACCAGCCAAGCATTGTGGTGTACCCACGTTGCCATATTCCAACATTTTATTAAACGTATTTATTCATGTTTTGTTGAACGTAGGCTGTAATTATGTACAGTGACCTAATTATAAATACATATATACACTCACGCCTGTAATCGCCGAAAGGGTAGGTAGGTGTAACCAGTACACCCACATTTAGCCGAATTTATTACGGTCCTATAATGTGGTAGGGAGTGAGCCTATCATCATACCGGATTCCAGACTCCGGGCTGATGCTGAGTATATCTAAATAGAAAAACCCAATATCACTTTACCCGACCCGGAATTCGAACCCGAGACCTCAGCACAGCAGTCGTAACGTATGCATCACAACTGCGCCACCAAGGCAGTCCTAATTGACCTAAAAATTTTCTATTAACAATTGAGACTTTTCATTTTTTATTATAATGGGTAAAGGAAATGGCTACAAATCCTATTGGTAAATTCAGTTCAGTCTAAAAATGGAGAATCCCATTTTAGTGATTTTAACATTTTATTTATTTACTTAAATTTGAATATATTACTTTAAGAGCACAAATAAAATATAAATTCTACACCAAAATATTATTCAAAAAAGTTTTTACTCATTTCGTAATATTTCTTGGTACTGTTGTTCAGAGTTGTTGAACTTTTCCTAAGATATTACATTTTCTAAGTTTCTAATAAAACACATTGTTGAATAGTTCGTGGAACTCTACGTTATAATTTGAAGCTTGAATAAATGTAATAAAAGTTGAGAAATAACATTTAAAAAAAAATATGGAATATACAACGACGAGCGAGCTGTGTGACCTGATAACATAAGAGGAATTGTCGGTAAAATGACAAGTTTTGAGAGTTTTTTAACAGTGGCATTGTGTCGAGTAGCGAGGGATGGACGGCACTGCGCTTACCGTAAAGTGCAGTGTCAATTTGCGGTGGCAGTAATATAAAAGGCCCCTATAAAGCACAAACATTTCGCTGAAATTAACGAAAGTATTTTTTTTATATTAGATTTAGTATCTACGTTTTATTATTTAATTGGCAGTATATGGTTTTAAAATCGACGTTAATGGTCCTTTAATAAATAAAAAAACGTTGTATGGTACATTTCTCAAACAATCATTTGTATATTATCGAGATTTTATTCCTACTAGATGTTGCCCGCGGCTCCGCCCGCGTGGAGTTTATTTTTGGAAGAAAAGGGAAGACATCTGAAGCTATTACCCCTGGGATAGTTTAGTTTTTCACAGAGCAAGGGATCGACATGATTTTTTGCATAGTGGTAGTTTAGGGATCAGAAAATTCAATATGCCACTTTTTATCCCGAAAAAATGCACGCATCCTATGGGATACCAAAATATAGAAAGGTGCAATAGCTTAAGTTCCTCCATGAATTGTATACCTTTTCTTCCAAAAATTACCTCCACGCGGGCGGAGCCGCGAGCAACATCTAGTAATATGTAAAGGAGTACCTACAACCATCGAAAATGTATGAATGTGGAAGAAGCGAAAGAAGTGTGTCAGGATCGTGTTGATGTGGCACTCAATAGTCTCTGCCTACCCCCATGGGATACGGGCGTGAGTGCACAAAATATTTACAAGTCAAAACAATATTGAACAAATAATATAAGTGCTTATATTATAACAATATTTGGCGGAGGGCTCCCGACTAGGCTTAGACTGTATCTTGGGGTCCTTGAATTATTAGTTAGACACAATTTGTAAACAAAGTACTTAAAGCCAACAATTAATAAATATTGAAGCCTATACCAAAATTAAAACTTATACTTAAAAATATATATAAATAAAATTATTTTTCTTTTAACTATTACTAATAGATAATGGTTTCTTATGTTTACGCAAATATTATACATTGAAATAAAACAAATTTACGGATTCTATCGCGGTTTCGGAAGTCTGCAGTTGCTCAGAGGAAGGCTCCAATCATTATCTTCGATTCGACAAACCACAAATCCTTGCCAAAGAACGATTCCTGCCTAGGATGATTCGCGAGGCTATTGAAATTAAAAACATCCAAATTTCAATAGAGAAGATGATAGAAGATAGAAGATGGTTGGAAGCTAGCACCAGCCTGGGATACAATTATACATTGAATTAAATCGGAACCCTAAAGACCAACTGCCAGACCTCATGACATTGTGAGCTCCTTCTGCGGACTACAACAAATAAAAAAATTAAATATCAACTATATGAAGGGTAGAAACATTGCACTATACTTTTGGTACGACATACAACTTAGTCTCCCCCGTGACCATGAAGGCTGTAAAGCCTTCGAAACGTCGGGTTAAAAAACTAAAATAAACCGATATAGAATCCGTAAATTTCGTTTTACTTTAATATTACTAATAGTTGTTTATAAAAATATTTATAACATAAAATACCATATTATTATTATTCGAAACATATTTATACTGCCTCGGTGGCGCAGTTGTAATTGCGTACGCGGTACGCTGCTGTGCTGAGATCTCGGGATCGATCCCCAGGTACGGTAAAAGTGTTATTAGGTTTTTCTATCACGAATTACGAAGTACACCCAGTACTAGCGTGAATGGGCATGAATACGTATTTATAACGTAATCCCTAACATATTTAATAGGCTAGTTAACTGTTTTTGGGACACCGTTTTATTTTATTCTTCATTAAAAAATTATCATTAATAAACATAAAACTTCAGTATCAAGAAAAAGAACTTTATTTTTCCCACCAAAACGGTACCAACTGTCATGGCCTGTCGTGTGACGTGACCATCCGCAAAACTAATAGACGTTTGGATCAGCGTTTTAGATGTTTCGAACGGCGACGTTATGCATGACCGATGGATGTTTCATGTCACGTGACCAAAATGCTTTATTTTTGCGTATTTGTTTCTTGAAAATATTAAATAATCACATAAATTAACAAATTGGTTTAATTTTTTATATGTTTAGACTAAAATCTATTATAAAAAACAAAATTCTATCAGGTTTTCACTTACTGTCAACTACCCTATTGCAGTGTTTAGATCTTACGCCAGATCACTTGCTAACCAGATGAATATTGTATGAGAGGTACAGCCGTTCGGATTGACGTCTCAAGAGACTACAGAGGGCTAAAGCTTAATTCACGTCTATGAGCTGTATTATGGCTGACATAAGGACACAGTCGAAGCCTCGATTGTGCAATTGTAAACATCTATGCGGCATATATTATATTTATGACAGATCTAATTTTGGATAGAAATTAGTAACATTCATTCTAGATGACCTGTCACTTTAATTGGCAATTTGCTGTTTAATTATATTTTATACGCGATCGGTCGTTATTTGATGTTTTATGGTGATTTAATGTTACGACATTGCCAGTTTAATAATACTTTATAAATTCAATTTATGTTTTATATTATTATATAACTATCTACACACATTATGTAGGCTACAGGGCCCCAGGTCACAGTGTCCCAGAAGGAACCGAATACCAGATATCCCTATCCTCTAGATATTGTTGGACATTATAATAGCTTCTGTCCATAAGTACACGTTTATTTTGAGCCTTAAACATTTTATTGGGCATATCAATACACTCTTGGGATTTTATTGTAAAATTTTACACAGTTACCCATTAAAGACTTTTTAGATCTTACTACCCTAAAGGTGGGCACTGCAATTTGCTACAATTTCTGGTGTTATTGTCATGAATTTCACTATTTTTATAGAATTTACTTGTGTTTTTGCGAACGTACATGATGTTTTGATAGATGAATTCAGACGTCACAGTCAATATATTACTTTCCTTAAATATATATCGTAAGGAATCCCGATTTCGTAGGTCGTATATAGCTCGGAATGCTCTTTTTGTAATATAAATATGGTATTTATATCAGCAGCTGATCCCCACAATAGAATGTCGTAAGACTTATGCTGTGGAAGTATGCGTAATATACCAACCTAATGGTGGTTTGTTTATTCAAGTCATTGGTCCAATGTTCAGGAGGAGATCAAGATTCCTTAAATTTCTATAAATACATATGATTACAAATTTTATCTGATATGGAAAGAGCTTCACTTCTATTACATTAAGGAATAAGGTTAAATTTAGCGAAAGTTGCTGCTATGCCTTCCCCTTTTAGGGATACAGTCATGAGCCTATCTATGTTAATATATAAAGAGGTAAAGTTTGGATGTACGGGGTAATATCCGGTACTACTGATTCGATTTCGTGAAATTCTGTCACTGTTAAAAGGTATACATCCTTGAGTGCTATATACTACTTTTTATCTGTACAAATATATAAGTATATATGTAATAATTCTCCCAAAAATAACATCCACGCGGACAGAGACGCGGGCAACAGCTAATGTTATATATTACACATTTCTGGATGCGTTGCGTTTTATAGTTACTCCATTACCTTGAAATTTTGCTTTTCTATAGACTTCATTAAAACCTTAAAGTTAGAATGAAATATGAATTACCCAAAAAAATATCTTAGACATAATGACGACAGTAAGTGCGGGAAGAATGTCGTTACTTTTATTTTGCTTCGTTTACCGGAGGGACTCATTATTTTTAAACTCTTCTTCTTACTGTTAAAACTGGGACAGTATGAGCGGTTTGCAAAAATTCATATGTAGGACACAGTTTATCTTTATTGTGATTGTGACATACTCTCTGTACTATACTTTTAAATGCACTGTCTAGCCACAAATCTTTGATACAGTTTTAACCGCGTTCATTATTTTCAAATGTTTTTTGTGGACTAAATATACCTAAGCCAGAAAATAGTTTTTTTTTATTTTTTATAGAAAAGGGGGGCAAACAGGCAGGAGGCTCACCTGATGGAAAGTGATCACCGCCGCCCATGAACATCTGCAGCACCAGAGGGCTTGCAAATGCGTTGCCGGCCTTTCGGGAAAGAATATGCTCTCTTCTTGAAGGTTCCCAGGTCGAACAGTTCGGAAAGACCGCCGGCGGCAATTGGTTCCACAGAGTGGTTGTGCGAGGCAGAAAATGCCTTAAAAAACGCGCTGTTTTGGAACGCTGGACATCGAGGTGGTGTGGATGGAATTTCTGATTTGTGCGCGAGGTCCGATGGTGAAATTTAGCCGCGGGTATCAATCCAAACAATTCCTCGGAACACTCCCCAGTAATCGTATAATTTACCGTTCTCAAACATAATAAATTTTCTTGCGAATCCATTTATAATATTAGCTTAGACTTAACTATAATAAAAATAGTTAAATGATAAATGTTTATGATATGATGATGTTTAATGATAATAATAGTTTATATAGTCTATATGTTTAATAGAATATCAGCCAATATAATAGTGAATCTTGTATTAAAATCCGTTCAACCGTGGCTCAGAACAGACCGTTGAACAAATCGACTGGCAGAAAAGAGCATCCAATGTTTTATCATATTATGTTTCTATACATAATCTGCTATACATACTGTAAAAAGACCAAACCTATCGAGTAGGGTATCAAAATAAAGGAAATTCTTTATTAATTAAATGGGGATTACAAATATATATATAAGTTATATGTTTAAATAAATTTTCATTTGGGTATCGGTTTTCACTTAAACTCCAACAAGTAACGCAAATAAAATAATATAATACAAAGTGCCTCGTCGCGTTTTTCTGGGTTCAAAAACTACAGAACGAATTTTCATACGGGTTTCACCAATAGACGGATTGATTCATGAGGAAGGTTTAGTTATACATGTACATACTCACGCCTATAATCCCCGAAGGGGTAGGCAGAGGTGTAACCAGTGCACCCACTTTTCGCCAAATTTCGGTCTCATAATGTGATAGGGGGCGAGCCTATCGCCATACCGGGCACAGCAGACTCCGGGCTTATACTGAGAATATCACTTTACCCGACCCGGGGATCGAGTCCGAGACTTCAGCACAGCAGTCGTAACGCATGCGCATTGCGCAATTACAACTGCGTCTGCGCCACCGAGGCAGCTTTAGTTATATAATTAACTAGCTGTTGCTCGCGGCTCCGCCCCCGTGGAGGTTATTTTCGGGAGCAGAAGTATCAATGCAAGGAGTTGTCTTCTGCACTGAGACACCTATAGCGATCGTCTTGAATCTCAGGTGTTGTGACTGTCTAGATGGCTAGACAGGCACAACTCCTAACTTAAACTTCTAGCACTCCTTATAATACCCCGGGATCACTCCGTAAGTGTCGAAGAAGGCCACCGCGGGGTTTTAGCTGGTAGTGTCCGGTTGGGTGTACATAAGGGGTAGGGACTCGGCCCAGTGGCAGCCCGGATAGCCATCGTCCGGGCGATCCAGCATAACCGTTTTATTCTCATTCCGCTTCCCCCGAAGCGGACGGCAGTAATAAAATGCTTTCCCCGCGACAAAAAAAAGTGTTGTGCCTGAAGCTTGAGATTACATTTAAAGAATAAATACCTCATAAGTTACAGCGTACGCAACGGAAGCTCTCAAAAGGAATCAATTTTCCCCGTTTTTGCAACATTTTTCATTGCTGCTCCGCTCCTATTGGTCATAGCGTGATGTTATATAGCCTATAGCGCTCCTCGATACATGGGCTATCCAACACTAAAAGATTTTTTCAATTCGAACCTGTAGTTCCTGAGATTAGCCCGTTCAAATAAACAAACAAACAAACAAACTCTTCAGCTTTATATAATAGTATATAGATAGATTAAATATTTGTTTAAATATGACGATGATTGTTGAAGATGTTGTTGTTAGATCGTTACATTTATGTTTGTATTTATAGCACTTTATTTGATTTGTTACCCTTAAATAATTTTAAATTATAACTTTAAGTATTATGCTAGCTGTGTTTACCTGTAAGTTGGTGTTCATGTTCAGACTATAACGCTAAAGCAATTGTTATTTTACGTACATTGATTTTAGTTAAAATCGCTGGTGGACCGAATTAAAAAATAAGATGACGGAAAAATCATGACGACTAAGAGCTAAGATTAATCAAGCTTCGAAGAACCACATAATTATTACGAGTAGTACGAATATCTTAATATTTTATTTATCATCATTTTCATACAAATACTATATTTATTAGATTATTTCACATGTTATAATTGCACAATACCCGCTATATCTTCGTCAAATTAATGAATCGTTCAGGTTGTGGACACAACCTGGCGTCTAGAAATTTGTAACATTAATCAAAGAGCTATCGAAACGTTCTGACCAGAGCGCGGCGTTTCATTACTTTTAAAACAATTTCAGAGTAATTTGAGTAATTTTGTTAATGACATCGATATTTACAATGACTTACGCAAATAATCTCTGTAGTTGAAGAAGTATACTTGCTATAAGTAGAAGGACGCTTAAGAACAAGAACTACTTGTTATTTACGAGTATATTGTTACATAGGCATGTAACTTCTGACACGGCAAAGTGACCACACTGCACCTTCGTAAGCTCAGTGTCACCCAGCCAGAGTATCAAGTAGCGAGTAACAATCTATTCCTAGCTACTCGACACAATCATGCCGGCCTGCGGTGTAGCTTCTTCACTATGCCATGGGGCAAGGAGGTGAAGAAGCGGTCGAGGGTCTAGTGTCAGAGTACTCAGAAGGCCGCAACACGGCCAAATATCGTACCTCAACTCTAAAACCCTGACAATAAAAAAATAAAACAGACGAGCGGTGTGGGTAGAACCTTAAAAATATTGAATTATTAGTAACTAGATTTTGCTCGCGGCTCCGCCCGCGTGTAGCCATGGAGCCGTGGAGCATTCCATAGAAAGCGTGCATTTTTCCGGGATAAAAGTAGCCTATGTAATTCTCTTATCCTGTGCAAGAAATCATGTCTATCCCTTGTTCTGTGACAAACAAAAAACTATCCCGCTGGAACCGTAATTTTTTTCCGGGATAAAAGTCGCCTTTGTGATTGTCTTATCCTTAAACAACCATTCTGCAAGAAATAATGTCGATCCCTTGCTTTGTGGAAAACAAAAATCTATCGTGCGGGAACCTTACACTTTTCCGGGATAAATAATATCTTATGTGCTATTCCAGACTATAATCTATATCTCTGCCAAATTTCAGTCAGATCCGTCCAGCCGTTGTGGCGTGATTGAGTAACAAACATCCATCCATCCATACTTACAAACTTTCGCGTTTATAATATTAGTAGGATATTTTCATTCATTTTCGTTAATTAGTTCATTGGTTTGGTAGCAAAACCAATGCGAGTAACTAATGGGTTTCTTTTGTTACAGGTACACGCTGATCCGATATTCAAACTGCTAGGTAATAATGATAATTAATTCTGCTTACTATACAGATTTTTACATCTCCAGTAGAAATGTTCTAGGACTTTGTGATTTGTATGCATATTATTAAATTAAGAAACGGGTCTTAATAGCGTAATATTCAATGTTTTTTATCCTGGCAGGGCAAAGTGACCACACTGCACCTGATGGTAAGCGCAGTACCGTACAATTAGAGTATCGAGTAACGAGAGACAATCCCTCGCTACTCAACACAACCATGCCGGCCTACTTCTTCACACTACGTCATGGACAAGAAGGTGAAGAAGCGGTCGAGGGTCTGACACTATTGTCAGAGTACTGAGAAGGCCGCAAAACGGTTACGCATCGTACCCCAACTCCACACCCCCGACAAAAATTAAAACAACTAGATACCAATTAATTCCCTATAAAATTAATATAAATAAAAATGAAAATCGGGGAAAGCCTTGCATGCAGTGGTACGGACTCGAGACGAAAGTTCGAAACCAGCTTATATGGCATACACCTCTGACTTTTCTAAAATTACGTGTGTATCAAATGTTAATTCTTCTTGTCGTGCCTCTCAATTATTGAAGGTTGGCGGTCAGTTTTTAAATTTTTCTTGATGCCAGTCCACTCTCTGGTCTTACTGATGAAATGTTAATTATCTCTTGCTTAAACGGTGAAGGCAAAAATCGTGAGAAAATCTGCATACCTAATAATTCTCATACGAATTTGAAACGTATAATGACGTCTAGGTCAGTGTTAGGCCAGCGTGGTAGATTAAGGCCTGACTCTAACTAGTAGAAGTGTCCCAACACTGGGACATTGTTTAATATAGGTAGGTATTTAATATAAGTATTATAACTTATATCATATATATTTTTAATAGGAAGAGCAGCCGACTAAACACCCTATCTGAAGTTCCTAAAGTCGTTTATAAATAATCACTACACCAGGAACTTAGGTGCAGTCATCGTATCCAAAAAAAACCATCCATCCTTCCGCAATGTCAGCAACTTACGTTGACATAGAATAATGATGTCATTACACTCGTTCACGGCGGGCGGATGTTTCATTATGCTTCGACCACATAATGGCATTTTAGACGCCGCCGTTTAATATGTGTGTGGAATTTAATAATGCAGCATTTTGTGGTGATAGTTGCATTAAGGTAAATGGCTTTATTGCGTCACTACATTATGTATTTTTATTAATAGATTATTTTCAGCCCAAATTTAGGCCACTAATAGTACCATAATGGACGCATTTCCGGCAGTATTGAGCCTACGTCAGCCAATCTGACCATCGGGCTGGTGGTCTCGTCTGTCCCGTGTTTTCGCACCTACACAATATGGCCACTACTCAATAGTCTTTTCCACCGACTATCGTCAATAGCGGTGAGACCGAAAGTCTCTCGTAGTCCTTGATACCCACAACACCAGACTCGTATCTAAGTGTGGGGTTAGGGCTATGTGTGTGACTGTTGTGTGTTATTTATTTAATTTTAAGTAAATTGAAAAATCTTGCTTTAAATTGTACTACATTAAGCGACTTTATTGAATTTGGTATTTTGTTAAAAATGTTAGGTGCCAAACAGAATAAGCTTTCATGCTTTAACTACATACATTGATACTGAAATGTTATCTACGTTCAGAAATGTCACCCAGACTCAATGTAGACGCGGCAACAAGTGTCTGCTGGCGACAGGCGACGCTTGCTGTTCGATACAGCAAAACATGTCGATAAATGTGATTTATTCTGCTTCTAATATATTATTTTATCGTTGGTTTATACCACAGACAGTATAACAACTTCGCCTACTTATTCGCATGATCTATCTAACAATACCTTATCGTGTCGTTAAAGTTACTCTTTAGTGTTCCAAAGGTATTTATTTGTTCCTCGTCACAAATATTGTCGATATTTAATTATTTATTTCGCCAACACATCATCGTTACCTCTGTTGTAGTTCACTGTAAATAATGGTACATGTCATTACAATATAAAGTAAACACGCCAAGCACGATACAAAAATAGCTTGAGAACTAATACTTTTTTTAAATTTATTTACTCGATAAAAGAGAAGGCAAAGGTTCTCCACCATGCAGCCATGTCTGTCGTAATTTTTTCCAAATCTGGGTTAAAAATGAAAGAAATTTAAATCTTCTTCTCTGGTGTTATTATATAAAAGGCCAAAGCCATGTCTGTAGTTTTTATCCATTTCAAAGGGGGAAGCGATGTCCGATTTTTTCATTCTAAAGGCCGAAGCCATGTCTGAAATAGTCTCAATTCAAAAGGCCAAAGCCATGTCTGAAATAATTAATTCACTTATTATTCACAAATAAAACACTCACATTCCCACCATTTTCCGGCCTTTTTTTAGTTTTCTATACCAATATTTAAAATAATAGTTGCCATCTCATTTCAGCCATTTTTAACTCTGTTTTTACACAAGGAGTTCTTTTTCATATGAAGTTGCATATTAAATAATGTACAAAGGATACATACTATATTACTTAACAGTAATATGAAGTTCAACATTTTATCTCTCTATCCCGGAGTAATAAGATCAGTGTCCGTCGCAACACAGTATTTTGTGATTAGAAGTTCTGGTTGGCAATATTAAAAACGGTATTATCCACCCAGACGGCCACTCTCACAAGACACCTATCACGTTAGGCAAAACTTTTACTTTCAGTAAATATTTGTCGTTTTTCTCTCTTTTACTCTCAAATTATTTAACCTGAGAAAGAAAGCGACAAAGCAGGAATTAATAAACAATATTTGACGTTAATAGTTTTTTTGTATGCTGGCACGGCAAAGTGACCACACTGATGGTAAGCGCTGTGACGTCCAGTTAGATTATCAAGTAGCGAGAATTAATCTATCCCTCGCTACTCAACACAATCATGCCTGCTGTGTAGCATCTTCGCACCACGCCATTAGAAAAAGAGGTGAAAACGCGGCCGAGGGTACAGTGTCAGAGAAGGCCGCAAAACGGCTAAACATCATACCCTAACTCTAGACCCCTGATAAAAGCCGGATGTACACTGGCTGATCCCGGAACGCGACACACTTGCGTGTGCCACTATGGCGGGGTAGTGGCAAATCGAAACGAAAATATACACTATCAGCTGTAAAGATATATAAAAGCAAAATAAAGTTTCCTACTTGTTTAGTTAGGGGCATCGTCAAGCTGTGCGAGGGTGGAGTGGAGCGTGCTCATAGGAGTTCGTTAGCAAGGTGACGCTCTCGGCTCTAGTGTGCTCTAGGCCCGGCTAAACAAACCTCTTTGTGTGTAGTACTAGTGATAGAGCCCGGCTTCACACGAGTGAAAATTACATACATATACACTCACGCCCGCAATCCCCGAAGGGGTAGGCAGAGGTGTAACCAGTACACCCACCTTTCATCGTATTTATTACGGTCCTAAAATGTGATAGGGGGCGAGCCTATCGCCATACTGGGGACAATTCCAGACTCCGGGCTGATACTGAGTATTTCTAAATAGAAAAAACTCAATATCCGCAGCAGCAGCAGTCGTAACGCATGCGCAATTACAACTGCGCCACCGAGGCAGTCTTAAAATTATCATCAGACAAATAATCTACATAATGTTTTCGCGCAACTTACTTCGTCTGCACAAACACATATTACTAAAATAATCTATGATATCTTCTTTCTAATTCACACGTAGATGTCAAATCGCATATTTACATATACTTGTGAGGAACTGATTGAGTGTTAAATCGATAGCACCCATATGTGAATGTGACCTTTCCACTCGAGGAACATTACGTCTCTTTCCAAATGCAAATGTCCGAGAGAGATAGGACGTGTAATATCCTGATCTGGTTCAAGAATAGAAAGATCAGTATCTGTTGACGTTTTATTCCTATCCGCTTGAGTGTCGGAAAGTTTAACTTTATTGCTTCAGGCTGCGGTATTTCAATTAATTCTTTAAAATTTTTGGAAAGTTAATATGAAAATGTATTTTAGCAATATTGAGGAATCTAAAATGTTGTACAAAATTGGAAATGTATTAAGCGAGGTTAATGTATGAGTTACCCAATCAGGGTGGTATGTTCTTATTGTAACCGAATCTTCTATAAATAAAATAAAGAGAAAACATTTATGAAATCTTTGAAGTTTTTAACGATCCTATATTGAAATGAAACGATTTTTACGGATTATACCCAGGAATATTTTACTTTTTTAACCCGACGTTTCGAAGGCTTCAGTCTTCATGGTCACGGGGTGGACTGAGTTGTATGCCGTCAAAAAAGTATAGTGCAGATCCTTTTTTCTTAGCGTCGTAAACACTGTATTATATTATTAAATACCAATAGTTTCCTTTAGATATAGTCGGGTAATGTGATGCACAGTGTCGTGTCAGACTGACAGCAAACGTATAGTCTGTGTCACTGGAGTAAAAAAGAAATTAGGACTTTGGTGAATTACATTAGAGAAACAGACTTAGAAATAATTATTTAGATATAACTATAAAAATGCCTCAGTCGCGCAGTTTTAATTGCGCATAAATTACGACTGCTGTACTGAGGTCTCGGGTTCAATCCCCGGGTCGAGTAAAGTAATATTGAGATTTTCTATTAAGAAATACTCAGTATCAGCCCGGAGTCTGAAATCGTGCCCGGTATGGCGATAAGCTTGCGTCCTATCACATTACGGGACCGTAATATTATCGGCGAAAAGTGGGTGTACTGGTTACACCTCTGCCTCCCCCTTAAATTACATGGGTGCGTATATATGTATGTAACTATAAAACAAATCAGAAAAAAATGAAATGTGAAAATCATGTTGAGTTCAACTTCAAATATGTCTTACCAAACTTAACAACATTGACATATAAAAATTCATATAAAAACGAAACCCATTAAAAACTCTAACGCCATACTGATTCTGCACTCGACATAGAGGTAGTTTTAATTATATTTATGTATTTCATTTTCTCTTTTGTTTTGTCATTATTTAAATATATTTTTATTAACAATACTAAAGCTCGTCAATAGCTACATACATATACACTCACACCTGTATCTAATAGGGGTAGGCAGAGACTACTGAGTGCCACATTGTCGTTTCGTCTCTCACTCATCAATACCTACTAAATAATAAAAGAAAATCGGTTGACAAACAGAGCGGAAAAAGGCTCAGAACTATTTTTCCCTATTTATATATAGTCTTGTGTTTACTACTAACAATTAAATCGGCAACACATCGATTTTCCGGACGGCTACGGTTCATTCTCAATTATAACTAATGGTGCGAGATCGTATGTAGCAATCGAGTGTTCTCTTTGTAGGAATTTCGTACTTTGTTAGAGACTGTAACAACGAGGGGAAAATCAGGTCGTGTTACCAATGTGGGCAGATTGTTTTTTTATTGGTTGCCAGGTCGAATTTGTTTTTAGACTTTTAAAGCTTAGTAAAATGTGTTATGTGGTTACAACTTTTATTAACATTAAATGCTAAACACTTCATAGTAGTTTAACGAAGCAACGTAAAAATACAATGCTGCAAAGTTTTTATGTATTTTTGGAATTAGGTGTCAACTGCAGTTAAACATAGGTTGGTGAAAATGCTCTTAAGATATTTTATTATTAGGTAAATCTATATACTATCAATAAAATGTTTGCTTTCAAAATAAATAACGACGGTGTAAAATTTACAACCAAATTGAGAACTTGCTTAAAATTATAAAACACACAAAGGATCTTAATTTTTTCATAGAATTAATAACAAGATCAAGATGTACTAGTAATGTTAAGTATTCTATGCTCATATAACCAAAATTGTTAGAAAATACTAAACTGTTGTTACATAAAACAACAATAATTGAATAGCTCGTAAATTTCTGTAAACAAATAAATTCAGGACACAACTACATAATATATGCCTCGAGTAATAAAGCATGTAACAAATACCTAACATTTGGAAGTGGTAGAGCCACGCTGGAGACATATTTGTCTACAGCATGAATGGGCCGGCTCGACCGGGGTAGTACCACTGTCTCACAGAAAACCAACGTAAAGTGACAGTTTACTGTCGCGTTTCGTATGGTAAGTGATAACCGGAGGCCCTTTCCTTCCCTAATCCCTATTCCTGTACTTTAAGGCCGACAACGCATACATGATACTTTCGGTATTGTAGATGTTCATGGGCGGTGGGGATCACTTAACATCAGGTGACCCACTGGCTCGTTTGTCGAACTATACTATAAAAAAAACATAAAACAATTACTGATTGTGATATATAAAACTTAAAACTACGTTAATGGTTTCTTATGTTTACGCGAATGATATACATTGAAATTTATTTTATATTTTAATAATTTTCAAGATATTATAAAGAGTATTACGACGAACGCACTAGGGATTGATGGCATTTCCAGAGAAATGATATTGCTAACACTTCCTCAAACTTTGCCATTTATTACGCTTATTAGTAACAGGTCAATATGTTCCAGCACTTTTCCTAATCTTTGGCGCTATGCGATTGTGAGACCAATCCCAAAGAATAATAATCCTTTCGATTATAAAGATTTGCGTCCGATTAGCATACTCCCTTGCTTATCTAAGATTCTAGAAAGAGTTGTGTATCTGCAGGTAGCCAAATACCTCGAACATAACGGTATTCTCCCAGATCAGCAATCAGGGTTTCGAAAGGGACTCGGTACTGCTACTGCATTATCGGACGTAGTAAGTAACATCCTGGAGGCGCGAGATCGAGGGGAGGGGACTATCCTTACTCTGCTCGATTATACGCGAGCGTTTGACACCATCAATATTAGTTTGTTGTTATCAAAGCTCCGTTATTATGGGTTCGATCAAGGGGCCATAGAATGGTTTCAAAGCTACCTAACTGACCGCTACCAACTTGTCGAAATTCGTAGACAGGACGGGTCCTTGTTATCTTCCTCCCCCCGACCAGTGACCTGTGGAGTTCCACAGGGATCAATACTGGGTCCGTTGCTCTATATTATATATAGTGCAGACATAATTAATTGCTTTCAAGATTGCAGCTACCACATCTACGCGGATGACACCCAGCTTTATTTATCTTTTAAAGCTCGGGATACGTCAATAGCACTTGATAAAATCAATAATGATTTGTCTAGGGTAATTGCCTGGTCGGAAAATAACTGTCTAGTCCTTAACCCCACTAAATCAAAATTTATGGTTTTAGGCAGTAGAATGCAAGTTTGCTCAATTCTCGGTGCTAGGCCGGAAATAAAAATTAACGGAAACGACATTGAAAGGGTCGATTCAGCACGAAATTTAGGCGTACTATTTGACCCTGACCTTCACTTTGAAGCGCACATAGGTAATGTGGTGAGAAATTGTTTTTATAGACTGAAACTTTTATATAGATTTAGAAAATACTTCAGCGTTCCTCTAAGAAAGAGACTGGTGGAGTGTTTAGTTTTGTCTAGGCTAAATTATTGCGATACTGTTTACGGCCCTTGTCTATTATCGCGCACCGATCGTCTTATTCAGCGTGTACAGAATGCATGTGCTAGGTATTGCTTCGACATTCCGCGTCGCAACCATGTCACACCGTATTTGAATGACGCAAATATGTTAAAAATGGCAGCCCGGCGGAAATTACATTTAGCCTCCTTACTTTTTGGTATTTTTAAATCAACAAGGCCCAAATACCTTTACAGTAAATTTACATGGAGACGGGATCATCTCACATATGGCACACGCACCACGACGAATCCCTTGGCAATTCCGCAACACAGGACTACTGCATTCAGGGGATCTTTCAAGTATGCCGCCACTCACTGTTGGAACAACATCCCGCCGCCGTTTCGAACTAAAACCAATAAATTGTGCTTTAAATATAATTATAAAAAATATTTATTACAGCTTCAGAAGCAATAGATTTAAAAAAAAAAAGTATACACTATCTTACCTTCCCGTTTTTGTTCGAATATCTAGGTGGAATGAATTGTTTGATCACGGTATAGTAGCGAAACATTGTGGATGCATCTTTTGTATGACGTTCACTTTCTTATGGCATTCTTATTCCCATTTAAAACGCCACTTGTATTGCAATTCAACTCAAGCGCATTATTGGCCGGTTACTTATATTACCAATATTTTATATTCGTAAGTGTAGTGTTCGGCAGCATAGTTCAACGTTAATTTTATAATAAGTTCCTTCACTTTGTTATCTTACTGATTCTGCGCAGTGCGACATGCACTTGGTCAGATTGCTGCTGCGTGTCTGATGTCTGCACGTGTGGGATGATTCGATCCCGCCGCCTCTATGTTGTGACCTGAAGTTCGTGCGTGTACCGCGTTATGCTAATTTCACAATTATTTCTATTTCGTCACATAAATTTTTTATTTAATACTGGTTAGTTTTTAAGTTTTTTTTTTTTTTTTTTTTTTTTTTTATTTGGTTTTAATTTTATATAATATATGTACGTCACTGGCTGGGTTCCCTATTGAAAACCAGCGCTGCAGTATGGGGTAGCCTGTATTGCAGCTTTAAGCTGAATAGGGACTCCCATTGTTGGTGCGAATATTATTAATTGTATATGTTTTTAATATGTGTGAGTTCTTTACGTACCAACAATAAAAAATCTTTTCTTTCTTTCTTCTTCTTTCTCAAATTATTATTAGCTTTCGAAACGTCGGGATAAAAAGTTCAATAAACCACGATAGAATCCGTAAAAATTAGTTTTATTTCAACTATGTATAGTATTACTCAATCAAGCAAATAAAATATTTATTGAATCATGAAATGCTATACAATATTAAAATTTAGTTAAGCCTTTTTTTACTCCACAGCTAATTCGGAATCCAGTTTCGCTAGAGAAGAAAGGGCAAGCAACTCTAGCGTTGCTCTTTTCGAACACCGGTTAATATTTTATTTTATTCGGGCTCGGCAAATTAACCACACTGTATCTGATGGTAAACGCAGTTAGAGTATCAAGTAGAGAGAGACGATCTATCCCTTATAACATGCCGGTCTGCTAACTAATATTTGGTCATACAATTAAAAATTAATACTCGTATTTTTGCCGCACCATCAAGCTGTGGAACAGTTTGCCAGCTACCGTGTTCCCTCCTTTCTATGATCCTGGGTCCTTTAGGCGTAATGTGAAGAAGCTAAACAGCAGGCCGGCATGATTGTGTTGAGTAGCGGGGGATAGACTGTCTCTCGCTACTTGATACTCTATCTGGACGGCACTGCGCTTACCATCAGGTGCAGTGTCTTCTTAGTCTTTGCCGCGCCAGAATAAAAAAAAAAAAATACGATTGACATTTGATTACATTAGATTAAAGCTCAATGGTAATTAAGTTGCCTTATTGTGGTATTGTGAAAGAAAACTTATTATAAAATAACTGTACATGTCCTTTGTGAGAGTGATGAGCATCTAATAATATTCTGAACAAGTTATATTTAATTCATAAACATCTATAAAAGCAGTTCTATTGAACTAGTTGGAATACTACACATGTTTTTGGCATTAACGGGCCACAAAGATTTTTAGGAATTTGCTCTGAAAGGGTTAAACGCAGCGTAGCTGCTGCCAGAACTGAACGAATAAACTCGCTGTAAGAGTATTAAAGAGTTTTAAAAAGGTTTAACACCGGAAAATAAAACTAGGAGAAATTTGAATCATTAATTTATTTCAATAAACTTACTTGTTTTTTTATAAGAAATACTGCGGCTTATCAACCTTTGAGAAGAGGAAGTATACGAGGAGGCTGGCGAACTTCTGAAAAATATATTACCAAACAACCAGGTCATGAGAGTTTCAGCAAATCTACAGGAACGTAACATGGAATTACATTGTAATTCTATTGTGAAGGTAGCAGCGGCAGTTAACGATGGGCAGCTACTTCGCCGTGCCCTGGCATTGCAAAAGTCTATGGGCGGCGGTGACTACTTACCATCAGGTGGCCCGTCTGCTCGTCTGCCTATCGAGGCACAAAAAAAAGCAACTAAGTGGAGCTGGCCAATTTATTCTCCACAACTAACTAGCCGTAAACCACAGAATGTCTTATTAAAACACACAAAAATCACAATACTTAGTAGCAAAGTATGTCAAGAGGTTATTAGGACATTCCTAGACTTATAAACCACGAAGGATTCTCAAAATTGGCTCTGTTAATGTGGCAGCATAAAGCTTGAATTGTTGCTGTATCATAAAACCGTGAGCACGATGGCTCCCGGCCAACATTCAAATCCGAGTCGCTGATCTGCAGATTATAGCGCGATAATCCCGATATAGAACTCGGAGAGCATATTTTTATCATAAATATGTATAAAGTATCAATTTATATAAAGGTGAATAGGGTACTTTCTTGTGTTTAATTTTGTATATTATTCGATATGCAACCGAATATAATACGCAACGGAAACCCTTTTGCGTAAACAGAATCAAAATTGCTTGAAAATTGAAGTCATAATATTTATTTTAAATATTGGTATGAGCGAAAATGTTCGCGTAGTGGGAACATATCACAATCTCCCTCGCACAACGGCACAGTACTGGCCATTCTGAGAACCGTGACGTCACGGGACATATCATGCATCCTTTTACTGTCATTTAACAATTACCCCTTCCAGGTGATGGCGTCTAATTTGCTTATTTTTGTTCGGATTCATAAAATTCTTTCGATAATAGGTTTTAGGTAATGAAACTTGCAGATGAAATTAATAACAAAATCGTTTCAACTACCGTATTTAAAGAGTTTATGTTGTTTATTAAAAATTATTCCCGATCAGTAAATTGAATTTATTTGTCCTAGGTATGTACAATATTACGTTTAGCAGCTTCGCTAGCGTTGTAATGAGTAATGCTCTTTGCCATCCTACTTATACCATAAATATGAATGTTTGGATGGATGTTTGTTACTCAATCACGGTACAACGGCTGGACGGATCTGGTTGAAATTAGGCACAGAGATAGATTATAGTCTGCAATAGCACATGGGCTACTTTTTCCCGGAAAAATGTACAGTTTCCGTGGGATAGTATTTTTTTTCACAGAGCAAGGGGTCGGCATAATTTTTTGCATAGTGGCAATTTAGGGATCAGCAAATGACATAGGCTACTTTTTATCCCGAAAAAAAATTTAAGCTTCCTATGGGGTAGCAAAATATAGAAAGGAGTAATAGCGTAAGATGCCTCCATGGATTGTATACCTTTTCTGCCAAAAATTACCTACACGCGGGCGGAGCCGTGGGCAACAACTAGTTTTAATATATTTGATCCATGATCAACTGCACTAAGTGGGTCGCCACCTCACCTTGTGGTTCGTAAGATACATCAAAAAAGAAGTTGATTCAAGTTCCTATGTACTTTGAAATTATAAATATAATTTCACCTCTCGGGTTTGTTAGGGTCATTATATTGTATACCGTTATTATATTTCAGTAAGGACCAACTGCTTTAAGAAATCGAGATTTTTATCACTCTCACGACGGTCATGTGCGGCACTCGGTCTTGTAATGAGTTCTATTTCACAATATTTCAATAAGGCAACTTAACATACATTGAGCTGCTCTAATCTAAGGTAATTAAACTTAAATCGTATATATTATATGACCTATGATTATAATTATATGACCAAATATTGTTAACCGGTGTGAAAAGAGCAACGCTATAGTTTCTTGCCCGTTCTTTTCTAGCGAGACTGCATTCCGAACTGGCGGTAGAGTGAAAAATTGACTGAATCTAAATGATGTATAACATTTTATGGATTCAATAAATATTTGATTTGGTTGATTTGATTTATTGTTACTATTTTTTTTGTCTAGATAATGAGACAAACAGGTCGCTAATTCGATGATAATTCGCATTCGCAATAACAGAGAAAACAAATTAGTCTTGAACTACAAAATACTTGATAATATTTGAAGGATACACCTCTGCCTACCACTTCGGGGATTACATATGCAAATTAATCACACAAAGATTAGTCTTGATGTGGGCATCGAACCTGTGCCCGTCGTTTCACTAACGTCTACTCACCCTCTACGCTAGGGTTATCAAATGGTTGTTGTGTCCTCGTTACAGTCCTCTAAATGTTGTAATCAGTGAATAAATCCTCGGAATCCCGCCGGTGGTCCCCTGTAATCCCTAGCATTTGGTGTACCCGGGATCTGATGCGTAATAAATAAACAATAGCGACCAGATTACATTATTAGATTGTTTCTATTAAACCTCTTTTAAAATGCCTATTAGTATACTACTGTAAGGATGCCAAATGAATTCAGAAATGTAACAACGATTGTATAAATATTCTACGATATATTTCTCTCAACAAAATATGAACGCTCTGTTCGACGGTTCAATCACAAGTGTCGTGCCAAAGGCAAACTGTCACAATTCAAATAGTGGTGGCAAAGGTCCGTTCTCAAACAGCCTAGCAATATTCCTTAATTCAATCACTACCTTAGTGGCCAGTATCTGTTAATGTTACCAGCCGAAAAATACAAGACTGTTTTCGTGTCTATGTCATCTGACAGATACTCGTCACTGGTACAAATAATAACAATCGGATAATCTAAGGTTGAAGAATATATTAATAGTTAGTCTTACACTACTGTATTATACATTGTCCTACTGCTGCTACACTAATGAGGCCTTAGTCCACCACGCTGGCCTATTAACAGCCTCCGTGGCGCAGTAGCCAGCTGTGAAACGAGTGGCCGTGGATTCGATTCCCACACCGAGACAAATGTTTGTGTGACAGTCAGATATTTGTACCGAGTCTGGGTGTTGTAAGACCGAAAGTCTCTCGTAGTTCCTGATACCCACGACACAAGACTCTTACCGTAGTGTGGGATCAGGACTATGTGTTTGACTGTTGGGTATTATTTATTTATGTAATTCGGTTTAGTAGACTTCACATAATTTTATTCTTATGGTGTCTCGAGGAATGCTGGTTCCCTTACAATATTTTCCTTCAATATTAAAGCAAGCGGTAAGTAACATAGAATACACACGTATATTCGAAAAGTCAAAGGTGTATGTCAGCTGTCTCTCGCTAATTGATCTGGACGGCACTGCGCTTACCATCAAGAGCAGTGTGGAGTTGTATTTCGTCACGAAAGTATAGTGCAATGTGTCTAGTGTTTCTACTCTCTATATAGTTGATATTTAATACTTAGATATCATTTACCACCAAATAGACAGGTGGTCAAACACTTAAAGCAGACGAAAGACTAGTCCTCTGATCGCTCGTAAATTACTTTATTATCAAGATATATCGCGCACTCGATTACGGGATTTGTTACTATTCTGTAGTGTCATGTGCTTTATTGCTCACTGGTGCAATAAAATAAGTCGTATTACTGGCTGAATTGCGACTTTGGCCGCTGACATTTAAAAACAATAATTCTTATAACGGTGTCGATTATGCTGAATAACTCAATAAGTTAAAATGTTATTTTTATTCATTTAAGTAATTCTGTTGTTGCTTTAGAACTAATTTTGAATTCATTATAACAGCACTTAGATTCTTACAATTGAGTTGGAGCAGTATTATAGGTGCTTAAAACATTAACGGTCTTATTCATAACAACGCTTATCTAAGGTATAAACCTTCATTAGTTAAAACGTCATACAAGCCTATCGAACGTTCGATAAAATTCTTTATTCATAATCGTTTGATAAAGTTCCGATAAATAAAATGTCCCTATCGTACACAATGTTGCCACATACACACCTCTGACTTTTCTAAGGTTGCGTGTATATTAATTCTTAATTACGCTTACTCTAACGGTGAAGAAAAACATCGTGGGGAAACCTACATACCTGAGAATTCTCATACGAATTTTCATCACAAGTCTGCCAACCTGCGTTTACCTAACCCCTCTCATTAGTAGAGGAGGCCCATGCCCAGCAGTGGGACAATGTTTAATACAGGTCCCGTATTAATTACTGGTTCTTAAAGTGTATACCAATGTTATAAAATGTGTAAATTTCACAGACAAAGACGGAAATCCCATCTCGTGGTGTGGTGTGTGTATACATGGATTCTTAACTATGGCAATTACTTTTGGGGAACTTTGTATTCCGTTTTAATGTTGCAATGGTTAAATGCAAAGAATTGTAGTGGATTAAAGAGAATCTTTGACATATTTTTTAATTTATAGTATAAGAATTTGTTCAATCAATATTCTTTGCATCTTTTGAAGGAATGGAAAATAGGAACTCTTGGTCCATCTGGCCGACTAGGGTACCATTTATTGTCCGTAGTTTGACGTGAGAATTATTTGTTTTTTGAGGCAGAGGTTTGAAAGCACGCAAGTGGGTCACTTGCTTGCGGCTTGTCAACATCATTAATAATAATAGAAGAATTATGACCCTTGCCAGTTCAACCCTTTATCTTATTTCTGTAAAAAAAGAATATCTCATTTTATTCGAGTTACGTTTTAGATGTATAGAGGTCTTTTTTCTTTACAGTTAGTTATTTTATACGCAGTTATTTTTATAATATAATTTTTTTCCCCAGTCTCTTTCATGATTGGCAGGCATCATATTTTAACATCGAGACGAATCTAACGACACCTCATATGTCAAAATCCATTACGCCTTTAGCACGCTAAAGGCACGCAAAAAATTTCTGGCCGTCCTTTAGTTATTTTAAAATATACTTTATTAATGTTAAACAAGGGATTACCACATTCATAATAACTTATTCCTTAAAGAACTGGGCATACATTGTATTTTGATTTTTAAAAACGAACCAACCATCATGTGGAATTGTTCCATATTTTTATCCATGTACGTACCTATTTTTTATCCTATTTGCGTTTAGAACGATTTATTTGAAACGTTACACTCAACTTTAAATTTAGAATTTTACTCTACTTCTGCCCAAAGATGTTTCACATAAAAATATTTTAAAACTTAAAAATATCTCTCAAGATTGTCTACTAATCAAAAATAAATCTTCACTGCTTATGTACGGCACTAGAACATAAAAATCATATCAGATATTGTGAGTGTGGCATGATTGATGCGAATTCAATTAATGAAAAATGCATGCGGTATTTATGCAGCTTTCGAACGTCCGTACATGATCAATGACTGTAGATAAAATATATCGGAAACACTATCAATTATGGATGATTAATATCAATTTATTCACGACATTTACAAATAAACTCGTGAAGAGTGGGCAGATGTGCAACCAACTCAAGATTTTTGGTGTTGATTTCCATCTCGTTACATGATAAGCAAATAGTTGCTGGTGGTAGGATATTCATATCCGCCCGCATAGCGACCACCGTACAACCCGGTGCCATTGTGGCGATGTAAAACCCGCCACAATGGCACACACAAGTGTGTCGCATATCGGGATCAGCCAGTGTACATCTAGTTTTTGTTGGGGGTCTAGAGTTGGGCGGCTTTGCTCCTGGTTACGATGTTTGGCCACTTTGCGGCCTTCTGAGTACCCTGACAATAGATCCCCGACTGCTTCTTCATTTTCTTGCCCATGGCGTAGTGTGTAGAAGGAGGCTGGCATGATTTTGTTGAGTAGCGGGGGATAGATCGTCTCTCGCTACTCGATACTCTAATTGGACCGCACTGCGCTTACAAACAGGTGCAGTGTGGACACTTGGCACGGTGCCAGTATAAAAAAAAGGTTAAAATTAATTAGACTTAATTTAGAATCACCGAAAATCTCACATAATTTTAATTCATCGAATCTAGATCCTCCCTAGTTTCACAAACAAATACATTGGAACTAGACCAAAGAGCGATAGAACTGTTAGATAAGTCGTTAACGTTTAAACCCAGTCTGATAATTCAAGGCGTTTGTAACAACGACCCCTAATTGCCGTCTCTGGATCATGTAGTGTTAATTTTGGATTTAAACACTTGATGTGACTTGTGCGGTAACGTTTGAAATTTCGTAGCTAACTTAAGGCTTTAGAATTTATAGTGTTGCCTGAGAAAAGGTGTCTACGTAGTGTCTATTTAATATGGTATTGACTACTTCCGTGGCGTAGTGGGTGAAAAGCTGGCTGTGAAACGAGAGAGGGTTCGATTCCCACACCGAGACAAATGTTAGTGTGACACAGATATTTGTTTCGGGCCTGGACGTTGTGGGACCGCAGTCACTCGTAGTTCTTGATACCCACGATACGGGTTTACCTAGTGTGGGGTCAGAACTATATTTGTGACTATTGGATGTGGTGAATCGAACCCACGTTTTGCTCGTTTCACAGCCAGCTTCTCTGAGCCACGAAGGCCGTCAAAATGACGAGAAACATTGTAAAATTATGAAAATATTGGTATTCTTGTTTCAATTGGAAGATACGTAAAACACTGGCAATTAGTTAAAAAAATATTATTCAAAGAAATACAAAGACTAATATTGTACTATTCATTTATTTCAAAGGCCTAACCATCCGGGTTTGTTGACGAGACCCGTATCCAAGAGTGTATACATGTAATAATCTATGTAAGATATATATACATATACACTCACGCCTGTGATCCCCGAAGGGGTAGGGGGTAGGGGTAGGGTAGGCAGAAATGTAACCAGCACACCCACTTTTCGCCGAATTTATTCCTGTCCCATAATGTGAAAGGGGGTGAGCCTATTACCGGGCACATTTCCAGACTCCGGGCTGATAATGAGTATTTCTAAATGGAAAAACCTAAATAGTATTTCTATGTCAATAGTAGCAAGTTTTGTCACAATTTTGAAGCTATGTACCTATATATATTGATTGCCTCGGTGGCGCAGTTTTAACTGCACATGCGTTACGACTGCTGTGCTGAGGTCTCGGGTTCGATCCTAGGGACGGGTAAAGTGATATTGGGTTTTTATATTTAGAAATACTCATTATCAGCCCGGAGTCTGGAAATGTGCCCGGTAATAGGCTCACCCCCTATCACATTATGGGACGGGAATAAATTCGGCGAAAAGTGGGTGTACTGGTTACATTTCTGCCTACCCCTTCGGCGATTACAGGCGTGAGTGTATATGTATGTATGTAAACATTCAACATTGAAAATTGCAATAATTAATGCAAATGTTACCGTCGGTTCGAGAACTTGAGTGTAATGAATATGTAATTATATTTATCCCTAACATTTATTCGCTGTAAGTTAACCGGCCAACCTTTTACTCTACTATAATTGCGCAAAACTAAACCGTTGCCAGCGAATTAATTAAATAATGTTACCCACGCTACACGTTATTAAATACAAATGCAAACTTAATTAGGTTTTTACATAACGCTGTTATTAAAATGGGTGTGTTATAAAAATTTTCATTAATATTATATTTTAATAGATTTATTTAATTTATATATTTTCACACTACCATTTTGGAATACCCAATGCGATATGCGGTCATCGTTGGGATTCAAAATAATTTTATACTCATAGCGGTAAACGAGTAAGCAAATTATCTATACTAATATTATAAAGAGGAAAGATTTGTAACGAATTGGCTCAAAAAGTACTGAACCGATTTTAAAAATTCTTTCACCATTTGAATGCTACATTATCACTGATTAATATAGGATATTTTAATTGCAAGAAAAAATAAGGATCCCTCCTGAAAATAACCTCCACGCGGGTGGAGCCGCGAGCAACAGCTAGACTTATAGTAAGTAATCTCGCCTATTAACACCCATAATACTGGAAGAATTAAATATTCTATGACAGCCTCCGTGGCATAGCGGGCAAGTACTCGGCTGTGAAACGAGAGGCCGTGGGTTCGATTCCTGCACCGAGACAAATATTTATGTGATAGATAGATATTTGTTTCGGGTCTGGGTGTTGTCGGAGCCATGTCCCGCTTAGTTGTTGACACGCACGATACAGGTGTGACCTAGTGGTGTAATTATTTGTTTGTGGATACAAATACCCTGAGTACAGAATATTCTGGAATACCTAACTCATAAGTCACACACAAATCAGTAAACTACAGTAAGATATATTATCGCTATTAATACAAGCCCTGTATTAAACATTGTCCCACTGCTGGGCACGAGCCTCCACTACTAATGAGAGGGGTTAGGCCTTAGTCCACCACGCTGGCCTAATGCGGGTTGGCAGACTTCTCATACCTTCGAAAAATTCTCAGGTATGCAGGTTTCCTCACGATGTTTTCCTTCACCGTGAAAGCAAGCGATAATTAACATTTTAATACACACATAACTTTAGAAAAGTCAGAGGTGTATGCCACTTGGGTTTCGAACCTACGGCTTTCGTCTTGGCAGTCCGTACCGCAACCAACTAGGCTATCGCAGGCTATCGCTATTATCAGAAACTCTAAGAGAATTTGGGTATCATGAATTTAAACTCTGTATGAATATTTGTGCATCACATTTGTAGGCGCAGAAATCAAACCCCTAGTCTTCAGTTCCAGTTAGCTTCACAGCCTACTGACCTACTGCGCCACCGAAGCAGTCAACTAAACTGTTACTTATTTAGTACGCTTAGCAGGTCTGTTTTGTTGCTAATTAATGAATGGCTTTGATTGGCTGTAGGGTGGTTAGTGAGTAAATGGGACATCTGATTGTAAAAAAATACTCCACGGCCTATATAACCCACGAAACTGTTCCTGAGCGCGCTATTGATCTTGCAAGAGTTTTTTTTTTAATGCCTCGATAGGCAGACGAGCAGACGGGCCACCTGATGGTAAGTAGTCACCGCCGCCCATAGACTTCTGCAATACCAGGGCACAGCAAAGCCGCTGCCTACCATAGAGATTGAATACTTAGCCATGGAAAGCGATGTAAATGATGGCATTTAATTGCATTTAAATTTGCAGCAATAGAAGCTACCTATTTCCTACCCTGATCGAGCTAATCGTATTACTCAAATCTCCACGCAACATTTATATGTGCTTCACACAAACATAATTTACTTTACGGAAACGAACCTGCAACGTCTCGTATTACAGCTGACTATTCATCCACTGCGCCACGAAGGTATGGTATGAATTAAGAAAAAAAGATAAATTAAATATGGCAACTAGCTTCAACATTTGCTTCCAAGTCCTGACCAAGAAATTAATGGAATCACAAGAGTTATTTACAAGTCGCCAGGAATTCTAATATTTGTTTATTTATATCAGGCAAATTGACCATATTCAATATATATGAATATATATTTAAAATAATATTTTTTTTAGTAACAATAGCTTAAGGTCTATGTCAGTATGCATAGACTGCCTCTGTGGCAAGCCGCTCTTTTAATTGCGCATGTGTGTTGCTTTGCTGAGGTCTCGGGTTCAATCCCCGGGTCGGGTAAAGCGATATTGGGTTTTTCTATTTAGAAATACTCAGTATCAGCCCGGAGTCACACTGTCCCAGCTATTGCATTATGGGATCATAATACATTCGGCGAAAAGTGGGTGTACTGGTTACACATCTGCCTACAACTTCGGGGATAACAGGCATGAGTGTATATGTATGTTAGTATGTTTTAAATAAATATGTAGGACTTCCCTACACTAGGCATTGGGAATTTATTATTTATTTATGTATTGATATGAAACATTTGCTTTGTCAGGTTTCAAGCCAGACGTAGTCATATGTAGACGCATTGTCTCAATAAAACGAGCCAATTATTAAAAAGAGGCGCAGAACGAGCGTAATGTATTTTTTATACCACTTCCAGCGGTAATCTATGTAAGTGATGTCTTGTTTGTGCCAGCGCGTTCATCGCTCTAAGTGTATGTTTTATTCAGGAGACGTCCGACGAATGTATCCAAATGAAATGCTCACTATTTATAATTTTGTATGAAAAATACCGCTCAATACCTTTACCCTAAAGAGGCGTAGTCTTTAGGACTGGAAGAAAGCAAGGGCTTATATCACAATGAAAACACAGCCAGGCATGATTGTGTCTAGTAGCGAGGTATAGATGACTCTCGCTACTTGATACTCTAACTGGACGGCACTGCACTTACCATCAGGTGCAGTGTGGTCACTTTGCCTTGCCAGGATAAAAAAAATTGCTCCGTGGCTCAGCGTGTGAGTAGCCAGTTTTTTATCATAGTCCGACAAACGAGCCAGTGGGTCACCTGATGTTAAGTGATCTCCACCGCCCATGAACATCCACAATACCGAAAGTATCACGTATGCGCTGTCGGCCTTAAAGGACAGGAATAGGGATTAGGGAAGGGAAGGGGGAATCTGGGCCTCCGGATATCTCACTTACCATATGAAACGCGACAGTGAACTGTCACTTTATGTTGGTTTTCTGTGAGACAGTGGTACTGCCCCGGTCGGGCCGGCTTTCATGCTGTAGACAAATATGTCTACAGCGTGGCTCTACCACTTCAGTTTGTGTGACAGAGAGATATTTGTTTCGGGTCTGGGTATGTGGAACCCTAGTCCCTCGTATTTCTTGATACATACAATACAGGTTTTACCTAGTGTGGAGAAAGAATTATTTTTGTGATTGGTGTATTTGTATTATCACAGACAAAATCGAATAAAACGCGGTTCTAAAGCTGAAAAAATTCTCGGATATATTTTGTAGTGTATAATATTGTCTGTGGTTTCACTCACGTACGTAATGTTATGACGAATGAATGAATATGATTCAAGCGCGGAACTTGCAAAAGTGTCGCAATTTGTTCGTCTCTTCGCAACTGGTTTTTATTAGACGCAATACAGAAGTATTACGTTTCAAATATGATTGATAAGATTTTAGCATATTTTTTTTCATATAATACTTATATGATAAATTTCTTTATAATACTCGGTGCCTGTCTGCCTCGGTGGCGCAGTTGTAATTGCGCATGCGTTACTACTGCTGTGCTGAGGTCGCGGGTTCGATCCCCGGGTCGGGTAAAGTGATATTGGGTGTTTCTATCTAGAAATTCTCAGTATTAGCCCGGAGTCTGGAACCTGTGCCCGGTATGGCGATAGGCTCGCCCCCTGTCACATTATGGGACCGCAATTCGGCGAAAAGTGGGTGTACTGGTTACACCTCTGCCTACCCCTTCGGGAATTACAGGCGTGAGTGTATATGTATGTATTCTTTATAATAAATTCTATATAATAAATTTATTTCATCTTCTTCGTCAAACTAAAGCCTTCATGAGTTATTTCTGTCTGTTTGTAGTTGCCTAAAATCCTGTGAGAAATTTATTTAATCACAGAGCCAACTCTCATATTTAATTTACCACTGAGTGTTTACCGAACTGAGTTTAGATTATGAATTTACTAAAATTTTTTATTGAATTAAATAGTTTCCATCAGTTTTCAGTCTGGCTTACTGGTTCCAATAATAAATGTCACCATTATTTTGAGTTTATGTGTTATAGGCACTTACCACCATGAGTATTTCAATGCAGCTCTGTACGTCTTGCTATGCATCCGTGGTATATTTATTTATACACAATGTTAACTGCCTCACTGGCGCACGAATGATAACTATATGTATACGGGAGCATATGTCGAGATAAGTTTTTTTTTTATCCTAGCACAGCAAAGTGACCGCACTGCACCTGATGGTAAGCGCAGTGCGGTCCAATTAGAGTATCGAGTAGCGAGAGACGATCCATCCCCCACTACTCAACACAATCATGCCGGCTTGCTCCTTCACACTACGCCATGGGCAAGAAGGTGAAGAAGCGGTCAAGGGTCTATTGTCAGAGTACTCAGAAGGCCGCAAAATGGCCAAACATTGTACCCCAACTCTAGACCAAAAGGTGTCCAAAAGTGCAGGTGAATTGAATTATTTATGGTCTATGTTAAATTAAGTTGTTTACTTCTTGAGAAATTATTGTGATGTGTCAGCATATTTAGGATTGCAATCTAGTATAAGACCTTGTACTTGTAGTGTAATATTTTATTTTTATTGTAATCTGTTTTGTTGCCCAAATAAATAAATTATTTGATATGATTAATTAATAAGTTTGATTTCATTCAAATACATAGCAATAAATAAATGATTCATGTCACACTCTGTCATATTTATGACTAGCTGTTGCTCGCGGCTCCGCCCGCGTGGATGTCATGTTTGGGAGAAAAAGTATACAATACAAAATACCAATATTCATGCGTTTAACTTAAAAATGACGGATTTTCATACAAACTTTCATTCCCTATTTTACCCCCTTAGGGGCGGAATTTCCAAAAATCCTGAAACATATATTTTTTATTTTTAACTAAAAGGCCAAATACTAATTTTCATGAATTTAACTTCAAAAATGACGGATTTTCATACAAACTTTCATCTCCTATTTTAGCCCCTTAGGGGTGGTATTTACAAAAACCTTTCCTTAGTGGATGCCTACGTGATAAAAGGTACCTACTGTCAAAATTTCAAGTCTCTAACCCCAGCCGTTTAGGCTGTGCGTTGATCGATCAGTCAGTCAGTCAGTTTCTTCTTTTATATATACAGATTAATAAATATCCCTAATACAAAAGGAACAATGCGTTGTCGGCCTTTCAGGAAGTAATTGGCTATTTTAACAGTCTCCGTGGCGCAGCGGGCGAGTAGCCGGTTGTGAAACGCGAGGCTGTGGGTTCGATTCCTACACCGAGACAAATGTCTGTGTGATGGACAGATGTTTGTTTCGGGTCTGGGTATCAAATAAAATCAAAATCAAATATTTATTGAATCCATGAAATGTTATACATTATTTAGATTCAGTAAATTTTTTACTCTACCGCCAGTTCGGAATGCAGTTTCGCTAGAGAAGAACGGGCAAGAAACTTTAGCGTTGCTCTTTTTCAACATTGGTTAACAATATTTGGTAATACAATTATTATACAATTTTAATTTAATTACATTAGATTAGAGCAGCTCAATGTGTGTTAAGCTGCCTTATTGCAAGATTGTGAAATAAAACTCATTACAGCACCTAGTGCCGCACATGACCATCGTGAGAGTGAAATCTCGATTTCTTAAAGCAGTTGGTCCTTACTGAAATAGTCTGAGCAGACCAGTCCACACGAGCCGCACCCGATCACGAGTAGTGACGCATGTGTCAGCCATCGGCCTCCTCAACCATGTTACAGGGAAGAGACCGACCTGGCACATGGCGCCGCA
Source organism: Laothoe populi (assembly GCA_905220505.1). NCBI lineage: Eukaryota > Metazoa > Arthropoda > Insecta > Lepidoptera > Sphingidae > Laothoe > Laothoe populi. The sequence continues at coordinate 14,733,330 of HG992167.1, read as the reverse complement.
GCAAGCACAGACACTTTAGCGAGCATGACATACCCAGACTAAATACAACAATTAAATGCTAAGACAATAATATCAAGTAAAGTCATGTAAGGCATATAAGTTCGCAATGTTAAGCAAATAAAATATTGGCATAACTTAATATATATAACTCTTATACAAACATATAAAGTTCCCAATTTATTATTATTTATACATATAAAGATTATTTTTATTTCTAGTATTTACACTATGGACATCACAAATTTTTGGAAATTGTTGTATATTCTTATGAACATACATTAAATTAGCGAATATAAATTGTGATGCTACTGTCATTATATTAATTTCCTTGAATTTTTCTCTCAAAGAACTCCTAGAATTTAGCGAGTAGATAGACCTTATAGCTCGCTTTTGGAGAGTAAATATGATATTGATGTCAGCAGCACCACCCCATAGTAGAATCCCGTAGCACATCAAACTATGGAAATACGCAAAATAGACCAACCTAGCCGTATCAGCGTCGGTCAATTGACGTATTTTATTCACAGCATAAGCTGCGGCACTTAATTTTTTGGATAATACAGATATGTGAGATCCCCATTGAAGTTGGGGATCTAATGTTATGCCTAAAAACTTGGTTGTCTCCACAAGACTCAATTTATCCCCATTCATATAAATATTGGCGTCGATCTTTTTGACATTAGGTGTTAAAAATCGAATACATTTGGTTTTCTGACTATTTAATAGTAAATTATTAACGCTAAACCAATGTACTATTTTTGCGAGCGTGTTGTTTACATCGTCAAGAACAGAATTATGTCGGCTTACTTTGAATATTAAAGAAGTATCATCTGCAAACAACACTACCTCACAGTTGTCCCTTATGCAATAAGGTAAGTCATTTATATAAACTAAGAATAGAAAGGGTCCAAGAATCGAGCCCTGTGGAACTCCCATGGTAAGAACAGACCCAGGAGATAATTTTCCATTGACGTCTACACTTTGAACCCTACTTAAATATGACTTAAATAACTTAAGAGCAATACCATTAATTCCATAGTGACTCAATTTCGTGAGAAGTGTGTCATGGTGTACACAATCAAAGGCTTTAGATAGATCACAGAACACACCCAAAGCATCCCGTGAATCCTCCCAAGCATCAAAGATATTAGTTAGTAGCTCAACACCAGCATCAGTGGTGGAGCGACCCCTTGTAAAGCCAAATTATTTATGATGCAACATGTTATTCCGAGAAAAGTATTTTTGCATTTGCATTAACATAAGCTTCTCAAAAATTTGGCTTACCGAAGGTAGCACAGAAATAGGTCTCTAATTATTGGGGTCAGCTGTACTACCCGTTATAAAAAGAGGAATAATTTTACTCATTTATTAGTATTGTGGGACCGTTGTCCCTCGTAGTTGTTGATACCCACGATACAGATTTGACCTAGTGTGGAATCAGGGCTATATGTGTGACTGTTGGGTGTATTTATTTATTAATTCTATTATCAATTACATCCTAGTATACTCAAACAGGCTGGTTTTAAATCTCAATACGCACAGTTTAACATCAACAATTTAAAGACAAAGTGAATATATTTTTAAACGACCATGGTTTACGATGTAGCTGCACAGTACCCTAAAATTAGAATGGCCACATCTCCTTCAAAAGCGTGAAAATTGTCGTAAAAAATGATGTTCGCCCCATTTCAGCAAAGCTGTAAGATTATTAGATTTACGAGATCATTCACAGTTGGAATGGTTCGTTCAAAAGGGGACCATATTGGATTTCAATATTTAATTCGGTCAGGTATTGCGATGCCTACAATATCCTTCTTGAAGGTAAACCTTCATACTGATTTTTATACATAAATACGCACGCATTCCAACTCCTCCTTATATTTCTATTTGATTCATTTCGTTGCGGGATAAAAGACAGTTAAGCGTCGTCGAATTTCATTACTCGGTGTCGAAAAAATGCGTGCCATTGTCGATCTTGGCTAAATAGAAGTTACAGTGGCGGGTGTGTGGCCGCTATAGAAACAATTACACACGCACGCTTGTAATCCCCAAAGGGGTAGGCAGGACTATAACCAGGACGCCCACATTTCGAGCTTATTACTGGCCCGTGATGTGATAGGGGCGAGCCTATCGCCCAATTCCATACTCCGGGCTGATACTGAGTATTTCGTGATAGAAAAATCCAATATCATTTTAATTTACAAAGCCAATAAGAGATAAAATTTCAAGAATAGCCCACACAAATATTGATTCAGGATGCAGCTGCGTAATAATCCTACAAATATTATAAATGCGAATGTTTGGATGGATGTTTGTTACCCAATCACGCTACACCGACTGGACGGATCTTGTTGAAATTTGGCATAGAGATAGATTATTATAGTTTGGAATAGCAAATAGGCTACTTTTCCTTTTTCCTTCCTTTACTTTTCTTTTTATCCCGGAAAAATGTACAGTTCCCGTAGGATAGTTTAGTTTTTGACAAAGCAAGGGATATGATTTTTTGCATGTCATGAACATCTAGTAATAAAATAAAATATGTACAGAAATAATTAATGTAAAGACAAAATTTAACTAATTTATGATACATCTTTTGTACAAATTAATAATTAGCTAACATATCCAAAAAATCAATGTGGAGAATTTAAAATTGACTTATAATAATACACCAAACAGTCACAATCGTTCTCCTGATCCCACGCAAGGCGAACCCTGTATCATGAGTATCAAGAACTACGAGGTATTACAGACCCACAACACCCAGACCTTATATACAAACATTTGTTTCGATGCGGGGATAGAAACCGCGGCTCTCATTTCACAGCCGACTACTCACCCACTATGCTACGAAGCCTGTCTGATATTCTTAATGTACAGCTAGAGTTCTTCTCTAGCGAAACCACATTCCGAACTGGCGGTAGAGTAAAAAATTGACTGAATCTAAATGACGATGAAGACTGCCTTGGTGGCGCAGTTGTATTTGCGCATGCGCGACTGCTGCTTTTCTGAGGTCTCCGGTTCGATCCCCGGGTCGGGTAAAGTGATATTGGGTTTTTCTGTCTTGAAATTCTCAGTATTAGCCCGGCGTCTGGAAACTGTGCCTGGTATGGCGATTGGCTCGCCCCCTATCACATTATGAGACCGAAATTCGGCGAAAAGTTGGTGTACTGGCTACACCTCTGCCTACCCCTTCGGGGACTATAGTCGTAAGTGTATGTGTATTTAAATAATGTATAAAATTTCATGGATTCAATACATATTTGATTTTGATTTATTTTACCTATTTTTATTCTATACATAGATTTTTCAGAGCATCTATTCAGAGAATTCTAGGTGACGATATTAAAAAGTCTCACGCTTCGATGGAAACATTTTCATATAAATTACGGAGAATTCTATCGCCCACATATCTTCTTTATCTTTCAGTATATTTTCTCGACGTCCACAGTAAGACGCAGAGCTATTTTATGCTGTAGGAGCTTATATATTTTATTTCTTATTATATTTGATATAATGTGTACACTTATCTATGTTTATATATACACATATAATTCTACTGTACGTGTGTATGTCACTGAACTCCTCCTAAACGGCTGGACCGATTTGAATGATTTTTTTGTATGCGTTTGGGTGGCGCCCTGGATGGTTTAGATTCACAAATCAGTCCGGCAGATGGCGCTGCAGTCGGTGTGGCGCTGCTTTTATGGGCAGGACGACGTTTGCCGGGCCAGCTAGTATATATATAAAAATGAATTCCTATTTCCCTTGGTCACGGCATCACGCGTGTGCGGCTGGACCGATTTCGCTAAATCTTTTTTCGTTCTTTTTGTTATTATCAGGAGAAGGTTCTTATAAATGAAAAAATTAAGAAAGTTGCGCGGAAAATTAAAATATTTAAGTAAACTTAACGACCATATTAACTTTTCTAATGTAATATTAGCGCGTTTGGCATAACTGTCAGACGTTTGACAGTTCGCAAAATATAGGAACATGTAATAGCTTAAGATGACTCCGTAGATTTTATACCCTTTCTTTCAAAAATAACTACCACGTGGGCGGAGCCGCGGGCAAAAGCTAGTAATAATATAATTTTAGCCCTGTATTGTATATGCAAATTTCGAGGTATGCAGGTTTCCTCACCATGTTTTACTTTGCCGTTTAAACAAGCATTACAATGAATAGGTACGTAAATACACAAATAAAAAGGCAGAGATGTATGTAATTTGGGTTCGTTCGTACCTACAACTTACGTTTTTGACTTATTCCGTCTTGGTAGTCCGTACCACTAGCGACTAAGGTATCGATGCCGTTATTAGTGTCTGATGATAGACAGATAGTCTAGATGTCCACACTATTATCTCTAATTAAATCTAGAAAATTTTTTTCCACATTTAAAAACCAGAACGTTTATATCTATATAGCTTGTAAAGGCTAGGCAGGCCAGTATTTACGCAAAATGAACAATTAAAACAATAAAGCACCATTCACATGTTTTAATTAATTTCGCAATGTTTGCTTTTAGTGTGTTGTTTAACGTCGTCCAAACAGCTGAATCAATTTTAACGATGTCTGAAGTGGTTTAATCAAGTTTTTGGCGATGGATGTAATCTGCCTTAAAAATGCTTTTGTAGCCATTGAAATGACGATACTGGTAATACGTTGCTACTTCTTGTCACGAGCCTCTTCTACTAAAGAGAGGGGTTAGGGCTTAGCCCACTATAGTTGCCTAATACGGATTTGCAGTAGACTTGTATAGTACATGTATAACTTACTAATAAAAATTCATTTCGTATATGTCGGAAATTGAACGATTCCATGCACAGATATGTTAATAGGTCTTTTGTTAATTTATTAGCACACACTTTCATATATATTCTCGTTTAGACTGAGATTAATCTTTAAGTCCCGATGTAACCTATTACGATGTAATACTGCACAATGGTATTAGATCGAAAAAAACACCGAAACTTATGTCTGAGTACGAAGTAGCAAGAACAAGACTAGTCTGCTAGATTTCATATACGTTCGAAATTTAAATTAGATTTCGAAATTTGAAAATTAATTTAGATAAATTCTTCGTTGTTCTATTCTATTCTGGCAGTGAGCGCCAGCCCTTAACTTCATAAGCTTACACGGTTTTCGCAGACGGGATTTAAGAGGATTAACCCACAGGTCAATCTGGAGAGATAAAACCACAGTCTAGTCGGACTTGTCTACTGTAGAGTATTCACCGGGGAAGGAATTGTTTGCTGTCATGCACTTCTGTTGAAATATATTGTTATTTTATTTTGATCACGGATATAAAGATGCTTGTTTAAAATCAAATACAGATGTACATAATGGTGATAAATGTTGCTTATTTATCACATTCACTCACGACTGTACAACTCAAAGGGGAAATCAGAGGTGTAACTAGTACACCCACATTTCGCCGAGCTTATTACTGTCCTATGATGTGATAGGGGTGAGCCTATCGCCGTACTGGACACAATTCCAAACTCCGGGCTGATATTGAGTATTTCGTAATAGAAAAGCCCGATATCACTTTTTTCATACACGGGGATTAAACCCAAGACTTCAGCAGATCAGTCATACCACGTACGCAATTATGACTGCGCCACTGAAGTACTGGTTATTTATAATTGATTTTAAATTACAAAAAATATATCCTTAAAAACATACCTTCTTGTTATATTAGTTACTTGTTCTTGTTATTGCTTGTATTGTAGAAATTTACTTTATATTTTCATTGTTATCGAAGACATGTTTTTGTCAAGTTTTACTTTTTATTTCGTCTAAGAAATATTTAATATTTCTTCTCCTAAAATGGCAAATCAGAAGTACCTCCAACCGTCGTAACTGTATGAATGTGAAAGAGGCGAAAGAAGTGTGTCAGGATCGTAGCTTGTGGCACTCAATAGTCTCTGCTTACCCCCATGGGATACGGGCGTGAGTGTATATGTATGTATGTAAGAAATATTTCTCAATAATCCCATTATTTAGATGTCATAGAGTTCAAGTAAGTTCTGATATTTTTCTACTCACTGGCGTTATATCGTCTTGATCACACCATGTGCTCTGTATTGGACAAAATATAATGTATTTTTTTTATCCTATATTAGTCCCAATGTTGGACATGGGACATTGACTGAGAGAGGTAGCACGATTTCTAAATTAAAAGTGTCAGTGTTTAATGTGCGCGTTGCTAATATTCTCAAAGCTAATAGACTACGAAGATACACTGTGCTTACTCAATGGGTTGCCCATAATTCTGACATTAGACATATAAAGTCTATCCTGATGTTAGGTTTGGATCTTGAATTACCGCCATTTAATGTCATCGCTCTTAACGTAGTGAAAGAAATATGTTTTATTTCCCAACCTAATTATTTTTTCTTTTAATTACTGTCCCACTGTGTGTGCTTCCTATTACCAATTGTTAGCGTATACATTTCGAAAATCAAGATATGCATTCAAGGCCAGAGGCATAGCTGAAATTCAGTCGGGGCGATCTATTCCGCTCTCTGCTAAGCTATCAATCTCATATAGATATATACGCTCAAAGCTGAACTTTTTTCATAAAACCCAAATAACGATGTAACACTGTAACGCTGCGCGCATTCCGAATTTTGTTCTCTTTTCGGCTGTGATAGCTTTATAATAGAGTTTCCAATTTCGTTTTCGTTGGATAGTGGTAAATGAAAAGTAAATACCTACCATGTTATTGATGCAATGTTTACTTCAACAACGTTATAGAATATTATACGTGCTTATAATTAGCGTACGTCTTAAAACTCTGCCTCAGTAGCGCAGTTGTAATCATTTGGTAATTGGAATTCCTTTTCAGAGGCACTTTTATCAGATTTATTTGAATCAAAGTTAATAACAAAATAAGTTACGCAGAGGCGGTGCGTTTAAAAAAAAATGCCCCATAAATTCATGTCTGAAACAAATAATATTAAACAGATTTTTTTAAACCACAGAACAATTTTAGATTCATTGTTAAGATCAAGAAATATAAAAAAGAGCTAACTAACAAGCGGTCGAGGTTTCTTTGCAACTGACGCTTCTACTTTGCTTCATGGCGTAAAGATGTTTTTTACCACCTATTTTATCTTATTTTTTCTTTTTTATCTTTTTTTATCTTTTTTTTATTTTATCCTAGCCTGATGGCTAGGTACCATCCTATTATTTAAAAAAAGGCTGATGAAGATGAACTGAAAGCACGTCCACCTTGTGCTATAAATTATAATTACTGCAATGGTGTGCTCACGTGCCCGCATTATGCGCGAACTTTTACTAGTAAGATCGGCTATGTTACATATACACGAGCACACCAACGACAGTTAGAGCGAAGTTGAAGAGGTCGCCGTGACCGAAAACGGTTGGAGGAGTATATATATATTTACTGGGCCCTAATAATACTAGCCCTGTATTAAACATTGTCCCACAGCTAGGCACGGGCCTCCTCTGCTAATGAGAGGGGTTAGGCCTTAGTCCACCACGCTGGCCTAATGCGGGTTGGTAGACTTCATATACCTTTGAAATTCTTATAAGAGTTCTCAGGCATGCAGATTTCCTCACGATGTTTACTTCCACCGTTAAAGAAAGCGATAATTAACAATACATATACAGGTAACTTTAGAAAATTCAGATGTTATTTTTCAGGTCAGCCATTTGGGCTGGTTTCGAACATATTTTGCTGGTGGTAGGATATTCATATCCGCCCGGATAGCGACCACCGTACACAGGGTGAAAAACCCGCCATAGTGGCACACGCAAGTGTGTCGCGTTCCGGGATCAGCCAGTGTACATCCGGTTTTTGGGGGTCTAGAGTTGGGGTATAATGTTTTGCCATTTTGTGGCCTTCTGAGTACTCTGACAATAGACCCTGGACCGCTTCTTCACCTTCTTGCCCATGGCGTAGTGTGAAGGAGCAGGCCGGCATGATTGTGTTGAGTAGCGGGGGATAGATCGTCTCTCGCTAGTCGATACTATAATTGGACCGTACTGCGCTTACCATCAGGTGAAGTGCGGTCACTTTGCCGTGATAGGATAAAAAAAAAAAAAAAAACGACTTTCTTGACGGTCCGTAGCACTACCAACTAGGCTGTAGTTGTTTTTTTTAAATAATCACAATTAAAATATTTAAGTGATTAAAAATAACACATTTAAGGCACATTCACGGTCCATGTGCAAATTGTGGTTCGCATTTGTTCTACCCGCAATTATGCTTTGTACAATATTCTTAACATTACAGCTAGTCTCAGTGTAGGATTATAGCCAAACGTGCTGCACTTTGCTAATTAGCGATGGTCGAGTTGGTTTCATAAATGTTTAAACCTCAATTAGTTTAATGCAAGTGTCTAGTTAACAATTACTATCGTATTTTTAATCCTGGTTCTATTATTTTAAATTGTGATCATTTCGAAAATGATTGCAAACCACATCCGGTTGTGAATTATCAGGTGTTAGCAACATCATGAAAAATTATGCAAGATGGATATTTTAAAAGGCAAAAATACAATGATTAACACCCTTGTTAGCAACGTCAACAAAACTATGCAAGATGGATATTTAGAAAGGAACAAATACAATGTTTAATAATTTATTGATTGATTTACACAACACTGTTACACATCTCAGTGCTTATATTAATAAACGCAAGTCAGGATTTACTTAAGGCTTCTCTTTATAATTCATTTACCAGCATTACCCTCCAAGCTGAACTACGCGGCCTTTGAACTGTTTACAAGTACTATCGAGGCACTAAAAAAAAAAAAACTTACTGTCCCGCGAACGAACCACGAATATCCTGGCTATCACTTCTACACAACTCAACTGAACTGAACACCGGAGCGCGGAAGGCACTCCGTTTTATATTAAACATTTACTTTGGTTGTCATTATTAATGTACCCCCAACTAGTCTCCTAAATACCTTCGGTATTTCTAATAATAGGAAATACTCTAATACTTTATTGATTGGTTTAATATTAACACAACTGCATGTCAGGATTTACTAAAGGCTTCTCTTTATAATTAATTTATCACAAACATTTACTACTACCTACTTAGATTGTAATTATTAATTATTGTACCTGCAGTTACTTTCTAAAATACCTTCTATATAACTTCGGTATTTCTAATAAAAGGAAATACCCTAATACAGGGCCATGACACGACTGTCGACCAGTAAAATCCATTAACAAATAATAACATTTTAGTTTAAGAGAAAACATCATGCATTTGCATTTTATTTCGCGTAGGTTTCATTTTAATTTTAATCTGAACGTTTTAATCCTTGTTAATTCGAACTCCAGCGTAGATAGGGGATTAAAAACCAGCCAAATGTAGCCAACTGCTTCGTTAAAATAGTGTAAAATGTATGAAACTGAGACGAAAATAATAGAATAATCTAAATTATCGTAAAAGCGATAATAATTCCTACGATTTATAAACCATGTAACATAAATGAATTTTTTTTTTTTATCCTAGCACGGCAAAGTGATCGCACTTCACCTGATGGTAAGCGCAGTACGGTCTAATTAGAGTATCGAGTAGCGAGAGATTATCTATCCCCCGCTACTCAACACAATCATGCCGGCCTGCTCCTTCACACTACGCCATGGGCAAGAAGGTGAAGAAGCGGTCGAGGGTCTATTGTCAGAGTACTCAGAAGGCCGCAAAATGGCCAAACATTGACAAATATAACATTTATGTTACATGGTTATGTTGTAATGTATATTACATAACAAATTTGTTATATGTACACAAACTGGTAAGCAGAGGTGCAACTAGTGCACCCGCACATACGTACAACATATTTCCGTCCCATTTCGTTGTGAAACATGGCAGCTTATAGTTATGTTGATCACATATTTCAATTCCTGTAGGGTAGTTTCCTGTGTTTAATTTTGTACATTATTCTCTACGCAAGCTGTATATATAAAAGAAGAAACTGACTGACTGACTGACTGATCGATCAACGCACAGCCGAAACGGCTGGGGTTAGAGACTTGAAATTTTGACAGTAGGTACCTTTTATCACGTAGGCATCCACTAAGGAAGGGTTTTTGGAAATACCACCCCTAAGGGGGTAAAATAGGGGATGAAAGTTTGTATGAAAATCCGTCATTTTTGAAGTTAAATTCATGAAAATTTGTATTTGGCATTTTAGTTAAAAATAAAAAATATATGTTTCAGGATTTTTGGAAATTCCGCCCCTAAGGGGGCAAAATAGGGAATGAAAGTTTGTATGAAAATCCGTCATTTTTAAGTTAAACTCATTAATATTGGTATTTTGTATTGTATACTTTTTCTCCCAAACATGACCTCCACGCGGGCGGAGCCGCGAGCAACAGCTAGTCGAATATAATACACAAAAGAAACTCTTTTGTGAAAACAGAATCAAAATTGCTTGAAAAATGAGGTCACAATATTTATTTTAAATAATGGTATGAGCAAATACTCACAGGCATGAGCGAAAACGGTAAGCGTATTGGGAACATATCGCTATCTCCCTCGCACAACGGTACAGTACATGCGATTCATAGTACCGTGACGTCACGGTATCAGATATGCATCCTTGTACTGTTATTTGACAACTACCCCTTCCAGCAGATTTGAGTGGTGTCTAATTTACTTATTTTTGTTCGGATTCATAAAATTCTTTCGATAATAGGTTTTAGGTAATGTAACTTGTTGATTAAATTAATAAAAAAAATCGAGTCAACTACCCTATTCGCGTTTGATTTTTACAAGCTTTTATTTAACTTGCAATGTTTGTATGTTTGTTTAGGTCAAACTTTGCAAACCTATTCTCGTAGCCTAAATAGACTGAAATTTGATATTCATGCATAAACCTGATGACAATGCAATATTATGGTGAGCTGGACTTGAAGCTGCTGCCAGGGCCACCTGCAGGCCACTCAACTCCTCAATAGTTTACAGCAGCCATGCAGTGTTTAGGGCCGTTAGATTTGTCTGGACAAGTACTTTTTATTTATTTACTACTTCTTCACCGACTTAAAAAAAAGGAGGAGGTTCTCAATTCGTCGGAATCTTCTTTTTTATGTATGTTCCCCGATTACTCGAAGACGCCTGGTCCGATTCGAGAAATTCATTTTTTGTTTAAAAGAGTATACTTCCCAGGTGGTCTCATTGGCACTAAGTCAGGATCTGATGATGGGATCTCAGAAAAATCGAGGGCAACCTTAAAATTTTATAGGGACGCATAATTTCTTTTTTTATTGAAGTCGGTGTACTTTATATGAATTAAAAAACATTTTTAAATCACTATTTTCTTCTTTTGAAATCATTTCAATAAAATATTGTTTAATCAAAATTAGGATTTGAGCCTCAGTCTAGTAGTAGTAATATAACTAACTATACTAGGTCAACCTATATCGTGGTTATCAAGAACTACGGGGGACTACGGTCCCACAACACCCAGACCGGAAAAAAATAACTGTCTGTCACACAAAAAATTGTCTCGGTGCGGGAGTCGAATCCATGGCCTTTCATTTCTCAGCCGGCTCGCCCACAGCGCCTCCGAGGCTGTCAGGAAAGTAACAAACATTTTTTATATGTGTGAGTGAGTTACAATTTCATTATTAATTTATTGTCTCTCTTGTTCTCTCTTTGCTCTACTATAATAAGTTTAAACGTTCCCCGAAACAAATTTTCTGAAAGTAAAATTGAACTATAACAACAGAACCTGAAAGTACTGGACAAAGCAATATGGCTCGTGAAATGAGCGCAACGAAATTCATTGTAGTATGAATGTGAAAAATGGTCGACCTACGAAATTGTTTTAGTATTTCGTAGTTCTTCTTTACATGTGTTGGTCCCTATTGAAACAAAAGAACAAAAAGCGTGGAAGGGTAGTAAGGGCTTTGTTTAAAGGATAAATTCGTCATATCTTGTTTAAGGAAAATTTAGTTACCAATCTACACGCTTAAGCGACTGTTTTATTAACCGACTTAAGAAGCTAATGATCAAATTACAGACATTGATGCAGATCAGAATACAAAGCAGTACAGTATAAGACTGGCTTAGATTTATTTTCCTCACAAGTAAATAGCTTTAGAAATATGACTCCCTTAACCTAAGGGTCGGGATACACCCTCGATTTGTAAATCAGGTACTCCGAGCCAAGATCGTTTTAGCGAAATCTCCGGTGATGCTCTGTTATATATTATTCGTGGGTCTCTGCAACCCATCTTTGAGGTTACCAACAAAACCCTTACTAAGATATCTCGATGAGTTTCACGCGTTTGCTATCGAGTTCTCAAAAGTCTTAAGTTAACGAGGCTCCGTGATACAGTACGTGATACGTATTCCATTGATTTTGAGTGGAAAATTAACCTTTTTTAGGTAAGCATTTTCAATTGTATTTAGAATCCTATATGACTTGCAAAAATTTAAGTCTTGGAATTCCAATACCTTGGTCTGATATCCGAGATTTTTAATTACATTTTATTGTTGTTTACTTTACAATTCCAATTATTTTATAATGGGGTACAAGGAATCGGGCTGAGTTTAATGCCAAGAAAACCCACGTGTGCGCTTTCTCGTGCAAGTAATCTTCGTTTTCTCCCATCCCCATTCTTTAAGGTGTTCTTCCTTACTGTGATCCTAATCCAAGGAGTCACATCGAGGACGTAATATCCGCTAATTCTTTCACGTAAAGTCGGAATCCAGAACAGGATCCGGCGGTTTTTCACGCCTGGTTAGCTCTACCGCTCATATAAAGTGCAGGTGCATGGAATGTAATACTGTTCGCACCTCTGGGACGGTTCTGTTAAATACCTTCTTGATGTGTTCGATGGGTTGCAGGGGCGGGCCATCCGCATTGTGTATGATGCTGACGTGAGTAACAGCCTAGAGCTGTTACAGCTGGGATATTTCCTCGCTAAGCGTGTTCTACTGGTGAGTTAAAGTTGATACTTTAGGATAAATTGAATCCATCGCTCAACACAATCATGCCGGCCTGCTGTGTAGCTTCTTCACACTACGCCTAAAGGACTCAGGATCATAGGAAGGGGCGAACACGGTAGCTGGCAGACTTTTTTTGGTGATGAGGAGCCACGAAATTTATGGATTCTCGCGCGGTTTATTTTACTTTTTTAACCCGACGTTTCGAAGGCTTTACAGGCTTCATGGTCACGGGGGAGACTGAGTTGTCGTCACGAATGTATAGTGCAATGTTTCTACCCTCCATATAGTTGATATTTAATTTTTATTTGTTGTATTCCGATCTACGCAGAAGGAACTCACAATGTCTTGAGGTCTGGCAGTTGGTCTTTAGGGTTCTGATTTAATTAAATGTATAATTGGATCCCAGGCTATGGTGCTAGCTTTCAACCATCTTCTCTATTGAAATTTGGATGTTTTTAAATTTCAATAACCTCGCGGATCATTCTAGGTAGGAAGCTGTGTTCTTTGGCAAGGATTTGTGGTTTGTCAAATCGAAGATAATGCTTGGAGCCTTCCTCTGAATGTTCAGCAACTGCAGACTTCGTAGAGCGTCGGAGTTTTACGTCGGCTATATGTTCTTTTACGCGGGTTCCTATATTTCTTTTTGTTTGACCAATATAAGAGAGTCCACAGTCACAATCAATTTTATAGATGCCCGGTTCTTGTAGAAGTATATGACACTTAACAGGTGGTAGGAATTGACTCATCTTCTTGGGCGGCTTATAATAGGTTTTAATAGAAGCACGCTTTAGTACATAGCCAATCTTGTCAGTGATGACGCCTCTGATGTATGGTAAAGTAACCGGGACACGCTCGACTGTGGCTGGTTTCACTCGGTTTCTGTGATGACGGCGAGGAATTTGGAGCTTGTTGTCTTGCAGTACTTGCTTGACATATTGTAGCTCAGCGGCCAGATGTTTCTCATCACAGATTCCTTGTGCTCTCTGAAACAAATAATTACCCACGATAGCTAACTGTTTTGGAAGGTGGTGAGATTCACCATTAAGGTATTTATCAGTATGGGTCTTTTTTCTATATACAGTGTGGCTTAAAGTCTGATCAGGATTACGAATAACTAAAACATCTAAGAATGCAAGAGAATTATTATGTTGGAAACATCGGGTTAAAAAAGCATTTTATTGAAAAGTATGCTACCACATTATAGACAGTAGTTTAGATGGCAAATAGTAACAGCAGATATCACTTTAGTATCGGAATATTAATTTCGGGAACGTAATTATCGTTCCAGGAACGCGTCATCATGACCAGGGTAGTTCTCAAAACGACTGTTCGCGAAATGTCATTTTAATTAAATTTGTTTACAATAAATATCACAAAATAAATCTATTTAATCCTTAGTCCCATCTTAGATAGATTACTTTAGATTAATACCGAACAAATAAATAATAAAAAAATATTTCCAATAAAGAATACTTGCGTGTCTAAATCATTTTGGTAATACTTTGTCAGTTTATTATTGTGTCCACATTTTAATTAGTTTTAGATAAAAAAATGTTAATTTGTAATGAATACCAAACCCAACCCAGAAATGGGATTTGACAGCCATAAAATATTATACATTTTTTCACACTATTTCTTAAGTATGTTAAGTGCTACTTACACATTCCACTCGTCCACCCTTTTATGACAGACGTTGGACATAACTATACATTTATAAAGTATCAACCCTCTTGCGGCGAGGGGGTGGTATAAGTTCTCTTTTATTCCTACTGAAAGCAAGATAGCGGGATTCGTTTTAATCCTATTTCCTTTGCCTCTTTATTTTTCTTTTAGCGAACTTTGCACCGAACGTGTCTCTTCTCTTGCTTGTGAAATTTATTGCTTTATTTAGGATTATATTTTATTGTGACTTCTGTTTTTAACCTATGCATCCCCTTCGATAATGTAGAATGTATTTCAGTAAGATATTAAGAAAGTGTATTCGATTCTAATCATTTAATCGAATAACTTGACTTTTGACATAAGCATACCTATGCAATTCTATAATTATTGTCAATCAATAATAAACAAAAAGTAAAAGTTTTTTAATTCATAAAAAGTACACCGACTTCAATAAAAAACAAATTATGCGTCATCATAAAATGTGAGGGTTGCCCTTGATTTTTCTGAGATCCCATCATCAGATCCTGACTTGGTGCCAATGGGACCACCTGGGAAGTATACCCTTTTAAACGAAAAAAGAATTTCTCGAATCGGTCCAGGCGTCTTCGAGTAAACGGGTAACATACATTAAAAAAAAAGATTCCGACGAATTGTTAACCTCCTCCTTTTTTGAAGTCGGTTAAAAAAAGTTACTACTTCAAACACGCTGTTTAAAAAAAATACAGTAATTCCAAAGTCTTAAGTTTTCACTTCTGTCAGTGATCTCCATGACTGTCTATTTTTTAAACAGAGCCTTTTTAAAGAGCGACAAATGTTTGTGTAACAGACAGATGTTTATTTCGGTTCTAAGTGTTTGTAGTTGTTGATGCCCACGATACAGGTTTGCCATTATGTTAGGTCAGGACTATGTTGACTGTTTGGTGTATTAGGTGTATAAAAAATTATGTTATTAGTAAATTATATACAACTGGTTCATATATATAATTTTTTGAAGTTGCAACACATTAAGTGTAATTTAAAACTAGTGTAATTTGCTTTTATTTCCCTAAAAATTCTTCAACAAAAGATCGAGCCCATCTTTGGATTTCAACTTGCATACATTTACTGGCCGTCGGCCAAACCTTTAATCTAACCGCATTCACTCACCCATTGATAAGAATTATGATTTACGACTAAGCTCTCAAATTCGGGTCGAGTCTAGAAAATATATTTAATTTATTATACTCGATTATATTTTGAACAACAATATTGAAAATAGTGATATGTAAAACAATATTTTGCATTTATATCAGTAGTTATATTTCTCAAAAAAAAAAAATGTAGAATTAAAATTCTATATTTTAATTTCAATTAACATCAATAAATAAATAATACACTCAATAGTCACGCACATAGTTCTGACCCCACATTATGTCCCACATACGGTCCCACAACACCCAGACCTGAAACAAATATCTGTCCGTCACACAATCATTTGTCGCTGTCTGGAAACGAACCCACGGCCTCTCGTTTCACAGCCAGCTACTCGCCCGCTGCGCCACGGAGGCTGTTATTGTTGTGGTTTTTATATTCAACTGTTTTGTAATATCAAACGGCATATAAACTTGAATCCCTAATTTCTTTCGAACCACAAATTCACATTTCAGTATAATAGGCTAGATGACTACTGGTGACGTGACATCCGCAAAACTAATAGACGTTTGGCTCAGCGTTTAACAGATGTTGGAACGGTGACGTCATGCACGACTGATTTGTGTTTCATGTCACGTAACAAAATGTTCTATTTTTACATATTTCCTTCTTGAAAATATTAAATAATCACTTATAAATTAACAAATTGGTTTAATTTCCGATATTTTTAGACTAAAATCTATTATAAAAAACAAAATTCTACCAGGTTTTCACTTACTGTCAACTACCATTTTGCCTTCAGGAACGAACTTAAGAAATCACAATTCAGCATTTTGTTTATTAGTAACAGAATAAAAAGTCATTACAGGACTTAAATATATCCTCATATGATATTCAAATATGATAGAATATTAAGTTATGTATCTACAAATCTGTAAAGCCTGTTGATACAAACAAAAGCTTATAATGTATGAGTGAAATCGCAAAAGCTTTTAACCAAACGACAATGAAAGCTCACAGAGCATTCTTTTGATGCGTATAATGTGATCTTTTAATCATGTAAAAGGTTTTTAGTATCATTTACTCAGATATTGTTTGCTTACTTAATATTAGCTATATAATAATAATCTATATATAATGGTTGGCGTTCACTTGGGGAGGCCTACGTCCAACAGTGGACGGCAACAGGCTGAGTATATATATATAATATAAAACATTGTTATATTAACATTGTTAAACATTGTTAAATACCAATATTTAAAAACACTATCAAAAATTTCTATATGTCAAGTTTGTAACACTAATAATATGTATATATATATATATTTATGTATGTGTACGCATATATGTATGTGTACGTATATGTATATATTTTTACATAATATATCTCTATAATATGTACTAGTATATGTTTAACTATATAAGTAATAATATTTCGGTTTATTTTATTTTGTAATTATTTTAATGTGTTTCTTTTTGTTCTCTTTATTGTACACCACCGTCTACTTCTTCTACTTCAATCTCTGTCCATCCAAAGGTTGTCTGGCAGAGATCGCTTTTAGCGATAAGACCGCCCATTGTAGGACCATTTAGTAATTAAGTTATATGTATGCTATGTTACTATCTTTTATGGTTATACAATAAAGAGTTGTTATATTGTATTGTGTTGTTATAATATAAAAAAAAATGTTTCTACCTGTGTCCGTTATATACTGTGAAATTACTTAACCGATTTCAGTGAAATTTTGTGTAGGTATGTATGTGGTTGGGTAGTTTTAGATCCGATAGATGGTGCTGTTGTCGAGATCTGAATTTCTTATTCTTCAACGAAACTTCGGTTTACAAAGAAGGCGATTTATGGCAGGATAACTAGTGTACAATACTCTCCCTGTATTAAACATTTTCCCACTGCTGGGCTCGGGCCTTCTCTACTAATGAGATGTGTTAGGCCTTAGTCCACCACGCTGGCCTAATGTGGATTGGTAGACTTCACATACCTTTGAATTCTTATGAGCATTCTTAGGTATGTTGGTTTTCTTACAATATTTTCTATCACCGTTAGCAATCGATAATTAATCCATACTAATACTATAAATGCGGAAGTAACTCTGTTTGTTTGTTACCTTTTCACGACTAAACGGCTGAAGGACATAGGCTATCTTTTTTCTCAAAAAACAACCTTGAAAGAGGTCAAATAGGAGTTCAAAATTTGTATGGGAAATCCATAATTCCTCGACTTAGGGATATGTAAATTCATATTTAGGCTTTTGGTAGGAAATAAAGAAATACGTGTTTCAACATTCCCTAATCCCTAAAAGGGGCAAAGTGGGGTTAAACTTATGAGATATTCTTTAGATGCAATCTCAAGATTCAGGCACAACACCTGAGAGGCTGGACAATCGCTACAGGTGCCTCAGTGCAGAAGACAACTCCTTGGATTGTATACTTCTGCTCCCGAATATAACATCCACGCAGGCGGAGCCGCGAGCTACAGCTAGTAATGAATAAAGACGTAAATTTAGAAAAAAATAGAGGTGCATGCCCCATTTGCATACAACCTCTGACTTTCGTCCCACAACACACCAATCCGAAACAAATATCTGTCTGTTACACAAACATTTGTCTCGGTGCGGGAATCGAACCCACGATCTCTCGTTTCACAACCGGGTAACCGCTGCGCCACAGAGTGTGTCAGTTTATTTAATATCATTAATGTATGTAGTCTAAAGTCATCGACCCGAGAAATCCCACTGAAAATTATTTCATTCATGGGAGAGATAGACACACGGGTGAGATAATTAAATTATACGTCAAATTTGATTACAAAGTTCTGTAGCCTCATTTTTGGGTTATTCTAAGGATCGGTCCGTGATCGCTCAACCGGATAGACTGATAGGGAACTGTGAATGAATGATGAACGAACCCAGATACGGGTCGACGACCTAAATTTTACAAACACTGTGTAATTTGGGATATCTAAGTGTTAGATCATTTTTGATATTTATACGCTAAAAATATAGTTCAATTTTATATCTCAGCAATGGCAAATGTTTGTAAATGGCACCGATTTACTACAGTTATTGTAATTAATTGGACAAATAAATATAGACTACCCAATGATACAGTTGTAATTGCGTACGCGGAAGGACTACCGTGCTGAGGTCTCGGGTTCGATCCCTGAATCGGGTAATAGTGATACTTGATTTTTCTACCACTAAATACTCAGTAAAAGCCCGGAGTCTAGAATTATACCCGTGATGGCGATAGACTCGCCCTATATCACATAAGACGGTAATGAGTTCAGTAAAATAACAGTGTACTGGTTATATCCCTAGCGTGATTGCATGCATACATACAATTACATATAAACGGTTTTTATAACTGGATTATTTGGAAATACTTTCCTATTTATTCTATGTTTGTTTGCAAATAATGTGTATGTGGTTTTTGGTGTTTTTCCATAATACTAAATCCATACATAATATCAAAGAATGCTTATGTTAACATGTTTTAATACTCTGTCAGTCTTCTTCTTATAAAGTTAAAATTTGTAACTATTTTATTTTGTATCGTCATAATTATTTTTAAGAAACGCACACAACCACTCATTTTTGTGTCCTATTAGGGTAGGCAGTCATTTTTCTGTGCCAGAAACTACTAGCTTTAGAACCCTATTTCACCTCTTCCATATTCATACATAATATTTATTTAATCATACATATTTTATTCATACATACATGATTATTTTTAATGCTATAGCATATTAAATAAACCCAGAACTATCTAAGGTTGTCAAGAAATATATTCTTCCTACCCGTTATTTCTTTTGGCGTGAATTTTCTTTTCTTACATAAAAAACACCGATTTTCGTGGTAAATTCGCCCGCTTTCCTCACTACTCCCTCGAGAACTAGTTTAGGGAGTAAAAAAAGAACAAGATAAAGCCGCGATTCGTTGCAACGAAAATTCGTGAGTAATAAGAAAGTAGGAAGGCTTTTTTGTTGAAAGGAAAATAGCACCAAATAATGTGTTAACTTCACAGAGATGAAATATTATTTTTCTTTATAAACTGCTTTCTTGTGCTTTTAAATCGTAATTATGCTTGTTGTGTAATATATTTCATTGTAATAAATCCAATGCTTTTGTGGATTATTTTAGTTTTTAGTCTCAACGTTTCGTTTCTTAACCTCAAGACAATGAGCTTTTTTTGCGTAGATCGGACAGTCAATGTGCAATAAATAAATTTTTAAATCATCTACGTTGTGGAAAGTATCACTATCGTTTATCGACGAAACGAACGACGAACTCAGTCCACCCCGTGACCATGAAGGCTGTAAAACTTTCGAAACGTCGGGCTAAAGAACTAAAATAACCCGCGATAAAACTTCGTTTTCTTTCAATGTGTAATATTAGTGGAAATCTAAGACACGATTATTTATTTAAAAAGAATGTAAACGTATAAATACTTTGTAAAGCAATTTATTTTAAAAGACAGTTTTTAATAATAATTCTTTTTAAAAATATATATATGAAAAATATAAAAATATACACTTTCTGATGATGAGGGCATCATCATGTCACCACTATCCCTCGCCACTCAACACAATCATGCGCCTTCTGAGTATCTTCTTCACACTACGCCTAAAGGACCCAGGATCATAAGCAGGATCTTATTCACCGTATGAAATGCAATAGCCGTTTCTTTACTTCGTTTTTAAGACAATGGTCGTAACTCGGTAGAGCCGATCCATTTATGCTATATGTAAAACTCTATCACTATGTCATAGTGATAGAGTTTTGGTCAATGTTGTTTCCAATTTCAAATACTATCAGTAAATGTGAATTACGACCGTCAACGAATAAACAATGTAGTAAACATAAAAAATAAGGCAATAAACAGGCTGTTAGCGTTTTTTTACGAAACTCGCTGAATTTTTATGTCCCGGAGATGACTTTCACCCTGAAACTCTGCATGGGTAGGGTTGCCGCAATAAATATATTCGGTCCTCTCGCATTTTATACTGGTGAGGGATGTCAAATGTGGAAACCACAACTGTTCCTCAATCCCTATTGTTTTACTTGGCATCACATCTACGATTTATCATATATATGCGTGTACATAGTGGTATTTATATATCAGGGTAGCTGTTTAATTATTACGTTTAATTTATTTGTTCTAGATTTGGGGTGAGATGTTTGGCCGTTTTGCGGCCTTCTGAGTACTCTGACACTAGACCCTCGACCGCTTCACCTTCTTGTCCGTGGCGTAGTGTGAAGGAGTAGGGCGGCATGATTGTATTGAATAGCGGGCGATAGATTGTCTCTCGCTACTCTATACTTTCATTGGACGGGACTGCGGTTACCGTCCGGTGTAGTGTGGTCACTTTGCCGTGGCAGGATAAAAAAAACTACGTTTATTGTTGTAAATAATCGTAGCCTATTGCTATAATAAAACATGTTTACTATAATTGTACTATCGATAATTTAAATGCAGCTGTTCAAAAGCTGTGGAACAGTTAGCCAGCTTTCCTTCCTATGATCCTGGGTCCTTTAGGCGTAGGTAGTGTAAAAAAGCATCACAGCAGGCTGGTATGATTGTGTCGAATAGCGAGGTATAGTTTTCTCTCGCTACTTGATACTCTAACTGGCAGACACTATGATTACCGTCAGGTGCAGTATGATCACTTTGCTAACGGATCTAATTAAAATTTTATAGTACGGCTCCGTCGCTGTTTGATTTTGTCAATTTCGAGTAATAAATTGCCTATCAAATAAAAAAATATTCAAAAGTTGTAAATTGTGTGTGTTGTAAATTGTACATATTTGCCATCTGATCCAATCATCTTCTTTGCTTCTCATTTTCTTTTTTAAAAAAGCCAAACTAATACAAAACATCAAATCAAATTTAATCTGTAAACATCACTTTGAGTGCCAATTATTTTTAAACCAGATGGCGCCGGAAATAGAAGAATTCGTCAACCCTGCATCTGATTAATGCTTGGCAAGACTCCCTGGTGGAACAACCGATTTGTTTCGGCAAATGCACACGAGATTTTTTGCTTATAACGATGCTTAGTCGACGCTCATTACTGATATTAATTTAAACTCATTTCAAAATTTCAACTCATCATTTCATATTTTTTTCTTGTTCATCAATCTTAAATCGAATATTTAAGTTTTAGTAATTCGTAACTTTTGAGTAAGTCGTGTAATTTTTAAACAACAGGTTCATTTGTTTGCTATTGCCTGCAGCTTCGGATATATGATTATGTATATTAGGGAATAGGAGACTGAAAATCCATAGATTTTTAGCATAGCTAGCAGTTTTTCCAGAATTTTCCAATTATTCGGGCAACTTTTCCAATTTTTCTTTCTCTAGGAATTCGAACTATAACGAATATTTACAAAGATATTACCGAATTGATCCAATTGATCTCAAACGATGCGCTTACCAACAAATTTCGTATTTTTTTTTAAATTCAATTTCGCAATATGAAAAATTACAGATTTGACATTTTTGAAAAAATCTACCACTACTATACGCAAGGTTTTACTAATAAGCATTAGGTATCCTTTTTTAACCGACTTCAAAAAAAGGAGGAGGTTCTCAATTCGTCGGAATCTTTTTTTTTTGTGTGTTCCCTGATTACTCGAAGACGCCTGGGCCGATTCGAGATATTCTTTTTTGTTTATAAGTGTATACTTCCCAGGTGGTCCCATTGGCACCAAGTCAGGATCTGATGATGGTATCTCAGAAAAATCGAGGGCAACCCTCTAATTATATAAATATATTTTATAGTTATACAATCTTTCGGCCTGCTTTTTCTGATTTATAATGTCACTTGGAAGGACAAGATAGAACAATGTATACTAAAGCCACACATTGTCTCGCCACAAAAGAATAACACAAGAGTTGAGCACGTGTAAGATAAGATAAGATAAGAAGATATCGCATTATAAATCTGTGTTTAACGGTAGTTTTAGGTTGACCATGTTTAGACTTTATTTAAATGTAAACAGAGGTCAATCGTTAGGCGCATTTAATAATTTTGAAAATGTTATATAAATTAATAGTAATACTATATATGATATACTGTATGTTATAATTTATCAGCAGAAAAGATAAACTTGGATAAGGTTTTGACAAGTGTTTTAAAAAACACTGTTTATCTAAACACGTGTTGAACCTGTGTTTATTCTATCGTAGTAAGTACGGTCTAGTATGATTATTTTATCAATAATAAACTGTATTTCCATTTATGAATAAAAGGCGTTAGGATTTCAATTTTCGAATCCCGCAAAATGCTAATTAACGGCTGTCAAACATTATTATCAAAGGAGAAGTATAATTTTGTCTTAGTTATTAATTAATCATTCAATTCAATTTTCAAATTATTTGAAATATGAGGCATAATTTATTTGAAATGTGAGAATAATATTACTTACTTATATATTTCTGACAGCAGCGAGAGCCTAGTTGGTTGGTTGATGAGCCTAGATGAGGAGTGCTAGGTTAGCTTGGTTTGGGCACGTGATGAGGAGGGATGAAAGGCATGTAACAAGACTAGTTGTCAATATGAATGTGGATGGACGAAAGAGTCGTGGGAGACCCAAAAAGAGGTGGATGGATTGCGTGAATGAGGACATGCGCGTGAAAGGAGTGAATGCAGATTTGACGCATGATAGGGCTGCGTGGAGAGTTAAAACCAATTGTGCCGACCCCACTTAGTGTGGGATAAGGGCAGGTAAATGATGATGATGAGCGAGAGCCTAGTTGGTTGCGGTACGAACTGCCAAGATGAAAGTCGTATGTTCGAAACCCAAGTGGCATACACCTCTGACTTTTCTAAAGGTATGTGTGTATTAAAATGTTAATTATCGCTTGCTTTAACGGTGAAGGAAAACATCGCGAGGAAACCTGCGTACCTGAGAATTCTCATACGAGTTTCGAAGGCATGTGAAGTCTACCAACACGCATTAGGCCAGCATGGTAGACTAAGGCCTAACCCCTATCATTAGTAAAGGAGGCCCGTGGCCAGCAGTGGGACAATGTTTAATACAGGGCTTATTATTATTTATTATTATTATTGTATTTCTGAAATCGAACATTAGCCCTGTATAAATATCTTCTCTACTAATAAGATAAAGCCTATCTTTGTCAACCACATTAGCGTAATGCAAGTTGTTAGTCTTCACACATTTTCGAAACCGTTATTTTAAATTCTCAAGTGTAAGGTTTCCTTACGATATTTTCCTTTACATTCAAAACGAGCGATAATTAAAACGAATAGACATATAACTTCAACAAGTCAGAAATGTATGCCATTTGAGCTGATTGCGAACCTGAGACATTCCGCTCGGCAGTCTCTAAGACTTCCAAATAGGCTATTGCTACCTATTTGGATAATACAAATTCTATACAACGTATTCATTCTTATTTACAAAATACAGATATAATAAACTCACTCAGTTATATTGACTTCAGTGTCTTGGAGTGTCCAAGCAATATTTTTAATCCCTTTAAAAGGATATAGCTGTAACACCCCCATTAGCGCTCATCGCTTTATTACGATCTGTGCCGTACATCACGCCTGTCCACAGATTAATAAACCTAAAAGAAGCCGCATTATACAACATGTAACATGATTAACGCACACTCTGAAAGTAGTTTTTTCAGAATAAGCGACTGAATCGATATCAACAATTTTTTAATAGACTTTTTTTTCCAAAAATAATTAACACTCAGGTAATGATAGTCATTCTTTAATTTAACGTTTAAGACAAACGAAACTGAAACATAACTCGATGCGATAAAGTTTTTTCTAAATGCAATAATAAACGAACAGTTAAAAAAATCAAATAATTAAAATTACGAACTTTATGTCTAAAATTGGTACAACTAATTTCATAAAAAACAATATTTATATTCATCGCAGTCTAATTTCAATACATGAATTATGATTGTAATAATATTTTTAAATTGGGGTGTCTGAGGATGTGCGTTATTCTCGTTACACGTAGTATATAATTAGTCTGCTAGGTTTTGCTAGTCTGTATATATAAAAGAAGAAACTGACTGACTGACTGATCGATCAACGCACAGCCTAAACGGCTGGGGTTAGAGAAATTTTGACAGTAGGTACCTTTTATCACGTAGGCATCCATTAAGGAAGGGTTTTTGGAAATACCACCCCTAAGGGGGTAAAATAGGGGATAAAAGTTTGTATGAAAATCCGTCATTTTTTAAGTTAAATGCATGAATATTGGTATTTTGTATTGTATACTTTTTCTCCCAAACACGACCTCCACGCGGGCGGAGCCGCGAGCAACAACTATTAATTATAAAAAGCTCGTGTTTTAACTGCTTGCTCGGAATTCATTAAGCCTTTTTATTTTTAAATTGGGGTGTCTGAGGGTTTGAAAATTACAATCATAATGCATACACTGAAATTCTACTGTGATCAACTTAAGTATTGCTTATGTATTTGAAACTGTATTTGTAAAAACCTTTATTTCCTTGACAGTTCAAAAAGATCTATAAAGTTCATTTTATTTAATGACGGATCTCGTTTATTGTTGCATTTAAAAAAGGTCTAATCGCTTGGATTTATGTTTCAATTTCATTTGTTTTGACTGTTTTACGAAAGGTGACTGTTATTGACTCGGTTCTCATTATTTTACCAATTTTAAAAATTACTGGTATCGATCCAGTAGTCCATTTTTGAATAAAATACTTTCAGAGTGAGCTTTTATTATGTTTCATATTGTATATGAGATAGAGAGAAATATGAAGAGCGATAAAAATCAATAAATCAATCTTGTATTCTTTCTAAAACTCTTCAGTCACTTTGCTTCAGGGAGTAGAGTCTATAAAACATCCTTCATAATCCAAGTCACCAACCAATATATATGGCAATTTGACATATTTGACAGCCTCTATGGCGCAGTGGGCCAGCCGGCTGTGAATTGAGAGACCGTGGGTTCGATTCCCGCACCGACACATATGTTTGTGTGACATACAGATATTCGTTTCGGGTCTGGGTGTTGTAGGACCGCAGTCCCTCGTAGTTCTTGATACCCACGATACAGGTTTTACCTAGTGTGTGGCAGAACTATCTGTGTGACTGGCGTATTTATTTATTAAGAAAAATTTGCATTAGGCTAGTGCAGAGGATCAATGCCTAGTTGTTGGACAGAATTTTGTAATAAAATATCATTTTATCCGACTGACATAAGTTTCCGTTTAAAATTAAGTCCATGTAGCGTCTTAGCCACATTGGTCTGTGATAACATCCGACCCACATTTCTTGAATCTTGACTGGTGTAGACTTGATTTATAACTTATTTTCTGCCCTATTTTAATTTCGCAAATTGCTCTCAACATTATGATGTATTCTTTTGGAGCATTATTGTATTATGCTATGAGGGTTTCTCGCAATTTTATTTAGATATATTTGTATTCTTTGTCAGTGTTGCATTTTATATCCTGGCATGCTAAAATGATTATTTTATTTTATTATTTGGAAGTGGTAGAGCCACGCTGTAGACATATTTGTCTACAGCATGAATGGGCCGGCTCGACCGGGGTAGTACCACTGTCTCACAGAAAACCAACGTAAAGTGACAGTTTACTGTCGCGTTTCGTATGGTAAGTGAGATAACCGGAGGCCTAGATTCCCCCTTCCTTTCCCTAATCCCTATTCCTGTCCTTTAAGGCCGACAACGCATACATGATACTTTCGGTATTGTGGATGTTCATGGGCGGTGGAGATCACTTAATATCAGGTGACCCACTGGCTCGTTTGTCGGACTATATTATAAAAAAAAAAATCTATTATAAAAAATATAAGTGATGATGATGATGATGAAAAATAAAAACCCTGATAACTAATACATACATATACACTCATGGCTGTAATCCACAAAGGTGTTAGGCAGAGGTATAATACATCCACTTTTCGCTGAATTTATTACGGTCCCATATTGTGATAAAGGGCGAGTTTATCGTCATACCGGGCTGGATTCCAGACTCCGGCTGATACTGAGTATTTCTAAATAGAAAACCCAATATCACTTTACCCGGCCTGGGGATCGAACTCGAGCTCTCAGCATAGCAGTCGTAAAGCATGCGTAATTACAACTACGCCACTGAAGTAATTCATTCAGGAATTCATTAAAATTAGACTGGTTTTCATCGCGAGGAATCCTGCATACTTGAGAATTCTTACAAGAATTTTAAAGGTTACCAACCAGCATTAGGCCAGCGTGGTGAACTAAGTCCTAACTCTCTCATTAGAAGAGGAGGCCCGTGCCCAGCAGTGGGTCAAGTTAATACAGTGCTGGTATTACTCTTTTAACACGATTCTATTATAGGTCGAAAAATGATACTTTTCTGCTACATACTTTTTTTTATAATATAGTCCAAGAAACGAGCCAGTGGGTCACCTGATGTTAAGTGATCTCCACCACTCATGAACATCCACAATACCGAAAGTATCATGTATGCGCTGGATTAGGGAGGGAAGGAGGAATCTGGGACTCCGGATATCTCACTTATCATACGAAACGCTACAGAAAACTGTCACTTTACGTTGGTTTTCTGTGAGACAGTGGTACTACCCCGGTCGAGCCGGCCCATTCATGCTGTAGACAAATATGTCTACAGCGTGGCTCTACCACTGTCCTACATGCCACATACCCTATATATTCCATTAATATTGCACGCATATTAGTTTAAGTCATAAAATTATACGAATTCTATCTAGTTATATAGTCGTTATGTCTAATCGAATTCTCCCTACAAACAAGGCAGTGCAATGCATGGGCGAAAGCGTGTTATGATTTATATTTAAACTCTACGGGGGTCTAGAGTTGGGGCACAATGTTTGGCCATTTTGCGGCCTTCTGAGTACTCTGACAATAGACCCTCGACCGCTTCTTCTCCTTCTTGCCCATGGCGTAGTGTGAAGAAGCAGGCCGGCATGATTGTGTTGAGTAGCGGGGGATAGATCGTCTCTCGTTACTCAATATTCTAATTGGACCGCACTGCGCTTACCATCAGGTGCAGTGCAGTAATTTTGCCGTGCTAGGATAAAAAAAATACTAGATGTTGCCCGCGTCTCTGCCCACGTGTTTTTTTTATTAAAATATTTATAATAATAATATCAAAATTTGACTGGTTCCTTAAGTTTACGCGAATATGACAGAGGACTGCAGTTGCTGAACATTCAGGGTAAGGCTCCGAACATTATCTTAGATTCGACAAACCACAAATCCTTGCCAAAATACATCGATTTTGACCTATAATGGAACGCTAGGCTTTTGGAATTAAAAAACATTCGAATTTTAAGTGAAAAGATGGTTGGAAGCTAGCACGGGTCTGAGATCGAATTACAGACCTCAAGACACTGGGAGCGCCCTCTACGTATATGGGACTGTAATATGTACAATTTAAATCATGATGGGGGTAGAAACGTTACACTATACTTTCATGACGAGATACAAATACCCCATGATTATGACGACTGTAAAGATTCCGAACGTCGGGACTAGAAAGTAAAAATAAAGATCTATAAAATATAATTACTATATTGATAGGGTAGTCCCTATTTATTAGAGATATCCGAGGCTACTCTATAAATAACTGTGGGTAGATTGATAATTACCAATGGAGTGGGGGAAAAGGTTTGCTTTAAAAGGAGCGCTCGGGCGCTCTAGGGCACAATCCGTTCTGAGACTGTGTACTGTACGGACGTATGGGGAGCATCAGCTCACAACGTCCTTTACCACTGTCGGTCTAGGTGGCCGTTCAGCATAGAGGGTTATACTGTCCGAGCATACTTGAGACTACTTGGATAGTGGTATCTTAAGTACTGAATTGTGACAGAGATCATTAAGTTGATCTCTGCAGTAGTAACAATCAGTTATGTGGATCTTATGGTATCCACCTTTAATAGGCCTCTCTGGTACTTATTGCTAACAATGTATAAAAAAATAAATTCGTTTTGTCTTATTATAATGTTAACATAATGTAACTTAAGGTGATTATTTTTTTTTGTACGTTCTAAATTACTATTCAAGATTCTTTTAATGTAGCATTAAATTATCCACATTATTAAAAATGTCATACATACCTATGATCGGTTTGATTACATTGTATTTTAAATAATTAGTATAACAAATGTAAATTGAAATAATTTGTACCTAATCATACTGTTGGTGTGCTAAAGATAATAAAAAGTAAAAATATAATAATATGACTGAATGAATGACTGCCTCGGTGGCGCAGTTGTAATTGCGCATGCGTTACGACTGCTGTGCTGAGGTCTCTGGTTCGATCCCCGGGTCGGGTAAAGTGATATTGGGTTTTTTTATCTAGAAATTCATCAGTGTAAGCCCGGAGTTTGGAATCTGTGCCCGGTATGGCGATAGGCTCGCCCCATATCACATTATGGGACCGAAATTCGGCGAAAAGTGGGTGTACTGGTTACACCTCTGCCTACCCCTTCGGGGATTACGGGCGTGGGTGTATGTGTGTTTGTGTATATAATAATATTACTTCATTTCATGAATAAGATTGTGAATAATAATTATATTTAGAAATAAAATAATAAAAATTAATTTATTCTATTTAATAATAATACTTTTATTTTAACCCAATCTCTCATACTTTAATCCAAGCCTGAGTTCGTCTTACATCGCTTATGATTGATTTATGAACCGGGTTCAGTCGAATGGATTGTGACGTTGAAATTGCTGAGTGCTTAACTTGTGGAATATTGATCAGTGTTTATCCAATCCCCGATTGATGGATAATTCACTTGATTACAAAACAACAAAATCGTTTCGGTTGAAGTCTATTTTGACAGCCTCCGTGGCGCAGTTTGTGAGTAGCCGGCTGTGAAACGAGAGGCCGTGGGTTCAATTCCCACACCGGAACAAATGTTTGCGTGATAGACAGATATTTGTGTCCGGGGTCGGGGTGTTGTGAGACCGTGCGTCTCTCGTAGTCCCTGATACCCACAACACAAGAATCGTATCTTAGTGTGGGGTCGGGGCTATGAGTGTGACTGTTCGGTGTTATTTATTTATTAAGTTCAGGTTGATGACGTACTCTTTCTATATGATGAGCAAGATCACCTTGGTAAGGCGAGTTGGGAAAAGCACTTTCGGTTTCACCAAATTTTCCAATATACCTGGCAACATCTCAAAAATTTGATTCCTATTTTTTTTTCCTTTTCTTCCTTAAAAACCTTATTCGGGCCATTGTGAAATCTTCCAATGAAGATCTGATATAAAAAAGTTTGAGATTAGATCTGTGCCCGGTATGGCGATACGCTCGCCCCCTATCACATTATGATACCTTCATAAATTCGGCGAAAAGTGGGTGTACTGGTTACACTCTGCCTACCCCTTCGGGGATTACAGGCTTGAGTGTATGTATGTGTGTATTAGATTAGAAAATAATGCTCAATCTCTTAACCGCAAAGCGAATGTCACAATGGAAATGTATAGCATAGCAGCCTTTGTATAGCAGCGGTTGCGGTACGGACTGCCAAGACGCAAGTCGTAGGTTCGAAACCCAAGTGGCATACACCTCTGACTTTTCTGAAGATATGTGTGTATTAAAATGTTAATTATCGCTTGATTTAACGGCGAAGGAAAACATCGTGAGGAAACCTGCATATCTGAGATTTTTTCGAAGGTAAGAGAAGTCTGCCAACCCGCATTAGGCCAGCGTGGTGGACTAGTGGACTATGGCCTAACCTCTCTCATTTGTAGAGGAGGCCCGTGCCCAGCAGTGGGACAATGTTTAATACAGGGCTAGTAGTAGTAGTAGTCCTTTGTAAGAATAGGGTGGTCTCTATCTATCCTGATATTCAATATTACTACTTTGTCTAGGGTCTAGAGTTGGAGAACGATGTTTGGTTTGCTGCTATCTGAGTACTCTGACACTAGACCCTCGACCGCTTCTTCACCTTCTTGCCCATGGCGTAGTGTGAAGAAGCAGGCCGGCATGATTGTGTTGAGTAGCGAGGGATAGATTGTATCTCGCTAATCGAAACACTAATTGGACGGCACTGCGCTTACCATCAGGTACAGAGGTCACTATGCTGTGCTAGGATAAAATAATCATAGTCATCGGCAATATTTTGTTGCCTTTATTTATAAGATAACATAAATTTAAATTAAAAGTATGCTGACTATTTTAATATATGACTGCCTCGGTGGCGCAGTTGTAACTGCGCATGCGTTACGACTGCTGTGCTGTTCTCGGGTTCGATCCCCGGGTCGGGTAAAGTGATATTGGGTTTTTCTATCTATAAATTCCTCAGTATTAGCCCGGAGTCTGGAAAATGTGCACGGTATGGCGATAGGCTCGCCCCCTATCACATTATGGGACCGAAATTCGGCGGAAAGTGGGTGTACTAGTTACACCTCTGCCTACAGGCGTGAGTGTATATGGTGTGTGTGTTAAAAATATATATTACCGGCGAGGCTTTACGTGAAAATGTAAAATACCTTATAGATTACTGAAGTCTATGAAATTATTTCATATTTTCTATAAAATAGTGCATGGATAAAGTACATTAATAAGACAGCTGCTAAACGATATTCCTATATTTAAAAAAACTTGATTACAGAGAGTGAGGCCACACAAGTTATACTTGTTCAATTAAATCACACGTTAAAAACCGTCCTAATAACAAATGCCATTCGACAAATTGCGAACGAACTAAAACTTGACTATTTACCATATTTGCATATTTTTAATCACGTTTTTATTTACACGAGTCTGTCTATGCAGTAGTATGTTAGCAACATGCATGCAATTCGCAGCACGTGCCCAAATACATGTTCAATATTAAACGTCAAGCGTAATATTTATTGGTCTTTCAGTGGACTAAATAAATACACACCACAGTCACGCCTATAGTCCTGACCCCACAGTAGTCCAATTCTGTATCGTAGATATACAGAACTACGAGGGACTACGGTCCCACAACATCCATAGCCAAACCAAATATCTGTCTGTCATACAAACATTTGTCTCGGTACGGGAATCGAACACACACACACAAATACTCGCCCGCTGCGCCACGGAGTAAAATAATCTGTATATATAAAAGAAGAAACTGACTGACTGACTGACTGACTGACTGACTGATCGATCAACGCACAGCCTAAACGGCTGGGGTTAGAGACTTGAAATTTTGACAGTAGGTACCTTTTATCACGTAGGCATCCACTAAGGAAGGGTTTTTGGAAATACCACCCCTAAGGGGGTAAAATAGGGGATGATAGTTTGTATGAAAATCCGTCATTCATGAAGTTAAATTCATGAAAATTTGTATTTGGCCTTTTAGTTAAAAATAATAAATATATATTTCAGGGGTTTTGGAAATTTCACCCCTAAGGGGGTAATATAGGGGAAGAAAATTTGTATGAAACTTCGTCATTTTTGAAGTTAAAAGCATAAAAATTGGTATTTGGCCTTACAGTTAAAAAATATATATTAATGTTTCTGGATTTTTGGAAATTCCACCCCTAACGGTGTAAAATATGGGAAGAAAGTTTGTATGAAAATTCCGTAATTTTTGCAGTTAAACGCATGAAAATTGGTATTTGGCCTTTTGATTAAAAATAAAAAATATATGTTTCAGGATTTTTGGAAATTCCACCCCTAAGCGGGTAAAATAGGGGGTGAAAAATTGTTAGGATAGTTTTGTTTTTGTTTTAGACAGAGCAAGGGATCCACGTGATTTTTTGCATAGTGTTAGTTGATGGGCTACTTTTATACCAGAAAATGCACGGTTCCTACGGGATAGCATAATACAGGAAGGTGTAATAGCTTAAGAAGTCTCCATGGATTTCATACCGTTTCTTCAAAAAATAACCACCACGCGGGCGTAGCCGCGGGCAAAAGCTATATGATTATAAAACAAAAAATCGAACGTTATTCGTTAAATCTATAAGTTTGAACGTTATTGAGGTTATTTTGAAAGAAATTTTCAAAGAGTACCTCTATAATCATTACTACATATAATAAAACAAAGTCCTCCGCCGGGTCTGTCTGTCTGTTAGCGATAAACTCAAAAACTACTGAACGGATTTTCATGCGGTTTTCACGAATAGATAGTGTGATGCATGAGGAAGATTCAGATATATAATTTGTCAAGGATTTGTGTTATTTGGTTGAATTGAAATTGTCAGGTACAATGCGGTAGTTGAAAAACTATTTAGACGGATACAGTATTAATACTTATCAACTTAAGGACGTTAGTTACCTTAAGCATTTCATGCACTATAACCATTTACAGCATATAATTTAAAGGAATATCTTAGGAGTTATCGCAATGAATTAACGCGCGCGAAAATAAATTTGAGCGCGTTTCCTACACCGAGGACGGGACTAGCTTGATGTGATCACCCGCGCGCTGTGCTTCGCCCACCGATGTCACTAACTGTTTATATATAAGTCGAGCAGAACACCTGAGGTAGGGCAATCAGTACAGGTGCGTCAGTGCAGGAGACAACTCCTTTGATGGAATACTTTTTTTCCCAAAAATAGCCTTCACGCGGGCGGAGCCGCCGGGCAACAGCTAGTTGTATATACATTAATTTGGTTCTCTGACGTCAACTACGATCGTGTACAAATACGTCAATATATTGTTATTACGTGTTACACGTTGGCAGTATGAACGTAAAACAATGTTTTTTTATTTATTGGGGATCGCCAAACAATTTATAACACATAGGTTTATAACACAGTGGTCAAAACAATATTAAACTTATTGAAATTTCTATTACAGGCAATCAAAACAAGGTTAAAAAAATATTGTTATCAACAATTAAAGCAACATAAATACAATTGTATTTATTTAATACATACATACATATACACTCACGCCTGTAATCCCCGAAGGGGTAGGCAGAGGTGTAACCAGTACACCTACTTTTCGCCGAATTTCGGTCTCATAATGTGATAGGGGGCGAGCCTATCGCCACACCGGGCACCATTCAAGACTACGGGTTAATACTGAGTATTTCTATGTAGAAACACCCAATATCACTTTACCCGCCCGGGGATCGAACCCGAGACCTCAGCACAGCAATCGTAACGCATGCGCAATTACAACTGCGCCACCGAGGCAGTCATTATTTCTTTAATATTTAATGATTTTCTTCTTCTGAATAAAGATGTAGTATCTTCATTATAAATTAATGTATTTCTTACACATATTTTATATATTGCTTCTCCACATTTACTTGAACTATACCAAATCTCACACTCCGCCTTGCACGTAATACGCTTAAAAAGGGATACAACATTTCTCTTCACGAGTTAATACATAGATACGTGACGATTGATGACAGGTGCCGGGGCGTTCTGTGACCTAATTCCAAGATCAGATATTGAATTAATTCGAGAGGTCGTAAGAGGAAAATCGTGTTATCTCGTGTCTTATATTTATGTAATAACTTTGGCACCGGAACCGCCGAATTGAAAACACCTTTCGTAAACCAACTTTTGCGCTGATCACTAGTAAGTTAAAATAATAATAATACTAGCCCTGTATAAAACATTGTTCCACTGCTGGGCACGGGCCTCTTCTACTAATGAGAGGGGTTAGGTCTTAGTCCACCACGCTGGTCTATTTCGGGCTGGAAGACTTCACGTACCTTCGAAATTATTTTTAAGAATTTTTAGGTATGCAGGTTTCCTCACGATGTTTTCCTTCACCGTTAAAGCAAGCGATAATTAACAAAGAATACACAGATAACTTTAGAAAAGTCAGAGGTGTATGCCACTTGGGTTTCGAACATACGATTTTCGTCTTGACAGTCCGTACCGCGACCAACTAGGCTATCACTACTCTTAAAATATGTAGTAAAATATATTCTGATTTTAATTAAGTTCAATCAAATAGCATATTTTAATGTAAATTCAAGACATTAGGAATTAGGACAGTGTCGGTGGTAATGACAAATATAAGAATACTGGATGTTGCCCGCGGCTCCGCCCGCGTGGAGGTTATTCTTGGAAGAAAAGTTATACAATCCATGGAGGCACCTTAAGCTATAACACCTTTATATATTTTGCTATCCCATAGAAAGCGTGCATTTTGCGGTATAAAAGTGGCCTATGTCATATTATGATCCCTAAACCGCCACTATGCAACAAATTATGTCGATCCCTTGCTCTGTGTAAAACTTAACTATCCCACGAGAACTGTTATTTTTTCCGGGATAAATAGCCTATGATATATGAGATTTATTTATTTATTTATTTTAGGATCACCAACATGACATACATTGTTACAAAATATACATTTCATCAAGACATTCTTAAGCTAAATGTTGCCATAATTACAGGCGACCACGACATGCTTAATAAATTATATCACACATAAAAATTACAATAAATAGCACATTTAATATTATGGTTTGAATATATATACCTGTATTTTTTTTTTAAGTTTACCACCTAAGTGAACAGGGGTTTAACATTAACGCTGCATTAAGGTGTTTAAGTATTTTATGGGATGGGAGTAGTCTGTGTGCTATTCCAGTCTATAATCTATCTCTGTGCCAAATTTCAACCAGATCCGTCCAGCCGTTGTAGCGTGATTGAGTAACAAACATCCATCCAAACATTCGCATTTATAATATTAGTAGGATTCCAAATATAATTCAGTTACAGAAATGGAATGCCATTCTTAAACGAATAGGAAATAAAAAATCAATATCACAAATTATAGTGAATATTTATTGTAAATAAAAACAGATTGATTCTCTGCTCTGAGTTTCATTGAGTTTTAATCTTGTTTAAATATACGACTGCATCGACACCAGCCTTCGGGAACCGTTTAATTCGTTTTATTTGTTGTGATAAAACTCGGTTAATTCATTTAAATTTGTAATTGCCGTATTTAAATTTGTTATTTACATCGTATTCTGCAAATGTTGGTTCTACTGGGCCTTTGACAAGTCTTAAGAATAAAAAAATAAACCTATTTTACGTTTTTTATCCGGTTTATTTTACCTTTATGTCCAGACGTTTGGAAAACTTTACAGCTTTCTTGACCTTGGGACAGATCTGCGATAAAATCCATAAATAAAGATTTATTCTAATCCTACTAATATTATAAATGCGAATGTTTGGATGGATGGATGTTTGTTACTCATTCACGCTACAACTGCTGGACGGATCTGGTTGAAATTTGGCACATAGGCCACATTTTATCCCGGAAAAATGCACGCATCCCATGGGATAGCAAAATATAGAAAGGTGTAATAGCTTAAGATGCCTCCATGGATTGTATAGCTTTTCTTCCAAAAATAACCTCCACGCGGGCGGAGCCGCGGACAACATCTAATGTGTAATATTCGTAAAAATGAATATGAGGTTGCTAAAGAAAATCAACGCAATAAGCTTGAACAAGTTGTTCCAAAACCAAACCCTTTATACGTTTACAAATCCCAATTGTATAAAGTTAACTTAACCGTGACCTAGCAATTACATGATACTTCCTCCACATTATCATGTAACAAACAATCCTAAATGAGATTAGCATTTAATTATCAATGAATACAAACATCAACGCCCCAGAACCCCTTAGATATGATGCATAAGCAATTACTACCTTACACGAACCAATTTGTGAGTATCGTTCGTGAAATGAATTCCTACGGCCGAACAATGGAATGTACACCTTAGTATTATTGTAATAAGGGTGTATTAATGTAGGTTGATGGGGTGAGTAGCATGACATTCGCAAGTACACACGACGAAATATGATGTCATTTTCATTCGTGGCTCCAACGAGCTGCGAAATGGAAATTGAAAGGTACACGTCTTTAACATTGTGACGATTATAATAGATGCATATATCATCCTTACTAATACTATAAATGCGAAAGTAACTCTGTTTGTTTGTTTGTTACCTTTTAACGAGTAAACAGCTGACCAGATTGTGATGAAATTTGACAAGGATAGATTGTATAGCCTAGTTGAAGCGATATCGAGAAAGTCCTAGGTTTGAAATTAGGCCAAATGACACAGGCTTTTGGCGTTCCGTGAATTCTTATTGTTAGCTATGGATTTTAACAGTGAAGAAAAACATCATACGAAAATCTGCATACTTGAAAATTCACCATAATATCAAAGATATGTTAAGTCTAGTCATAAGAGAATTTCTAGTGTATTGATGTTGCTATGTATATAAATAATAAACACACCCAACAGTCATACACATAGTTTTGACCCCACACTAGGTAAAACCTGTATCGTGGGTATCTAGAACTACGAGGGACTACGGTCCCACAACACCCAGACCCGAAACAAATATATCTATCTGCTACACAAATATTTGTCTCGGTGCGGGAATCGAACCCACGGCCTCTCGTTTTACAGCCGGCTACTCGCCCGCTGCGCCACGGAGGTTGTCATATATAAGCTGATATGCTTTCTATAAATAGTTTTTTCATTTTAATGTACTGACTGACACATGTCATAAGAGCTATGTAATTGCCTACATGATTAATTAACGACTTCACTTCGTCTCGTCTCGTTTCGTTTCATTTAATTTCAATTATTTCATTACCTGCCAGAATCAGCTGAGCGTGGTGGTATAAGGCCTAACCCCACTCATTAGTAAAGAAGGCCTATCCGAGCAAAGAGACAGTGGGACAGTAACACAGGCTTGATATTATTATATAGTAGAGTCACCTGGTGTTAAGCGATCATTGTTCATAAGTGCTCTTAATGTCAGGGGTATATTTGGACTTGAATATATGAGTAATATACAAGATTAGTTTTTGTATACCGTAAAGACGAAACACCCAAATTAGATTATGGTATAAAATATCAGATAAATATATGACATAATAATAATAAGGAAAACTCACGCGGTGACATGCAAAAATAATTTATCCCGTTTTTTAAACGATGCATGGGAATACGCGCGCCGCGCGCTGTTGTTTGCTTCCCGCCAAAGTATTATGTAGGTATAGGTGAACGACCGACACGCGCCGCATTTTTATTAAGTAATAAACAAGGTAGCCAGGTTGATGAATTTTTTATATGTTTTTGGGATACCAATATAACACATTAAAAATTGTGCAATGGATTGTGCTACTGATTCTCAACAAACTACTTTGTTTTGGCTTTGTAGTATACTAAAAATAATGTTGTATATTGAGTAAACAATCGAAGGGATGAAAGTTGGAAGCAACATTATCAGAACATTTTGCTTTTATCTGTATAATAAAACAAAATAAATGTGAGAGAAATACGGGATTTTCTACTTCTTTAGGTGTAATTTGCTCTGAGACTTTTCTAGGTCTCCGTATAATTTGGCCTACAAAGATTTACAATTTTAATGTAATGAATCTAATTTGTGGTGTTAGTCGTTATCATACTTATTATCTACTTTTACCAGACGATAAAGATAAGAAGGATAATTTGTTAGATCTAATAACTTTGTTGCGAATACTAAACACCAGTGCCTGATGATAGCCCAGTTGTAATTCTCTACGCGGTACGACTGCTGTGCTTAGTTTTCGGGTTCGATCCCCAGGTCGGGTAAAAGTGGGATTAGGTGTTCCTGCCAATAAATAGTCAGTGATAGCCCAGAATTTGGCCCGGTATAAAGATAGGTTCGTCCATACTGATTACACATCTGCCTACCCATTCGGGGATTACAGTTTTCAACCTACTTTCATATATGTAGTCAACATCGCATTTAGGAAATTTCATGGCAGTTACACTACTCCTAATTTTCCGAGGGCTATCTATATATATAAACATGAATCCCCATTTCCCTTGGTCACGGCCTCACGGGTGAACGACTGAACCGATTTCGATATATTTTTTTGTTATGTTTGTTATTGTCAGGCGAAGGTTCTTCTGAAACAAAAACATATGAAAGTTGCGCGGAAAATTAGAAATTTGAAGAAACCTTAACGACCATGTTAACTTTTCTAATGTAACCTTAGCTCGTTTGGATAACTATCAGTCGTTTGAGAGTTCGCAAAATATAGAAACATGTAATAGCTTAATATGACTCTATGGGTGTCATACCTTTTCTTCAAAAAATTGCTACTACGCGGGCGGAGCCGCGGACAAAAGTTAGTATTTAAATAGTAATATCAATACAGGAGAAAATTCTTTCGAGGACAGAGCGAGTTAATGCCATGTTCTGTTTATTATAACTCAGAACATATTTATTCAGCCTACCCATATCCTAGGAAATATATTATTAATCTTATTTCCTAACGTAAAACAAATATTTACACAGTATTCGGACGATGTATTTAATCCACGTAGGACCCGGCCGTTTCCACTGCAATATTGCTTATTTCGTATTTTGGGAAATGTTGGTGAAATCCGAATATACCTCTCACCATATATTCGGATTCCTAGAATTTACAACCAATACTTGTCATTCTATCTTTTACACTTGGTCGCATTTGACATGATCCATGTGTACAATCGTTTAAGGTCAATTGTTAAGTGTTCTGAGAAAAGACATTAAATTTTAAGAAATTTTTACCTAAGTACCTACATATTTTTAGAATTTGAACAGAAGAACAAATGAAATTGATACATTTATAACAATAGAACAATTTAATTCTATTTATTATTTACAATAATTTTTGTTTACATATTTTTATTACTGTTTTATTTATACTCTTTATAGTGTAAGGGTACT
Source organism: Laothoe populi (assembly GCA_905220505.1). Taxonomy (NCBI): domain Eukaryota; kingdom Metazoa; phylum Arthropoda; class Insecta; order Lepidoptera; family Sphingidae; genus Laothoe; species Laothoe populi. The sequence goes on along the minus strand of HG992167.1, from coordinate 14,693,881 downwards.
TTAGATTTTTATGGAAATATTGTGTATCACTTACGAAGTATTTGTGGGTAGATTGGATAGGTTGTGGACTCGGAAGATTTGTTATAAAAGGAAAGCCTCAGCGCTCGCGGGGCAGTCTATACGAAACTAGCGGGAGTTATGCTCGGTTTTAATCAGTGTGCGTACAGTCGTTCTCGGTTTAGTTTGTGTTTAATCGATGATGGCTAATAATAGTACACTAGAACAAATATCATTATTATTTATTTAGAAAGTGTTTATTATAATGTGTATCAAATGTATCCGTTAATCTTATTCGAAAAACTGAGATTACTTACAGAAACGTGAAAAAAACATAAGAGCTTTCACTGAACTAAATATACCCTTAACGCAAGGTGTAGTGTTACAAAAAGGATTGTACTTTTTGTATACTATGTTACACACGGGTTTTACGCCATGATCGCATATTCCAAGAAAGTAACGGAACAGATTATGTTTCCTAGATTGTAGAAAAAATGCGAAAGGATTCCTAGAATTTTTTGTTGAACATCGTTTGGGATTTAGAACATGAGTATTTCTTACGTATATTTGCTAACGACAACGTAATATACTGTAAGAAAGTAAAAGAGAGGGCCATTAAAGGTGGATATCATAAGATGCACATAAATGACGGTTACCACTGCAGTGATCAACTTAATAATCACTGTTACACAACTCAGTGCTTAAGGTTCACAATCCCATGTCAAGATGTAGCCAAGTACCAATATCCAAGTTTGATAGTGGTAGAGCCACGCTGTAGACATATCTGTCTATAGCATGAATGGGCCGGCTGGACCGGGGTAGTACCACTGTCTCACAGAAAACCAACGTAAAGTGCCAGTTGACTGTCGCGTTTCGTATGGTTAGATATCCGCAGGCCCAGATTTCCCTTCCCTTCCCTAATCCCTATTCCTGTCCTTTAAGGCCGAAAGCGCATACATGATACTTTCGGTATTGTGGATGTTCATGGGCGGTGGAGATCACTTAACATCAGGTGACCCACTGGCACGTTTCTCGGACTATGCTATAAAAAAAAAAACAAGTATTCTCAAGTGTGCACGGACAGCATAACCCTCTATGCTGAATTGCCACCTAGACCAACAGTGGTATAGGATGATGTGAACTGACTGCACAACACGTCCGTACGGTGGACAGTCCGAGAATGGACTGTGTTCTAGAGCGCCCGAGTGCTCCCTTTTATTGCAAACCTTTACCCCCCACTCAATTGGTTATCAATCTACCCACAATTATTTATAGAATACCCTCGCTATCTCTAATAAATAGGGACCACCTTATCAATATTTATACACAGTCAGGTCATAAGTATTGTCACACAGTAAAAACTTTTATTTTAGAATGCTGGCTACAAAAAAGTTTATTGAATTCGAATTTCAAATTGTTCATGAAAATAAAAATGTATACTTTTTAGAATTTTACTCATTTTTAAATATGGAGTGGACGCTTAAAGAAGACCGTGTTGCAGTAATTGCGTTGCATCGTTGCGGTTACGCGTCAATTCAAATTTTTGACATACTGAAAAATTTGAATATAACCAAAAGATTCGTTTATCGTACCATCAAACGATACAATGAAGACTCTAGTGTAGATGACAGGTCAAGAAGTGGTCGCCCTCGGTCTGTTAGGACTCCAGCAGTGATAAAAGCTGTGAAGGCGCGAATTCAAAGAAATCCCAAACGTAAGCAGAAACTGTTGGCCCTTCAGATGGGGTTAAGCAGAACCACGGTAAAAAGGGTGTTAAATGAAGACTTAGGGCTTCGGGCATATCGAAGAAAAACAGGACATCGTTTGAATGCTCGTCTAATGGACCTGAGACTGAAGAGATGCCGCGCTTTGTTGAAGCGGTACGCGGGAAAAAAATATCGGGAAATTCTTTTTTCAGATGAAAAAATTTTTACCGTAGAAGAGAGCTACAACAAACAAAATGATAAGGTGTACGAACACAGTAGTGAAGAAGCGAGCAACCATATTCCGCGTGTCCAACGAGGTCATTTTGCATCCTCGCTCATGGTATGGTTGGGAGTTTCTTATTGGGGCTTAACAGAGGTACATTTTTGTGAGAAAGGTGTAAAAACGAATGCAGTTGTGTATCAAAATACAGTCGTGACGAACCTTGTGGAACCTGTTTCTCATACCATGTTCAATAACAGGCACTGGGTATTCCAACAAGATTCGGCGCCAGCTCATAGAGCGAAGAGCACACAAGACTGGCTGGCGGCGCGTGAAATCGACTTCATCCGGCACGAAGACTGGCCCTCCTCCAGTCCAGATTTGAATCCGTTAGATTACAAGATATGGCAACACTTGGAGGAAAAGGCGTGCTCAAAGTCTCATCCCAATTTGGAGTCACTCAAGACATCCTTGATTAAGGCAGCCGCCGATATTGACATGGACCTCGTTCGTGCTGCGATAGACAACTGGCCGCGCAGATTGAAGGCCTGTATTCAAAATCACGGAGGTCATTTTGAATAAACTTTAGTGTCATAAGAATCTATGTTTTGTTAAGTTCATTTTGGTATATAAATGGTTACATAATGAATAAACTTGTTTCAATTATTTTATATTAAACATGTGACAGAATTTATGACCTGACTAGGTATTACAAAATATACAGCGCCTCTAGCGGTTACGAAAGAAACTAAATTTGGCACTATAAGGACGAAACATTCCATATTTAAAAAGTTTTTTAATTCGTAAAAAGTACACCGACTTCGATAAAAAAACAAATTATGCGTCCCTATAAAATTTGAGGGTTGCCCTCGATTTTTCTGAGATCCCATCATCACATCCTGACTAGGCGTCAATGGGACCATCTGGGAAGTATACCAGTATTTTAAACAAAAAAGAACTTCTCGAATCGGTCTAGGCGTTTTCGAGTAATCGGGGAACATACATAAAAAAATATTCCGACGAATTGAGAACCTCCTCCTTTTTTTGCAGTCGATTAACAACGCTGCAATGCTAGCGACTTAATTTACCTTTTTGACATAAACTCTGGTCGAGCTACTGAAGTTTATAATGCTAAATATCCTGATTTGATTGAATATTGATTGTATGTACATCAGAAATACTGTATTTTCGATATCATGAAGATATAATAATAAAATAATTCTAGCCCTGTATTATATATCATTCCACTGCTGGGCACGGGCCTCCTCTACTAATGAGAGGGGTTAGGCCTTAGTCCACCACGCTGGTCTAATGCTGGTTGGCAGATCATAAAGATAAATAAATAACACCCAACATTCACACACATAACCCCGATTCCACACTAAGATACAAGTCTTGTGTCGTGGGTTGATACCCGATGATAGACTTGGTGGCAATGGGATCACCTAGGAAGTATCCCTTTTTAAATAAAAAAGTATTTCTCGAATCGGTCCAGCCGTCTTCGAGTAATCAGGGAACATACATAAAAAAAGATTCTGACGAATTGAGAACCTCCTCCTTTTTTGCAGTCGGTTAAAAATTCAATAGAAACTGGTAATTCTAATACTACCACTCTCTTTAGATATGTGTAATTGCCAAACGCTTAATACACCCTACCACACTTTTTTTATCCTGGCTCGGGAAAGTGACTACACTGGACCTGATGGTAAGCGCAGTACCGTCCAGGTAGAGGATCAAGTAGCGAGAGGCAACAATCCCTCGCTACTCGACACAATCATGCTTACTGAATAGCTTCTTTACACTACACTTAAAGGACCCAGGATTATAGGAAGTGGTCCGAGAACGTGTTCCACAGCTTGATGGTGCGGTAAAGATATGAACTTGCAAACCTATTGGTTGGAGCTGACACCACAAAGATGTGCACCTTCCAATCCTATTCCTTCATTAAAGGTCGAAAACGGACACACGGTTCTTCTTGAATTATAGGTGTTCATGTGTGAGGCAATATATTCCAAAGAGCTATAACTATAACAATATACCAACGTCAATAAAAGCTTCTAGATTACTGTGGTCGAAAAGGACGGAGATACAGACACAAAAGACTAACAACAACTGCAAACGGTATAAAAGGCAGCGTACTTAGGGCTCATTCAAGTCTATTCTCGTTCACATCATACTTATCATTTATACCATTTTAAAATAAATATCGTAATTTTTTTGTAAATTGATTAATGCCATTTTAATTTTTTTTACACCATACAGTCACATATGCTGTACTCTGACCGAATCTGTATCATGGTATAAAAAACAACGAGCGACTACGGTAACACAATACGCAGACCATCCAAATATGTGTGGATAACAAACCAAACCAAACGGTAGGCAGCGGCTTTGCTGTGCCCTGGCATTGCTGAAGTCTATGGGCGACGGTGACTACTTACCATCAGGTGGCCCGTCTGCTTGTCTGTCTATCAAGGCACTAAAAAAAAACCTGGCTCCGCTATCCGCTATCCGCTACAGTCACTGTCACTGTCATTATGTAATTAGATCAGTTCATTACTCATAAAGTTCTTTCTTCAATTTTAAAATCATTATTAATATTATAGTTCAAATAAATATAACGACACCGAAAGCCATTAGACGGAATAATTTGAACAACACCAAAAACAACTTATAAAAGCGATTTGTTTTTAAACTAAAGTCGAGTTGAGCGCACATCCCTAAGTTCAATAAAACAACCGATGACTTCTCACTCGATTCACTGTCGACAAGTTGGCGCCATCGGGTTTAGGGCTTGGCTGGTATCGATAACGAGATATCGATATAGTAGACGCAAGGGTGGGTACTAATAAAATTTGGTATCGCAATTCAATGCCATTTATTAGGTTAATGGTTTGGGGCTTAATTGAACAGATTAAGGTCATTTAGTAAGACGGCGAGGCCATTGTTGGCCTGAACTATATTGGTTATGGTGATTATTATTGTAAGAAGGTCTATAACAATCAAAGCAATTATAACGGGGAGTGCTCCGAGGAACTGTTTAAGATGGTCCCATCATCACCTTTTTAACAGAGTTCATCCATACCACCTGGAAAGGATTCCGTCTAGCACGGTTCGTTTCCAGCGTTCATTTTTACCACGTACGTGTAAGCTCTGGAATGAACTCCCTGCAGCGGTGTTCCCTGAGCGCTATGACATCTTCTTTAAACGAGGCTTAAGAAGAGTAGTCCTTAAACAGTATGAGCGGCTCTGCTGTGCCCTGGCATTGCAGAAGTCTATGGGCGGCGGTGACTACTTACCATCAGGTGGCCCGTGTGCTCGTCTGCCTATTCAGGCATTAAAAAAAACATTTCATCATTATAACGACTCTCACTCGTAGATAATATTAAAGCAATAAGACATTTGGACAAAAGTATTTAATTTTATTATTGTTAAAAAGTGTATTAGTGTTAACAATGTGTTTTTCATCACTGCTTTAAATATATCAGATATTTATTTATTTTTATTTTATTATTTAAAGCAATTCCAACTCAACCGAGGTTAAAAGTATATAAAAACAGTGATATTACATTTACGATATTAGCACTGTAACGTACTCCTTCAATTTTAATATAAGAGAACATAGCGTGCAAAGGACAATGGGTCAAGTGTCCCCACCTGTCAACAGGTTTGAAATTGGTCTCAATCGATTAATCTTAGCAAGGTGATGATTTTTTGGTATGACGACAACAACGAAAAGTATTGAGTTTTTTTTTTAATTCACATTTTTCTTTTATATAGAATATTTATTTTTTGCTGATTTTACTATATTACGCCGTGCTATAACATAGTATATAGGTGGTAGAGCTACATTATAATCATTTTTCTACAGCTTGAATGGCCTACCTGAACTGGTATGTTACCGCTGTCTTACATAAAACCGACAAGGTTGCAGTTTTGCGGTAGCGACTCGCGTTCTCAACGAGACTACGGGGGACCTAACGAATGCTTCGTCAACTTTTTTTTTTATGCTGGCGCGGAAAAGTGACCACACTTCACCTCCAGATAGAGTAGCAAGAGACAGTCTATCATCCATCGCTACTCAACATAATCATGCCAGCCTGCTGTTTAGCTTCTTCACACTACGCCTAAAGGACCCAGGATCATAGGAAGGAGGGAACACGATAGCTGGCAAACTGTTCCACAGCTTAATGGTGCGGCAAAAATACGAGTTTGCGAAACTCTTGGTTCGGGCCGGGGTAGTAGATACCATGAAGCTGTGGCTCCGCAATATTACGTTTAATTCAGGTTTATTTTTGTTACTAGGTTATATTTAATACTGGCTAGTTTTTAAGAGTTTTTATTTTGTTTTTATTTTGTATAACATGTGTACGTCACTGGTTGGGTTCTATCGAAACCAGCACTGCAGTATGGGTTAGCGCGTACTGCAGCATGCAGCTGAAAATTCCCCATCCCCATTCTCGGATCAATTATGTTCGTTGATCAATTACGTTCCGACAGTAAAAAATCTTTTCTTTCTTTCAATCCAGTACGCGTGGTTCTGGTATGGAAGGGAGAGGATGGAATAAGATCAAACAATTCTTCAGAGCATTCGCCATGGCGAGGTTCTACCGTCTGTATCATGATACAGAACACGCTAAGCGAGGAAATATCCCTACGCAGCTGTAGCGGCTCCAGACTGTTACGTCTGCATCATTCAAAATGCGGATGGCTCGCCGCTGCAACCCACCCAAGGTATCAAGAAGGTATTTTGCGGAACCGTCCCAGAGGTGCGAGCAGTATTCCATTCCCGGCCGCACCTGCGCTTTATATAAGCGGTAAAGCTGACCGGGCGTGAAAAAACGCCGCACCCTGTTCAGGATTACGACCCTGCGGGAGGTGGCGGATATTAAGCCCTCGATGTGACTCCTTGGATTAAGATCGCAGCGGATATCCAAACCTAGGACACTAAGGTCGTTCCGCATTGCGAGTGGAACACCCTGAAGAACGGGAATGGGAGAAAACAGGGACTTCTTGCACGAAAACGCGACCATGGAGTTTCTGGCCATCCTCTCCATAGGATAACTGCATTCGGAACTGGCAGTAGTTTAATAAACTCTGAAGTTATTATAAGTTATTTAACTCTGTTAAATAACTTGTGTTATTTCTACTGAACTATCACACGATTGCATTGTGATACTATATCTGAAGATCGGAGAGGGATGTATAAGCCCTCTCGACAGCCTCGACATGATAATTATCATTTGTATATTTTTCCCGAAGGTTTAAATGTATACCTAATAAGTACTTACATATTATATTTGTAGAATGTACAGTAAAGTCAACGTTTGATAATCGTATCGTCTAATTATATTTTCGGGTGATTACATTACTGTCTCTCGCTACTTGATACTCTATCTGGACGGCACTGCGCTTACCATCACGTGACGTGTGGTCACATTGCCGCGTCAAATAAAAAACTTACTCCGGCTAAACCATAAGGGCTAAATCAAAATAATGCACTATGATTTTAAAATGATCTAGAAAAAGTTCACATTGACATGTACCTGTCTCCAAAGGTTGACAACAATCGTGCAAACCCGGGGGGTCGTTAGTAAATATTATAATAAAATAGTATTATGTTTTTAATTCGTATGATATCATTATAAATGAATAGTTTTTCATAAGACAATCTTTATTTTAAATCTCTTTTGATTTTGTAAAAACAAAGTACTAAAAAGTATTCATGCCATCCATGCTATGAATGGCGGTCGTGTTGCACCACGTATGTAGGGTGTTTCTGTTATTGCCTAGATTTTTAAACGTTTATGTCCAAACGGGACGTTTTTAACTTATGTAGTTCACGAGCTCCGATAATATTTTTGCCATTGCTATCATCTGTTGTGGAAAGATTTTAACTTCTGCAATTACACAGAGTACGAAACATATACAAACAAGACGTCTCCAACTATTACATTTTCCAAGATCCAGTTTATCTTTCCTTTCCCTACCATCATCAGATCAGCATCAGATTTTGTATTATAAATATGCCAAAGGTTCTAAGCTCAAATATCCAAACAGGCTGTTTTAGCTATTGGTAGTTCCTAAGGTTTAGTTACTTGGCGAACAGTTCCTGGTGAAATTGCCTATACCATATTTCTTTATATATATATTAAAAGTATGTCAAAATAGTAAAAAAATGCAATAAAATAGCAGTGTTTACTAAGAACATTTTAATTTATGTTTTTTTATTTTGTAAGGAATCTCCATTGATTTATTAAATTTAAATGATGTGGTAAGAGTTGTTATAGTACACTTAATAATAATGTATATGTATGATGTCTGTTGGTGGGTGGGGACAGGGCTCATACAAATTCGCCCATTGTCCTTTAAAATATTTATAAAGTGAATTTGAACATTATCATTTAACCCGTTCATTGTACAACACTCAGAATGAAAATACGGTAAAATAGATAGTAATTACCAATATACTAATGTAGTGTATAATCCATACTAATACTATAAATGCGAAAGTAACCCGGTTTTTTGTTTGTTTGTTAACTTTTCACGACTAAACGGCTGTACGGATCGTAATGAAATTTGGTAAGGGGATAGATTATATCCTGGAGAAGGACATAGGCAATCTTTTTTCTCAAAAAACAACCTTGGACGGGGTCAAATAGGAGTTCAAAATTTGTATGGGAAATCCATAATTCCTCGACTTAGGGATCTGGAAATTCATATTTAGGCTTTTGGTAGGAAATAAAGAAATACGTTTTTGAAAAATCATCCCTAAAAGGGGCAAAGTGAGGTTAAACTTATGGGATATTCTTTAGATGCAATCTCAAGATTCAGGCACTATACCTGAGGGGCTGGACAATCGCTACAGGTGCCTCAGTGCAGAAGACAACTCCTTGGATTGTATATTTCTGCTCCCGAATATAGCCTCCACGCAGGCGGAGCCGCGAGTAACAGCTAGCTAACAATATATAACGTAATGGTTTCTTATATTTACGCGAATATTACACATTGGTATAGAACTAATTTTCAAGGATTGTATCGCGGTTTATATTACTTTCTCCCGAAGTTTCGAAGCCTTTACAGTCTTCGTGGTCACGAGGCAGACTGAGTTCTATGTTGTTACGAATGTATAGTGGAATGTTTGTACTCTCCATATATTTTATTTTTATTTAAATTTTATTTAGGGACTTTTGTAAGTAATTTGCAAATGGCAGTTCCCAGCACACATATATGTATAATACAACGACAAACAATACAATATTATTACAATAACAAATGTAGTTATATAATATACACAGTCAGGTCATAAGTATTGTCACACAGTAAAAACTTTTATTTTAGAATGCTGGCCACAAAAAAGTTTATTGAATTCGAATTTCAAATTGTTCATGAAAACAAAAATGTATACTTTTTAGAATTTTACTCATTTTTAAATATGGAGTGGACGCTTAAAGAAGACCGTGTTGCAGTAATTGCGTTGCATCGTTGCGGTTACGCGCCAATTCAAATTTTTGACATACTGAAAAATTTTAATATAACCAAAAGATTCGTTTATCGTATCATACAACGATACAATGAAGACTCTAGTGTAGATGACAGGTCAAGAAGTGGTCGCCCTCGGTCTGTTAGGACTCCAGCAGTGATAAAAGCTGTGAAGGCGCGAATTCAAAGAAATCCCAAATGTAAGCAGAAACTGTTGGCCCTTCAGATGGGGTTAAGCAGAACCACGGTGAAAAGGGTGTTAAATGAAGACTTAGGGCTTCGGGCATATCAAAGAAAAACAGGACATCGTTTGAATGCTCGTCTAATGGACCTGAGACTGAAGAGATGCCGCGCTTTGTTGAAGCGGTACGCGGGAAAAAAATATCGGGAAATTCTTTTTTCAGATGAAAAAATTTTACCGTAGAAGAGAGCTACAACAAACAAAATGATAAGGTGTACGCACACAGTAGTGAAGAAGCGAGCAACCGTATTCCGCGTGTCCAACGAGGTCATTTTCCATCCTCGCTCATGGTATGGTTGGGAGTTTCTTATTGGGGCTTAACAGAGGTACAGTTTTGTGAGAAAGGTGTAAAAACGAATGCAGTTGTGTATCAAAATACAGTCCTGACGAACCTTGTGGAACCTGTTTCTCATACCATGTTCAATAACAGGCACTGGGTATTCCAACAAGATTCGGCGCCAGCTCATAGAGCGAAGAGCACACAAGACTGGCTGGCGGCGCGTGAAATCGACTTCATCCGGCACGAAGACTGGCCCTCCTCCAGTCCAGATTTGAATCCGTTAGATTACAAGATATGGCAACACTTGGAGGAAAAGGTGTGCTCAAAGCCTCATCCCAATTTGGAGTCACTCAAGACATCCTTGATTAAGGCAGCCGCCGATATTGACATGGACCTCGTTCGTGCTGCGATAGACAACTGGCCGCGCAGATTGAAGGCCTGTATTCAAAATCACGGAGGTCATTTTGAATAAACTTTAGTGTCATAAGAATCTATGTTTTGTTAAGTTCATTTTGGTATATAAATGGTTACATAATGAATAAACTTGTTTCAATTATTTTATATTAAACATGTGACAGAATTTATGACCTGACTAGGTATATATACCTACTAGCGGACCGTGCAGACGTCGTCCTGCCCTTAAAAGCAGCGCCACACCGACTGCAGCGCTATCTTCCTGGCTGATTTGTGAATCTAAACCATCCAGGGTTCCACATAAACGCATACAAAAAAAAATCATTAAAATCGGTCCAGCCGTTTAGGAGGAGTTCAGTGACATACACACGTACAGTAGAATTATTTATATAAAGATTAAGACTTATACATTTAAACAAGTTTTTCGCTGCATAAAATGTTGGATCAGACAACTAAAGAATTTAATAAAGCACCAAGTTTTCATGAATGTATGTAGTCTTTGATGTTATCACTAGTTTCTGTTAATAGAATATCGATAAACGAAAATTAATATTTATTCGGTTCATCACTAAAATAACGGTAGGGAAGCCGAAGTTAAATAATACTCGTGGATTTTTTAATATTCATCATTTATTTTGGAAGCCTTCGAGGATCAGATTATTTTCCTCCCCTTCAGTTCGAGGCCGAAGGGCTCCACTAATGGATGTCAGTTAATATCGTGAAATTGTTTGAAAGTAGCTAGGGATATTAAGTTCCTATACAAAGTCGATTGAATTTTAGATGATTTGATAAATTAAAATTATATACAATGATAAAAATTATAAGAGACTCAGGAGTATAAAGGCCTTTTATTATTTTTAACCGACTTCAACAAAAGAAGGAGGTTGTTACCAATTCGTCGGAATCTTTTTTTTATGTATGTTCCCCGATTACTCGAAGACTCCTGGACCGATTCGAGAAATTACTAAGGGTATACTTCCCATGTGGTCCCATTGGCACCAAGTCAGGATCTGATGATGGGATCTTAGAAAAATCAAGGGCATCCCTCAAATTTTATAGTGACGCATAATTTGTTTTTTATTGAAGTCTGTGTACTTTTGTATGAATATAGTTATCTATACAATAAAATAAATACGTACACCCAATAGTCACATATATCTCACACTAGGTCAAACTCCCACAACACCCAGCCCAGAAACAAACATCGCTCTGTCACACAAATATTTGTCTCGATGCGGGCATCGAACCCACGGCCGTTTTACATCCGGAATAGCGAGTTATTCCGGTTGTAAATCGGAGGCTGTCAAGAAATAAAGTCATAACTGATTCATCACTATCCAAACGAACCCAATTTCCTAAAATATGATATTTTGTTAAACGTTCCCAGTATGGAGTATAACGTAAAGATTTTTGATATTGTATGTTAAAGGGGTAAAAAGGTGCTCAAATATTTATATAGAAAATAATATATTCATTGGTCGAATTTATTTAAATCTTGGTGTATATATACTCCGATAAAATAAATGAAATATATATTTGGGTATTCAAATTTCTAGGAGGAAGTGCGTGGAATAACCATATAAGCCAGTGAACTAATAAAATTATTATGACAATGATATACAACTATACATAAAAATTAATATTGTAGTTGATATGACGATAGAATGTTGGTTTGACGTCTCCCAAACTCGGAGCATCGTGCGACCCCGAGATGGACGGCAGCGCGGGTGGTAAGGCCTCGTTCGCTGTCGTTGTTCGGTGCGCGAGGGCTCCTTACCCCTCTATGGAGATGGCCTGCTACGCGCCGCACAGGGGCGATTCCGGCTGCAATTCTAGCACTCCTTAGAATACCCCGGGATCGCTCCGTAAGCGCCGAAGAAGGCCACCGCGGGGTTTTAGCTGGTAGTGTCGGGTGGCGTGTACATAGGGGGTAGGCACTCGGCCCAGCGTCAGCACGGATAGCCATCATCCGGGTGAGGGGGATGCTGGGTCGTAAGACCGGCTAGTCCAGCATACCCGTTTTATTCTTATTCCGTTTCCCCCTGGAGCGGGCGGCAGTAATAAAACGCTTTCCCCGCGTCAACAAAAAAAGGTTGGTTTGACGTAAGGTTTGACTTAATAGACTTCGAAGCGGTTTAAAATTGCTACATTATACAACATGTAACATGATTAATGCACACTCTGAAAGTAGTTTGTTCAGAATAAGCGACTGAATCGATATCAACAATTTTTTAATAGACAATTTTTTTTCATAAAATAATTAACACTCAGGTAAATAATAGTCACCCTTTAATTTAACGTTCAAGACAAACGAAACTGAGACATAACTCGATGAGATAAAGTCTTTTCTAAATGCAATAATAAACGAACACTTTAAAATATCAAATAATTAAAATTACGAACTTTATGTCGAAAATTAGTACAACTAATTTCATAAAAAACAATATTTATATTCATCGCAGTCTAATTTCAATACATGAATTACGATTGTAATAATATTTTTAAATTGGGGTGTCTGAGGATGTGCGTTATTCCCGTTACACATAGTATAAGTGGTAGAGCCACGCTGTAGACATATTTGTCTACAGCATGAATGGGCCGGCTCGACCGGGGTAGTACCACTGTCTCACAGAAAACCAACGTAAAGTGACAGTTTACTGTAGCGTTTCGTATGGCAAGTGAGATAACCGGAGGCCCAGATTCCCCCTTCCCTTCCCTAATCCCTATTCCTGTCCTTTAAACTTGTAACTTTTTAGAATACAAGGGCCAGAAATTATGTGACCTGATTATAACCGATCTTTCATCATCATCATCATCATGTCAGCCAAAGGACGTCCACTGCTGGACATAGGCCTCCCCCAAAGAGTGCCACAACGACCGGTCCTGCGCCACCCGCATCCAGCGGACTCCCGCGACCTTTACCAGGTCATCAGTCCACCTTGTGGGGGGTCTACCCACGCTGCGCCTTCCGGTACGTGGTCGCCATTCGAGAACCTTTCCGCCCCAACGGCCATCGGTTCTACGCGCAATGTGCCCCGCCCACTGCCACTTAAGTTTAGCGATTCGGAGGGCTATATCGGTTACTTTGGTTCTTCTGCGGATGGCCTCATTTCAGATGCGATCACGCAGAGAGACTCCCAGCATAGCCCTCTCCATTTTTACCGCCCATGAATATCCGAAAATCTGAAGATCACAGATGCATGCCCGATCTCTAAGGATAGGATTTTATGCGAAGGATTGGAGCTACGGATATTTCGTATATTGTACCGAGGAAGAAAATTGCCACTTCATGATGTTATTCTGTTATATGGTTTTTGTTTTGCCTTGGATTTAATTTATTAAATTATTCAATAAATGTATTTATCATTCAATTATGGGTCGATATATTTGCCAAATTAATTATAAGCTACTAATGTGAAATTCATTGTGAAATATCGACTTATTATAATTTTGAATTATTATTTAATATTAATTTTGTAATTTATTTGACTTAGTATTGTTGAACTAATCTGAGTCACACTTGTATGCCAATATGAGACCGACCATAGAGCACTTTTTATAAGTAATATATCAACAATGCGACCACCTATGTATCACTAGTAAATAAATGATTATGATTACAATGCCCATACATTAACAAGTGTTTTTTTATTGTTGCAGATGACGTACCAGTACACGCAATCGGTTGTGTAAAATTCAATAAAAGTGTATGCATAAGTGCCAAAATAATTAACGTTTTAGAGTAAGGATACAATTTAATTCTCTTTAGAACAATCTAATTATACTTAAAATTTAAATAACGACCTAATTGTTTTGTGATAAAATTCTTATTGAATAATGAAACTGAGCGTGAGTGCGTACCGCGCTCACGCGTCTGCGCACAAGAAGATTCTGACGTCATCGTACCAACAGCACTATGGGAGTACCGCAGCGCCACCTGTTTGCAACCCACTGCAGCCAACGCACAACTTCACACCACAACAAGTAAGTGCAAAATAGTCTATAACCCTTTCAGGTGTTCGTAAATATAACTTTCATCTTAATCTTCTGTAATAAAAGTTATAAACTGATACAATTATACGAAAATTCTCAACGGTAGGCAGCGGCTTTGCTGTGCCCTGGCATTGCAGAAGTCTATGGGCGGCGGTGACTACTTACCAGCAGGTGGCCCGTCTGCTCGTCTGCCTATCGAGGCACTAAAAAAAAACTAGACATTAAAGTATAATCCATATTGACTATATTGCAAAATTCTATTTTAAATACCAATAACACTTACAAGTTTCTAAAAGAGAGATATAAGCTTTCTGAAGTATTTATTATTGTTTAAGCGATTAAATGTATATCAATTAACGATAGATTTGAACAAGCACTAGATATCGGGTACTTGAGTAATCAATTGAACATTGATAGTTAAATTTTAAGTGATTCAGATTAAGCCTAGACTACCTAAATTAAGTAGTTAAACCACCCTCAATGTAGACGTAACCTTTAAACATTTCAACATATTACAAATATGAACCCAGGCTTAATTCAACTATATTTGTTCTAGCCCAGATCTAACCTTACACTTCTTTTACCGTCATTCAGTTATGATGAAAATTAAATTAATAAATGATAAAAAATGTCATGTACAATTATTTATTTTAGTCATTAACAATATACAGAATATTTGGACGTTAAATTTTAATAAATAAACTTTACCCAAATGATAGGACATTCCCACAGACGAACTTATAAAAATAAATCTTGAATGCCATGCCTACAAATAACATAGCCTGATTGGCTTATCTGATGTTCGATCTGTAGATGTAGATAGACTTTGTTATTGATATTGGTCGTAGGTAATCATTCTAGAATCTAGATGGTGTTCCAACGTCCTTATTCATTTATCCTTCAAGCCCGGCGCGGCTGCTCTTTAAGTCTTACGTAGAAAGAAACGTATGCCTGCATTTATACCAACATTAAATAAAATACTTAATGTAAACAAACCATCGGCGGCTATTACTTTAAATACGGCTTTACTGCATGTTAATACGGGTGATTATCTGTTTTGAGCCGGGACGGGCTTGAGAAGTTAACTAATCGAAGCCTAATTGCACACAATTTAACCTTTATTGATCATCGTCAATAATATTAGACGGCTTGACACAAGAATGCTCACTCTCTGACACAATTATTCAAACATAAAATTACAATCGTATAATGCACTGAAATTATACTGTGATCAACTTAAGTATTGATAGCGTATTTGAAACTGGATTTTAAAAAACCTTTATTTCCCTCGACATAAAGTTCATTTCATTTGTCAAGGGATTTCATTTACTGTTGCCTTTAAAAAAGGCCTTATCACCTTCATTTATGTTTCAATTTCGTTTGTTTTAATTCTTCCACTTATTATTTATTAAATCACATGTAGTAAAATAATTTCAATCACTCAATATGATCATCATACTTTTCCATCTGTCTATATATTGTACATCTTTGTCATATTCTTTTCTTAAATTCTAAAATAGTATTTTCGCAAAACAAAACACTTGACCCGATTATAGTTCAAAATTGTGGTACCATTTGTTTTAGATAAACTTATCGCATTTAAATATGTAACATAAAAAGGAGTTCAACAAATCTCTGCGAAATACATAGTACCAATAAATCGGCTTCTTGTATAACATGTTAAACGTAATATCCGAGTCGCGAGAGCACAGAGAAAGTCATGTTACACGAGTGAAACTAAAACTTTTGTCTGACTTGTTCTCGAGAAATCTACTTTCGCATTTATTGAATTTTCTTTTCGATTGTGTATGATACTATGTTACTAGTGGAACGATACTCGGGTGGATTAAGAAATTACAGCGTTTTGATCGAGTTAGGAAGCATATCAATTTTAAATCCAAAACATTTCAATAATATAAACTGCTGAACGACAACGCGCTTACGACTTGGGGTTGGATATTGCTTGCGACCTTGTTTCCTGTCAGAAATTTATTTTATTAAGATTCAACCTTTCCTCAAGCGATGATTTATAATCTAAATTATTTTTTGTATACCAGTTATTATGTATTTAATATTTACATGCCGATTTATTTCTATAGTTTCGCATAAAGAAAAAATAATGGAGTAGGCGAAAAGAAAAACATTTGTAGCTATTTGTTAAAGAATTCATACTTTTATATGCATAGATTAAAGATTGTTGTAGGATATTAATACGAATATTTTTTTGTTATACAGTTATAATAGCAGCGATAGCCTAGTTGGTTGCAGTACGGACTGACAAGACGAAAGTCGTAGGTTCGAAACCCAAGTGGTATACACCTCTGACTTTTCTAAAATTATGTGTATTAAAATGTTAATTATCGCTTGCTTTAACGGTGAAGGAAAACATCGTGAGGAAACCTGCATATCTGAGAGTTTTCCGAAGGTATGAGAAGTCTGCCAATCCGCATTAGGCCAGCGTGGTGGACTAAGGCCTAACCCCTCTCATTAGTAGAGGAGGCCCGTGCCCAGCAGAGGGACAATGTTTAATACAGGGCTAGTATTATATACAGTTATATTTGAAATACATTAATTATCTAAGTAAGTTCTCACGGAACTACGTCGAGTTCCAATAGTAGTGTCTTTTGAACGAAGATTGAATATAATGGCGGTTGCGGTATTACGCCGCGCCGGTCTCCATTGCGTAATGGGAAAATGATAGTGCCTTATTTAGGATTCCCACTCCAGGAAAAAACGAGGTCGATCACATCCGATGAGCCTTGGCAATCTGCCGGGGTTTTTTGGTGGATTTTTTTATTATTTGCAAGCCTCATAATGTTAATTATTCTGTAACGTAAAGTAATACGACGGCACAATATCTTCCCAGTGCCAAGCCATCACTATAATTAAGTGCCTATACAAAATCAATACTGTGGGAATAT
Organism: Laothoe populi; assembly: GCA_905220505.1. Lineage (NCBI taxonomy): Eukaryota > Metazoa > Arthropoda > Insecta > Lepidoptera > Sphingidae > Laothoe > Laothoe populi. The sequence continues at coordinate 14,676,627 of HG992167.1, read as the reverse complement.
TTGTTTACATCATGAATGGGCTGGTTTGACTCAATGAGTATCTTTGTCTAATAAGTAAAAGTTTTTAATTCATAAAAAGTACACCGACTTCAATATAAAACAAATTATGGGTCTATAAAATTTGAAGGTTGCCCTCGATTTTTCTGAGATCCCATCATCAGATCCTGACTTGGTGCCAATGGGACCACCTGGGAAGTATATCATTTTAAGCATGAAAAGAATTTCTCGAATCGGTCCAGGCGCCTTCGAGTAATCGGGGAACATACATAAAAAAAGGTTTCCGACGAATTGAGAACCTCCTCCTTTTTTTAAGTCGGTTAAAAACCGGAGTTAAGTATCAGCTCCTTGTTGCGTTTCGTACTGTTTTATTCTGGCATGGACCATCGACCATACTGCACCTGATAGTAAGCGCAGTGTCGTCTAGTTATAGCATCAAGTAGCGAGATACAATTATACCTTACTACTCGATACATACATGCCTGCTGAGGCTTCTTCAAACTTTAGTTATAGGTATTTTCGAAGGCCCTACGGTAGCCAGCGACGGGCTCTATGGATGATGCTTTTGGTTTTGATATATTTCTGGGCGGTGGAAAACACTTACCACCAGGTGACCCATTTGTTCGTTAGTGTATTGTAAAAAATAATTGAGACAAAATAAACGATAAAAAACACAAAAAATTGCCCTGAAATCTGTGGATTTCTATTTGCGATCCTTGATTTATCTCACCTAACGCCATCTATCTGTATCCCAAAACTATTTTATCACTATCGGTGAAATAATATTATGCAAATTCTCATCGATTTCAATTGAAATTCGATTCGTCTTGCGGTTACAATTTCCTTGGCGAGTGGTTTGTATTCGAAGAGAGATAGACTGGCTTATATCATATAGGTCGATGGTAGTTTACAGGGCAGTTCAATAGAACTAGATGATTAGAATATCTATCGGAGGTAGTGAATAGACGCATTTATATAGCAATCTGTCCCACTCACACACTGCCTCTGTAACTCCTGTAATCCAAGATCAACAATGGCAATTGAAACTCAACAGTAAATCTTAGCAAGGCTCTGGGAATGCGCAGATGTCTTTATACCGAAATGAAATTAAATCAAGCATTAAACTAACCATCAATGAGCAATAGGGGTAGACCAATCCACACGAGCAGCACTCGTTTACGAGTATGACGCATACTATTCGATTATTTTGATTCGAATAAAATCGATTTTTCGATTAATCACTTTTAAATCGACATACCTAAGAAACATGTGGACTGAGATCGTTTATTGAGTTAGGTTGTAACGTAACGACCAAAAAGCATTAGCAAACAACACAACAGGAATACGTTAACAACGCAATTTATATTATGGCCATTTCATATAGATCCTCTGCTGTATATGTTGGATGCAATGTCCATTCCTGCGATTGGATCTTGAGGCTATGTATTTCCAGCTTAGGCACTATGCAGCGGTTTTCAGCAATGCCTATATGCGATTATTGTATTGGTTTGGTTGGTAGAATCAAAATTTGAATTTGGAAAATATTCCAATTACGAATTGAGGCAACAATTGACCAAGGAGATTGTAACATAACACATAAATAAATGTCTGTATGTGATTATTGTCTCTGGTTGACACATTATTAATTTAAGAATTAGAAGGCATTTATAAGTGTTCTATTTACGAAATATTTGAGGTAGGAATTAATATGGAAGATTACGTCATTATTCAATTAAATAAAACTAAATCAAGCCAATCGAGACTTAAAACTTATTAGAAGCACTGGGTAACGTCTTGAAAATAATTAAAGAAACAGTAGTTTTTTACTTCTAAGCAAAGTTATAAATACTGAAAATTTCTTAACCCTTAACCATAAGTTTAATAGCGAAGTAACGATTTCCACACGACAATAATTGGCTTACATTATGTTAAGGGACCAGAGGACTCTAGAGACGGTGTTAACAACTTTGTGAAGTCATTATTGGAATACAGAGGTTTTGGCGGTCGTTTAATAATTTGAGTATTATTATCGATAATTCAAATATATAAGTTTTTTTTAAACAAAGAATAAATAATTATTAGTGAGCTTTATTATAGTACTAGTTATTTAAGGTAGCGGCTTTGGTGTGCCCTGGGCATTGCAGAAGTCTATGGGCGGCGGTGACTAGTTACCATACTTATCATCAGGTGGCCCGTCTGCTCGTTTCCCTATCGATGAACAAAAAATTGGTGGCGTTGCCTAAGTGACAGCCATTTGGTTGGCTGACTGTCTGTCGGAACTGTCCCTCTTGCATCCCATAGAAACAGCGATAGGCGGAGGATTCGGTTCCTCGAGATGCAGCGTTTGTCTATGGTTGCTATTTGTAACTTTCAATTTTACACGCTTTATGATAGCTTAGAGGAAAGCCTTACCTCTCTCACTAATAGAGGAGCGCCCAGCAGTGGGACAATGTTTAATACAAGGCTCGTTTGAATGATTATTATATTTACTTGAACTGTATCTATCTATGTAACGGAATCTTTCAACGTAATTTTCAGTACCGTCAAGACGTGCGATTTACTTGATAATTGTATACTTGCATTCTAATTATAATAAACCAGTGAACTTTATATAGCTATAAAAAGAACTCTCCATATTTAGAAATTATTTTATACTTTTTAAACAATGGGTCCTTTAGTCGTAGTGTGAAGTAGCAATTGACCTGGCCGGCTACCACCATGATTGTGACGAGTAGTGAGGGATAGATTGTCTCTCACTACTTGATACCCAGTACAGTACAGTGTACATACAGTGTGGTCACCATGCCGTGTCAGGATTAAAAAATGTATTCGTATCGAATAGTCAAATATGTCAATCAAATTTGAAATAAATGCTGACGTTCCAAATCCGAACATTTATTCTAAAATTGTTTCTGCTCCTTGTTTTATTATAAGTGACTCTTTTATGTTCGCATTTAAGTCGCAAACATATTATCTCATATCTAACATACTTTTAACTTGTTGAAGCACTCCATTTCAATAGATTACAACTAGACAAGTAGAATGAGGACAGAGGTCACTACGCAATCGATACTGTTCATTCGATTTGCTCCTCAACTTAGAGGGAAATAAGTTCCATTTTACATTATCAGCATTGGACGATTGTGTGGTTAGATAATTGGAAAATGTCGTGGCATACTCTAGAGTGCTATAGGAATCTCTTTAATATATTGTCCGTACGTGAAGACAGCCCACTGTTATCTTGATAGAGAAATGAAGCTTTACAAGTTCTAAAATAGATTTACTTTTATATTCAACCAATTTTCTAACTGCAGAATTCAAACAGTAATTAAGCGATAAAAGACTCTATGCTTTAAAACACTAGGATTATGATGAAAATTATTATACTGTTTTTAGTGGTCTTGCATGCGTGATTACGTTTATCGGTAACGTATGAGACATAAATGCTAAAAATCATTTTCCCAGATTTCACAATTTTGCAGACAATATCTGAGAAATCTTTACATACATACATATACACTCACGCCTGTAATCCCCGAAAGGGTAGGCAGAGGTGTAACAAGTACACCCACTTTTCGCCGAATTTATTACGGTTCCATATTGTGCTAGGGGGCGAACCTATCGTTATACCGGGCACAATTCCAGACTCCGGGCTGATACTGAGTACTTCTAAATAGAAAAGCCCAATATCACTTTACTCGGCCAGGGGATCGAACCCGAGACCTCAGCACAGCGATTGTAACGCATGCGCAATTACAACTGCGCCACCAAGGCAGGCACCAAGGTATATATCTTGTTACAAAAATATAATGATAAATACACCCCACACAAAGTCTTGACTCCACACCAGAGGGGTTACTCTTGACACTTGATTCCAATAAAAAAATTGGGATCGGGTTCGAAAACTGTACAATTGGCACTCTTGAACGCAACACCAGCGTACGATTTAACTGAATACGGCGGAATTTTTAGTAAATAAATGAAATAGATAATAATAGCAGTGATAGCCTAGTTGGTTGCGGTACGGACTGTCAAGACGAAAGTCGTATGTTCGAAACCCAAATGACATACACCTCTAACTTTTCTAAAGTTACGTGTATATTAAATGCTAATTATCGCTTGCTTTAACGATGAAGGAAAACATCGTGAGGAAACCTGCATACCTGAGAATTCTCATATTAATTTCGAAGGTATGTGAAGTCTACCAACCCGCATTAGGCCAGCGTGGTGGACTAAGGCCTAACCCCTCTCATTAGTAGAGGAGGCCCGTGCCCAGCAGTGGGACAATAATACAGGGCCAGTATTATTATTAGGTAAATGAAATAAAGTATTTACTATCGCTAATTGGTAAATATCCTATTACATTTAGTTGGAATTGAAACTGTATTGAGTTCGAGATTGGAATTGATTTCAAGAGTAGGCCTAGTGGTCTGACTTGTATGGTAGGTATCAATAACTACGAGAACTTTACACCCTAAACAAATATCTGTCCTTTACACAAACGTCTGTCTTTCGGAATGTGTCAAAATAATAATTGACATATTAATTAATAATCTGATATAATTCGATCTTCATTACCAAGCTATTTCCTGGTAATACCGAGAGCGTCAGTAGAATTGTTACGGCAACTGCGTCAGGCATTAGCTCGGAGATACACACAAAGCTGTTACGAACGGTTAACGTTCTCTACGAGGCACGGAACGACTTCAAGGAGCATTTGTGTTCCCATCTAGAGTATAATGATCCCACAATAAGCCTAAAGCGCCACATAAGCTAGGCATTAAAATATCCGTTGTCAGAGGGGAGATCGAAGCTAGTGACATGTTTAAATTAGTCATACTACATACATATTCACTCACGCCTGTAATCCCCGATGGGGTAGGCAGAGGTGTAACCAGTACACCCACTCGCCGAATTTATTTCAGTCCCATAATGTGATAAGGGACGAGACTATCGAATTTCCAGACACAAATTCCAGACTCCGGGCTAATACTGAGAATTTCTAGATAGAAAAACACAATTTACTTTACCCGACCCGGTGATCGAACCCGAGACCCCAGCACAGCAGTCGTAACGCATGCGCAATTACAACTGCGCCACCGAGCCAGTAAAACTATTACAGTAAACGTATAGTTGAAATATACATGGGTACGGCCATCGAGCACAAAGGAGTCCTCACAATGCACAATGCATGAGCTGTAACAAGTCTCTTGGCGGCCATATTGGCTGCATTTATACTGAAAGCGGGAAGCTGAGAGCGTAAAATTGTATTACTTCTTATAAAGTAAAATAAGAAATGACTTATGTTGTACACACGGCCTAACTCTCCTTATTAGTAGGTTTCTCGGATCTAATGGGATAATATAGCCTACTATAATAATATTTTATTTTATTGGTTTCGGAGAAAGCTTACGGACTAATACAATCAAGGTTATAATTACAAGGTAATGAAATTCTGTTTCCGATAACAAGCTTCCGAATGTGAATAATAAGTATATACACTAAGTTACCTTAATGAGAAGTATCTGTTTAAACAACATGTAACATGATTAATGCACACTCTGAAAGTAGTTTGTTCAGAATAAGCGACAGAATCGATATCCACAATTTTTTAATAGACGATTTTGTTTTCCAAATATAATTAACACTCAGGTAAATAATAGTCACTGCTTAATTTAACGTTCAAGATAAACGAAACTGAGACATAACTCGATGCGATAAAGTCTTTTCTAAATGCAATAATAAACGAACACTTCAAACAATCAAATAATTAAAATTACGAACTTTATGACGAAAATTAGTACAACTAATTTCATAAATACAATATTTATATTCATCGCAGTCTAATTTCAATACATGAATTATGATTGTAATAATATTTTTAAATTGGGGTGTCTGAGGATGTGCGTTATTCCCGTTACACGTAGTATAAAAGAAGAAACTGACTGACTCACTGATCGATCAACGCACAGCCTAAACGACTGGGGTTAGAGACATGAAATTTTTACTTTATATGGCCTATTCGTTAAAAATAAAGAATATATACTACAGGATTTTTGGAAATTCCACCCCTAAGGGGGTATAATAGGGGATGCAATTTTATATGACTACTTTTATAGGGGGTGTATCAATAATCCTGCTTAGATTATAAATGCAAATGTTTTGATGGATGGATGTTTGTTACTCAATCAGGCTACAACGGCTCGACGGATCTGGTTGAAATTTGGCACATAGATAGATAGTCTGTCTGATAGGTAGTCTGGAATAGCACATAGGCTACGTTAATCCTGAAAAAATACGGTTCGGTTCGGTTTATAGTTTTGTTTTTGTTTTATACAGAGCAAGAGATCCACATGAGTTTTTGCATAGTGTTAGTTGAGGGGCTACTTTTTATACCAGAAAATGCACATTTGCTTAAGAGGCTCCATGGATTTTATACCTTTTCTTACAAAAATAACAACCACGCGGCAAAAACTAGTTTAATAATAAATAGTGATGTATATTATTATTTAGTTTACGAAGATATACAAGCTGTAGCTATACTAAGAGCCCCATTATGACAGAAACTATTTTTTTAAATTAAATTTTAATATAAATAATAGAAGCCCTGTATACACTGTCCCACTGCTGAGTACAAGCCTCATCTACTAATTAAAGGTATTAAGGTCTTAGTCTCCGCCACGCTGGTCAAATGTGGTTTGCTACACTTCTACGCCTTCGAAGTTTTTATGGAGAATTCTCCATTATACATATTACCTAACGATAAAATAATAAATAAATACATCCAACAATCACACACTTAGTCTTGACCCCAAACTAGATCAAACCTATTTCGTGGGGATCAACAACTATGAGGGACTACCGTTGCACAACACCCAGAGCCGAAACAACATGTCTGTCACACACACATTTGTCTCGATGCGGGAATCGAGCCCACAGCCTCTTGTTTTACAGCCGGCTACTCGCACGCTGCGCCACGGAGATTATCAATGTTTTCTTTCACAATCGATAATCATCAATAAATATATACACGACTTGGTAAAGTAACATGTATGCCCTTGGACTGTAAAAAAATATGCGATGAGATAAGACTGTCCTCTATATTCTTGTTGGTAACTCACATCGTATCTCACCCAATGTGGAGCGGGTATAAATGTTTTCATAATCGGCCCGCTTTCAGTCAGGCAGCAACTGTTCACGTAAATGCATACAGTGGGGAGTGCATGTTTTCGTGTTAGAAGACTACTCTCGGCATCTGAAAACATTACGTGGAGTATATGAGAATCTAAGATATTTCCTTATTTAAATAACATCCTTCGCTTTGAATTTCAATGTTATAGATTTTTGCTAAGTTAGTTTCGTTGCAAAAGTTATGTATGGAATTTGTAACGTCATAATAAAATTGGTGTTTATACATCAGTCTCAGTATGTAAAAATTCAAACACAGAATTTTGTTTTTTTTTAATTGTTTGAAAATGTGATAAGGCCCTCGCCATACCATGACGGAACTTAAGCATATCAGTAATCGTTGCTATATTTGGGAATACGAATACGAAAAATAAAAACGTTTATTTTCGGATTTTTAGGACAAACCAAAATAATAAAAGCACCATAATAATTGCATTTGTTTTTATTACTTTGTTGTAGTTATTAGGCCCTCCATGGAACGATCAGGTTTGTAGTTAAAATTAGGCGCTCTATCTGTCCTGGCACCATTCAATGTTAAGATTGAAAATTGCACTTTCATTATCTAACTGATATTTTATTATTATATTACGTATTGCCTCGGTGGCGCAGTGGTAATTGCGCATGCGATACGACTGCTGTGCTGAGGTCTCGGGTTCGATCCCCGGGTCAGGTAAAGTGATATTGGGTTTTTCTATCTAGAAATTCCTCAGTATTAGCCCGGAGTCTGGAATTTGTGCCCGGTATGGCGATAGGCTCGCCCCCTATCACATTATGGGACCGAAATTCGGCTAAAAGTGGGTGTACTCGTTACACCTCTGCCTACCCTTTCGGGGATTACAAGCGTGAGTGTATGTATGTATGTATTACGTATTCATTTATAAGCCATATATAACGGTAGGCAGCGCTTTTGCTGTACCCTGGCGTTGCAGAAGTCTATGGGGGGCGGTGACTACATACCATCAGGTGACCCGTCTACTCGTCTGCCTATCGAGGCACTAAAAAAATAGCCATGCTGCAAATATTCTACACATTTTTGTACAGTTTATTCCTTCCTAAAACCTTCCTTGCTTACTTCGACTAAACATTACGTGCCGTGCTCAACGAACCGTGAATCTGCGAAACACTCGGGCTATTTTGCGTTTCTCTTCGTGACATTCTAGTTGTAAGCCTTGACCCACTACGTTGGGAGATGTACTATCTGTGTGTACCGTAAATCTAGCTTTCTCTCAGATTTTACTTAATTTTATGTTTTGAAAATAAATATATTTTAGATTAATTTTGCTACCTCTCTTATAACTGTCCAAGCACAAGTAGAGCCGTTTTATGTAATAAAATTGTTGTTTATTATCTAATACTGATAAGTAGTCTATGGTATATGGTGGTGGACGTTTTTAGGCATAACATTAGATTCCAAACTTCAATGGGATCTCACATATCTGTATTATCAAAAAAATTAAGTGCCGCAGCTTATGCTGTGAGTAAAATACGTCAATTGACGTCGGACAACACGGTTCGGTTAGTCTATTTTGCGTATTTCCATAGTTTGATGTGCTACGGGATTCTACTATGAGCTGGTGCTGCTGATATTAATATCACCTTTACTCTCCAAAAGCGAGCTATAATATCTATTTACTCGCTAAGTTGTAAGAGTTCTTTGACAGAAAAATTCAAAGAAATTAATATAATGACAGTCCTAAAATTAGTGATGTCCATAGTGTAAAACTACTAGAAATAATAAAAAAAAAAACGTAAACTTTATAATGTTAAAGCCCCTTGTATGAAACACTATTATTTTAATCCGTGGAAAATGTTGTGGATTGTATATTAGCCTATACTTTGTAATTATTCTGTGTTGTAATTTTGTAATGTACAATTGTTTGTTTTTCCTCAATAAATAAAAAAATAAAAAATAAAAATAAAATAAATAAAATTAACCTTGTTAGTTATAAAACAAGGCTCCACAAAATCGGCAACTCTTTCAAGGGGCTTTGTATACGCTTTTACAATAAGATTCCCAATCATATCAAAGAACTTAATGAAAGATGCTTTAAAGTTACTATTAAGCGAAAACTAAGTAATAAAGCCTATTACAAAATTTCTGAATGACCGAAAGGCGTGCTGTTCGCGTGGACTGGTCTCCTCAGACTGTTTCAGTAAGGACCAACTGCTTTAAAATATCGAGATTTTCATTACTCTCACGACGGGCATGTGCGGCACTATGTATTGTAATGAGTTTTATTTCACAATATTGTTCAGTTTAACACACATTGAGCTGCTATAATCTAATGTAATTAAACTGAAATCATATATTAATTCTATGACCAAATATTGTTGTCCGGTCTGAAAAAAGCAACGCTAGGAGTTTATTGCCCGTTCTTCTGTAGCAAAACTGCATTCCAAACTGGCGGTACAGTAAAAAAATTGACTGAATCTAAATAATGTATAACATTTCATGGATTCAATAAATATTTGATTTTGATTTTGACGAATAATATTTAAATTTATATTAGTGGGCATAGGCAGAATACCAGCGCCAGGCAGTACTTTACTACCTGGCAAATGCTGAGCCTATGGCCTTATTGGTCATACTTCAGACACAGGTTTTTTTTTTATTCTGGCGCGGCAAAGTGACCACACTGCGTCTGATGGTAAGCGCAGTGCCGTCCAGATAGAGTATCAAGTAGCGAGAGACAGTCTATCCCCCGCTACTCAACACAATCATGCTGGCCTGCTGTTTAGCTTCTTCACATTACGCCTAAAGGACCCAGGATCATAGGAAGGAGGGAACACGGTAGCTGGCAAACTGTTCCACAGCTTGATGGTGCGGCAAAAATAAGAATTTGCGAACCTCTTGGTTCGGGCCGGGGTAGTAGATACCATGAAGCTGTGGCTCCGCAATCCAGTACGCGTGGTTCTGGTATGGAAGGGAGAGGATGGGATAAGATCAAACAATTAGCAATTTGGGGCCACTCCAATTTATACTATTTGTAAACGATCTGCCGAAGATTGTCAAAAATGCGAACTGTCTGTTGTTTGCTGATGACTTGAAGCTATTCCTAGCTATTAATTCAGCAGATGACTGTAAGAAGTTGCAAGCAGACATAGACAATGTGACCAGATGGTGCGAACTTAATCGCTTAGAGTTTAACACCTCAAAATGTGCCACCATTACTTTCACTCGTGCCCATAAACCCATGTTATGGGATTACACAATTAATGGGAAACCAATAATGAGAGTTAATACGATCAGGGATTTAGGGGTAACTCTTAACTCAAGGCTGACATTTCACGATCATATTGTTACAATATGCCAAAAGACATATCGGAATTTAGGGTTTATGCTTCGTATGGTTCGTGATTTTACGAATTTTAATGCTATAAAAGCCTTGTATAACGCGCTGGTCAGGAGTGTGCTCGAGTATAATGCAGTGATCTGGGCACCGTATGAGACTAAATATAGACTCATGCTAGAGAAGGTACAAAATAAATATGTAAGGTTTTTGTATATGAGACTATACGGGGTATATCCATTTTACCCCTTGATGTATCCCACTTTATTTATCTTGGGTATGGTTGGGTACACTGAATTAAGGGTTAGGAGGGATCTTGCGCTGGTGTCATACATTTTCCAGGTATTTAGAGGCAAGGTAGAAAATAGCAATTTATTAAGGTATGTGGGGATATGGGTTCCGAAAAAATATGTGTGGAGACGACGGCGACCACAGTTGCTGGCGGTGCCGCGCGCGCGTACCAATCTTCTGCAAGAAGCGCCGATAACGCGCGCCCTTCGCACTCTCAACCTCATAGCAGTCGAAACGGATATATTTGTATGTTCTCTGAGTGAGTTCACAAAGATAGCGGCCATAATAATTTCGTATAGAATGTGAAAATTGTTATGATAGACATATTACTAATTCAATTGTATTGTGTTACTCTACTGCATTAGTTCACCTGTAATAGTAGATGTAAGAGTGGAAAATAATAAATAAAAAATAAAATAAAATAAATTCTTCAGAGCATTCGCCATGATACAGTTGTTCCGAATTGAGGAGTAGCGGGTGTACTTAGGCTCTATAATTATTTTTTTCTTTTTTTTGTATTACTCCTTGTGTTTTTTAATATGTATGTTATCTAAAGTGTTGTTGTGTGACCAAATAAAATCTATTTTCTTTCTTGGTGTTTTTCTACACTTTCAAATGTAGTGCACTTAAATTTATTAATAATAGTGTGGAGCCTACGGTGGATCCCGGAAAGTTATTAGTACCTTGTCCCTACGTAAACATAATAGTCCCTAAGGACCGAGATTGTTATGGTTGAGTATGCAAATCACGTTAAAATGTGGTCTACGAAATATCCTGAGATGTTTGAGTGGGGACAAGATTTAAGTGGTTAATTAAAGTATTCTGAATCGTTGGTAAATGTTTACTTAATAGGAAGTTGATATGACTCTTTATCAATAAGTTAGGGTAAAGGTTACACAAAAAGGGTGTACTAAAACGAAAAGACAAAAATACCCGCAAATATAAGCAACTTTGTACTTATAACTTTTTCGAAACACTAAAGTTTCCAAAATATTGCAGTTTTTTATATTCTGTCACGGCAAAGTGACCACACTGCGCTTGATGGTAAGCTCAGTGCCATCCAATTAGAGTATCAAGTAGCGAAAGATGATCTATTCCTCGCTACTCAACACAATCATGCTGGCCTGGCAGTTCCAACATTTAAAAAAAACGGGTATACGTAACCATACGATCAGCTGTATTTTCAGTTAGGGTCGTTGACCGAGAGATTTTTTTAAATCCTAAATAACATTTTTAAATACACATGAATAGGTACCCCGGTATTTTGAGTGACAGGGTTATAATGTATTTATAAATATCAATAATTTTTAAGTGTAAATTTAATTTGAATTTTAATGATTATTACCGTGAAAATAATCAAATATAAATCCAAAATTATAAAAATTCGTAAAACGAGTTCAGATAGATCTGTCGGCAGCTTATGGTAGGCATTAGAAAGAGGTGTAGACATGTTTAAAAAGATAACTCCGTCTATTTATGACCAAGAAGTGGAACTTTTGGAAGAATAATTTATTTATAGTAAAAAAAAATTAAGAATATCGTTGTTTTTCATTTAATATAGACTTGGTAATATACACTGTAATTTAAAAATAAATCTAAAGTATATAAAACACTTAAAATACGCCAATTTTAGTCTGCTGACACGGTAGTTGCTATTTTTAACCGACTTCAAAAAAGGAGGAGGTTAACAATTCGTCGGAATCTTTTTTTATGTATGTTACCTGATTACTCGAAGACGCCTGGACCGATTCGAGAAATTCTTTTTTTGTTTAAAAGGGTATACTTCCCAGCTGGTCCCATTGGCACCATGTCAGGATCTGATGATGGGATCTCAGAAAAATCAAGGGAAACCCTAACATTTTATAGTGTCGGATAATTTGTTTTTTATTGATGTCGGTGTACTTTTTATGAATAAAAAACTTTTATCATCTCGTAACACTGATTGTAAGTTTTGGTCATGTACCTCTTACATGGCAATATGTAGATCTAGACTTAACGATTCTTAATCTCGGTATAAACCCATGTTTATACCAATGAATGAACTAAAACTCCTATTAACTATCTGTGCACGGAATCGTTCAATCTCGGACAGCGCACGGAATGAATTCCTATTAGTACCTAGCACATGTACATGTCTATCTCGATTTATCACTTAGGCAACGCATATTAAGGCTAAAAAGTAAAGTTAGTTTAATTTCACAGCCACTGTGGCGCAGCGGGTGAGTTGTGGAACGAAAGGGCGTGGGTTCGATTCCCGCACCGAGACAAATGTTTGGGCTAGAGGCAGATATTTGTTTCGGATCTGGGTTTTGTGGGAGCGCAGTCCCTCGTAGTTCTTGATACTCATGATACAGGTTTGACCTAGTTTGTCCAGACTATGTGTGTGGCTGTTGGATGTATTAATTTATATAAATTTTAAATAACTTTATCAAAGTGCAATCCCCAACCTCAAAGGAAATAATTGAAGATCTCGACTATTTCCGATGTAACAAGCTAGTAGATTCCAACTCGCTATCTGGTGTGAAGCACCTAATCCAGCGGCTAGTTCCGCCAGACACCTCGCTTGAATATGGCACAGTAACTTGACGTGTAGTATCTTAAGTACAAAATATATACAGACATATTATTATATACATGACTGCCTCGGTGGCGCATGTATGTATCTATCTTTCATATACATATACATTCTACACCGACGCCTGTATCCCATGGGAGTAGGCAGATATATTCAAGAACAATACTTAAACGAGTTACCTATGCGTTGTTTTCTGTGTACTAGATAGGTCACTTTTTGCTGGCGTCAAAATAAACCAATGAAAAACAGAAATATACGAAAGGCAAAATCTCACTTACGTAGCTTTTAATACGGCTGAGAGACTATACTAGTACCACTATCTAGCTTTCTTGAATACAGCTCAAACTATAAAATACAATAAGGTTTGAGCCTGACACACCACTTTCGTCTCTTTTACATTCATACACCTTCTTACATGATGCTTTAGGGATTTAATTTTCGATGCTTAAGGGACCTAGTGATTTGATTGTTTCGGATAGTCATTAATTTTTTACTACCTTATTGCACAGATGTACAGAGCGTATAATAATAATAATAATATAATTTCCAAGCCCTTTATTAAACATTGTCCCACTGCTGGGCCTCTACTAATGAGAGGGGTTAGGCCTTAGTCCACCACGCTGGCCTAATGCGGGTTGGCAGACTTCTCATACCTTCGAAAAACTCTCAGATATGCAGGTTTCCTCACGATGTTTTCCTTCACCGTTAAAGCAAGCGATAATTAACATTTTAATACACACATAACTTTAGAAAAGTCAGAGGTGTATGCCACTTGGGCTTCGAACCTACGACTTTCGTCTTGACAGTCCGTACCGCAACCAACTAGGCTATCGCTGCTACTACAGAGCGTATATGTAGTTTTTAATATAATAGGGTGGATTCTTGTGTTCATTTTTGTACATTATTTGATAAACACCCAAAGTTAATAGGTATGTTGTATGTATGGTAACTTGACAGCCTCCGTGGCGCAGTTGGCGAGTAGCTGGCTGTGAAACGAGAGGCCGTGAGTTCGATTCCCACACCGGTTCAAATGTTTGTGTGACAGACAGATATGTTTCCGGGGTATGGGTGTTGTGAGACCGAAAGTCTCTCGTAGTCCCTGATACCCAAGGCTCGTATGTTAGTGTGGGGTCGGGGCTATATGTGACTGTTGGGTATTATTTATTTAAAAAAATCAATCCAAACGGAATGACTAATTCCAATATTATTTCAAGTATTGAAATGAGCAGAAGTGGATGCATAGAGGGAATATCTCACTGTCTTCCTCGCACGACTATATCGTAACGGCCCATCCGAGCGGTGAAGTCACAAATATATAGTGCATCCTTTTTCGTCATTTGACAGTTACCCCTCCTAAAATATTTGAATAGCTCTAACACTTATTTTATAAAATACTTTCGATAAAAAGTTTAAAGTAACCATACTTATTGATTCTCACACTAGAATATATCTTTTTCTTTTCTTTTTTCAAATTTATCCACCCATGGTTGTCTTGAAATGATCGCCGGGAACGATAAGACCGCCAATTGTACTTTAAATAAATGTTTGGAGTGTTTCTATTTTATGCATTTTATCGTACAATAAAGAGTATAATATTAGGGTATTTCCTATTATTAGGATTACCGAAGGTATCTCGAAGGTATTTAGGAGACTAGTTGGGGGTAGATTAATAATGACAACCTAAATAGTAGTAAATGTTTCGGATAAAACGGAGTGCCTTCCGCGCTCCGGTGTTCAGTTGAGTAGAAGACTAGATGATATTAGATTCATTATAAAGAGAAGCCTTAAGTAAACCCTGACATGCGTATGTGTTAATAGTAAGCACTGAGATGTGTAACAGTGTTATGTATTTCGTCGGCATGTCCACGGGCCGGGGTTGTGAAAGGGCCCTCTTCGATCTCCAAATATTGTCAGGATGCTCACCGTATGGTAGTTCGGAATTAAAACAGGTGATTTACACTTCAGAGTTTAATAAAGCTACCACCAGTTCGGAATGCAGTGATCCATGGGGAAGAGCTGGCAAGAAACCCTCATTGTTGCCCTTTTAAACACAGCACTTTGGATTACAATTAATGTTGGTACATCGATCACTTTCTCAAACCACTGATGATGTTCCAAATCCTGGCAATACCCACAACTACTCGAAACTACGACGCAACCAAGGCAGTGCAGCCCGGATCACAGCGCCCCTTCAATCTACAACCCAGAGCGTACCCTCTGGTCGTAATCCGGACAACTGTATCCCCTGGGCTTACTCCCTGGCCTACGTCAATTAATAGCCCGGTTAAGAACTTCCTTTTGACTATCTCTCTACGCACTAAACCACATTGCCACCTTATCCAGGATTGAGCACACCATACAGCCCACGCAACTTCTTTGAACAATAAGAGTTACTTTAAACTAGGTAGACACCGTCTTCCAAATCGTAATCCGGCATTACGACCTCTAAAGCTACTAACTATTCAACGACTACTTTACAATTGCTTGTCAAATGGCGAGGAGCTCTTTTATATTGTGATTTTCGTCGTGCCCCATCTCACTCCATTAGTGAGATCATACGATAAACAACTCGAAACCACCTTCAAAATAGCAAAGCAAGTGACGGTGCCCACATTTTACAATAATTAAAGCTTTTTGCAAGTTCAATTCAGCGTCCGTATTCATGACGCCCCGACATGTAAATCAATCAATAAAATGATAAACATTGTGTGCCTTTTTAAATATCCGTCTTGCATAGTTTTGTTGATGTTGCTAACAATAAATAAAAAAAAATATCCTGTAAAACACCCTACTCTATTTATACATTTATTTACCTACAGCGATTTGAACTAATATGTTAATCATGATAAATTTTATTAAAATGTTATTTAATGTTGGGTTTGATTTTCCGTTGGAGCAATAAAAATAAGTTTTATGATTGGAAATATATCCACACCTATTTCCTAGAAGATATAATTAACTGGGGATTGGCTGAGGCTATTTCAGTCTTGAATACGATAAGCAACAAATAAATATATGACAGAACATTAATTCAAAGAATCTAACCTAGAAAATCTTAGTCTGTAAACTAGTTAGTTTGTATGGAGTCAATATAAAAATATTCTGCTTCTTGTATTTGAGTTGAAACCACAAATTGCTCAGTTTTAGATAAGGCGTGTTTTATTGTACAAAAAATACAAGCCTTGACGGACTGCCTCGGTGGCCCAGTTGTAATTGCGCATGCGTTACGACTGATATGCTGAGGTCTCGGGTTCAATCCCCAGGTCAGATAAAGTGATATTGGGTTTTTCTAATTAAAAATACTTAAAATACGATAGGCTCACTTCCTATCACGTTATGGGACCGTAATAAATTCGGCGTAAAGTAGGTGTATTGGTTGCACCTCTACCTACCCCTTCGCGGATTACAGGCATGAGTGTATATGTATGTGGGAAACGGAACGCAAAGAGGAAATGAGAGAGAGCGGATGATGTGTGAAAGGGACAAGGTACGGAAGGCGAATGTAAAAATGGAATATGGCGAATTAGGACTTTAAGACGGAAAGTGTACCTATGCATAAAAAAGATTAAAGAAGTAATTAACATAATTAAAAGGCTGTTTTACTGGAAACAAATTTACCAACAATTTTGGGGGCTCGTCCGGGATCAGCAGAACAAAAATATACGGTTGCAAGACGTTTTTCAAAAAGAAGAAATATAACGGCACGTGGTTGGGTAACATTTAAAATTACTTATTTGTTTTTTTGAAGACTGAAGACGAAAGATGTCGAAGACTAGAGACGAAAAGATTTCGAAAAATATAGAAGACGTGTCACCAAAGGGTGATGGTGAGGGTGGTCACAATACGCAGAAGATTTTATAACCAATTTTTCCGGTCGGGATAATACCTACACCGTGAGCTGTTGGATTCAAGATATTGAAGATAACGCCGAAATATTTGAGTGGTCTCCGCTTCAACAGCTTATTGTGGCCAGGAGATCATTGTCGGGAACCGCAAAACTATGGCTCAAAAGCGAAAGACCGTTCAAAACGTGGGCCGACTTAAAACAAGCCATCAGCAAGGAATTTCCTGACACCATTGACCAGAAGACTGTTCATGAAATGATGAGTGCACGTAAGAAAAAATCAGATGAAAGCTGTTTGGATTACGTCTTAACTATGAAAGAGCTTGGTAGAAGAGGCAAGATTCCTGATTACGTGGCGATCAAGTACATTGTAGATGGTATTCAAGACCTCGAAATTAATAAAATAACGTTGTACGGTGTTACAACTTATAGTGACTTGAAGGAAAAGTTGAAAATCTACGAAGCAGTGAAAGAAAAAATGAAGTCGCGGCGAGATTCGCAACGTAATCAGGGAAGCCCCAGTATTATTCAGAAAAAGATTTCAAGTAGTGAACTACGGTGTTATAGTTGTGGAGAGCTCCATCATTCATCGCAAAATTGTCCTCATAAAGAAAAAGGCCTCAAGTGCTTTAAGTGTAAGGGGTTCGGCCATATTTCCACACAATGCGAAACATTGGCGAAACCCGAAGATGATCGGAAGCAATCGGAACATTTCGCAAGCCGATCGAGCCGACCAATCAGCGACGGTTTCAACAAACAGGAGTCCCCCGAGGAAATGGACAGGTGGAAAGGATCCATGGAATCATTAAACCAACTCTCACAAAATTATGTATAGAAGACCCATCAGTGTGGTACAAGCATGTCAGTCGATTGCAACGGGCAATAAATAGTACATTTCAAAGAAGTGTTAACACAAGCCCATTTGAGTTATTGATAGGTGTCAAGATGAAATCCAAAGAAGACATGCCTTTAATTGATTTATTACAGCAAGAGAGTCTTGAACAGTTTTGTGATGAAAGAGAGGAATTAAGAAAAAGAGCCAAGGAACAAATACTAAAGGTTCAGGAAGAAAGCAGAAGTACCTTTAACAAAAAGAGAAAAGAAAGTACAAAGTATGAAGTAGGAGATAGAGTAGCGATACAAAGAACACAGTTTGGCCCAGGACTAAAATTAAAACCTAAGTACCTCGGACCATATAAGGTAATTAAATTTAAACGCAAAGACCGCTATGATGTTGAAAAGGATGATGTCACCGCTGAAGGTCCTATAAAGACTAACTGCTCAGCCGATGGTATGAAGGGGTGGCCTATATATAATTATGTAGAGTGAGTATGATTTAAAATCTGAATTTGTATGTAGTGTGAATAGCGAGACAGAATGATGGATGTTGCAAGTTTATTTCTTTACTTATTTTTATGTTCATTAATTTTGAAGAGAAACTCATTCTATAAATTGTACTAGATTGCTAGTAATAAGCTGAACTATATTGTAAGTTGTTATTGTATGTTGTTAGTTTATGTTAAGATGTAAGTAGTTAGTATATACGGAATTATAATTTTTTAAGATGTTGGTGATGCATGATGATGTAAGAATGGCATGATGAAAGGAATATGTTTAGCTTGCATGTCTGAGGACAGACATGAATGTCGGATGGCCGAATGTGGGAAACGGAACGCAAAGAGGAAATGAGAGAGAGCGGATGATGTGTGAAAGGGACAAGGTACGGAAGGCGAATGTAAAAATGGAATATGGCGAATTAGGACTTTAAGACGGAAAGTGTACCTATGCATAAAAAAGATTAAAGAAGTAATTAACATAATTAAAAGGCTGTTTTACTGGAAACAAATTTACCAACATGTATGTATGCAAAAATGCAAGCAGCACTTTGATTACTGCTCCACATAAGCTGTGTCCGTTTGAACTCCGGATGTAGAAGTTGAGCGGAAATGCGCTTTGGCGGCAATTCCGTGCAGCGCCACAAAAGGCTGCCGTTTAACTAAATCTATGCTTGTAATGTAGCTATGTCAGGTACAGCTCATTTACTACATGCTAGTTATATATTTTATAGTCATATTTAAGGTAACTATTATCTTATATACCGTGTATGTCTCCTACTAATGAAAAGATTATAATAGGCTTTTTCATTGTGTTTTGTTTATGAACACATAAAAAAATTACATTTATTTCAAATAATGGCTAGTGTACATTGCATATATTTATCTACAAGAAAGTAGATAAAATCATGTGTAAAATTCCTAATATTTTATTTAGTTTAAAATATGGCCCGCTCATCTTGTATTATGACAAAAAATTTACATGTCATTACCGCAGACCAAAACCTATTATATAATAAATACACCCAACAGTCTCGCACATAGTACTGATCCCACACTAGGTCAAACCTGTATCGTGGGTGTATCAACTACGAGGGACTACGGTCCCACAACACCCAGACCCGAAACAAGTATCTGTCTCAGTGCGGGAATCGAACCCACAGCCTCTCGTTTCATAGCCGGCTGCTCGCCCGCGCCACGAAGGCTGTCAAAGTATATATAAAGAAATGAGAAAAATTACGTCTCCTACACTCGTAATCAGAGAAGAAAAGTTCTCTCTATATTACAGTGTCGTACCATTAGCAATTAATCAACATCACAATCCAGTTGACCGTGCCGAATTGGTGCTCGGGTTGTTATACATATATTTTCTCTTCCCCCTCGGACCGCGCAAGCGTATAGACGTGTACCGGTTAGTGCTAACAAATTAAATAATAAATATTAGTGACTTAAATAGATTGACCTACGATTGCTGCTATTTGAACTGTGTTGGAAGATCTGTGTTACACTAGTTGCTTCAACTACCCACACACCACCATTATTAGATTCGACTACTTAAACTCTGGACCTAGAAAATTCAAGCAACTTAGAGCAATGTCCAGACTACAAAGATCACCACCAAGCCAAAATCTGCAGCATACCCTATCTGATTCGGATGTCACCAAAATACCTTCCAATAACCCTACATCCGCTTTTGTATCTCATCGAAACAAAAGACAACGAGAATCTAGTGAGGAGAAAACCTTAATCAAGAGTGAAATTAAAGCTATGCTGAACGAATGGAAGGATACTGAATTAAAGTCCATAATTAATCAGCTAGTACACGAAGTTACCGAAATCAAACTACAAAACAATGATATTAAACGTTCTAATGAAGAAATACATACATCTTTAAACTTTCTCAATCAGCAATACGAAGACATGAAGAAGAAAGTTGATACGTTGGAAGCAGGATGTAAGCAACACCTCGTACAAATCGCCATATTAGAAAATAAAATAGAAGATATGCAGAAGAACTTCAAGGCTGCAACTATAGAAATAAGAAATTTACCCGCTCCGGAAAAATCTGAAACAAAAGCTGAACTATGCAAAATCATCCAAAATATATGCAACGTGGTAAGTGTAAATGCTCCACTAACTGCTATTAAAGAAGTCTATAGGCCGAATACCAAATCTGGCAAAGGCACAATCACTGTCGAATTCACTTCAGTAATGCTGAAAAATGATGTCATAAAAGGAGCAAAAGCATATAATAACCTGCACGGCAAGCAGCGACTAAATACCACGGATATAGGATACAATGGACAAGCTATTCCCATTTATATATCTGAGGGTTTAACTGCCAAAGGACGCAGGCTATTTTTCCTTGCTAGAGATGTTGCAAAAGTTCAAGACTACAAATTTTGTTGGACGAGCCATGGTAAAATATTTCTTCGTAAAGCAGAGGGAGCACCGCATATTGAAATCAAGGATGAAGCACACCTAGCTACACTAAAATACCCAAAGTGACTAGAGTTAGTTATTACATTTTATTTTTATTATTCTATTAATTCCAACCAAATGTCACATCATCGTTTTTTTTGTATACATTACTTATTTCTTATTATTTCTACAATTTGTCAACTTAACACACAATATACCATCACCAAATACTTTATAACATTCCCGTATACCAACATTTTACTTGTCATATTAAACAACACTGCTATCACTTATGGCAAAATACCAAACAAAAATTTAGAATTATTGATATCCAAAAACAACACTTACTTTAGGTCCAATGATATTCTTCAGTTAAATTCGATTCAAATATTAATAATAATGTAGCAAATAGCATTGACAAAATAACAGCTGGGGATTCATTTGTTAGTCTGCCTGAGTCATGTAAACAACTGGTTGAAATCCAAAATAACACTAATAATGTAAAAATTATAACACAAAACATCCGGAGTATTACTAAAAATTTCGACGAATTTGAGGTACTTATGACGAGAGTTGATATACAGTGTGAAATATATATTCTAACAGAGACATGGAATGCGAAAGTGTTGAACTATCCGATTATAGCAGACTATGACACTCATTTTACTAAACATAATCACAATCAAAACGATGGGGTTGTAATATACACCAAACATATACTACAATGTTCAGTAAAGGAAACTCCTATTATGGATGCTACTTGTCTGGTTGTCGAGATTGACAGTCACACGGCTATTATTGGGCTATATAGGTCACCGTCTTATAAAAATATACATAACTTTCTATCGTCATTACATGCACTCCTCTACACACTTAGGCATTATAATAATATTGTTGTGATGGGTGATTTGAATATAGATATTAAGGAAAATAATGAAGATTGTAATTCAATTGACTATCTGAATCTAATGGCAAGTCACGGACTTCTACCAGGTCACCTATATCCAACAAGAAGTAACAATTGCTTAGATCATATTATGGTTAAATCAAAGAACCCGGTAATCACTATCGTTGTGGAAGCGTTTCTTACCGATCACCGACCCGTGTTCCTTTGCATGACCCACAGTTACAATAAAAAATGCACTCAAGCTCAATATGTCAATATCCGCAAAGTAAACTATGATGGGATTATGGCTCAGTTAAAATCGGAGAGCTTCAACAATATTTTTCAATCAGAAGATGCGAATTGGTCGGCTATAGAATTAGTTAAAATGTTAAATAATGCAATTGTTAAAAATTCACTTAATTTTATTGTGCCTCGAAGAGCACGATGCATTAAACCATGGATAACACTTGGTTTATTGCGATGTATCAGAAATCGTGACCGCATGAACCTAAAACGTAAAAAAGAACCGCATAACAAAATTTTCAATACAACTTATTATCGATACAAAAATTATTGCAACGACTTATTAAAACGACTTAAGAGAACCTATGAAAGAGGAGAACTAAATAAATATGCTAAAGAACCGAAAATGACGTGGAAAATTATTGACAAAATTACTAATAGGAATAAGATCAAAACGCATTCTACTGAACTTCTTAACCTGGCAGAAACACCACATATAGCCCTCAATAAAGTAAACTCATACTTCGCTAATGTGGCCTTATCCTTAGCAAATAATATACCCCAAAATAATTGCGATTATAATTACAATAAAAATATGGAACCCCAACATGGACCTGTTAAGTCTATGGGAATACTGGCTACTACAGAGAAAGAAGTAAATTCCATTCTAATGAAACTTAAAAGCGAGTGTGCGATTGGTTGGGATGGAATTTCTTCTAAAGTATTGAAAGCTGCTAGAGATAGGCTCGTTCCTGTCATAACTCATATCGCTAATTTATGCATGAACACTGGGGTGTTTCCAGAAGTATTTAAAATTTCAATCATCCATCCCATTTACAAATCCGGGGAAAAAAGCTGTATTAATAATTATCGTCCAATTGCTGTATTGTCTGCTCTGTCAAAAATATTAGAAAAGCTGTTAAATATCAGACTATTGTCATATCTAGAAAAATACAAAGTCATATCAGAAAATCAATATGGATTTAGAGCCGGTAAATCTACAGAAGAGGCAGTCACAAAACTCACAAACTTTGTTGCTACGCGCATAGACAATAAGGACAAATGTATTGGTGTATTTTTGGATTTAGCAAAGGCATTCGATACCGTGTCGTCTGAAATTCTACTTAGAAAAATGGAAAAAATTGGCGTTAGAGGAATAGTATTAGATTTATTCAAGAACTATCTTGAAAACAGGTCACAAAGGGTACAGGTTGGTTGTCAATATAGTAGCGACATCCCTATCAATTATGGAGTACCGCAAGGCAGTGTATTAGGTCCCACCTTGTTCCTAATATACATAAATGATCTATGCAATTTAAATTTAGTAAATTGCAAGATTTTTACGTTTGCAGATGACACAGCACTCGTCTTCTATGGGAAAACTTGGGTACAAGCCAAATGTTATGCCGAACAAGGTATTGCCAAAGTGATCCATTGGCTTAATTACAACTTACTCTCATTAAACATCTCCAAAACTAAATTTATTCTATTCGGCAATACCCAAAGGAGTCTACAAGCTGGCAAAGACGTTATAATCCAAGCTCACACCTGCAGTACTGAACCACTAGTGACGTGTAGCTGTCGACCTCTAGATAGGGTAGAATCAATAAAATACTTAGGAGTAATTTTAGACGAAAGGCTTTCATGGTGTAGACATATTGACTTGATGTCTGAAAGAACAAGAAGGCTTATATATATATTTCAAAAACTGAGACATGTTGCCGACTATAGCCTAATTAAAATCGTTTATTTTGCCCTAGCTCAGTCTACCATATCTTACTGTATCACAGCATGGGGAGGCGCACGTAAGACCCACTTATTAAAACTAGAAAGAGCACAACGAGTATTGCTAAAAGTAATGACGTTTAAACCACCCATGTTTCCCACAACCAACTTGTACTCCGAATGTGATGTGCTAACTGTTAGACAACTATTTATTAAAAAAAACTATATTAACTCAACACCAAAAAATAGTATTTAATCCGCATCTAAGAGCTCGGCAAATGATAAAAGTCTGTCCTACCATTGCCTATAAAACATTTTTCATTAACCAGTTCCAATGCTATTTAGGACCTATGTTATACAATAAGATTAATAAAATTATAAAAATATACTCTCTAAATTATCATCAATGCAAAATATATCTCACATGTTGGTTAAAAACTAAAACGTATAATGAAATAGAAAACCTTTTTATAACTATAAGATAAATTATACTTGCATGACAAAATGTATAATACCAAAAAACAATAAATGTAGTAGTAGATACTTTGAAATTAAGAAATAGCCTCGATTTAAGATCCCCTTAAAACTTTAAAAATTTATTACCTTTTTATAAAGATACGCACCTAATAATGTACAAGTAAAGTGTAAAGAAACAAGTTCGTAGTTTGTGTGGTCTAACTTATTACTTGATTCATTCTTAATGAAGGTATGTTATAAAAATGTTAACATTAGTTTATATTTTAATTTAGCTTCGTAACCGTCAAAAATACTAATGTCATATATTGCAATAATTGTGTTATTTTATTTATTTTATACATGTGTCACGGGAAGAACTAGCGTCTAAGATACAGGCTAGGCCTAGTTTAGACGCTAGTGCCAATATTTAAAAAGTTTAAATCATTTTATGTTAAGATGCTTAGATTAAGATAAAATTGTATTTTGTATGAGTTCATATTAATAAAGTTATTATATTGACTCTTGTTACTGGCATAGCAGTGAAATACATTTTTGAATATAGAACGCGGTTTGGCTTGGCCTAGCTGCTTTATTTCTTGATCGTGTTTTTATTTTTTATAGAATATGTCGATAAATTAGCTAATGGGTGAGTTTTGGCTTTACTTCCATTCGCCACTGCATTATCTACCTTTAAAAAAGTAATTGGTATTTGTGGAAATTTGGCATTTAATTCTAATAGAACGATTACTTCACAATTTACAATTTTAATAACTTACAATTCATCTTTTGGAACACGGAGGCTCAGTCAGTCGAGAGCCCACCATCTCTCGTCCCTTATTTATATATTTACACTTCATACATTCAAATGGAAAGGTGGAGTTATGCCTAAGACATTCTCTTACAGTCGAACCTTGGTTGATGCAGAGACTATATTCACTATGTTTTATAATCATCCTACTTATATAATATTATAAATGCGAATGTTTGGATGGATGTTTGTTACTCAATCACGCTACAACGGCTGAACGGATCTGCTTGATATTTGGCACAGAGATAGATTATAGTCTGGAATAGCACATAGGCTTTTTATTCTGAAAAAATGTACAGTTCCCGTGGGATAGTTTAGTTTTTTACAGAGCAAGGGTTCGACATGTATTTTTGCATAGTGGCAGTTTAGTGATCAGAAAATGACATAGGCCACTTTAGGCAAAAAGCATGCTTCCTATGGGATAGCAAAATACAGAAAGATGTAATAGCTTAAGATACCTCCATGAATGTAGACCTTTTCTTCTAAAAATAACCTTTACGCGTGCGGAGCCGCGAGCAACATCTGGTTAAATATAAAATAAACATGCTAATAATTATGAAACCTCACACTACTAACACATTAAGTAGCAACTACCAGAGTCATTCCACTGAAAGCAATCTCACATATATCAAAATATTTTGTCGGATCCATTGAGGAAATCTCTCTCGGTGTAATTCTAAAAATATCAATCGTGCATCTAAGCTTCGGAAGAGACTAATAATCTTTGCATCGAAACTTCTCGAAGATCTTGAGGATGTGTTAAGTACGGTCCGTTCGTATAACTTCTGTATTAAGTAACTGCTCGACATACTTGGGGAAACTTTTGGGCTCATCCTTGTTTTTACTCGGAATCGTCGTGTGATTAGTCATTATGAGTTGAAGAGCTCTCTTAATGCGGAGGGGTGTATCACACAATTACACCATACGAAGATTGGAGAATTTTATACATACATACATATACACTCACGCCTGTAATCCCTGAACGGGTAGGCAGAGGTGTAACCAGTACACCCACTTTTCGCCGAATTTCGGTCCCATAATGTGATAGGGGGCGAGCCTATCGCCACACCGGGCACCATTCCAGACTCCGGGTTAATACTGAAAATGTCTAGCTAGAAAAACCCAATATCACTTTACCCGACCCGGGGATCGAACCCGAGACCTCAGCACAGCAGTTGTAACGCATGCACAATTACAACTACGCACCGAGGCAGTCATATTTATTTATATTTTTAAGTATACAAATCATGTGAATTAACCGTGAATGCGAGGGTCTTGTAATAATTAAATTATTTGTAAAATGATGAATATGCTTATTATGGTAGTATATGTATAATATGCTTTTTATAGGATAGATCTAGATCTATTAGGATCTATCTATCTAGATTATTGATCGATTAAAGACTATAAATAACACCCAACAATCGGCGCCCGGTGGCGCAGTTGTAATTGCGCATGCGTTTACGACTGCTATGCTGAGGTCTCGGGTTCGATCCCCGGGTCGGGTAAAAGTGATGTTGGGTTTTTCTATCCAGAAATTCCCAGTATTAGCCCGGAGTCTAGTATCTGTGCCCGGTATGGCGATAGGCTCGCCCCCTATCACATCATGAGACCGAAATTTGGCGAAAAGTGGGTGTACTAGTTACACCTCTGCCCACCCCTTCGGGAATTACAGGCGTCAGTGTATATGTATGTAACACCAAAAATCACACACATAGTCCTGACCCCGCACTAAGATACGTGTCTTGTTTTCTAGGACTCAAAAACTAAGAGGGACAGTCCCTCAACACCCAGACCAAAGTTAGTGAGACAGACAGAACAAATATCTGTCTGTCTCACAAACTTTTGTCTCGGTGTGGAAATCGAACTCACAGCCTCTCGTTTCACAGCCGGCTACTCACCCACAGCCGTCAATAGATTTTATCTTTTCTCAAATCCGCAATATGATACCAAACTAAACACACGAAGTATTCCCAATAGATTGTCCTATAACTTCACAACATCACTTTGAAAAACACAGAAAACTGTTGTCATTACTCAGTATGATTTATTTATGTGATTGACGTGTTAGGAGAGAACCAGGGTTATAAATTGTAAAAAACAACTGAAGAAATATTAAATCGCAACTTTGTAACCCAGTTTTATTATTTATAAAGAACCGATCGTTATTTATATCGTATCAGGAACTAGAAGGGGACTTGTCGCTTGCCATTTAAAAATAATTATCTTAATAATATTATAATTATAATGCTTCTATACGTCTGTTTGTCACTTAGCTCCTCCTAAACGGCTGGACCGATTTGTATGAAATTTTATTGTATATTTCAATGGGTTCCTGGATGGTTTGAAAACACAATTGGACCCAGTAGGTGGCGCAACTGTCGTTATATCACCCAATTTGATTTGCTGGGATTTGTGAGAGAAATGCCTAAGATTGTGATCTTTAAAATATCATATTTAATGTGGTGCTACTTTTCCGGGCAGGACGACGTCTGCCGCGACCGCTAGTTCTTAATCTTTATATATATCATTCTACTGTACGTGTGTATGTCACTGAACTCCTCCTAAACCGCTGGACCGATTTTGATGAAATTATACGTGTATATTTCAATGGATTCCTGGATGATTTGAAAACATAATTGGACCCGGTAGGTGGCGCTGTTTTTCCGGGCAGGAAGAAGTCTGCCGGGCTCGCTAGTCATGTATAAAGTACGATTCACATAGTTGAACCTACGGCCTCTTCTTCCACAGCCAGCCACTTGACTACTGCACCAGGTTGTAACTTCTGTCCATAAAATACAAAAATTATTTTATCATTCGACTATTCTTACTTTTAATAACATTGTCTTAAATATGTTTCTCTCAAATACAAATAATATGTCACTCACATGTTAATCCACATTGAGGCGCCATCTTGCCAGCGCGTACAATGGCGGCTGAGGCGTTTCCGCTTCCTGCAATTTGTCACATCCGCCAGCGTCATCTACGTACTCCTTATAATTGGATGAGTTTAAATTAAATTCCAAAGCGCATTGTGATTGAGAAGTTTTCTTGTTAAGGCTGTGTGTAAGATAAAGGGTAAAACGTGAATATTGAGTTTGAAGAAAAATCTATGAAATCTGACCTTATCGTTATATTATAAATATATTATTATATGTAATATACATTTATTATGGACCTTCTTAGTGATTATTATTGTTGAAGGGCGCTATTTAAGTTAAAAATACTGCTATTTTTTACCGTTGTATATATTTTTCTTATGAATTATCGATTCACATGAATCTTAAAATGAAGATTGAATAAAAACTTTAGATATACTATTTACAAAGATCTTCGCCAAAAATAACACGAAATAAATAATTTCAAAGAATAAAACTGACTTTAAAAAACACTAAAAAATTTAAAAATATACATATTTGTTTTTCAATAATTTTAAAGTTGAATTAACTAAGACTACACCACTGTGCATCAGAGACTATAGATTTCCTCATTGCACGATCCTAACATAACACTTTAGCTTCATTTACTTTCATTAACCTCTTCATGCATTCACTTAGTTGAGAGTACTCTTAACCTGTCCTTTACTATGAAAGTCACCAATTTGGCCGGCAATGTCAATGCGGTCGTCCTCTGCCTTTTTCCCATCAACACTCGCCTTGGTATGTGTCGTTAGTATCTTATCACTCAGATTTTGTTATGAAGTAAATTTCAATTTATTTAATATTAGGTACTTCATGGATTCTTATGTATACGAGAATATTACACGTTGAAATAAAACTAATTTCACGGATTTTGTCGTGGTTAATTTTTTTACTTTTTCCCCGGGCGTTTCTAAAGCTTTACAGCTTTCATGGAAAAGGGACAGACTGAACACCGGGCGTGACCATGCTGTAAAGCTTTTGCATCGTCTGGACGAAAACATAAAAAAGTAATATATAATAATACTAGCCCTGTATTAAACATTGTCCCACTGCTGGGCACGGGCCTCCTCTACTAATGAGAGGGGTTAGGCCTTAGTCCACCACGCTGGCCTAATGCGGGTTGGCAGAAATATCATACCTTCGAAAAAATATCAGATATGCAGGTTTCCTCACGATGTTTTTCTTCACCGTTAAAGCAAGCGATAATTAACATTTTAATACACACATAACTTTAGAAAAGTCAGAGGTGTATGCCACTTGGGTTTCGAACCTACGACTTTCGTCTTGACAGTCCGTACCCCAACCATCTAGGCTATCGCTGCTATAAAAAATAAACCGTGATAAAATCCGTGAAATTAGTTTTATTTCAATTAATTACGTTGCTTACAAGCATGTATTATAAATCAAGAACTTAATCGCATAATCTGGTACTGACGCGTACAAGCATAATCTTCATAATCCATATTGTAGCACTTAAGTAGAATCGCAAGTTAATTCTGTAATCTGTAACATTCAGTCAAAGTCACGACGTTCAGAAAAGAAAATGTTACAGTGAGCGCGTGGAAATCCTCGGAATCCGCCGCTTCGGGTTGATTAGCGAATTATGCGGGCGGAGACTGTATAGGTGGCGGATAAATTAGGGGTGCCGGTGTTCTCGGATATCTGTATCCGCACAAATACTTTCCGCTATTACTATACAAAATAGTAACGAAATTAGTATTATATTACAGTAGATGACGCTTTCTAAAAACGTCCAAGCGCGTAATCCTAAATTAACAATACAACGAATTAGTTAATTATACTGTCAACAGATGGCGCTGTATTTTTTTATCTGTTTCTGGCAAAATCTATTATTTTAAAATGTTGGTCTATTTTTCGTTAATATTGACAAACATAAGCTTTATAAAAAGTACACCGACTTCAACAAAAATAAAAATAATGCGTCACTATAAAATTTGAGGGTTGCTCTTGATTTGTCTGAGATCCCATCATCAGATCCTGACTTGGTGCCAATGCGATACACCCTTTTAAACAAAAAAAGAATTTCTCGAATCGGTCCAGGCGTCTTCGAGTAATCGGGTAACATAAAAAAAAGATGCCGACGAATTGTTAACCTCCTCCTTTTTTGAAGTCGGTTAAAAGTGGTGTTTCAATCATTACATTTGACGAAAAGTTATGGAAGTACTAGTAAGGTACTAGCGTACCGACAAAAACATCTTTGAGGAATAATATATAGAGATGCAACTGTCAACCCTACAGCTTCCAAGCGTAGTCCAGACCCATAGGGCCTTGCATGAGAGCGTGAGATAAGGCAGATTTTGTGTTAAGTCCTAGTACGACAATTTTGAGCTCAAACGTCGGTTGTAAACGAATAATCTAGTTATGGAATACATTGTGCTATAACAACCACGTCGTTTCCCGGAGAAATATCTCGTATATGTAAGAGAAGTTGTAAAAAAAATGCTTTTTCGGTACATTGGTGGGAATAAATTGATTAACATATTGTATAGCGACCCGTAGGGAAAACATGACACAAAATTACCAGAAAGCCAAAAAAACTGCTTATTCGGTCGCTATATATGGATAGATGTACTTTTGCATGTTTAAATTGTATGATTCAATTAGCTTAACTTTCATCGCTTTTTCGTTGACGCGGTAACAATTTCCTACAAGAAAACAAATTTCGTGGTGCAGCGGGCAAGTAGTCGGCTGTGAAACGAGAGGCCGTGGGTTCGATCCCAGCATCGAGACAAATGTTTTTGTGATCCACAAATTTTTGTTTAATGAAGACACGTGAATAATCTAAGACCGATAACCGATATGATCTGTTTATTTATGATCAATTCTATATAATGAATGAATAAATAAATAAATACATCCACAACAGTCACACATTTAGTTCTGACCCCACACTAGGTAAAACCTGTATCGTGGGTATCAAGAACTACGAGGGACTACGGTCCCACAACACCCAGACCCGGCACAAATATCTGTCTGTCACACAAACATTTTTCTCGGTACGGGAATCGAACCCACGGCCTCTAATTTCACAGCCGGATACTCGTCCGCTGAGCCACGGAGGCTGTCAAAAAAAAAGGCCAGCATGATTATGTTGAGTAGCGAGGGATCGATTGTCTCGCTACTTGATACTCTAACTGGACGGGACTGCGCTAACCATCAGGTGCATTGGTCACTTTGCCGTGCCAGAATAATAATAAAAAAAATTATATATATTTTTTATACTCATTTGCTTGATGGCATTTTACAATCCAAGCTCATATGCATATGTATTTTATATAAATGGAAGTGGTAGAGCCACGCTGTAGACATATTTGTCTATAGCATGAATGGGCCGGCTTGACGGGGGTAGTACCACTGTCTCAACCAACGTAAAGTGACAGTTTACTGTCGCTTTTCGTATGGTAAGAGAGATATCCGGAGGCCCAGATTCCGCCTTCCCTTCCCTAATCCCTATTCCTGTCCTTTAAGGCCGACAGCGCATACATGATACTTTCGGTATTGTGGATGTTCATAGGCGGTGGAGATCACTTAACATCAGGTGACCCACTGGCTAGTATGTCGGACTATACTATAAAAAAAATTGTATGAGATCAAAATTTGTGTCATAGGCTCGCCACATAATGAGACAGAAATAAACTGTGCATAACGTTGGTGTACTAATTGCATAACGGCCTACCCTTTCAGAAATAACAGTCGTGAGCTTATAAATAATTAGACAATGTTAACCGTAACATTAATATTACAAATAACTATACAAACCATAATATAACAATTTTATTCATACACTCGTAAAGTTGCATAATTCATGTCAACATTTCGACGTTTGATTATTGGAATCACGAACCATTTCCATTTAAGTAATACATTTTTGATTAGTAATTAATTATTCAATGAGTTATGAGCTCTTAATATTTTCATTTATGATAATTAATGAATAATTCCCATTCCGATCATACTTCTACTCAATAAATTGATTTGGGTAATCCTACAAATATTATAAATGCGAACGGTTGGATGGATGTTTGTTACTCAATCACGCTACAACGGCTGGACCGATCTGGTTGAAATTTGGTACCGAGATATATTACAGTCTGGAATAGCACATAGGCTACTTTGGATTTACTTTTAGGAAAGCATAGCTGAGCTGGGGCCTAATTTCAGCCGCAATGTGATAAATTAGACTCTAATAGGCTATTTGACAACATTGAAAATACACTGCAAATTGTGGTCATCCTAGTAGACAATAGCTTAAAAAACCATATTTCACTTAATTTTCAACAAAATAATGTATATATTTTGCTAATTAAACGAAATAAAGTACAACATTTTTTTTAAATTTTATATGAGATGTGAACACTCTGTGATTGATTGCAACTCTGGTGACGTCACACGCAAGTAAACATAGTTTCTTCGAGTGATTTTATTTCGCGTTTTATGTTTTATGGGTGATAAATTCTATTGTTGATCTATTTTTGAAGCAGTTTTATGATAATCGTTGATTAAACAATTATCATAAAACTTAGCTTTGCTTATCATTATTAGCTTGTTTACTTGCATGTGACGTCACACGTGTCGTATGGTCAGCGCCATTACAGAAATAGCGTTTTTGCCGCGTTTTTGGAGATTTAAACTTTAACATTGATTTTTATTAAAAATACAGTAGATTTCCCGGAAATATCAATATAGTGTGCTTATTATGTAATAAATAATAGTTTTAAATCATTTTCGAAAATTAGTCAAATAGCCTATTAGATTATAGTTATTCTTGTCTTTTTTCAAGCTAAGTTTAAATGTGTATGCATTGTTCCCTAAATAAACTTTTTATCGATCTATTTATCTATCCTGGAAAAATGTACACTTCGCGTGGGACACTATAGTTTTTCACAGAGAAAGGGATCGACATGATTTTTTGCATAGTGGCAGTTTAGGGATCAGAACATGACAAAGGCCACTTTTTATCCCTGAAAAATGCACGCTTCCTATGGGGATACCAAAATATAGAAAGGTGTAATAGCTTCAGATTCCTTCCAGCCGCCGTGGATTGTATACCTTTTCTTTCAAAAATAACCTCCATGCGGGCGGAGCCGCGAGCAACATCTAGTAGATAATTAAATATATATTTTTTAAATTTAATGCCACGTGAAGTAAATATGATTAATTGCGATCGGTTGAACGGTATAGAAGTTGATGTTTCGCAGCGCTACCTAGCGAGTTATTTTGATTTTTTTGAGCCAGGAACCATGGCGGGCGTTTGAAGAACAACTCACCAACGTTTCATCACAATCAGATGAATAGTTTAGGAGTCCATAGAGGACAAACATACTTACATTGATTTTTATTTGTAAAGATGTTGTAGAATTATTGATTTCAATATAGCTCTACTACGTGACTCTACGTGCTCTACTACACAGGATCTCTACTGTATACAGCTTCACACTGACTTATTATATTAAAAAGATGTGTCATCTGTATATATAAAAGAAGAAGCTAACTGACTGACTGACTGACTGATCGATCAACGCACAGCCTAAACGGCTGGGGTTAGAGACTTGAAATTTTTTACAGTAGGTACCTTTTATCACGTAGGCATCCACTAAGGAAGGATTTTTGGAAATTCCGCCCCTAAGGGGGATAAAATAGGGGAGTAAATTTGTATGAAAATCCGTCATTTTTGAATTAACTTCAAAAATGACGGATGTTTATGAAAATTAGTATTTGGCCTTTTAGTCCAAAATAAAAAATATGTATTTCAGGGTTTTTGGAAATTCCACCCCTAAGGGGGTTAAATAGGGTAAGAAAGTTTGTATGAAAATCCTTCATTTTTGAAGTTAAATGCATGAAAATTGGTATTTTGTAGTGTATACTTTTTGTCTCAAACATGACCTCCACGCGGGGGGAGCCGCGAGCAACAGCTATAAATAAATAAAACACAATTATAAAAGAGTGTCTCGGTGGCACAGTTGTAATTGCGCATGCGTTACGACTGCTGTGCTGAGGTCTCGGATTTGATCCTCGGGTAAAGGGATT
This sequence comes from Laothoe populi, assembly GCA_905220505.1. Taxonomy (NCBI): domain Eukaryota; kingdom Metazoa; phylum Arthropoda; class Insecta; order Lepidoptera; family Sphingidae; genus Laothoe; species Laothoe populi. The sequence continues at coordinate 14,642,600 of HG992167.1, read as the reverse complement.
TTAGGTTTTTCTATTTTGAAATACTCAGTATCAGCCCGGAGTCTTGAATAATTGTATGCGTTATGGCGAAAGGCTCGCCCCCTATCACATTATGGGACCGTAATAAATTGCGAAAAAAAAGGTGTACAGGTTACATCCCTACCTACCCCGTCGGGAATTACAGGCGTGTGTGTATGTGTGTGTGTATCATTAAACAATGTTAATAAAAATAATTCTATGTAGTCACAAACGACGTTGTGTAACCCGTATTCTAGTCCTGTTATGCTGACCATGATAATAGTTTAGTTTAGTATAGGTGTACGGACTGCCAAAGCTCAGTTGTGGATTCTAAACCAACATACATCTGTAGCTTTTCTAAAAACTACTTGTGTATTCGTTGTTAATTAACTTTAGCAGTGAAGGAAAAATCTGGACTACGAAAACGTATCAGGTCAGTGTGATAGACTAAGGCCCAACCACTCTTGTCCAGCAGTGGGACAGTGTTTAATACAGAGCATTGTAAGCACAAACAATAGACATTTTATCACGACGCAAATAAATTTTTTGTACAGTCTGACTCATAAGGTGAAAACATAATTAAGAGTTACAAAGTCTCGTACATCAAAAAAGTCACCCAAGCTTGATTTACGTTATCATTTTATGTGTGATACTTTGTATTTTATGTATTGTCTTCCACTCGTCTCGCGTGTAGTCGTAAATGTTATGCAAGAGTGATTATTATGATATGTATGAATAGTAGGGTATGATATATGCTGCACCGCACAGGGGCGGTTCCGGTAGCTATTCTAGCACTCCTTAGAATACCTCGGGATCGCTCCGTAAGCCCGAAGAAGGCCACCGTGGGGGGTTTTTAGCTGGTAGTGTCGGGTGGAGTGTACATAGGGGGTAGGGACTCGGCCTAGCGGCAGCACGGATAACCATCATCCGGGCGAGGAGGTGCTGGGTCGTAAGACCGGCTAGTCCAGCATAACCGTGTTTTCTTATTTCTTTTCCGCCGGAGCGGGTGGCAGTAATAAAGCGCTTTCTCCGCGAAAAAAAAGGGTACAATATACAGCATGTACCATGTATACAGCGTGTCCCAGGATTAACGCGGTGTGTATTAACAATTACACTCCAATTGATACATGAAGCTACATTCGTAATCCGTACACTGAAATTACACTTGTACTTAAGTATCACTTACGTATTTGAAACTGTATTTGTATAAATCTTTATTTCCCTCAACATAAAGTTCATTTAATTTGATAAAAGATTTCGTTTATTTGCGTTTAAAAAAGATCTTATCACCTGAATTTATGTTTCAATTTATTTTGTTTTTATCCTTACGAACGGTTATTTACTCAGTTCTATTTATTATTGAGAAAATAGTACCTATGTTAAAGATTACTGAAAACGGTTTTATACTGCATTCACTGTCCTACAGCTGGGCAAGAACCTCGTCTACTGACTAACTAAGGGTCATACATAATATCCCCGACTGCACTAAGCAATTAAGCCTAAGTTAATGCTTAACTTTAGCATCCACTTAGAGTTGTCAGAAAGTCTCACGTTGTTTCTGATACCCATGACACTATACTTGTATCTTAGTGTAGGGTACAGGACTATGTGTGTGACTATAGGGTGAAAAAATCAGGTAAAAAAAGTTGCCCATTCTTAAATACTTCCAGGATGGGTGTTTATACGTTGTATGAGGTTTTAAGTCTGTCACCCGCTTGATGCTATGATTTCAGGTCTAGCCGAGCTGTTTGTGGAGGATGCTCTGCTCCTCAGGCCATGTAGGCGAAGGAATATGTGCATACCACCGTGTACTCTCTCGCCTCCATGACCTGAGGAACTGGGCTAAATCATCTGAAGAACACGCGAAGATGGCGGCGAAGATATTTGAATTTATTTAATGCCTTAACGATTTTACTGTTAGACTGTGTTTATCAGGATCAAGTACTATTCAAAATGAATAAAAAAGTAAATAAAATTAGATTACATTTATATTAGTTGTGACACAAGCCAAAAAAGATAGTATTTTGAATTTTTCATATATATTTTTTTTTTATTTTATTTTTTCGTATTTTTTTTTATAATGATGTTAGATGATTTTAATAGCATTAGACCGTGAAATAAATTTGTATTTTTTGTAAAAAAACAATTATTCTTATCCTTATATATATGTGTATAATTCTACTGTACGTGTGTATGTCACTGAACTCCTAAACGGCTGCACCGATTCGAGTGATTTTTTTTGTATGCGTTTGAGTGGCGCCCTGGATGGTTTAGATTCACAATTGGACCCGGTAGGTGGCGCTGCTGTCGGTGTGGCGCTACTTTTCCGGGCAGGACGACGTCTGCACAGACCGCTAGTATTCTTATACACTTGTATATTAAATTTTAGGGACATTGTCAACATTCTTAAAAATTTATTTATAAAAATAAAAGCTATCTATAAAATGAAATGAAAATTACGTATTATTTTCTATTTTCTTTAATAAGCAAAAATATTCTTTGTCTAGATTTAGCACATACGTGCATAATTTCTTTAATAAAGTGTTAACTCTTGAAATGTAAAGACTCAACACGTAAAAATAGTTCTCTCGTGCGAGTTTGAATCATAAAACTGGATTTATACGGCTCAAGTTATGGACGGTTACGTTTTATTAACTATTAAAAATGTTTTTAAGTTTTGTTGTATCTAATTTTAAATTTAGAATTCTCTATCAGTCTGTAGCCGTACACTGCTGGACATAGGCCTTTCCCAGATTACGCCACCCTTGACGGTCCTCCGCCTTCCTCATCCAGCCGCCTCCCGCAACATCTCTTAGGTCGTCAGTCCAGCGGGCACGAGGTCGTCCAACACTACGCTTGGACAGACGTGGTCTTCACTCTAGTACCTTTCTGCCCCAGTGGCCATCATTACGACGACAGATATGACCAGCCCACTGCCACTTCAACTTATTAAATCACTGGGCTAAATTTAAATACATTTACATTTAGACTAAATTTAAGTAAGAATATTTTAGACAAATAACTTTATTTTTAATGTGAATTCATCTTCTATAGAGTGTCACATAGCCAATAGAGTTCATACATGTGCTCTTCACTTCCCATAATATTTACAATACTGATTTAACATTTGACTATTTGACCAATCCGAATTAAGCCAACGAGGTTGACTAAGGCCTAACCCTTCGTATTAATATAGGAGGGTCGTTCCCAGCAGCTGGGCACGCGCCTCCTACTTATGAGGGGTTTGGTCTTAGCCATCCACGCTTGCAGGTAGACTTCCCAATTTGAAGTTGTGATGAACTCTGAGGTCTGAATTTCATGATGTTTTCAATCACTGTTAAAGCAAACGATGTATTAACAATAACTACACACTTTTAAAAAATCTGGGCTTAATGCCATTTTGGCCGGTTTAGAACCTATGATTATCATCTCTGCAGTTGGTCATACTTCTTTGGTGTTGCTGTTAATATGTATCTGAATAATTGATTGCCTCGGTGGCGCAATTGTAATTGCGTACGCGGTACGTGTGCCGAGGATGCGTATCACGTGGGTATACAGGTTACACCTCTGCCTACCCTTTTTGAGATTACAGGCGTGAGTGCGTATGTATACGTATGAAGCCATCCCTAGTCACCAAACATGAGGCATCGCCTCCTTTTTATAAAAAATCAAAATCAAATATTTATTGAATCCATGAAATGTTATACAACATTTAGATTCAGTAAATTTTTTTACTCTACCGCCAGTTCGGAATGTAGTTTTGCTTGCTAGAGAAGAACGGGCAAGAAACTCTAGCGTTGCTCTTTTCACACCGGTTAACAATATTTGGTCATACAATTAATATATATAAAAAGTGTTAATCGCAGAAGGCTAGGCGATTCTCGCTTGTCTTCCTTATTTCATCCCAAACCTCGCAGCCGGTGCCAGTTCCATTTTATAAATCTGTAACACTGCTATATTGTTTTTTTGTTCGCAAAGAAGGCCTGAAGTATTGGATCTTTGAATCGAACACGGTAAAATCCACTTTCATATGTTAGCCTCTTGCCATTTGTACATCTTGCGATTTATTCTGCTCGTGAGTTGTTTTTATATAATCTGCTACATTGGTCTGTTAATTTATTTTTACTCTTTTTATTGTACACTAATATACAAGAAATAGGAGAACAAAAATGATTTAAAGTACAATTGGCGGTCTTATCGCTCTCGGCGATCTTTTCAAGACAACCATGGGATGGAAAAGTATGAAAAAGGAAAAGAAAAATGGGGAGGGCAGTTTGTGTACATAATAAATATTTAGGAAAAACAAAAATTGTAAAAATATATTTACTTATGTATGGATATAGTAATAAGTAGAATAAATAATGTTGTTACTTATACAAATTAATTACAAATTCACACACACACACATATACATAAATGTATAAATACATACATATATATACATATATACACATACACACATTTACACATACATAAAGATTTATATATAGAAAGATAACTGAATATATACATACTTACACATAAACATACACACATAAAAATATGCTAACAAATACATATTAATGCATAATAATTAGAGTGGCTCGGATCAATGGAAAAGATAATGATCTTTAACAAGTTTTTTAAAGCGTGATAGGGTCTGTGCTCGCCTTATCTCAACAGGCAGTGCATTCCACAACCGAACAGCTTTTACAGTAAATGATTTATCCATAAAAGAAGTTAATCCTACTAATATTATAAATGCGAATGTTTAGATGGATGGATGGATGTTTGTTTCTCAATCACGCTACAACGGCTGGACGGATCTGGTTAAATTTGGCACAGAGATAGTCTGGAATAGCACTTAGGCTTTTTATCCCGGATAAATGTACAGTTCACATGGGATAGCTTAGTGTTTCACAGAGCAAAGGATCAACATGATTTTTTGATAGAAAGGTGTAATAGCTTAAGATGCCTCCATGCACTGTACCTATACCTACCTTTTCTTACTAAAATAACCTCCACACGGGTGGATTCGCGGGCAACATCTAGTGTGGAATATATCAAATATTGTTTTTCGCCAACTTATAGCAAAAGAAAAATTTTGTGTTCGATATGAAAATAAATTTATATTTATTGGAATGAATAATTCGACATCCTGTTAATTTTCGCAGTTATTTCGCCAAATATGAAGAATAATTTTGAAGTAAAACTAATTTTAAGGATTTGATCGCGGTTCAAAAGAAATCGCGTAAACATAAGAAACCATTCTATGTTTTATTACGAATACTTCTTTCCATCTTCAACCGATACTTACTGATTATTATTTATTTATTTAATACAATAATAATAATTATTAAATATGTCTAAAAATCTTTATGTCAAATAATGAGCATTAGATCAATTATATAATAAAAAGGGCCAAAATCTTCCTTACGTAATTAATGAATGGCCCCATAAGTATATCAGAATTACAAATGAAACCTGTCATTTTATCTCATCTCCTTTCATTTAGTATTCAATACACGAAGGAAATTTCTAATATGGCGGGTTCTATCAGCTCATAACGAAACTTTAATGTCAAACACGTTTCCCTTTTGTTCAGGACCACTTTGTATACATTTAAGTCTCATTTGCAAGTATTTGTGTTAATTGAGTGAGGCCGGCATTGTGATTGTGTTGAGTAACTAGGGATAGACTGTCTCTCGCTACTTGATACTCTATCTGGACGGCACTGCGCTTACCATCAGGTGCAGTGTGGTCACTTTGCTGTGCCAGAATAAAAGAAAAATAATAATAATTGACATGATTACTTAAACATGTTTTATAATATTGTCTTTTATAACTAGATTAGTGGTAGGATATTCATATCCGCCCGGATAGCAACCACCCTACACAGTGTGTAAAACACACAGTGTACAACAGGTTTTTGTCGGGGGTCTAGAGTTGGGGTACGATATTTGGCCGTTTTGCGGCCTTCTGAGTACTCTGACACTATACCCTCGACCGCTTCTTCACCTTCTTGCCCATGGGGTAGTCTGAAGAAGCAGGCTGGCATGATTGTGTTAAGTAGCGGGAGTCAGATTGTCTCTCGCTACTCGATACTCTAATTGAACGGCACTGTGCTTGCCATCAGGTGCGGTGTGGTCACTTTGCCGTGCGAAGATAAAAAAAAAGTATCTGGATATACACCGGCTTAACTGGAACGCGACTCGTTTGAACAAGATATTACCACAGATGTTTGCCACTAGCTTTGTATGGTTGAGGTTTAATTATCACTTGCAGTATCAGGTGTAGGTCGGGCTTTGCTGTTCTTTAAAACGGGATGCAGATATGGCACAGCTTTCGATTGTACTAATGTCATTTTCTTTTTCAATGATCGAACTAAAATCTGCTATCCAATTTAAGTTTCGAAATTCCTTAGTTCTGAGAGACGAGAGCGAATATAATCCGTTTAATTTGTAGATCAGTCAGTTTTGATAATCTATATTTCGTGGATTATCATAAATCAAACATCCTTGAGAAATAATTGAATTAATTTATTATAATAGCAGCGATAGCCTAGTTGGTTGCGATACGAACTGTCAAGACGAAAGTCGTATGTTCGAAACCCTAAATGGCATACACTTCTGACTTTTCTAAAGTTACGTGTTTATTGAATATTAATTATCGCTTGCTGTAACAGTGAAGGAAAACATTGTGAGAATTGACTAAGACCCCTCTCATTAGTAGAGGAGCCCCGTGCTCAGCATTGGCCCAATGTTTAATACAGGGTTAGTATTATGATTTATAATATGTATCAATGAGATTACAAAGTATTTCTTAATATTTAAACGGAACTAGTGCTAAACATAAATTCTCATGAAACTCGTCAACATTAGGATTTCTAGTGCTATCCAAGCCATTTCTATTACCATAAATAGCTCTTTGAATTCTAAGCAGTCTACAGAATAAATATACGCAAGATCAGAGCTATAAACATGTGGATTCTACACAAATAAGAAACCTCATTCACTCATTCTCTAACTAAAACGTAAAGACAACTATTAAGCTCTTTTATTATCTACATAATATGAAGTGTGTAAGACATTTTAAGTTTGCG